>JAKCOX010000001.1:19767236-20367236 GCA_022605575.1 Laterallus jamaicensis coturniculus
TGTCATTTCATCAAGCTACAGGTATTACCACCTTCCCTGGTATGCCCTATAGTGCCTTTTTGTTTTGTTTTGGCTTTTCTCTCCTCCTGACTTGTTTCTGGGAAAGTCATTTGTTTCTTGGCTTGCAGCTCGTGTGTTTGCGTGTGTGTTCAGGAGCTTTGTGTGGGGTTTGGTTGGCTAACTTTCCTTCAATATCTCATTAAGGTTTTGCAGTGCTTTCCTTAAATATTCCCTGATCATTTGAATAAAAAGAAGAATATGCAACTCTTAACAATAACTAAAATAATTGAAAGACAAATTGTTAGGTGTTTTGGCTTAAAGAAGAAACTTTTATCAGTAATAGAAGTTTGTTCTTTCTCTGAAGACCTTAATTTCACTTACTGTGAATCTATGCTGTGTTCTTCTCAGTCTGACTTCATCAGTAGCCAAAATCACTTTTTATTAAAATTTGCATTCTATGTCATGAACAGGGAATTACTCACTTCCAGTATGTTCCCATGGATTTAGTGTATTATTTTTCATGTTGATACTTTAGTGTAAATGTAGCTGAGTAAGAGGTGCCTAAAGAATGGTAAATTGAGCAGTGACATCGTGCTACAATGAAAATTAATTCAGGACCATAAATGTGAATATCGAATGATGTAACTTACAAGGTTGCATTTAACATTTGTTGCAGAGTTGCATGTCAAAGGACTGACTCTTTATTTCAATTAGTCTTACAAGTTGTACCTTAATGGGATTTCGCAGGCTTCTGCAAGTCAAAGTCTATTTCAAGTCTCTTCTCCCTGTTTGAAAGTGGATATCTGAAGGGAATAGCTGGGCTCTTTCCTATTTCCAAGTTCTGTAAACATCTGACAATACTTAAAGTCTTGGTATACTGGTCTCGGGACAATAGGTATTTTGATGTTTTGCATGAAACTGGATGAAATTAACTTTGAAAGTCCAGACTTTAAAAATCTGGGTTGAAAGGAGAACTAATTAATTTCTAATCAACCCATATTAAATCGAGCACAGCTCCTGCAGCTTAACCAGATGATTCGCTTAGTTTTACTTTCTGGTCAGCTTAGTTTCCTAACAGGGAAAGCGTACATCACGTACACAGAAGTGATGAATGGTTGAGACGCTTGACTTGGGGAGAGTTTGTGCAGAGCAGGCATGAGGATTATTAACCTCCTCATCTGCTCACGTAGTACTGTAATTACTGTGTGGAAAAGGCTTTTTTTTTTTCTCATTTAGTAATCTTCTGGTTTTCAGGAGTATTTCTAGAAGTGTCTTGATCCAGGGAAATAAACTGGGTAAAATCATCAGTTTATAAATCCTGGTTTTATATGGGGTAGCTCCCTGGGGCCATCAAGTATTTGCAGTGTTTGTTCTGCAGTAGTATGAAATGCTTCTCCATTGTCCCAACCAGCCAGCGCTGGTGTAACGCTTGTGTACAGCACAGGGCTGTCTGAACCACGATGCTTCTGCTCAAAAGCTCGATGCTCGTTCTGCTAAAACACTTTTAATTGTGGATGGCACATATGAACATGTCAATTAAACCCATGAACCATAAAGTAGCTGAAACTGTAACTAGAGGAATGTCACCAGTTCAGAATGCTTCTGAGCAACAAAATGTGTTTTAACAGTCTTTCCTCCAGATTTATTTTTATAACTCTAATTCCTGGAGAATTTTTTAAGAAAACCTTTATAATATTTGAAAACTGTAGTTACTTCCTAGAGAGATGTGGTGCTTGGTATTAAGCAAGTAGCATTTCACCCATACAGGTGTGATTTTTTGGATGCAGGTTAAAATTGTTTGCATTGTTTTCAGAATGGCCTCTAATTAAAAATTGAAATCCACTTGCAGTGTGTGTGATGTCAGAATGTAGCATCTGACCTCAGATAGCTGAATCTAGGAAATCAAGGCTGAAAGGTCCAGATACCCAATTCTATCAATACCCCAGAGAGGGAGCATAGACTGCAACTTTTGGTAGCATTATGCATATTAGTATGTAACTTGTTTTGAATGCCATTCCACTTTTATGTACCAGAAAAGCTTCTTTTCCTCACTTAAATTTTTAACAGGACCTCTTGTGAAATGCAAGATGCCAGGTGGCCTCTAATGCACACCAGTGGTGTGTGTAATCTCTCGTTAAAGAGTTCATCCCCACTAACGTGCAGCGCTCTTAATGCAGTTGAGTTGAAGTAACTGAAGCAATCCATTCTGACCCAGCTGACGTTTTTACAGGTGTTTCACTCTAAAAAGTAAATCAAATTTGTTTTGTTTAGTCCTAGACTGAGACCTTGTATGCCAGACTTGATCCAATGTGTGTGTGTTTTGTAGTACAGCTATAAAAGCTACTGAAAAAGGGTGGGGAGAGGATAATGTTTCAGAAACACAGATGTGTTTTGTCATGTTCTTTTCACATATCTTGAAATTACAAATGATTCAGATGTTTACAGAAAATAGTCTCTAGCAAGTTGGTCTGTGGCTAATGATGGATGTACTTGCCTCCAACCATCACTGATTATCATTTTATACTGTAAGGTGTGGATCCTGAGTTGTACGAATTGACAACCTCAAAACTGGAAACTTCTAATGCAAGCAGCAGAGTGACTGATGCGTTTGCAAGACTCATGTCTACAGTGGAGAAGGCAAGCACATCCACAAGGTAAATATTCTTTGTGCTTTTTTAAAATTCTTTTTCAAAGGGTGGCATGAAATGAGAGCAGTGAATGTGTGTGCTGTTGTAGGTCAGAAGTTCTTGAATGATCAGAAGACTTTTAAATTTAATAATTAAATATGAAATTCATAGTACCGTAGCTCATATATCAAATTATCATGGAACTCTAAAACAAGATGGGAAACAGTTCATGAGCTGAAAGATGATGATCACCAGGATGCAAGTTGAAAAGCTAGAGCCAAAGACTGAACTGGAGGGAGCAACTTCCTGAAGAACAGAGCTTATCCTTAAAACTGGAAGGCTACGCTGAACCACGCAGTTCAGTGCCTCTCCTCAGTCCACTGTGTAATTTATAGATACATAATGTTCCCCAAGTAACATAAAACTGACTGATAATTGTGACAGTGTTTGTCCCTTCCCCCATGTATGTCTAGCACCTGTCAAAATTTCAATGACAAAACATCAGATTGATTTTGCTGTTGGAAGTTAAGGTACAAGCTTGTAGCTGGTTTAGGATGTCTTTTCTGCTTCATGGATCACATGTGAAGTTCTTCTGTACTTTTTTTATCAGTAAAAGCTATATAAACGCTTTAGGTGTCAGATGTCCTTGAAGTCTGGCCTGTTGAATGGGTACAGAATAGTCTCTCCACTTTCAAGCGTGTATTCCATGGATTTATTGTTTGAATGTGCACCTGAGCAGTAGGATCCATTAGTGTCTGTACCCATTAAAGAATCACTGAGTGATGCTTACCAAATAAAAATGTTTCTATAGTTGAGGAAGTGTGTGCCTCAACATAAAACAAATAGTTGCTTTGCGACTAGCAGATGACATAACTGCACTCAAGAGTGAGCATTAGGGTTTATTCAGCCCTCTAAAACGAGCTAGGTGGGTTTCCATGCAGCATGGTGCTTGCAGCGGAGCCACAGTTGAATAGCTGCAGCAGACAGTGTTTTGAAACTAGACATAGCTGGCTGTCTTTACATGACTAAACCTGTACTGCTCAAGAGCTTTTCCAAAACACGCTTCTTCGTTGTGGAAGCTGTCTTGGTCGTCTTCCTGCCGCTATCTTGCGAGTGAAAACAATTCAAAGTGAGCACCGACTAAGGAAAAAAAAAAGGGATCAGCAAGCCATGAAATTTCAAGGGAGAACCGGTAGAGGGAACTCCACACTTCAGTGCTGATTTCTGGGTCTGCTTTTGGATTGCCTGTTTTTGTATCCATGGAGTGCATGTACTCTTTCTCAACATCCATTAGTGGGGAAGTTTGACTTTTACTAATTAGAAAACTTAGTTATGGTTGAAAATTTTTTTTTAATGTAGTCTGTGTCAAAATATAGTTAAGTCTAAATTTAAAAGCAATAATGCATTCACAGCAGGACTTACAAACTCCAAATGTATTATTAATAACTTTATCTCCATTCATGCATTTGTACCTACTTCCTTGCTTTACTATATCTTCACTTACTTTTCCTTTACAAAGAAATGGGGAAGTCTGCTTGAAGACTTGAAGAACTTAATGTTCTTCATTTTTCTCTATTGTTGTGGGTTTGATATGAGGGATTTGGGTTTTTTCCCCAGTGCTTCCATGATGCACTTGAAAGCTTTTACTTGCTCTGTTAAAGCTCTTTATCCAGATGTCGAAGTTCTTCCCCTGTTCTTGTGAGCATTGCTTATGGATAGGAAGAGGTTCTAGATCTTGTGCTGTAGAGAGGCTGGGGACCTGAGACTTGGCAGTTCAGTTCAGACACGGAGGGATTAGCTGGTTTAGCTGTATATTTTGTAAGTTTTTGTCAACTCTGAATTTTTAAATTGCAAGTGTTGTTTTATCTTTTCTGAAAGAAAAACAGTCTATTTGGTCTCTTTCAAACAAGAAACCTTGAGATAGAAGAAGCTCTTATCTCAGAAGTATGCCTAGTATGTTGCAATATGTTCGCTTTTTCTATTAAAAGTGGTTTTCTCTTGAATTTTTAAAAAGTTTTTATAATAGGAGTGTCTGGGCACAGCCAGCTCAAGAAGGATGACATTCATGTCATACCAGCTTGGAAAGGGACATTGATGATAACTGATCAGGGTAGATGTGGTCAGTGGCTTAACACCACTTTGATGGCAACATCAGCTGTGCTAAGGCTATCCCACATCTGTAACTCTTCTGATCTTCAGGGTAAAGTTTAGCGTGAAAATTCCATGTGCAGAGTTGCTTTTGTCTGAAATACCCCCATCTTTTGCTGACAAACTGATCTCTTGAAGCTGGAAAGTCAGTTCCTCAGAAGGAAAACGTTGGGAGAGGAAGAGAAACACCCCTACCCCCAACTTGAGCCTCAAGCCTTGGTGGCAGCAGTAAGTGTTGAAGGTCAGGGATCCAGTGCAGCATTCCACTGGGAGAGACTCCGCAGCCTTGCCCACTTCCACAGAATTGGTCGAGATCAAAAGCTTATCTGCTGCCTTTTTGAAGGAAAGCAGAGCGCTGATGCCTTTCCAAGGAATGGCCCAAACACTCTTTTAAACTGGAAATACTTTTGCAAACATGAGACAGCCCAAATCACGAAAGACTGAACATTGCAGGAAGAGGTTGGAATGCAGAACAGAGAGTGAGGTGTGAGTGACACATCGGCAAAGCATTCCCTGTTTCTTGCTAAATTCTCTTCCAACAACTTTCATGTCCATTGGTCTGGCTAATTTCTTGCAGGTTAGTCTCAACATGTTTTTTAAAAGAAACTTCATACCAACAGGTAGAGGGACTTGCTGTTACTGGCTTTGGTAAGGGCATCCCCTCTGTCCTGGGAGCAGCTGTAACCCAGCGTAAGAGAAGAGATGGGTGGGGGCAAAGTACTCTAGAAAAGGTAACTTTAGTACCTGAATAGACAGAAACACTCTTTTGAACCTTGGCTGGGTTCTTCAGTGTTTAGTTAGGAAAAGATCTGGTTCCCAAGCAGACAGGGTTAGTACAGCTACCACTGACAATCCACTTACTCAGGTGGCTGTTTTGTAGGCCAGGGTAGCCAGAAATTGTGTAAGTAGCTCTGCAATACCCTCCCCCACCTCCCCCAGGGTTTAGCAAAAGGGCTTCTTGACAGTGGGAACAAAAGTGGTGAAAGGAATTGCCACACCTGATGTGGAGTTGTTAGGCAGTTTGATAAGTTTTAAGGGTAAAACAGTCTGCAGTGATGATGCTACTTTATCTTTCAAGAGTTAGTGAGTAATTCTGTAGGGTCTGTCCTGGTGATACTGGCTACCAAAGGTGCTGTTACCCAGAAAGAATATCTGCAGTGTCCAGTTTTATTGTCTTCTGAAGGAACTTGCCCCTCTCCATTGAGACCATCTCATCCCTCTCTGCACTGAGATGATTTAAACCAAGGTTTTGAGCCTCATTACCATGTGGTTGTATCTATAGCTGTAACTTGGTCATAGTTAAATAGCATTTGCTCTGTGCGTTAGGTTGTCCTTTTTTTATAGCTGCTTTTTACAGAGCACATTAAGTAGGTAAATGACTGCACAGGGCCTCCAGCCTGGAGGGAATCGGTGAGATTCACATCTCGCTGTGCTCACTGGTGTGCTTGTTCCACAGTGATGTTGTGGAGACCAGGTAGTACAGCAAGAGCGATAGCACTGTCCTGTGATAAAGGACCTCTGCATGATCACCAAATAAAGTGTAGCGCTGCCTCTGGGACCCATCGGTGCCTTTCTTAGCATGCCACAGTTGAGCAGAGGAGGAAGAGGCATATAAATAGCACGGAGTGTGTGAGCTCCCTCTCGGTGCCTGATTAACAATTACAGGAACTCCTTTTAACGCAGATCTGAGTCAGCCCTCTTCCTTCAGCGTCCTGTCAAACGCTTCTTTGTTAGCTGTAAGTCCTTGATCACCAGGAGTTTGTACCTTTAAGAGGCTTGTGGTAAGTGATTACTAATAGTGGCACCAGATACTGATAACGCAGTGGTGGGTGACAACCACATTTCAACAGCTCAGAGATAGTCCTTCCAGTGCAAACAGAGGTGACTGAAGTTGTTGGAGAAAGAGGCATGTACTGGCTCTCTGCTTCTTCCTTCAGTAAAACCAGCACACAGCTTTGTTTATCCTCCAGAATTTGGTAATCTGCCTAGTCAGTGGCTCATGAAATTCCACTGCAGCAGAGAAAAGAAAATACTGCTATTCTGGTGAAGGAAACTCAGATTTAGTATCTATGCTGCCTCATCTAGAGATCTTTCATCAAGTGGAGATCTCAAGTAGCAAGCAAAAGTGATAGTACAGTGTCAACACAATGATCACTGATGTCAAGGATGAGTTTGACTTGGATCTTTTCTCTACTCCTAGCTAAGTCTGCTGCTGAAGCAAACACATAGCCTCTTGCTTTCCTCTGATCTCTCAGCAGTTCAGGAAACAATCCTGATGGCTGCTGACAAAAGAAAATAGAAGTACACACTGCTTCGTGATCAGAGTGGTGATCGCCCTCTCCTGGGGTCAGCTTAAACTTTATGACTAAGGCAAGATAGAGGAAGATTTCTGAAGTGTTCTAGGGAAAGGCAGTTTGTTTGGTTCAGGTCTTTTGTCTCAGCTTTTTGCCTCAAAGGTGGGGCAGCTTATTTAGAATTTCTGATGTCATTACAGGGTGCAGCAGGTGCCTTTTTTGGAACTGGAATAATTTTTGATGGAAAAGAGAGTGATAGGCAGCATCTTCACAGATAACCCAGACACCTGTAAAGCATGTTCTTCTGTAGCAGGCTGGGCCGAGCTTCGCTTTACGTAGGAAAGGTGAATTTCTTGCGTAGAGCAAGAACCAAGCAGCAGATGTGGGATTTGGGCCTCTCTCTCTCTCTCTCTCTATTTGCACTTAGTAATTCTCTGAATAATGCAAAAGGCAAAGTAAACTCTAGTGATTCCCAAACTGCTGTGTGGATCATTATGGGTACGCTTACTACTACACTTCAAAGCGAGCAGCTCCAAGTTGTGAGCGCCTTTTGCTGCTGCTCCTGAGCCCTGGGGGGAAAAAGGGTTTGTGGGTTACGGTGTAGAGCGGTACGATGTCTAATCCAAGTATGTTCCTGTTGGAAACACAACATAAGTACCTTCTTTTCTGTCAAAAATACTAGGAAGTAAATTAGGAATTTCTTAGTGTCCTTTCAAGATTATTTTTTCCATTTTATTCTGAAATGTTGGATTTAGGTAGTTTAGAACTATTCCTGCTATTGTCTTATCCCTAGAATTATGGGCATGGTTGCTTCAAGCGAGTAGTCCCAGAATGGTGTGCTGGAATCTGACAAAAAAAGATAAATATGTTAAAATTAACATGTGAATAGGAAATCTTTTTTCCCCCCTCCTTATTGTAACAATATTCAGGAACATTTTGCTGACTTTTGATGTTAACATTTTGTTGGTAGGCAGGTAGGTATTATAACATCAGACTACCTTCAAGTAGCTCTCAGAAGTGCCTGTCAATGGGAGACAAACTGCAAGAACATTGCTTCAATCAGTGGCTCTTTCAGTGATCCAAGGGGTATCAGGTACTAGATTAATGCACTTTGTTCTTTTCTTCTCAACAGGAAGCCTAAAAAGGAAGAACATCTTAGTGAAGAGGCTGCCAAGGTGATTTCTAGCCTTCCTGACTTAACTTTCATGCATGCCAAGGTGTTGATGTTCCCAGCCACATTAACACCTTCAACAAGCTGCCAAGAAAAGGTAGACTAAAGTGATGTGAATTGGACATATTCTATTGATTTTATTTTTTTCCTTCCCTCTGTGGGTCGTAAAAAGCAATCTTGCTTTAATTAAAAAAAAATAAAGTTCAGATGATTTGTTGGTAAGCAGCACTAGAAAGGTATACATAGTAATGTATATTTATTTACATACTGGAATCCTAAATTTATATTAGAGAAAAATGTAAATAATTGGGGTTAAATCTTTTTGAAGATCTATTCTTTTTGTTGTGCTGGGGTGTATACATTTATGTCTTTGTGAAATACACTGGTGGTGTCCTTCTTACAAAACTTTTAAAAGTTTAAAAAAAAAAAATAAAATCCTAGAAACATAATGAAAACTTCAATCTTCACGATCTGTGAAGTCCCCCTTAATTTTTTTCAGATTGCATTGAGCATCTTTTTCTTTCCTGCATATATTAACATACGTGTTGCTGGCAAAACCCCAAGAGGTTACATTGTCCCTTTGCGGGTTTTCAGTTGCTGTTGTTTCTTTCAAACCCAGTAATTTCTTTTGTGTTTTAGCAAGCTCGAGATGTGGGGGTTTTTCCTTTTCTCCTCAATTCCCTCCCCTGTTTGATTGGTTGGCTTATCAAATTTTATGTTCTTAAACTTGAATAGTATGGTTCTGTCACTATATAGCCTTTTGAAAGGTATGCTGTCAGTAACTACTTGTTCCAGTTATGGATCACTGTCTAAACACTTGATTTTTCTTTTTTTTTTTGGGGGGGGGGTCATTAGAAGATTGTCTGCTTTTAATCAGTTTGATTTGGAAAAGAAGGACCAAAACTATATGAATGTCTTACAATGAAATTTACCTGTTGAAGATTTTTTTATGTTCTGTTGTACCACTATTCCTGTTTGATTTTTTTTGCACAGTGTAAAATGACATAATCATAGATTGCTATGGTTTTAGGCTGTATATACAGTAAAAAACTACGGGTTGTAAATGTCTGGGGAAATTCCTATGGAAAAAAGAGAGCTATGTAGAAGAACCTCTAAAAAGGTCAATGTGCATGCCCAAGGTCTTTTGAGATTTAAGTGTGTAAATTTCCTTTTAGCTTACACAAAATAAAATAATTTAAAAGATACATATGCATATAGTCTGCTGTCATTTTATACAGAGCGTGTACATTATCCATGTTTCTTTTGATGGTCAAATCGATGCGCTGCATAACAGTAGAACCTTCTCATTCCTGTTGCACAGTCCCACAAAACACACCTGTCAGGGACCTGCAGAAGGAAAAGCAGACTTCTCTAATTGGTGTGTCTCTCTTTGAACGTGTTGTGATGTGGTCTTATTTCTGTTTCCAGCTTCTCTTCTGGCTTGTAGGGCAATGTGGCTCAAGACAGAGTATTTTGGGTTAGAGACTTCAAAGTAAGTGACGATACTCAGCTGTAAGGAACACAATTTCTGGTGAGGTGAGAAAGGACACTTGGGTTTGCCTGTTTCTCAGCTAAAAATAAAAATGTTAAACATAGCATCCACTTAAGTTTCCTAGCATGTTAACGTGCACTGTAGCTCTTTCATCAGCATCTCTTTGGGGGTATCAGTGGACTGTCTGCAGGTAAGGCATGTTCTGGGTGCTGATATGCTTTGCATGGGCATAGACTTGCCCACCAATGTGTGTGGTTCTTTAAGTGCTCCCTAGTTGCCACCAGTTCATTGCTTAACATCTACTTCTGAGAATTCGTCAGTGCATTTTCTGAACTCTTCTAGGAATTCTTTATCACCTCGCAGCACTTGGGTCAGAGAAGTTAAAGCTTGAGTTTGGTGTCATCAGCTGGTAAGCTGAAATGTCCTTACAAAAGGAAGCTTTTTATTTTCTAGGGAGTCATCTTGAAATGTCCTCAAGAGATGAGTGCTAGAGTCCACCTTTGGGAACCTAGGAGCTTCAGTGAGTGGTGGCCACTCAGAAATGAGGGAGCGGCTCTGGCACTGGTGATAAAGCTAATTTGTAAAGGCTAAACTGACTCCTTTGCCCTCCAATTAGTGCTTCAGCATACAGTGCTGCGGCATTAAACTGCCCCTTGTAGCTGAAAAGATGTATGCAAAGGCCATCTGCTTTACCTCGCATCCCCAAACCACTTCTGTTTGCTCCTTCTGCAGATTTCCTCTACAGTGCTGACTTAATGCCTGTTTCACATCAAAATTATCGTTACTAATCTCACGGGGTCAGTGTAGTATTCTGTAGTGCCTGTATATTATATCATTCTGTTCTGGTGCTGGGCTGCTGTAGGTTAAAATCAGCCCTTTTGTTGTCATAGCTGTGGCGTGTCCCTTGGAGCCAGCATAGCTGTATAGCTGCAGCAGAGAGCTATAGCCATTGTTCTAGGCAAATGTGTTTGGGAGCTGACTCATGATCCTTGTCTGGCAGCAAGTGGACTGAAGTATTAAGGAGAGGTGGGGGTTGGAAGTGCCAGCTGCAAGTTGATCTTTAGTCTCCTCACAATTGCCTCTAGAGGCAGCTGCCCATTTGTTTTCCAGGCTCCAAGTGCAGTACTGGTGGCCTGCTGTAGATTGGGGGAGGGGCAAGAAATGGCAGGGGGGAGAGGAGATTTCTATTGTGACTGATGTACCAATCTGAAACTTTGTGAAACCTGCTACTACCTAGAGTGTATTTATGGCAGGTTATGTTCTTTCTGCCCTCAAAAAAACAAAAAGCACAACCAAAACGAACTGCATCCCACAGATGTTCACAGAGCTGAAAGACTCTTCCATCTAAATTCAGCCTTTTGAGGCAGACGCTGCTTGCCTTAAACTGCAGTGTTGCTTTTTGTCTCCTAGCTTCTTGTCAACCTTGGGATGGACAGAAAGGATTCTCTACCTCTATCCTCCTGTCTTGTACAAGCAGCCTTGTTCTTGTACAGGAAGTTTTTGGGGTTGTCCTTCTCTGCTGTTCCATTGACAGGGTGTACCTTACCCGGTGTAATCTTGCCGGTGGGTTTGTGGGCAGGGTGGTAATCGATGCTTTCTGCACATACGTGTTGCTGCGCATTGTCATGGCATCAGGCATGTCAACCTGTATCACGTTCACTCGAGAGCTGGTGTCATTTAATAGCGAGGCGCTCATGTGCTCATCCAGCAGAAGCAGCAGAGAACACTGAGTTCAGATGCAGTTGCCTGAGTTGGAACGTGGCCATGAAGCAAAGTCCAAAGCTCCTACTGTGAAGCAAGCCGCAGGCCCCTGAATGACTGCTAAGAGGAGCTGGATTCTGCTTGTATTATCCAAAAAGATTGCACTCTGACTCTTGGGGGGTTCAGCACTGACTTATCAGGAGCGTTACCACCTGTGGCAGGTGTTAGCAACGCTGTACTTCCCACAGCACTTGAAATGTTAACACTTTCTCAGAGTATTGCATAGTTAGCTTGACTCATTTTGAGATGCCAAAAGTAAAGCCTAACAAATAATGTATGTGGATGCCCTCACTCAGATGCAATTAGCATGTCCTGACCTTAATCCTTCATCACATTGGATTGTTGTGCAGAATTCTATGTGGCAGTGAAATCGGCATGTGGAAAGTTTTGGTGTTGGACTGCAGGACCGCTGCTCTTGGGCTGAGTGTCTAGTGTGAGAGATTGATGGGGTGCAGAGTGCTGATGGGGTGTGAGGGAGGCTTAGTTCAGGGTGTGTAAGATGGATCAGTCATCCTTGGCCCAACCGCTTACATCTGGGTGCAAATTCTCCATGCCAGTTCTGCACCTCTGCGTAATCATAACTTCAGAGAAGTCTGAAAATACAGAACAGTTGCAAAATACACTTGAAAGAAATTTTTAAAAGCATATGGCATCTAATAATGGCACAGCACCCACTAGGAGCGTCCACTACAAAAGCAGAGAAGTTTTTTCCCAGTGTGGTCTCTGTGCTGAAGAGCACAGACCCTGAAGCAGCAAACAGCCTGATCTGTTCCCTTAGTTGAACCTGGAGTGTGAAAGGATGTGGGGAGAAACAACCCACTGAAATTCAGAGGGCTACAAACAGGATAAGGAGGAGCCGGGAGAAGAAAATGCAAAGCTAGAGCTCAGGAGAAACTCTGAGTAGGGTAAATAAGAAGGCGAAGGAGGACTCAGAGTGTAGGCAGCTGGGATAGCTATAGGAAGAGCAGGTGGTGGAGAAAGTGGGATATGAGCATGAAGAGCAGGGGCATTTGGAGAGGAGAGAAAGCTGGGGATGGATTACAGGCACACACACTGTGCCCGTGGCTACTTTTCTCCAAGATCTGGAACTGAGCCTCAGAGACCCCAGTTTGTCCTGGTGCTACTGTACTGCAGAGAAAATGTGTCAAACCCACTGGGTGAGTGTAAGTTGCGTGCGTCGCGACAGCCTGCTATTGCTATCAGTTATTTTTGGTAGAGAGCTGGACTGCAGTGGTAAGAGGTGTAAGTGCAGCTGCTGGCGCATGTTTTAGCGTTGATGCAAGTCCAGATGTTAAAGACCTTTATTTAAAATTCCTCAGAAAATAAAATCCTCGTGAGCTCAGCTCCAGCACTGCAATTTGGAATTGCAGCTTCAGTCCTGTCATGCATCTGCAATGTGTCAGTCCTTACTTAGATGTCATCCTGTCTTTACCCAGTCCTTGTCCTGGTCAGAATCATTCTCTGAATCGGTGTAGTGCAGCACTGCTCTTCTCTGCAGCGTCCCTGCTTCATATAGCCAGAGAGAAAGCCTGGCCTTGTGTGGAAACTGCTGAGAAGGCACGGTGGAGTGTGATGCTCTCCTGGCTTGGAGCAGCTGGCCGTGGTGGGTTTTTTGCTGGAGGTCACTGGTGTGTTTGTGTCATTTGGTGCCCAGCACGAGTTGCCTGATTGGGATGTGCAGAAAGGCTAACTGCTCTGGGACGCAGCTTAAGCAGTTAGGAGCTTTGCTTGTTTGATATATAATCGGGGCTCTGTGACACTAGGAGTCAGATGCATGTGCTAAGCACCCAAAAGTGCTGGAGCTCTTGTTTTCATCTTGTCAACCTGGTCTTAAACTTGTAATATATGTCATTATCCCTGCATTACCACAAGGTTGCAGGGATCAGCTCTGTCAGCGACATCCAAGGACTCAGCTTACAAGTATCACACACGTCTCAAAGGGTAGGAGAATGCTTGCTGTCTTATGTCTGGATTTACTATACAGACACCGAGGAAAGGCATGTTCTTTAGGGGCTCTGAATCTTCCTCTGCAGATGCACTGATTTTTGTCATGAGCCTACTCAACACTATGGTGCATACCTGCAGAGGTTCTTAATACTATATTCAGTATGGGAGTTGGATTATTTGCCTTAAATAAGACTTGATACTACTGGCAGAACATGAAGGGGCAAAAAATGCTCATTGTACTAAAAGAGATGATGGTCCTGTGGAAAACCGACTCTAACTGAAGACTAAGCAAGGTATCACAGATACTTTTGAATGTTTGCTTAAGCAGACTCAATGAACCCTTTAACATGGGTTTCCATGTGCTTAATGGTCCTTCTGGCATGGTTTTGTACATTTAGAGTATGTACCCACATGTGCAATAAACTGAACTGAGGCATCGAAATGAAGCTGACCCTCCTGGCCTGTGTGCTTGAAGGTTCTTTGCTGGCCTACCACCTGCGTCCTCACTGCATGTGTGACCAAGGTGGCATTGGCAGCGACCTGCTAGGCCTGTAGTAGCGCTGGTGGATCAGCTGTTGTGACTGATCCTTGCTCGTTAGGGCTGGACCATTGGGGGTTTATTAGTACACATGTGTGCAAAGTCCCATGCTGCAAGCATCTGCGTGGTTGATGCCAGGTCTGGCAATCAAATCCCCTCGGAATACAAGTAGGTTTCCTACTGGGATTGTTGTCATAGTGTTTTCCTTGCCTCCCACGTTATTAAATGGGGAGGGAGGGGAAGCAGAAGGGCAGTTTCAGCTCAGTAGCCTTGTCTGTGCCTTTGTCTCTGCTTTCCTAATGAAATGCCTCAATTGTTTTTAAATCTTGAAACGATAAAACACTTGGTGTTTGCTTCCCTCAGACAGCAAAGAGCTGCAGCAAGGGCTGCTTGCTGACGTGAGGTGGGGATTTCAAGACTGCCCTTAAGGATGGCAAAAAGTCTTGTCTCACTTCAGCTGGTCTTCAGAAGGGGAGGAAAGCAAGTTCTTCTGAACAGACCTTAGTCTGGCCTTCAGCTGCCTTGTGGGACAAGGACTTGTCCAGCATTCCTCAAGTAGTTGTGGCCCTTTGCAACAGGGAGCACTGCAAACCTTGCTGCCATACAGACCCTGAGGACCTCCGTGGTGTTCAGCTCCATCCTAGTGAGCTGTGCTGTGCAAGAGCTGGCCTGGCTCTGCAGAGAGAGGGGTAAAAGCCTTTTGGAGCCCTATGTTGTATCCTGGGGAGAACCAGCCCTCCCATCCCATGCCAACTGCTTGTTGGCAACACTGTCAGAGCACCTTGTGCCTCTGCAACAGCCTCCAGCTGCAGTAGTAAAGAAACAGACAAATTTGCTTCTCCAGCACTAGACATGGTGGTATTTCTAATTGTTTGCTGCAGCCTGACCATATAAATATCCAAAAGAACTTGTCAGTCAGGGTCTGCCCTGTTGCTTGGCATAGCCTTGGCCACAGCGACTCAGGGAAACAGAGCATAGTCCTGCTGCTCCTGCCACCCAGCTTATCCCAGCGTGGTTTTCTGAATTCAGTGAGCAGCTACGTGGTTAGAAGAGCAGGCTGATGTACAGTGGGTTGTGCAGAAGACAGAACCAATGCTGCCATGACCACACACCCCTGTATCTCATGTCTATTCTGGTGTCTCATTGGGCTGTCACTCAGGTCTGTGGAGCTGTGATACTGACTGAATTTTCAGTTTTGCTGTGTTTGGAGCTGGTTTTTTAGGTCTTTTTCAGCTGGGGAGAAGAAGGGTGTGAGGAGACTGCTTGTGTGAACACTGGTGGCTGTGTGCATACACACCACAAGTAGTTGGACTTCTGCTTTTAGTCTTTTACTCCTTTATGCTCCACAGTCCAAGGAGGCTATAGAAAACAAAGCAACAAGTTTTGCTGGATCTCTTCCCTTCAGGTCCTCGGAGCAGCCTTGGAGAAGAGTCCAGGAGCAGCTTCCTCAGGAGTTCAGAGCAGAGTGGAAAATAATCTGACAGGCTCTTTCAAAAACACAAGGGCTGGCTCAGGGTCTATAAGGCCTTTTCTGATCACATTTTGGATTTTAAACTGCAGGGAGCCTTAGCGTGGCTGTTTTGGAAACAAACTGAAAGCAGACGTGAAGCGTCCAACACATACACACACAGCCCCCTTCAAATCCTGCCTTTCCTCTCCCTCCCCAGCCCCAAGTCTCATCAAACGTGTTGTCCTGAGTTTGGCAGCTTGGGCCTGCAACCTGTTTGCATGTGAATTCTGCTTCCACGAGGGGTGGGGGTTTTTATGGCTGTGTTATTTACCCCAGTGCAGGGGCTGTGTTTTCATTCGCAGCACTAAAGCCTTTTGTCACTTAGTTAATGCTGAAGTGAGTTAAGAATCAACACGCAGCTGGTGACAGATGTTTTGCAGCTGTTGGGACTATTGCAGGTTACTCCACTTTCTCCTGGACTGAGCTACCACCCTCTGACAATGGTAAAATGAGCAGTTGTAGGGCTGCTTTATGCCCCTAAGGGTACAACTTTCCCTCCTTTTCCATTTTGAAGGGGTGTTCTCCCTTTTTCTCTATCCTCATCCACCTAAAGTCTGTTCTGGCAACTTTCCCCCTCTGTTGGCTGGGGAGGAAGAAGCAGGGTGGAAAGGGATGAACAAACAGCTGTCCTTTAGGTTTTAAATCAATGCAGCTCCTTAGCAGGCTGGCAGCGTGAGCTCAGGCATCAGGAAAGCTGCTCTTTCATTCAGGAGGTGGCTTGAGCCAATTCTCGCCCAGCCCAGGACCGAAGAGGTAGGGAGTTTGGGCCTTTCCAGCTTGTAGGACCATTGCAGCTGGCACAGGCTCCTCTTGCCAGCGTTTCATTCCTGTATTGGCGCTGTCAAGGTTAGCCTGTCTCAGGAAACTACTGGAATGTTGGAGCGTGTGTGCTTGAATTCCCATCTTGTGAAAGCCACCTTCCCCCGAGTTTGGGAGTGGATGTAGGAAGGACATCTGGATTTTTTTCATTTAAGCCCTGCTCAGGTTAAAGCCCTGAGCTGAGCGGGTTTTAGAAAACAAGTTGGATGGGGGTCGGCCCCTGGGATGCCATTAGCATTGCAGTACTAATTAGTATAGCTGTGTGCAGGCACAGTGCATACCTGAAGCTCGCTGAGCGATTTCTGCAGGACTTGCAGGTCTTACCTCGGCCCAGCCAAGGAAGGTGATGTTTGCCTTCGCCTTCCAAACTGTGCGCTGCTCCCCATCCAGTTCTTCCTGTAAGCTGTGCGTGGATCGTGGCTCCGCTGAGCTGGTGTGTTGCATGCTGTGTTGTATTGTGTCGTTTAGATATGCTGGAAAAGATGCTGAGCCCCCCCAGGAGAATACAGTCAGACCTGATCCAGCCAGATGCATGCTTAGGCTCAGCCCTGACTAGTGCTGGTGAGGCTTGGTGCTGCCCAGCATGGTGGCACCACAGTGCTCAGGGAGCTAGTTCAGGACTGGCTGTCGAGCTGCTCCTGAGCTTTCTGCTCTCTGACACGTGTTTTGATCTCAGGGATGGGAGCAGGGAAGATCGCAGCTCGAGTCTCATTAGCAAATATGAGGCCTGGCACACAGAAATCTGCCTCCCTGACGTCTGGTTCTTACTCAGTTCCTCGTCAGCAGGGCTGAGAACTCGTTCTGGTTGTGCAAGTGCGAACGCGGTGTCGCTGCCCTGGCTTACAAGTGACAGGGGAGACAGCCGTGTTACGCAGTGGCAGGGGGGCTAGCATGTTTACAGGAGGCACTCTACAGATTTCCCAGTGTTGCTGCTGGAGCTCATTTTTTGAAGGATATGGGAAGTGCCGCCTCTAGCTCTGAGATCTGAAAGATAAATATGCCTGTCACAAGGCAGTGGCTCTCATTTAGCTGCAGAAGGCTTGGTTAGTGGAAAAAGTTCTCCTCTCTCAGGTGCTCTGTTGTTTTCTCTTTGAATTGGGGGGGTCTGCTCCCCTTCTGCCACCTGGCATGCTGCTAAGTGGTCCCTAAATCGGTCACGGTCCGCAAAGCTGAGAGCTTGCAGGGTGATGACATCACTGCTGGCGACAAGAAAAAAGAAATCATGCAGTGGCATACTCTGCTGCCCTAAAGGAAATATTTCCACCTTCAAAAGAATAGACCTACTCTCCAAATTTCCAAATTTTAGATAAAACCTTTCAAGATGCTGTTGTGCTGTAGCTCGGGACATATTTGCAGTGTGTTCAAATGGCATGAGGCGAGTGAGGAACTCGAGATCATACCTTGGCACACACGTCCCTGATGGAAAGCAGGAGGGTAGGCTCTACAGCCATGGGAATACATAGAATAAGTCACAGAATGTATATATGATATATTGGAAGGGACTTTAGAGGCCATCTAGTCCAAACCCCTGCAGTAAGCAGAGACATCTTCACTAGTTTAGGTTGCTCAAAGCCCCATCAAGCCTGACCTTGGATATCGCCAGGGATGGGGCCTCCACTATGTCTCTGAATGACCTGTTTTAGTGATCCACCACCCTCATAGTGAAGAATTTTACCCTAATATCCAACCTAAGTTTTCCATTTACTAGTTTAAGATGGTTACCCCTTGTCCTATTGCTACATGCCCTCGTGAACAGTTCTTTCCCAGCTTGCTTCCTCAGCACCTTTCAGGTACTGGAAGGCTGCTATAAGGTCCCCCCAGAGCCTTCTTTTCTCCAGGCTGAACAAGCCCAACTCTCAGCCTGTCTTCATAGCAGAGGTGCTCCCTTCCCTTTATCATTTTTGTGACCTCCTCTGGATATGTTCCAGCAGGTCCATGTCCTTCTTACATAGAGGGCTCCAAAGCTGGAACACAGCACTCCAGGTGGGGTCTCACCAGAACAGAGCAGAGGGGCAGAATCCCCTCTCTCGATCTGCTGGCCACACTCTTTGATGCAGCCCAGGATGCAGTTGGGCGCCTGGGCTGCAGGTGCACGTCACACTATACATATGCATGTGATTTCTGTCCCCATAAAGCTTCCCAATCCTCCATGTCTGGGAAAGTTAACGCTGCTTTCAGACAAATACCAGTGGTGCCGTCCGCTCCAGGTAGGCTTTCTGAGAACATGCAAATGCTGAGATGAACAGGGTGGTTCTGATTGCAAGGAACTCCACTGGTTTTTAAAAAGAAAGAGGGCAGGGAAAGGGGAGACACTGGGTTTTTTTGCTTTTTAAGGGCCACATTGGTTCTGCGGTGACAACAGTGTGAGAGGCAGGCTACCCCAAAGCTGCACCAAGGGTCTCTCTCAGCAAGCTTCCCTGTGGTGAGCCTAGTGCTGACTTCCTTGGAGCAGAAGCATTAGGATAAAGCTGAAACACTGGGGAGGTGGGGGAAGACTTTGATTTATGCACTTGTAGGGCCTGTCCAATCTCTGGTCTGCCTTTTTCTCTTACTTTCTGTCTGCACTGCTGATTCCTGTCTCCCTGGGTACTCATCCCCAGACTACTTAGTTCGTTTGTGTTTAATCTCCCCGGTTTGAGTAGGGCCCGGGTTGCTCCGATCCCCGCGGGTCACTGTGCCGCTGGCGTGTTTGTTACTCCCTGGCTGTTTGCTGCCATCAGCGCATTTGATCGCGGTTGTATTTACATCAAAGGAACACCTGACAAAGAGGCAGGCCTGATAATGGGCTCCAGTTTCTTCTCAGCAACCCAAACAGGTAGAGGCGGCCGAGGGAACGCTGGCAGGATCACAAGGGAGTCCGTGCTCTACTTTCAAGGCGGCGTGCTTTCCTCCTCCTGCCTGACGGAGTGCTGCGGACCCCACTGCTGCCGTAGGCTCCCCAAAAATAGAGCTGCCACCGGAAAAAGAGGAGAACAAGACAGAGGTAGGCCTTGAGAAACAAACCCGCGCGTGGGAAACGAACTCGAGAGGGGGAAGAAAAGGCTCCGCTGCAGTTGCTGTTGCAGCAGCACAGCTCACAAATTCCAGGTACCCTTTCCCCACGAGGAGAGCTGGCTCAGCTGCCAGGGTTGAGGGAGATGCCACGGTCACAGTGCGATTGTCTCCTGCTTCGACAGAGGAGAGGCAGATAAATTCAGGGTTGGCTTTTCTAGAAAACACTTCAGAAGTGTCCAAACAGGGATTTTTCATTTGCTTTTCTTTGTATAACTTCTGCTGCCTTTTCTCTGTCTGGGTTTGTTTTTTGGAAGGCAAATCATATGAGGAGCAGCTCAGGGAGCTGCGGTTGCTCAGCCTAGAGAAGAGGAGGCTGAGGGGGGGGCTTATCACTACCTACAACTACCTGACAGGAGGTTGTAGAGAGGTGGGGGTTGATCTCTTCACCCAAGTGACAGGAGATAGGGCAAGGGGAAGTAGCAGGAAGCTGAGCCAGGGCAGGTTCAGATTAGACATTATGAAAAAAATTTTCACTGAAAGAGTTGTCGGGGCCTGGACCAGGCTGCCCAGGGAGGGGGTTGAGCCATCTTCCCTGGATGTGTTTAAAAAAGGGTAGACAAGGTACTTAAGGATATGGTTTAGCATAGGGCAGGAACAGTTGGACCTGATGATCTTAAAGGTCTTTTCCAACCTGGTGATTCTGTGCTGTTGGGTGCTGATTCTATAGAAGGGTTATATATAATGATACATGGTTATACACACACAGTGATGGCTGCATGGAGGGAGACACGTGTGACATTTGGTGCCCTCAGGAGTATTCCATGAGCTACTGGATGCTCATTAGGTTAGTGCCAGGTTCCAGCAGAGAGGTGTCTCACGAGTGTGCTGCTCAGGGTTTTGCAGCACGTGGGCAACACTCACCTTTGATGTTTGAATGGAGTTGGGGGTGCTTACCGAACCTCTGCCCTTTCCTCTCTGCTGAAAGGAAAACAAGGGGCGCCACGTCACACCTCCTGTGGGTTTCACCTCCTGGTGTTGGGCAGCTCCTGCTCCTGAGGAGTGCAGGAAGCACAGCTCCACACATGGAGCTAAGCGTTTTTCTGCTTTCCTTTAGCTCACAAGCCACCTGGGTGTTGTGTGGGGTGTTGTGAACTGGAGGGGGAATGGGTAAGATCCTGTCACCTTTGCCCGAAGTGGTGGTAGCTGAAGCTATGCACTGCCAGAGCTCCCTTGGGCTTCCCTGAATGCACAGGGCTACAAGCAGCATCCCACTGGGAGTGATCTCTAGCTTCTTCCATTCAGAGTGGAAGAAGAGTCAGAGATGTCCCATTTCTCCCTGATGCAGGTGTTGTTTCCCAGGGGGCTGAGGATGGATGAGTGGGACAGCCCTTTGCATGCTGAAAACACAGTAGGCTCTTAGACCAGAGATGCTGTGCTGCCCAGCCGCTTGCCTCCACCCCCTCTGTAGTGCTGACAGCTGTCTGTTCGGGGATCAAGGGTGCTATTTAAAATAATAATAAAAAATAAATTAATAAAATCTGCCTGCAGTGTTATGTAGGGACACCAGTGTTCAAATGGACGCATGATAAACAGAGGTACTGGCTCATTTAATACGGCTCTGGAGTTGGTCCTTGAAGGCCATGCGTTCGTGGGGCACTTGGGATTTGAAGTGGTCCAAGTTCTGCTAATTCTTTTTTTTTCTTCCAAGATTTCTCTGGGGCTGCTTCCCACTGTGAGCTGTTAAAACAATTCCCAGCAAACACTCACTGTGCATCCTTCTGTGTTTATGGAATAGGAAAACCACTGTTCATTTTGTTCTCTACTGTTCTAAAACCAACCTGAGGTATGACATTTGGAATACCTGCTCGTTGCTTTCCACTTTTTCCACTGAGGGGAGCGGTGGGATGCCTGGAAGCTGCAAATTACCAAGGCAGGCTGTGCTAAAGCCTGGCTTAACTTAAAAATACAGCAGCATCTCCTTGCTCCCACTTCTTCCCTGGCACATTGAAGCAATCATATTCCAAATTAAAATATGGATGAATCTAGGTAAATCCCATCTATTTATCTGGGCTCCCAGGAAAGGCACAGCTCCTGTCCTGGCCTGCATCCCTGTTTGAGGCATCAGAGCCATTGAATAGTCTGTATTAAACTCAGCAAAAGGCAAAACAGGAGAAGGCAAGGGGGGGGGTGAATGTGAGGCCATTTCTGGAAGCACATACAGACTGATGCCTTTTCTTCTGCATCCCAGGGATTTAACTCCTTGCTGCCCTGGGTCTCTGCCTGCTGAGTAGGTCGGTGCAACCACAGAGCACGAACAAGTGGAGACACAAATGAACCGAATCAGAACCTGAAATGGGACATCTCCCCTCGGCGTGGGGTTAAATCCCAGAACTGCCTTGGTCCCTCTGGAAAGCCAGAAACCCGCACCCCAAGGTTAAAATCCAAGGCCACCCTCACGAGAGGGGCAGGAATGCCCACTGATTGTCAGCCGGCGGGAGAGAGCCAGAAACACGCCGAAAAATTGGCTCCCAAGAGCGGTTGGTGTGTTGTAATCTCCTGGTTCCTTTCTTACCTCACTAATAAGAACTAAGACTAATTTAATTTTTACAGCGTCCCAAATCTGTGGCTGTACGATTCAGGGACTTAATAAGATTCTCCCGCCGAGCCAAGGGAAGCTTAGTGGTTTTTAGCTTACTTTCTTCTTCTGGGTTTCAGTTTCGGGGTGTTTGTGTAGCAGCTCAGGCTTCTTTAAGGAACAAGCAGGTGTTTTGTCAGGATTGATACTGGCTCTGTTCAGGTTGTTAGGGGTACGGATTGGTTCTGCTGGATAAAATCTTGAGGGGGACGGGGGAAACCAATTTTGGCAAAACAAAAAACATTTTATGAGCTGGTTTGATTTGCCCAACTCTTTTCCTGGAGAAAGAAGGGGGAACAGAACCCCCAAACTACTTTGTTTTGGCATTTTCCAGATGAAAGGCTCTGAGATTTCTCCCCTTGAAGCAACTTTTCATTTTTGAATGACCTTCAGAGCTCACTTTTTGTACCAGGCTGAAGAGTCCAAGCGAAACATTTGTTTCGGTCAACCCCGAATGAATGAATGAAATTTTTTTTTTTTAACCTTTTTTTTTCCTCCTTTTTTTCCCCTTTTTTTCTTTTCTCTCTCTTTTTTTTTTTTCCTCAGGATTGCCAGCGAACCGAGAAAATCAGTTATTCACCCAGCTTTATACGCCGTGCTCCGATAGGGACTTCACAGCGCCCCGGTGACTGTTCATGTAGCGCAGCTGCTGCTAAGCCCTCCATTGCTATCCTGGTAAATTATGGTGCTTCTCAGGGCTGCGTGAGAGAGTAAACCATGAGTAAGCACCTGTTTTGTCTCTCTTGGGTTGGCTTTACAAAATAGGTTTCTAGCGTGATTCTCACAGCGTGGAAGGCATTACCTTGGCCAAAGGCATTACTCTGGCCAGCAGATAGTCGCAGGACCTGTTTTAACACAGGAGGTGCATGTTAACCTCTCTGTCTGTGTTGGGTCAGGAAAAGGCATCGCATTAGGAGCTGTTCTAACACGGTGGAGTCAAGCTTCAGAGGTGGTTGTACTTCAAATAGAGGAGCACAGTGATCAAGGAAAGATGACAGTCCCTGATTTTGGTGTTAAGCACAGTCCAAAAAAGTGCATTTAAAGTGCGCCTTTCCCGTGGTTGCTCTGGGGGAGGGATTATATATAACCAAGAAGCTATTTATTTAAAGCAGGTTGTTTTAACCCTTTTTTCCTGTGTAGTTGTCTGTGGGAGGCACGGGGTACAATGGAACGACAGGGACAAATTGCCAAATTTTACCAAAACCGATTGGAAAAAAGCTTAGATTAATGCCTAAAAGGGTGGCAACCAGAAGTTGTTGGTCCTGGATCCCATGTCTGCTGGAGAGAAGGGAGTCACACTAAATAGGTTCATTCCTGCCATTCAGCTTAAACCTCAATCTAAGCTTAACTCTTGATTCACAGCATTTTGGGGTTGGAAGGGACCTCCAGAGATCATCAAGTCCAATTCCTCTGCCAAAGCAGGTTCCCTAGGACAGGTCGCACAGGTCGGCGTCCAGATGGGTCTTAAATATCTCCAGAGAAGGAGACTCCACAACCCCCCTGGGCAGCCTAAAATGCCCCTCAGGTGAAAGCCATCAGCACGTAGAATGGCACAAGGAAATGGGCTCAGTGTGTTGAGTGTTCCTCATGAGGGTTGCAGTTCTTCCCTGATGCCATTGTCCCACCAAGACCTTTCAGCCAGCCAGGGTGTTTCAGCGCCCAGCCATGATGCGTAAAGCCAGGTTTGCCTGGGCGCAGGCACTAGGCAAGCTGGACCCACCATGCTGCTTTTAACTTGGGGAGCAGGGCCAGGAAGGCAGCCAGCTAGGCTGGGATGAACTGGACAAGGGTATTCTTTAATTTATGTAGTATTTTGTTATCCTTGCCTTTGGTGAGCACTGACCCCAGCTCGGGTCGAGGCGTTAGCCAAGCAGATTCACTCCCTGCCGGGAGCCCCCCCTTGGACAGGTCGGTTCTTCTCCCATCCTTTCTGAGGATGTTTCAGTTCAGCGAGTTCCGTGGCCTTGGAGCCCTTCTCCTTTCCTGGTCCCGTTCACTTCACCCTCTGTGCCTCTGCTCCCCACAGGGACCTGTTCTCTAGGTTCCTGTGTGATCCCGGGCTGCCAGCCTCTGCCTGGAGGGAGCAGCTCTGTGCCAGGAGGAAGGTCGGGGCAGGAGCACAGGGCGTAGGAGGGGGAGGCAGGAGGAAGAGTTTCTGGCAGGAGGGAGCAAGCTGGGACACGCCACCTATCCGAGCTCCTGCCCAGGGCCACGTCAGAGAGCTGTCCCTCCTGCCCAGCACGTTTCTTCCCCTTTCTGCCCCACTCCTTCACCAGGGATCACAGTCCCAGGTCGCCTCTGCTTTCGGGTGTGGGATTTTAAACTGGTTGAACCGTTCGGTGGCAGATGAGTCACTGGCTGCATTTTGGGCCTTGCTTTGTTCCCGCAGCGCCTGTCAGCAGCCTGCAGCCTTTTACAGACGAGGTAGCTGTTGCCTTGTATTGCCGCTGCCAGGGCCCCGCCATGCACCAGGCGCTGCCCCGTCACGCGCCGAGGATGCTCAGAGCATCATCGGAGGCCTTTCCGCCAGCAGTTCTGTGTGCCCTGGTGATCCCTCACCCATCAATCGAGGCTTTTCAATAGCCCGGTTTGAGCAGCAGAGGTGATTTGGTGACTGGCTGGTTGGTGGGTTTTTTCTCCGTGGTGCACCAAGGGTTATTCATTTAGATGGGACACCCACCCGTGATGAGGTTTGTAGCAGGGAGGCTGGTGAGGCTATGTAGTGCTTGGGGAGCAAGCTGAGGCTATGTGGTGCTGGGGGGATGGAGGCAGTGATTTGAACTCCACCGAGAACTGCCTTCTCTGTCTCTGCCAAGTGTGTGTGTGTGTGGGGGGGGTCACCCAAACATCGCTGCTGCCAGAGCTGTGCCCTGCATCTGAGATGTCAAGGAGCAGACTGGAAGCTCAGCCTTTCCCTGGCTCCCCTGCCCACGGCATCCTGTAGCGCTTTCCCTTTGCAAGGTGGGAGTGACCCAGCACCCAAGGCAGCAAAACCCAGTTTCCCCTCCCCAGGTTAAGGCAGCTGGGAGTCAGTGTGCTCATCAGTGGTTCATCAGTGGGAGAAGCTGGTCCAAGGCACCACAACACCGCTGGAGCACGGCCAGCTCGGGTCTGTGCCCACAGTTACTGGGCTTTGCTTTCTCCTCTTGGACAGTGCCGGAGGGCAGGAGCCAGACCAGCCGCCACTGCTGGTGGAGGCCACTTGGATCTGCAGGTAACTCCCAACAGCTATTGAGATCATGGAGTTGGGCTGCTCCTGTCCTGACCTCCAACTCCTCTCTGGCTAGAAGCCCTACAGCTGGGGTGAAGTCTCACTGCTGAAGCTGGATGAGGGCTAGGCTGGGCTGACCCCCCAGCCCACTGTAGTTTTTGGGTATCACTGCTGCCTGTATTTGTACGTGTTCCCTCCCAGGGAACACAGCCTGCAGCCTGATCCCACTGTTGCTGTCATCCAGTGAGAGCCAGCAGCTGAGCTTGCACCGGTGTAGCTGAAGCCTCAGGGGTGCTGCCAGAATCCATCTCTTGTGGGCGGATTCGCAGAGGTGCCCACACATTGTCTGGAGGGAACTAAGATGTTCTGATGCACTCACACCAGGTGAGCTCTTGCTTTAAAAATGGGAATTACAGGACAGGTGGTGTCCCAATTGAGAAAAGGTACTCCTCAGCCCCAAATGGAGCCAGTATCTGGTCTGTCCTCTCTATTTGGAGGAGCCACAAGGTGCTGATGTGACCCCTGTCCCATTAAGAGCAGCAGAAGCAATTTCTTTGCGTTTGCTGGCGGCAGGAGGAGTGATAGCTGATGCGAGGTCCGTGTGATCCCCACCGGCTGGGCATCAGCCAATGCGGCTGTTAGCAGCATAACCCAATGTTGCTGCAGAGGGCAGCTCCCTCCTGGCAGCACCCCCAGGCCTTTTCCTGCCCTGCTCCTGGCCCTACCGTGGGCTGCTGTGAAATCCATAACCCCTTGTGTTCGTGTGCTGAGCCAGCTGCCTGGCCTCACTTGAAAATGCTGCCACAGCTTCCAAAAGTGTTGGGACTCCAAGCCCCCATCCCCTGCGTTCCACCGGCCCCAGGTTTGTGGCTGAAATTCCACTCCTGATTTTTCTCTTATTTTGTCAGAGCTCTTTCATCAAGCTCTCCCGAAACACAGGGCAGGGGCAGAGATGCAGACCATCTCGACACAAAGCTGAGGGATTTTGGAAGGAAACCTTTGCTTGAAGTAAGGTGCCACCTTGGCTGCGACGCCACCAGCCCTTGGCAGGCCTGAGGCAGGAAAAAGCTGGGGCAGATGATGCAGTGTGGAGGGAAGGGTGGGGTTGTCCTTCCATGCCTCCCACCCCAGTGCAGCCCTCCTTGGCAGGTGGGAGCAGGCAGCAGGAGCTGGCTAGCTGCATTCACTCCGCTGCAGGATCACCAGCGATGCTGTAAACTCCAGAGCAGCTCCTCTTGTCTCTTCCCCGTGTGAGCTGGGACTGCAGGGCTGACGTACCCTGCCCAAGTATTGTCTTTCAGCAAACGTCCAGGGGTTTGTGGCTGCTTCCCCCCCGCCCCACAATAACTGCAGAGCTTGGCCCAAGCACAAATCCCTCATCCTTGCTCACACCAGGACGGGAGATGTGAAGGCAGCAAGAGGCTGGAGGCCAAGCTGCGCAAGGGAGAGAAAGCAAGGGGAGGAACAGGGGAGGGGGAGGAAGCCTAGTGAATAGAGGGAAAAGGAGAGGAAAGGGGGGAGGAAATTGTCCAGGGAGAGTAGCGTGAGGTGGGTATGGCAGCGCCAGAAGAATGGAAGGAAATCCTTGCCAAAGTGGGTGATTTGAAACCTGTTTCTTCTGTGCCCCCATGATGTGCCTTCTGCTGGCAGATGCTCTAGCTTTGGAGGGGGGGGGAATTGGCTGGCTTTTGGGAACACAGTGGTTGGAAAAGGGAGAGGGAAGCAGGGCTGGAAAGAAACCTCTCTGCCCATGACTCCAGAGCACTTGGTGTACCTGGAGCATCAGTCCCCAAGTATGAATTCTGGAAGTCGCTGGGGTGCCCAGCCCATGGCCATGGGCTGTAGGGATCTGAGGGATGCTGGCCCCTGCCACCACAGCACGCTAGGTCTTGCGGCTCCTTCCCCCTCCCCGGCCAGCTTGTTATTTGGAGGAGAGGGGGGGGTGGGAGGAAAAACCCATGATCTTGCTGGCCCGCTGCCAGTTGCTAAGGCAGTTGCTTCAAAAGGGAGAGGAGCGGTGGAAGGAGGGAGCTGCCTGGAGAGGAGGCAGATGATGCACGCAGGGACCAGGCACAGCGAGGAGCCTGCAGCCACCGGCTCTGAAGGCAAGTGGGACCACAAGCTCAGCAGGAGCAGAGACAAAGGAGCCCAGAGGAAAGGGGCAGGGGGGAACAAGGAGAAAAACAGCCTCTTGCACAGCTCGGCCACGGCGCTGGCATCCCTACGGCCCTGTCTCCACTGACGGGTCAGCAGTGGTTCAGAGCAGCTCTGTGAAGCATTGCCTGTGACTGGAGGGGTTTTCCCTCCCATCCTCCGCCCCCCCCCCCGCCATCCTTCCCTTCTCCCCTTCCTCCCCCTCCCCCCACCCCATCCCCGCACTGTCTTGCCCCCCCTGTGGTTTCCCAGGGGAGCAGCAGCTGCACTCTGGCCGGTAAGCCGGCTCTGCTGTGGGGTAGGACAGGGCGCAGGGCTGGCTCCCGTTGCCAGCAAGGGGAGGGATGTGCATCCCTGCAGGCCTGGAGCCTTATCCCTCCGGGCAAGAGCCCCTCTGGGCAAAGGCCCCGGGGGTGTGCTGCGACCAGAGAGCCTTTTGCTATCCCCTCCATGCTTCAGTGCTGCCTTTGCATGTGCTTCTGCCCACAGGGCATGTACTTGAGCACAGATTGTGGAAGCTGGTCACTGCCTGGCCACAATTCCAATGATTTGGGCCCAGAGAGGAGCGTGGGTAGCTGGTGTCAGCTGTGGAGTGGCTGCATTAGCTCGTCGTGACACAGCAGCAGAGCTGAACACAGACCTGGGCCAGCTCAGAGCTGTCACTGCCAGCAAGAAGCTGCTGCTCTGCGCTGGGGTGGCTGGAGACCCCCCCCCCCAACCCCAGGGCACATCAGCAAATTCATCCCAGAGGGAGGGACAGCCGGACAGCACTGCAGGCACCCCAGCCCCCTGTCACCCTGAGAAACAAGGTAAGTGTTCTCCGGCGCGGTGTCAGTGTGAGATCCCTCAGCCCTGAGCCTCATCCATCGCTGGGCAGTGCCTGTGCCGAACCCCAAACCCGCCTTCCCCTGACCCGCTGTGCGGCGAGCTCGGACAAATGCCTGGCAGCGGGCTGCCCCCTCCAGCAGACACTTGGGGGGGGGAGGGGGCGTGGTGCAGCTCGCTCCCTCCCACACAGATACCCCATTTTAAGGGCCTGGGGCCATTGGCCTTGCAGAGATGGGAGGTCTGGGGTGGCTGGGGTATGTGGGGCTGGAGGAAAGGGGTAGGCCGCTGTCTGTAGCCTCGGGGATGGAGGCAGCTTTTGGTCACCAGTGAGAAACCCAGCTCTTCGGGGGGGGGGCAAGAAAACTCCAGCAGCTTTTGGGAGTGCAGCGGCAGCACCTCCACGGGTGCGGGAGCCGGCAGCGCTTCGGTGCAGGGCGCGCTCTGTGGTGCCCAGGCAGGGAGCGGGGGCGCAGGGCGAGCGGCCACACCGCAGCCTGGGGTGCGTGTCGCCCCTTTGAGCGCAGCGCCTGCTGAGCAGACAGAAATTCAATCCCCAGGCTGGCTTTAATTCTTCTACTTCTCCTTTCTTTGCGCGCCCCGTGTCCCCCCCCCCGCAGCCATTTGTCCCCGAGCGGCAGCTGGCGCGCAGGGCCCCGTGCCCCGCTGCTGGCGGCCGCGCTGGTAACTCGAGCCAGCTCGCCGCAGCTGAGATGTTACGTGCGGTATGTCGGGACGGGGGGACTCGCCGCTTTTCTGTCTGGTTTTGGGTTTGCTGTAAATCCAAAATGGAGCAGTCATGTTTCCGTGGGTGTGCGAGGCCGGGCGAAGCGTGCTCTGGGTGGGGGGGGGGCGGAGGGGAGGGTGACTCATTCGCTGCGCACCGCAGCCGGGGCCAGCCCCGGCCCCAGCGGCACGCCTGGGCCGCCCTTGCCGCTTCATTGCCACAAAAGGCTCGAGCCAAAGACTGGGGCGAGATCCCAGCTGGCCTGAACGTAACCAGCAGTGGCCTGGCGGGGAGAGGGCCCCAGCCGTCAGGCAGTGGAGTGCGATGTCGGATGCTTCCTGCAGGGATTTAACGCCGTACGGGACGGAGCCCCCGTGTGTTCCCAAACAGGACACGTTCTGCTCCTGGCCAGGCGCCCGCAGCAGCGCCCAGCATCCCTTGGCACAAGTGGTGCCAAGACCAAGGCCCCACGGGCACCTCTCAGTGAGCCTGACGCCGCGAAGGGACCCCCACGCACAAGGTGACGTTTCTCTGCTCCGTGATTTGGGGCGAGACCAGGCTGTCCCTCCTCCTCACCTCCCCCACCCCCCACCCTTCTCCCCTGCCACCTCCCACAGGCACAACCCCATCCTGCCCCTCTCCCACCTCCCCCTCTCTGTCCTTCCACAGAGGCAAAGACCGAAGCCGGGTTTTACTTTAATCGTTTATTGTATAATATAAAACTACAAAAGTAAGACTGCTCGTTTCCATGTACATTTGTCCAATTGTGGTTTGTTTTTTTCGATTACAGCCCATACCTACATGTGAATACAGCAATCTGGTTTCAGATGTATATGTCTGTAATATTGCATAGAAAAGGCACAGCTCTAAGGTCTGTGGGAGGGGGAGGGGAAATACAGCCTTTTTTCATTTTTTTTCCCATTTTTTTTCCTTTTTTTTTTTTTTTTTTCCTCTTTTTTGTACAATTACCAAGCCCTGTTCAAACAACCATGCACTGAACATGTCACACTATTTACACCTTTTCCAGAATCTTGGCCTTTCCAGGCGCTAGTCCGGATTATGCTCGGAACTGGGTTACGAGTCAAGGTTGGGATTTATTTTTTTTTTTTAATCTGCAATTTGCGTTTTTAAAAGAGGTTCCAGAACTTGCATTAGGCTTATTCTCAGAAAAGAAAGTGCTTAAAAAAAAAGAACTAATTTATTTAAAAACGTTCAGTCTCGTTAATTAACAGAAGCACTGAAAGCAACTTGCACAGAAGCAGGGTACTGAAATCTGATGGGGAGGTGGGGGGGGTAGGGTGGGAAACAAACCCCAAAACCGAACCGAAAGGAACCCTGTAACAAGAACAGGAAGGTCACAATATGCAGGAGTGAATCAAACCGTTCATCAGCCGGGACCTGGGCCGATGGACTTGGTTTCATGGCCATACAAGTGTAAACTTTGGATCCAAACCACTGGTTTCAAACCACTGGGGCTGTCGCCATGCGGCGTCGAGGGAAAACCAAATTACCTTTCGCAGGGCCGAGCTCATCCCTACGGCGATCGCTTCCACCGGTGGCTTTGCGCTCCTGCTGCTCCAGCTGGCTGCGAGGAAGGTGCCAGGTCCAGGTCGTGGCATCGAAACATGAGGCTGCTGGAACACGTTCTGGTGAAGGAGGAGGTTTCTCCCCTCCCCTTCCTTTGCATAAAGGGCTTCGGGGGACCTGGTGTGTCCGAGGACAGGCTGGCGGGATGCACAGAGCAGTGTGGGGAGTTTGAGCAAAAAAAAAACCCTCTGCTGCACGTGCGGCTGTGGCTTCTTGTCTGGCCTTACCTTCCGTGGCCGCTCCGGTGCAGCTTCTGGGGCCAGAGGTAGCACCCTGCAACCTTCTTCAGCCATCCAGCCTCAGGGACTTCAGCTGGGCTTCCCTTGTGTGGTTAAAAATAATACTTTAAAAAAAAATAAAATCACCTTTTTTTCAAACACGCCAGAGATGATTGTGTTTGCTCCTAGCGGTGTGCGGGGGGAGGCCAGTCTCAAGAAGCCACTGGGGTAGGAGCACGAGCACTACTAATTTTGAACATAAAACTGTCCCACATCTATACCTTTTCTTTTTGTTTGTTTGTTTTGCATATTTCAAACCACCAGACCCATATCAGAAAGAGTGGGGCAAACATAAAGGAAGTCCTGCGAACGTGCATATCCTGCCTGGAACTCGACTTGTTTTCTTGGAATCTGGCTCCCATACCCTTTTTCATACAGATTTACATTCCTACAAGAGAATACATTCCTACCATACATTCTGTACATGTTACAATCCAGATGTTGTTAGCTTCACAATAAAATAAATATATTTACAGAAGGAAAAAAAATAAATAATTTACGAAAAACAAAAAGAGGAAAAAAAAAATCACTTCAAATCCAAAGCTCTCTCATTCTGCTCCCATCTTGTCACTTCATTGCACATTAACGTCAACCTCCATCCCTGGTGTAGGCCTCGCAGGCGTTCCACAGGCGGCTGCTGCTCACAGCGTGGCAAAGCCACGGCTGAGCCCTTCCCTCGGCAGCCTGCCACGGTGCCAGACCAGCACCAGCCCCACAGTCCTTCAGCCTAGCCCCCTAACTCGGCTATGTTCGCACCCTATGGGATTTCCTCCACCACAGCACCAAGGACACACAGACATTGTCCTTTGAGCGGTAGCAGAGCCTGTCTCCAGCCCCGTGTGTCATTTCAGCTAACCCCACTTTGGACAGCACAGCTCCCAAACTGGCACAGAGGTGAACGTTTGCCCAGCACCTGGTCTCTGCTTAAACACGTAAGTAATCCCAAGGCAAGGCCAGCTCCAGCACGTGCCTACAGGGCTGCGCAGAGGGGAACCCCCCTGGCTAACACCACCCCACTTACAAGAGGTGAAGAATCCAGCACGGCTGTTTCCCTGCATGGGCTGAGGACAGGCTGAGCAAGGCCCAGTCACTGCCGGGTGCAAGGCAGAGCTGTGTGTGTGTGTCCCACCACCCCCCTTCTGCTGGTCCCTAAAGCTATGCTTGGTCAATGGGTTTTCTCTTTGAAGCAATAACTTACTGGGTTTTTGTCTTTCTTTTTTTTTTTTGCTGTCAGTGTATGGAAACGCCTGCACGTCCATGAGCAATCCTGCTGCTTCACTGAGTTCGGCTCAGGGAAAAAAAAAAGCAAGAACCCCCCCACCCCCACCCCACACACCCTCCCCATCCCATTCCCCTCCTCCTCCCCCAGCCCCACATCTCACCCCAGCAGATGAATCAGGAGCCAAAAGCACAGTTTGTAATTGTACATGATGCATTTCATTTCGATTTGGAGTTCCTTCATTGCAAAACACAGTCATTTCTATCCTGTGCCCGTGTCTGTCACAGCTACCCAACTCTATGCTAATAAATACAGGTGGCCCGCTTTAAAGTGCCCATTCATAAAAGCCGCCTCCTTAACAAGGCAGCCAAGACCCAATTTCATCCATGACAAGAAGGGAGCAGAACTGACTGAATATTGCCAAATGACGGAAAACATAATTTAAAATTTCTTAAATAAATATAAAAGTTATTCCTAAAGAAGCCATAGGCATGTCAACAATATAGGTTGTAACCGGTGCTCGACAGCTAAAGTACCATTGGAGAGCTAAAATGCCAGAGCAACTTCAGCAAGAGGCATGATACATCGCAAACTTCTCGCTTTTTTTTTTTCCTTTTTTCTCTTTTTAAATTAAAAGTACAGCACAATGAACTTAAAAACGCTATCGGTGCAGTAACGAGAAGACTTCTGGGGTGTCTCGGGGAACGGGACCATGCATAGAAAGCTGTGTCTGTATAGTCGTCATCAAACAGGTCTATAAAGTGTAAAGCAGGTAACACAGTCGATACAAGAAACCAACCCTATACGAGATGCCAAGTGACGTAACACGACTGGCTCCAGTTTCGACAGCAATGGATATTAAAGCGAGTCCATCCAGTGCAGGTACGAGATGAGCTTCACTGCAGTAATACTGAAGTTGCCTCTTTCAGCACTTAGCACAGTGAGGTGGGAGAGGGAAGGAGAAATGCTCCAAGAAAGGGCGAGTAGACGCTGTCAACGCCGGTCAACGCCGGTCTTCTGCCCGCTCCACGCCAACACCCGTTGGTCAGGAAGGTCGGCTCCCGGTGTGCGATGGGCACGTTCCCCCCCAGCACCATTCCCGGGAGCTTTCGGGTGAGGAAGTGCTGAGCCGCCGCTGCGTTAAGGCGCTCCGCGTCACGCAGGATGGACGCCCCGGCAAAGGGGGGTGCGGAGGAGGGGGAGGTCTTGGGGGTGCCGGCCCAACACCAGGGCGGGGAGGCTGCAGCCGCTTCGGGTGAAGTTCCACAACTGTTTCCTGCCAACTGCTTCACATACGTGTTGGAAAAGGACATGGCTCTAAGTTTCAGGAATCACAGTAGTGCGCAGTGGGTACAGCAGGGAGCAAACACTTGTGAAACTCCTGCAGAAGCAGCTCCCAGCCCTTTCTTAAAGCACTTTTGTTGTTTGCATTCAGGGAAACCGACTGCAGGCTTATTTGATCCAATTTTCTCTTTGCACCATACACATATAAAACATTACAACTCTGTATAAAAGTACAAGTGGTTCTTGTACATCTGAATTATGCAGGAACTATGTGAGCAAATCCTATCAAAATAGCTATTTTTTTTGTGTGTATAAACAGCATTTGTTTTTAGAAAAAACAATATCATAAACTGCAGAATCTGTACAAAAATATAAAATAAATTTGGGCAGCAGTTTCTAAACAGCCATGTAAATGCAACACTTAAAGAGGAGCAGGTTAATGCCTCCAAAAGGCTGAATTGCTAAGTCAACCTATACAGGGCTAAAATGGTATTGAGATTATCTAAATAATAAAATTTTTTACCTCTCGCAATAAAACTTATAGAAAAAATAGACAAATATGCACATGCAATTTACAGCTTTCCCCAACATAATCCTTGTGCTTAGCTGTTACAATTTTTTTTCTTTTTTTTTTTTTCTTCTTCTTCTTTTTTTGTAATAACGTAACGTTGTCTACAATACATATTCTTTCCTATAGCAGGATATTCGGTCTTCCTTGAGGAACCACTTTAAACCAAAAATACATTAGAAGTGGTCATACATGGATGAAGGCACTCCAACTCTGCTCGAAGCAAAAACTAGTGTGATCCTTTTCTTTTCAAAAAAGGCAAGCAAGGACGCATGCACAGTGCTGTGAATCGAGGGGTGGGAGGGACTATGGAAATACTACCAAGTGTATATACCGGTACTTAAAATTAAAAAAAAAAGAAAGGTTGCTATATTTCTATATTTTAAGACCCAACAAGCACCTCCATGATGTGATCCAGTTCTGTGAGGTCCATTTTGAAAGGCTGATTTGGAGTTACGGGTTGACTGCTGTACGGAGCAAGAGTTTTTAGGAGCTCATCTGCTGAGACAGGAGCCATTTTTGAGGCAGCCCCCGTGGCAGATGTGCAGGGGTCAAAATCATACATGGACGTATCAATGTCAGCGAACAGAATATCATCCAGGGTCAAGTCTGTGAGGAAACCTGTGGAAGTTGTTATCTCAAAGTTGCCAGGTAGCGAGTCCATAAGTTTCGATTCGGCTGTTCTGCTCTCTGGGAGGCCCTCAGGCTTTTGAACGTTGGACTCGCTGGGGTGGACTTTAGAGTCATCGGTTGCTGTTTCAACTGCTACTGCCTCTGTGGAGGTAGGTGCTGGACAAAGCTCCTCGATTTCATCCAAGGCTGAGGAGAAGCTGTCCTTTACTGATTGGAGAGCAGGAGGTGGCGGTTTCGTCGGACCATCGTGCTGGACAGTCGGGGAAGTGCAAAAAGTGTCGTCCTCGAGCAAAGAGGCTGGGGTGAGGCAAGACTCCAGGGGCGTAGTGCTTACGAAGTCAGTGGGGAGCAGGGGCTGGGAGGCGAGGTGGCTGAACGCCGGCTGGGCCTCGCGGAAGTTGTCGCTGAGAGGGTCGGCGGGCTGCGAAGCGGTCACGAACACGGGCCTCAAGCTGCCTTCTTGTTTGAGTTCTTCCTGGATTCGCCTCAACATGTTGTTAATTAAAACTGTCTTTTGCAAGCTTGGCTCGGTTAATGGCCTGTGGTTATAAAGTTTCATAAGGGAAATGTTGAAGATAGTCTGACGCTGTAAGGTGTAAGACACCTTAGAGGGACCGTCAGTAGGAGACACCACTTTGCCTTCCAACCCATCTTCATGCTCATCAAACTTCCGCTTTCCTCCTTTCCCCAACATATATCTGAAAGGAAAGAGAAGACATCGGTGAAGCTGGCAAAGCCTGAAGCCTGTTCTTCCCCCGAGTCACCACCCCAGTCCACACAGTATGGACAAACTGGTTGCCCCATCCTCTCCTCACGCACCCCGAACGGTCACAAGTGGAAACTGGGCAGCAGCTTGTGCTCAGCCCACAGCAGTGTGATGAGGAAGCAGAAGCCACCTTAACACAGTGCTCTGGTCTATTGTGCTTACACACGGCTATGCTGGCAATTCCAAGTGGGAAGGCAAACAGTATCTATAAAACTCAAGCCCTTGCATGCCTGGCAGCAAATTTTACTCTTGCATATGTTAAGCAACATATACAGATCTATATATAAGGTCCCTGAATCTCTGTGCCTTGGTGCACAAGGCACAGACACCATACCGAGCGTTCCTTTAAGCTGGCAGTCCTGTCCCCGGGGGTACACACGTCACACGCTGAGGTCCTTACAGCAAGGTTCCATTTTTATTCAAAAGTCTGTTTGTGGGGGAAGGGGAACGAGGCTCAAGCAGTCGTGCACTTAAGATAAACCTTCCCAGTGAAGTCAGGAGATCCAACCCTTTGGCATGCTGGGATATATGTGGATGTGACCTCCTGGGTTTATTTAGCTGACTGCGTAAGAACTAAACAGCTAGAGCAGGAAATGCAGTTGTGACACTCAGATACGTTAGAGATGAAGATGACTGTCTCTGAGGCCATTCCCTGCCCTACGCTGTGCTGTTGCAGCCAGGGCCTTCAACCCCCACAGTATCCTAGTCTGAGGATGGGGCCATCCTCCTCCAAAACCTCTGAAGGAGCTCAGTGTCCCCTGAGGCACTGAGCGGCACCCCCAGGAACCAGCCCCAGGGAGCAGCCACCCTTAGCTTTCCCTTTGTGCTGGGGGACGTACCACGTCCTCAGCTCCACATGGAGTAAGGGCAGCTCTGCAGAGCTGGGGTGGGCTGCGGTCTCGCCCCCTGCTCTTCTGGGGACAGGAAGCACTTTCACCCAGAAGTGTCTGAAATCCTCTCCTCGGCCTCTGCCTGGCTAAGGCAATGCCAGCAGCCCTGGCTTCCTCCAGTAAGGCTTTTGGGAGCTTGCTAGCCACCGACAGAAGAGCTTGCGAAGCCGCACAGGGCTGCACTGCTCCAGATGCACCCGTTGCTTTCACTCCTCCCCCATAAAGCACATCTTTCACTCAGGACTACATCCATGTCAGGTTTCATTTGAGAACAAAAGACTGCCGTAGGGCTTTCGAAAGAAACCAAAATCAGCATAAATGCACGTGCTTTTCTCCTGGTCATGCAGCAGATTCTGAAGAGGGAGACAAAGGGAATTTTACCAAACTTGCCCCACATCATCAATCATTTCTGAGCTAAGAGTAAGTAGGGCAGTTCAATCCCCAGTGCTGTCTCTTCTAGCATGTTTCAGAACACCTGGAAATGCTGCTCTGCACAGCACAGTGCCAGCCTTGTTTTGTCACCAACGTTGTAACACCAAGATCCCCTCAAACCCAGAGGAATGAAGGAATCACTGCGCTGTGACAGATGCACAACCTGAATGGGGAGGGTGTGAGGGTTAGTAACTCTCTGCCCCACACCACCACCCCACCTTCGGTGAGCAGCGCAGGTTTGGTTTGCTGAAGTATCTGTGATTACTTGGTGATGCTGCACTTCTTTCAGTGCCTGTGAGACAACAGGTTCTCTCTGACCCTGCCCCTACCTGCACCGACCCAGGTCACCAGACAAGCTGTTTTACCACATCCAACTCAAAACTAGGAGGAGAGGACACCATTACTACACTTCACTTGCTGGTCCCACGGGCTGCACCAAATCAGCAGAGGAAAAGTCCTGCAGAGACAGGAGTAGGATCGCAGGCGTCGCGGAGCAGCGCCCTGCATTTGGCCTGATTCCACATCTCAGGGCAAAGATTTGGCTTTCCCCTCTCATTTTCCCAGGTACAGCAGCAAGGTTCTGGAGCACTAACCCCATTGCCCATTCACCAGCATCACAAAGCACCCCTCTTAATCCCTGCAGCCCTCCCTCAATTTAATTAAATGCTAATACAACGGCATGAAGATTTTTGCCTCATTTAAAAAAAATAAATAAAAAAGAAGATGCTTTGCAGCAGGCATATAAATAGATTTTTAACCCCAAACCTGACTCTTCTCATTCGAGCTTTATTATGCAGCTATCACCTAGCTATCGTCTAGGAGACAAAACTTGCCTTCTCCAAGCACAATTCCCAGTTCCTCAAGGGGATCCACGCCTGCAAAATGACCACACCAGGCAGGTCTAACACCAATTTGATCATCGTACACCAGCCCCACAGTAGCTAAGGACAAACAGCCCCAAGAACGTCTGAAGAAGCATTTAAAAGCAAAGAGCCCTTGTGAAGTGGGAGAGGGGCAAAAGAAGTCAGTTGGGCTTTCAATGCAAAGAAGAAAAGAGCTTCAGAAAGCATTTGCTGGAGGTTAAATCCAAAATCAGATTGGGTGAAGTGAGCCTCTTCTGGTTAAAAATAAGTCCCAAATCCAGATCATTTTCTAGCATATTATGCAATTAAAAAAAGAAAGGCAGGGGGGAGGGAACAAGCTGAGCGGAGCTGAGGAACGGGTAGGCTACCATCCAAGCGCCTTGGCTGGCTACCAGCAATCCCCGCGCCTGGAATCTCGGGTGAACAAAACCTCTGATATTTAGCACTGCTGCCGAAGTCTGGTTTTTCTCTGCTCCCTAGTGTCACTTCCATGGACTACTCCAGAACTGTGCACGTGGGGTTGGGGCGCGAGGGGGGGGGGGGGTGGGCATTCGCTGTTCAAATGTTCATGACAGACATGCCTTCTTCCACTGAGGTCACACAGAGCAAGGAAGGGAGGAACAGGCTAGCAAGAATCGAAACTCCTGCTCAAGTCCAGCTCATTTTCAAAGCAGCGATGGGTTAGGAGGAAAGCCGGCAGCTTTCTGTCCCTTCCTACCCTCTCCTCCCCCCTGGAAGAAGACAGACTCTGTCCTAAAGACATACCGATGCTCCTTCTGCAATGCTCTATTTTTAAAGGAGAGATTTTTAAATGGCTTGGGGACTAGGAGAGTTTTGAAGTTTGTCGGGCTCCGCGAGAAACGTTTGAAAGCACTCACTGCACAGAGCCAGGCTTCTGCCCCGTGATACAGCAAACAGACCATTCGGGTGGCCACACTCCCTTCCCCCACACTTGATAATTAATTATTATCCTCAGGGGAAGTCGGCTGGCATCTCAAATTAACCCAATTGAGACCATTTGCATCCGAGACTGAGGTGCTGGTAGTTAAGACATTTTTTTCAGCTGATTGGTCAGAGTGACAGGATCATCATTAGTAAATACAATAACCTCATTACGTCACTTTCCAGGAAGCTTAGAAGTGATTCAAGGTTTCCTGTATGTATGACTCTCAAGCTTTCATATCTCGCTCAATCTTCACACAGCTTGGTTCAGAACTTGTCCTTTTTAAAAGAGAGAACAGATCAGGCAACTCCCAATTTCACCTAGTAGTGTTTCAGGGCAGCTTTCAGTTTCCTTTTCCCCACAAACTCTCTCTGAAGCGAATTTAACCATGAACGTGGCAAAGCAGGATGCCAGCCCGAGCAAGGGGATTTTATTCCCCAAAACAGAGGGCTCAAACAAGCACCTCCAGACTCTTGGCTGTGTAAGAGTTTTATTTTATCCCCCTTCTCCTCTAGTATGCGAATGGGAATTGTAAAAACATTTTCCTCCAGTTTCCATAAATCACTTTATTCATTCTAAGCAAAGTGAGGAGATGGTATCTTTTTAGACCAACTGATAGAGTTGACAAAAACAGGCGGGCTTCGGGCTTGCGAGCCTTCCTCTGGATCTCCATAAAGGAACTTTATAGTTCCTGACTGCCACAGCTTAAGACAACGGTTGCCTGTTTACTCTTTCCAGTTCAAACCATCTCTTCCCTCCTTCAACCAACAGCTTCATGCCTCCACTGACGAGATTGATTTTGTAGGTCTTAAGATACTGAACAACATTAAGAAACAACAATAAAAAAAAAGCGAGCTGTACCATGCCAGCCTTTGTTCTGGTTCAGTTCTGTTCATCTCAAAAGCTTTGCTCCCAGCCTTTCCAGCCAGAGCTGGGAGACCTAAACCTGGCTGGGCAAATGTCAGTAGTGTGAGATACACCGTAACCTCCCAAGCATCAGACAGCAGAGCTGCCCTGCCTACTGAGCCGCATGGCCCTAATGGGGACACAGGCAGACAACAGGAACACACCAAATCGCATGACCCAAGAGGCAGCAAGGAGGGGTCATGCCCACTGAGGGTCTTTTGTGCACCTCTTGGCTGAGCTGCAACCCCAGGCAGAAGTCTTTCCGCTGCATTTCCATCCATCTGCCAGCAAACATCATTTTGGGGCCAAGCGTTGAGGAGTGGAGATGGGATGTCACTTTGTTTTGTTGTTGTTGTTTCAGTGCAGGGTGTTGCAGGGTTTTGGTATGCGAGTGAAGTTTTCAGTATTACTTAGGTATGTGGAACCAGAAAAAGCTGGAGAAAGGCAATGGAAAAACTGCATTTATCTGGGGATTGGGGCAGGGGAACTGACTTGGAGATCTTCCCCAAATATTATCCACCAGTTGGCTCCAGCTCTGGAAGACCCAGAAGCTGAACCACTGTTGTGGAGAAAGATTTAACTTGCTTTTTTTCCCATTTAGGGCGATTGCACGCGCCTCAGAGCCAGAGACACCCTAGCATTGTTTGGGAATTGGCTTTTCTTAATTGAAAAACAAAAGTAATATATATTTTTTTCATTTGCATGTCATTTAGTTTCCTTTTATTAGCTCTGCATGCTCTTCAGACAGAGTTGAAAAAAATACAGTTGGGGCTTAGCAGAAGAGCTAATCAGCCTGGAGTGGGTGGTTCTCTGGAGTCAACCATCATCGATTAAACACAGAAAAGCTTGTGCAATGCCTGCCTATGTCTCCAAGCCCACTTAGTGACGAATCCTTCGCTCTCCAGAGGACAGAGGTACGCGCACATCGTGAGAGAGGAGTATTGTATTTATCGATTCTACTTTGGACATTATACCTTGTCACCACTGGACTATTTCTGAAGCCTAATAACTGGGGAGTTCAGCATAGGGATGCACCAGATAGGTAGAGATGGAGGGGGAAAGTGATTTGGTTATCTCACCAATAATAAAAATACCCTTTAATGTTAACTCTCGAAGGCTTCTAACAGTTCGGTTTAAAACGTCTCTCAAGACTGAGAGCTTTTCTTGGAAATCAATCCCACAACCCACCAGTCCCTCCCTGCTCACCAAGGCAGGCAGGAAGGAAAAAGAGAAAGAGGAATTGAACACCAAGAGGGATGGTGGAAAAGGATCTTTACAAAGTCAGATTTCCACTCACGTATTTACTCCAGTCCATCAGTCTAGAGGACGAACAGCTAAACACAGCAAGGTTCACTTTGCCAACAACCACTACGTCCCTCAAAAAGGTAAAAGCATCCAGAGTCTACAACTGTTCCTCCCCACACAGCTGAGAAGCTGTGAGCATGGCAGGGGCTTGTGCAAAGAGTTTGAAGCAGGACTGGTTACTTTATGAAATCTTGCATAATTAAAACCACAGGAGGAAAAAAAAAAAAAAAAAGAGTGAAAAAGGCAACTTGAGGGAATTAAAAACAAAACACTATTTCACTCACACAGAAAAAATACACACAAAAGCCCCCTAAACCTCAAAGTACTGCATTTGCACATTTCATTCCCAAAACAAAGTTTCCCTAACCTCAGGTGTAAATGAACCTCACCAGGGTTTCTCAGACACTCTAACCAGGAAGTTACGCAAGCACTCGCTGTGTCACTGCTGGCACACAAAGTAGTATTTTCCTCTTCTTCATCCCTCACTCCTCATCCTTGAGGGTTGCATTGGCTGTATCCTGGCCCAACGGTAGTCAATGACTGTTTTGTTACTGACTTTAGCAGGATCAGGATTTGGCATAGATAGCTGCAGGACCAAAATAAAAAGGCCTTTTGTGCCAACTGGGTTCAACTGGCAAGATGAGGGCTAGATCTTCTGAGCTCGCAGAGGCAGCCTGGGCTACTACGAGGCATTTCAGTGCTCCTAGATAAAGCCTGAGGGACCACCTGAACTCAGAACCAGCCCCCACAAATTGAACACATCTGTCCCCTAGAGCTAGAGAGGCAAACCAGGTAAAACTCTCTCCCCGTCCATGTTTCCACAACCTCCAAGGCTGTGGCAGTGAGAAGGAGAGTGGATACATCTTGGGAAGATGCCTTTGGGTCAGGACCACAGGCTCACCCATGACACAGCGATGCTCCTTGGCCTGCAGGATCCTGGCAAAGCAAAGCAAACCTACCCCAGCAGCCAGGAAATGGTCTGCCCTTGGAGAACACAGGCATCCTCCTCCTATCCAAAGCTGGAAAGGAAGGCAACAGTGGAAGGGAATGCCAGTACAAACCTGGCACCCTCTCCCAGCCTCACTAAAAACAAGGAGGAAAGCTGAACAGCCCAGATATCGAGGTTGAACTCCAGGACTGGGCCAAATACACAACATGGATATTCTGAGGTGACAGCCACCGTGTGATAAAAATCATCCCTCCTTGAAGATTTCATCTGTTGACATTGGGGTCTTTACATTCTGGCACAGCAGCATCCCTGGGAGCTGGTACAGCACGTACCACGCAGTGACGCCCGGCTATGTTCAATATGCTGCAGCTGGCTCACAATTTGTACGCTGCGGGGTGGGGTGGGTTTGGTGGCTGGTTTTAGGGGCTCGGGGTGGGGTTTTTTTGCAAGGCTGCTTCTTGGGATCTGATGCAGATTATACTTGTTCTAATGTAATGCGTCCATGGTGCCTGGCTAGAGAGGACTCCCAAAAAACGCTGCCAAGTATGAACCGGGTGTCACGGCACATGAGTTAGGAAGCAAACTCCCCAACCCCAGACAAGAGGTACAGGGAATTGTGCTGAGGTTTCTTGTCCTCTCCAGACCCAGTGCCCAGACATTCCCCATTTACAAGGTTTGTTTTCCCTGACACATTTTGCATTAATTCTGGCTGCTTTTTTTTTTCCTTCCCAACTGAGTGAGGTTTAATAAGCACTTACAAAACTCTCCTTTAGAGCTATATCAAAAAATTGGCCTCCTGGGTAGCTCTGTGCTTCCAGAGAGTACAGGGAATTGTTTTTATGTTTGCAAGCCTTCACTGCAAGGTTGGCTGTGCCAGCAGTAAGTGGCATGTATTTTTCACATGTATTTTATAGGGACCTAACTCTTCCCATCTCCTGTGGTGGATGGGTAAACCTCAGCTCTTCCAAAAGCAGCAGAGAGGCAAATGATGCTGCTCAAGCCGCGGAGGGAAGCGCCCCACTCTCACATCTAACAAGAAACAGAAACACAGCCTTAGCCCCCTGCTTTAGGCACCCACAGGTAAAGGCTGAGGGAGAGCAGGCAGCAAGCTGAGTGACAGTGGTCTTTTCTAGTCTCGAGTTAAAATGGAAATAAGAAGGAAAACACCGGAGCGTGGCTTTCGGAGGCTAATCTAGGCAGAATTAGCTAGCGACTGTGCAAGGAAACCTCCCGGCAAACAAGAGACAAGACATTGCACAGACCCTCGTCTGAGGAGCATCTGAAGTCCCACATCTCTTGTGGGCCTTGACTTGGGTACTTGGAGCCCAGGTGCTCGAAGGAACATCCATGTTAATCACAAAGTAAGGTGAAGCCTTCCCCAGCAAATAAGCAATGCAATTATAAAGCCAGTCAATAGCCTAACGCCAGCCAACGTGTTCCAGCAATATTTTGAAACTGTAATCTGATCCTACTGTTTCCATCCTCATGCCTTGCCTGCTCTCCCTTGTTGCATACTGTACTATTTGAGGCCCAGAGGGCAAAGCAAGCTCTGGCTGTTTGTTAATGACCAGAAACTGCGTTTTGAGTGAGAGCTCTACATGTGCCGCCCACATTACTTTCTTGATAGTTTCTTAAACTCGCAGCCTGTCGAAGCTCTGCTAGGAGGCTCTCTGAAAAAAAAAACCACAAAAGCAAGCAAAACAACCAAAAAACACAACTACAAGCAAAACATCCAAAAACACAACTACAAACCCCACTTCTGCCTTCGGTTTCCAGCTCCTTTTTACCACGCTAAAAAAAGGCAAAGCCGCAGTCTAAGGCAATCTCCGACTCTGTAGTGAGCTTTAAGTCTTGCAGGAAACATATGCTTCTATTAAATTGGAAACAGTTTCTAATGCTGTCAGTTTGCTAAATGTAACATGTTCCCTTGGAAGAAGTGGAGCGGTTTTAATGTTTTTGACTAACTGTACACACCAAACAGAGTACGTCTGATAAAGCCGGAGCGGGCTCTAATAAATATAGCTTAGAATAAATTACTGCCTCATTAAGTAATTGTTTGGAAAAAGAGGAGCAGGTTTTCTAGATTGTAGCCATGTTATTAAGGGTGTTTATAATATTAGGAATTCTATCAGGGTAGCAGAAACATAATGCGAGTTTAAATCAGACGAGCACTTGTTAGCTCGTTAAACCATTAAAACCTAGCCTGGCAGAATGAGAAGGTGAACAAGACCGCACAGGTTCTGTGCGTGGAAAGCTTGCTGGGTGCACTTCAAACCAGCTGCCAGGCTCAAGTCCAGAGAAAAAGTTCGAAGCAGCTCTGACAAACTTCTTGTCAGTACAAAGGAAGACAGGAGGGACGGCTTTGTCACATACCAGGGCTAGAAAATTTATTCAAACTAGGTTTTATTCACAGACAGGAAGGCAGCCGTCTTTACGGGAAAAAAGAACAGGTTTGGATTGCCCAGAAATAATTTCTATCTTAAAGGTCTCACACAGCCAAAATGTCAATTCTCACATGTTCTGCTTCAGACAGGACTTCCCATCAGCATCCTTGCAACAGCGCCCAGCAGATGCAAACAAGACCCCAGCCTGTCCTTTTTTGGTCTTGTCCTTAACTGGAAGCTTTGAGAGACAAGCTTTCTGCGACTGCCAAGGCCACCTCAGCCCTCTGTGGGCATAGTGCAGATGCAGCCCTGCTGACCACCAAACCCAGCAGTACCTGCTTTGAGCCAGACCTGGGTGGAGGAATGATTCCCCCCTTCCCACTACCGGGCGTGGTTTTGTTAGTCACAGGGGAAAGAGAGATTTTCATCGGATGGCAAAGTTGCCATCTCCTTGGTTCACTTCTGTGTGGAATCTTCCTTACATCCTTCCCCAGGATGGCTGCACCCATCATCTTCTCACGATAGCACCCGTGCCACCATGGAAGCCTCCTCCTCAGAGATCAGCTTGGCTGAGACTCTCCAAGAATCACCCCAAAAAACTCGGGCAAGATTATTCTGAAATTTGGTTCTCCACGTAGCAGTGTTAAGGAAGCAGCCAGGCCTGCCAAACATGAATCAAATCATACCGTGCTGTGTACACACGGGCTGAGCAACTCTGCTGCCAGTATCAAAAGCTCAGGGTCTAGGAGCTGTGTTACACACCTGGGCATCAGGAGCAGGAAATCAGAGCTGCAGTAAATAAAACCAGGCACAGCACTAGGCCAGCTCCTTGGACTGCACTACGTGATTAGCTGATTATTCAGCAGACTCTGTTCGTTGTCACCCGAAAAAAATGCACGGGCTTCTACGTGCAAGCCTCCCCAGGCTGAGCCAAGAAGCTCCCTCTAACTCCACATCATGGTTTCTTCCCACAAGTCCAATACTCTGGGCATTCCTTGCACAGGAGCAGGAGATACCGGTCCAAGAAGCAGGACCAGGGCACAATGAAACCTCCCCACCAGTGAGTGAGCAAGGAGCCACATCGGAGCCAGTGTGCACAGCTCTACGCTGGAAGAACCAGGGATATAATCTCTTTAAGCGGTGGAGCAGCAGCAATTAAGACGGCTGTGTACCGCTTCAGGGCCCAATTCAGCCAAGGGCTGACTGCCTTCCATTTCTTCTCACTGCAGAGCCGGCAGGCACCGGCACAGTGAAAGTGCTGGCTAAGAAACATACTTGTAAATTAAATTCAAACCATTCTGAAAGAGCTAGCATGGCCACCAGAAAGTGACACAGGCTAGCAAACACACGCTCCTTTTTCACTGCTAAAATTACATGCCTGTAATGACAAGATGCTACCAGTCAGACTCTAAGGGAGAATGATGAAATAGCAAGACCAGCTATACATCCCTCCTTCCCTGCAACATCGCTCTGAACAATAGATTAGGGCAGCGCTGTGTTACATTGTACAAGACATCTCTATTGGCACACGCGTGTCATGGTCTAGATGATATTTTTAGTGTATGTAGGGACTGAGTTATTGTAGACCCATCTCCACTGGATGTGTATAATTCCTACAAAGGTTAATGAGAACTGTTAGTGCATCCAAGAGAGAAGAGACCCCTTTGTGTATAATGAGAGGTTTTTCTTGCGTTTATGTAATTGCTTGGATAGAGTCCTTGCTTTCAAGCAAATTGTAGCATCTTTTCCCCAAAGATACCTGGTTTTCCCCCTTGTTGTAGGCTCTTAATAAACGCATGGGGGAAAAAATACCCATGCTACTGTGGAGAGGAACTGAATGGTTTGTCAAAAAGTAGGTTATTGCTCTGAAAACAGTGTTGAATAAATTATCACAGTCAAACTGAAAAGCAGCAAATGGCAGGGGGGAGAAGAGGAGAGAGGAAAAAAAAAACCCTCTGAAGAAAGGCAGACTGCAAAATGCAACATACATCCCAGCAATGACAAGTCATTTTCGTTTCTGGCCTGCAGGTTTTATTTGCTAACCAGTTTCTCGCTACTGAGAGTTAAGAGAGAAGAAAAGCAAGGTGTTTCCCTGGCCTTTTTTAAAGCAGCTACATGGCTTATGAGCTGTTCTCAACATTTTTGCTTAAATGAAATGAACACAGCCCTGAAAACAAGCACATTCTGTGAAGAGGCACCCACTTACCCCCAAGTTTCTCTTAAAAAGGTAGAAAAGCTGTTGGACATTTCTTCACCATGAGTCAAAAAACCCCAAAACAAGGCAGTTTGAGATGGAAGTTTGCTAAGAGAGTGGTAAGTGATGTTAGACAAGATGGTAACTGTTGGCCCTTCAGGCCAGTGCGCTGGACTTGCATTTATGAAGTACAGCACTTGTTTTCACGTCCAACGAAGGGGCCTCCTGAAAACTGATAAAAGGAACTTTGGCCTGCATTGAGCTATTCTCAACCTGTAACAGTTTTGAGTTAGACACTGAAGAGATCCCATTTTTTGCAGCACCTGCTTGATTTCACAATAAAAACTACTATGCCAAAGCGATACCCTTTGAAAGAGCCGCCACCATGGGATCCACATAACTTTTACGTGCTGCAATTTAAACATTCTCAAATAAATCATTTAAATTTATATGAGAGCACCCTTTTAACGGCGTATTTTAACAACGTGTATCAAACCTGTATTGCAAAGCACGCTTGGTACAGGTCAATTAACATAGAACAAACAAACTTAACTACAAACTCTTTGGAAATTGGGAGTGGAAAATGCAGAAGAAAGAGAGATCAGGAAACAACCTAAATGCCCTAAACTTCATTTCATATTCAGTCAGGCACAACCCATTCAATCTCACCCAAGACAGTATTACACTGATTTTCCCTGCAATTAAAAAAAATCCAAACCAACAGAGCATGTATGTATCATGTATGTTCCACTGCCAGCGAGGGGAAGCACAGCAGCAACAGGAAGCTTTACGCTGTATGTTACACACAGAGAAAATATTCTCCTCCTCCTATTCATTCACAAGTTATTTCTGGAATACTTTAGTTGAGGGGGGGGGAAAGGGGAAGAGGGCAGGGGGGAAGGGTGGTTTAGAAGAGCCAGTTTTGCCGAACAGATGGAGTAGGAGGGTGAGGGAGATGGTGAGCTGGATCGCAGGAGAGTAACCTAAGCAGGTTATTGTACCCCTGGGACAGCCAGCATGAAAGCACCCCCGGTCAAAACCCCTCTGACCGCAGCCCAGACGAATAAACTCTAAGCCCCTCCTCTGACAGAGGGATAGGCACAAGTCCCTGAAAGCACAAGAACCAACCAGCAGCAAATCATGCTATACAGAAAGTGCTTCGAGTGGCTTCTCTTACACACACACACAAAGCAGTAGGAAAGCCAAACGTTACCGCTGTTAAAAAAACACTGTGGTTTTGCTGGTGCACAAGCGCCAGTCTCCTATCTTGATGAAAAGTGTATTTTAAAAATATGCAAATGCTATGCATGCACGTGTACGTCTGTCTATTAAACGCGTCTTCCGAGGGTGAAGCAGCGCCTGTAAAAACACATGAAAAGTAAGGAGTTCGTGGAGGCACCGGAAGATGATGATGTATTTCTGAATTAGGTTTTAAAACTTCATTTTGCAGCTACCTGAAGTGAAGACAAATCTGCCTTTAGGCACCTCAAACTAGTCAGACCTGCTGTAGCAGTTGCACAGTCTGCTTCAAATATGCCCTCCACGCTCCTTTCAACCTCCACCCCAACATATATCCGCATAGTTTACCTCCAATCATGGGTGGTTCTTTCTATAGCGCAGTTCACTCAAACCTTATTGCCTGCCAGGCAGGACAGGAGTTTTTAAGAGACTAAATGTTACAGTCTACTATAAGAAAGTGTAACAGAACAGCTGATAATTGTCACGTTTCCATTAAAGTTGAGCGTGACTCAAAAACAGTACAAGGGTTTCCTGGGGGGGGGGATCGAAAATCTAGAATCAAGAAAACAGTTTTATTCGTTACAGATCATTCGAGCAAGTTTAGATCTTTCCACCAACTCAGAGTTCCTTTGAAAAGGGAACTTCGTTCTTCTGCTACTTCCATATACTGCCCAGATTAAAAAAATAAAAAAAAATATCAAGAAAACAACCCACATTTGCACTTTTCTCTTTGTATTCTACTGTATTAGAAATACAATTTTTATTCTAACTTCACCAGAAGCAGTGAGATGAAATCCAATACATCTTACTGGTGTGAAGGCAAAGTAAACAGACTTTGGCTCCTCATAATTACACAGACCAAGACTCATGTCATTCAACGCCACTTAAAACTCAATTCCCGAGCGATATTAATGAGAAATTTCTCCTTAAGCCAACTGCTCCTCAAAACACTGACTGTGTTATACAGATTGGGAGCTTCTGACATTATACGGCAACACCTACGGTTTTCGTACTGAGCAGGGCAGAGCAACAAACCCAGCCCCTTACTTGGAAGAATAATGGTTTGACCTCATGTAAAGTGGGACTCTGAGCATGGGTTTAGTATCACTGGAGCAGCCTGAATCCACAACCACTCTGATGAGGTGGTGGCTGCTGTCTCACTTGAGCTAGCTAAGTCTCCACCCTCAAAGAAGGGACATGTGAAACCCAAAAAAACTTGCTCTCTGGTGACTTGCCAGGTTCTTTGGTCCTTTCAAGCCATCTTGCTCCTCACTACCTTAAAGCCATTTCTGAAAACGGTTGATGCCCCTGGAGACTGGCCCCCTTCTCCCTTGGAAATGCCCCTCAGTTCAGCTCTTCCCCGCTCAGGAATTCCCCTTTGGGCTGGAGGAATCTCCCAGTTGCAGGTCTAGCACATCTTCACAGCTCCTCCTGGCCACTTTGCAATGACACTGAGCATCTCCTACATTCATTGGGAGCCATTAGCAAAGCAAACGTGGCCATGCAGTTTCTATTTTGTGGGACCATTTAACACCCATACGGCCACGAGCCAGAAAGCAAGATCGGTGCTGTACAGGCATGGGACACACAGGCCTATTTCTTCCCCAAAATCTCTTCTGTATCCCAGAAACACATTTTCTTTTGGACTTTGTCCTGCTCAACTTGAGTTGAGTTCAGCTCAGAACACCCAACAGCGAAGTTAGCACTGCACTTAAAGGGTTTTCTTCCCCCACTTGTGTTGAACAGCCTGTCGGCATTGTTATCTTATTTTTTGTCACAGTGTTTGCACTGGTAATGCCGAACAAACCCTGAAGCCTCCACTACAGCAAACACAAAAATTAGTTTTGTTTATAAAAGAATTAAAGAACTAACACATGTTGAAGGTCTCTCTCCATTTACAGAAAACAGGCGCTTCTTCATGACAGCACAGTTTCTCTGACTGATGGGAATTTAGAAAGAAAACGAGTGGCAGAAAACGTGTGACTGTGTCTATATCCCCTCCCAGGAAAATGAACACTGTTCTCAGATTTGCTAGAAAAATGCAGAAAATGGAATTTGCCAGAGATTCATCTAAACTAAAGGTTTGTGCTTACTGCCAACCTGCTTACATTTAAGCTGGACCTTGCTCTCTCCTTTGGAACAACTCCTGATCTTTGGACTTGGTAACTGAAAGCTGCCATTTCTGGCACTGATTCCTGTGCGTGTTAAGGAACGGCTGCAACTGGAGTTGTCTCCTCATGAGCTGGTTGCACATAAAAAGCCGAGTTAAAAGGTGTCTCTCTTGCTACCCGGCCCTTATAAGAAGTAGATCACCAAAAGACTACTTACACTTTCAAAGTACTGCATTCTCCTTGCTTGACAGATTACACTTTAAGATGTTACATAAAAGCAAAAATAGTCACAAGTATTTTGGATCACCTGTCTAGTGTTAGCACTGCTGGAGATGAACTGTGCCAGGAGTGTTTTACATCAGAGGGAAAAAAAGTCAGAGTTCCTAAAAAAAAAAATTTTTTTTTTTCCTATGAATAATTTATTGGAAAAATAAAAGCAGCTTGTGTGAATGATGGCAAAACCCTTCAAACTAGATATTGCATAAGAACTGTTGTACCTCATGGAAGCTAGAAAAAATAAAAATCAGAGTATGAAATTTGAGGTTTGCCTTGGTATTAGGACATTACCTCAAACTCCTTGATGCCTCTCAGGCAGACAATACTGAGTGCTTGGTTTATTTACACTATTATTTCCAGCAAAACATTCAGAAAGTGTCATTATTTCATCTTTTCCATTAAAAGGAGCAGGTGTATAAAGGAATACAATTATAATTCTTAATAAATCAGCACCTACAGATGTATTTAATGCTCTTTAAGACTGCTTCATCTACAGACAAAACCTGAGGTACCTACGGCTAGCAAGTTTTTTTTGTTTGTTTGTTTTTAATCAGCTTCAGAGAAAAAGAAATCAGCTTGACACAAAAATCAAAGCAATGTTTTAATATGCACAAAGTCTAGCTTCACTCGTTAGCTGTCCGATCCAGTTCCTGCAGTAAAGGAGTGGGTGGCTTTTGCTACCAACTTAAATGGAAGTAGGATCAGTCACGAAAGGAAGATGATCCACAGCTGTTATATTAGATGCTGCAATACTTGCCTGGACAATGGAAGTATTCCCTAGGACACACTCTCGGATACCTGTCTGGCAGCACAAATTGCTAATCCTCCTCCTATCTCCACCACCACCACCACTAGCTTATTATGTTAAATCAGATTCCAAAGATACCGTCTTATTATGCAAAAACATATGCATTTTAACTTCAAGCAGAAAGGGCTACTTTCAATTTACCCTGCTTAAGTTCTTAAAGCAATCTAAGTACAAGCAGCAGCAACTTTTAAGAAAACAGAATTCACTTCTATGGTTTGCTTTACCACATGAGAACTTCCTGTGAACTTAGATGGAAACTGAGGTGCCTCTGTCAATTCTGTACCCTGCGAGAAGCCCGTACGACACGGGCCCCTTCGTTTACATCGAGCAGTTTATGCAGGTGAATCCCTACAAGTCAGACTGAAAAAAAAGGCAGTGTCATTTCAACTCGCACAAATAGGAACCGCTTGCTTACCCCATTCGAGAGACACAGCATAAAACCGATGTTAGGGGGCAGCCAAGCCCTCTACCACCATTGTTTGAGCAAGAGCATATCCTACGGTCGCCAAATCCAGCACCCACTGACGGCTGCAAAGAGCCATCCTGCTGACTTCACCGGGCACTGGCTAAAAGAGCCTGGACTTTCCTGATCCCAAGAGCTTGTCCGAACACAGGCTTCAACACGCAACAGCTCTGACGTGCTGCGATGAATTTCGGGTAAAGGGTCTGACAGCCCCCACTCCCTCCCCACAGAGATGAAATAGGCAGATTTGCTTTTGTTTTTTACACCGGCAGCTGACCCATAGCTGTAAATCAGCCACCAAGGGTCCCAAGGGACAGCACACAAACCCCTCCATAGATGTGCAACAGAAGCGGCCCCGGGTTTCCCAGCTGTGCTTCACAGAACGCAAGAACTGACAGCAGGTAACTGCGCTCCTGTTTTCAGGCTCTGGGACAACTTACCCTTCCAGACCCTGACACAGCCACACGAGTGAAGCAGCCAACGCTCTAAATGAAAGCGGCATCGCAAAAGGGTTTTTTCAAGCGTTCCTCTGCCCAGAAGGAACTCCCAATAAACAGATTTTTTTGCCATCACTTCCAAAAGCCGAGACACCCAGTTCACAAAAGCCCCCTCCCCCGTGCCTCCGTGCTGGCGGTGCTCCCAAGGAAGCCCCGAGACACTAATCCCCTGCCCTGCTGCCGCCCTCACACCAACCCCCGGGAAGGTCCGGCCAGCGGGGCCGGCCAGGTCCTGCCCAGCCATATGTCAGCTCCAGCGGAGTGAAAGTCTCCCCCAGGCTCTTGTAGCTCTCCTAGCATTACGGCACGCGTCTTTAGGGGTACCTAAACTCCCCCCCCTCTCGTTCGGAAAACGGTGCGAAGCTGCAGACTCCCGCTTCGACGGGCTCCCCGGCGCAGACGCTAACTTACCGGAGTAAAGCCGGTTCCTTCGAGTCGGCTGTAGCACGGCTCCTGAGAGCACCACCGCCCGCAGGATCGGGACCGGCGCGGCAGCCCCGATAAAAAGTATATTCCAACTACGCTCCCGCACCTGCTTCGGCCCGGGAACCCCGCGCATCGGCGATGGGGGGAGGTATTTTAAGAGCAACTCCGCAGCTCTCCCTCCTCTGCTCATCTCAGCACGATTCCCCCCCCCCCCCTCCCCGCCCGCCCCGCCGGAGGAAAGGGGGAGGACACCCAACCCGAGCTCCTCTGGCCCAGGCACAAATTTAAAGGTAGAGATAAACCAAGCCCCGATGACTGGGAAAGCCAGGGCGGAGGGAGTGGGTGTCGAGACCCCCGCGCTTCCTCCGAGCCCACGGCGCTACCCCCGCTGCCAATCTCCCGCCCCCCCACCCCAGCCCCACTCACCACATGCAGCTCCACCTGAGAACTAACGCATGGAGGGGGGGGGAGGTCGTAAACTCTCGCCCTAGAGCAGCTCCATATGTCGCTCCCTCGCCGCGCCGCTCCGGGGAGGGGCCGGGTGGGATGCGGAGGAGGAGGAAGAGGAGGAGGAGGCGGCGGCAGGCGCAGGCGGCGTGAGGATTTAAGCCTCCGCTCTGCCCCGGCGGCTGCGATCACGCAGCATTATACAATGGAGGAGGAGGAGGAGAGGGAGGAGGCACCAAGCCCAGCTCCCAGCACTTGCCGCCAGCACTGACGACAGGGGCGGCTCCGGCGAGCTCCTCGCCCTCCGGCCCGCGTCAAAGCTCCGCCTCGGCCCCTGCCTTCCTCCCCCGCCCCCTCGCCCTGCCGCCCGCTCCTCCTCCTCCTCCTCCTCTGCCCGCTCCCCGGCGCGGCTCTCCGCGCTGCCCACGCGTGCCTCTGCCCCGGGCGGGCGGCGCGGCCCCCGCAGCGCGACCGCCGGGGCGTCCCGGGGGAGCGCCGGGCCCCGCGCCGGGACAAAGGCGGGTGCCAACGCGCCCCGACCGCAAATATGACAAGTATCCCGGCTATCCGGCGGCGAGGACCCGGCCGGGGGACGACGCTAGGCTGCCCCCGGGCCAGTCCTGCTCCCCGACGGGGCTGGCGCCCCTGGGCAGTCCCAGCCCCCGCTCCCCGCTACCCCGTGTAGGTCCCCGACCGGGCCAAGCAGAGCCGGAGCGCTGCCGGCCGCCCCCCGCCCCGGGAGCTCACCTGGGAGCCGAGGGAGGCAGCGGCCCCCTTCCGTGGGATCCTCGCTGCTAATTTGGGCTGTGCAGATACCACCGAAGCACAAAAACGAGGCCAAGCGGAGATGCTGGAGCGCACGAAGACTTGGGGGAAGGGGGGAGCGCTTGGCACCCGGCACTATCTGGAAAGAAGACGATTATTTTAAGTTACCTCAGTGACTGTGTTTCGAAGGGATGTAATCCCTGCTGTAAGAGGCGATTCGAACACCTTACAGTTCTGGCTGCAGCCCCGCTGGCATCTCGGATCATTCACGCCTTTCATGTTCCACTAAACCGGTTGTTCTTGGGACAATAAAGCTTTAAGACCTAACATAAAGGCGATTATTAGTCATTAATATCATGACTCGTTCAGGTATTATGCTCAAAATGGTCTGTAATGATTTGTGATCAATCAAGCTGATGGTCTTGTTAGAAATAAGGTTCCATTATCAGCCAGAAACCTCGAAAAGGAAAAGAAGGATACTTGGAGAGGGAAGATTTCTTTAACCTGGAAATGGTATCTGTCAAAAATCCAGAAAGGGAAAAAAAATTTCCCCAAACAATTAAAGTAGGGAATCTACCAAAGCAGAAGGTGATGATTTTATGGATTCTTAAAATTATAATTGAAAAGACCCCATCTAACTGAGGTTTAAATATCAGGACCGGTATTTCAGGTAATGCTCTGCTCAGTCACTAAAATGTGAGGAAAAGGTGTGAAATCTAAAAACTGCCACTGACTTCACCAGTTCTGGAGGCTTCTGCACACCTTTACCCATCCACCCGTACTATCAGTCATTCCTTTGTGGAGATCCAAACTCTCCCATCCTCTGTCTGCAGTACCGAGGTAGCCCTGAACCAGGTCTGTAAAGCAAGTCACAAAATACTTACTGAATTTTCACAAGTGACTTGCAAATTGCTCAGGAGTTGGCAAAAACGAATACCAGAATTTCCCCTGGCTGGATACTTTCCAGCAGTGAGGCACTGAAATTTGGTCCTTCTACTTCAGCAAGCAAGTCTCTTCTTGAAATTACAAGAGTCATAAGAAAAAACACTAAATAAAAGGAAAAGATTAATTTTCTTTACAGCCTGAGCAGAGTGATACTTGTTTAGTGGGCTCCAGCCTATTCAAAAGCCAGCTGGAATATTTGTAACACTCGTACATTTTTGACTGGGCTGGGTTTTTTTGTTTGCTTTCGCAGATCCACTGAATTTCAGGGCCACGTTCTGCCCTCCTTTACACCTGATTTGTAACATGGCAGGACCTGGCCTTGCGTAATTGCTCTGTGGACGTACCCAGCCAAGCAGTGCCTGCCTTCCCGAGCTCAAAGTCCGCAGCAGGTTTACAGTCCCTATGCCTGGGTGTGTGCACGCTATCACCAGCACCATAGGCATAACCACAAACATTTGCTAAATAAGCATCTGGGCTCCATCCAGTCCGATATCCACGGTGCCGATCTTGCCATGTTATACTCTGCCGTGAAAGGCCTGAGCCTGTCTGAGTTTTACATGCTTCTGACTGTTAGGTTGCTCCAATTTTACACGAGCATAAGAGAAAACTCGCCTCCCCTTCTGTTTCCTACTGTAACTCCCCTGGGCCTTTCTTGGCAGGAGTTTATAGTCACGCTGTAACTCAGATTGTTCCTCTGAACACAACTGGTACAACCTGCATCCAACACTCAGAAACACTCTCAAACCGAGCATCGGTCACGATCCGAATCAATACGAGTAGGTCTCCTTCCTAGGCTTCGCGCACAGCAGAGGCTCCACTGTGGCAGGACGAGGTTAGGCTATGCCAGGCAAATAATCCTACCGCCGACTGCTCCTCAAGTTGCCTCGTGCCTGATTTAATGAGACCTTTCTGGCCAAGAAACTCCTCTCTGTAGCTCCAGAGCAATCGGACCAGAAGGTGTCTGTAAGTCCTGAGTGTTGTTTGCCCAAACTTGTTAGTAAGCACTGAGAAACAGCCTGCAACTGAGCCACGAAACGCTGCACGAGGAGGTGTGCCGGCAGAGGCTTCCTAAACCAGCAGGAATGGGGGGGAAAAGCCTGCGAGGAGCTGCCACCCAAAACGCATCCCGTTTTGAAACGGTGCATGCGAGGGCTGCCTGCAGAGCAGCAGCACAGATGCAGCTGCGCAGTCGTTGCTCTGACGCAGCCCCTCGAACGGCTCGCACAGGGCAGCAACGCGCTACAGAAGAAAGAACCCAACTGCGTTTCTCTGCAGCGGTACCAACCTGCCCTGGGCCACTGTGTAATCTAAGCGCAGCCTTGTCTTTGAGCAAGGATGGTCAAAGCTTGCCTGACAGGCCAGGAGGTCTCCTGTAGGTCATTCAAAAACCCTGCTACGTTACAGATAAATAAATAAACAAAGATAAATCAAAGACCTGAGAGACTTGGGGGGGAACAGACTCTGGACTTCATAGAGTAATTCCTGAGAAATGGTACAGACTGCCAGGTAATCTCTGCCTATCAACACATGCTCTAATTAGGAAAGAGCAGCAACGTTTTGTGTGCTGGAACGTTGGCATCCCTCATGTCAAAAAAAAAAAAAAAAGGAGAAAAAAGAGGCAGTCAAATGCTTCCTACATTTCTAATTGCATCCTTGGCCTTTCTCTTCCTAATTGCAGTTCATATTAATACTGTGAGATTTCACCAAGTAACCAGATTTCGCAAAACATCTTCATTTTCTCCCTGGATGTTTTTGTCTGTTCCTGCATGCGCCAAAGCAGACAAATACCTAATAATGCCCCCAAAGCAGCCAACCTTTTGCAAACAAAGACCCCATCAGCACCAAGAACTTGGGAAAAGCTAAATGAAGGGCCTGCCTACAGCCAAGGCTGCTCATTCCACCACTGAACAACACAGGTCTCATGAGAAAGTAGTAAGCACACTACAAGCAAAGGCATCGTTAAACATTGCTAAGAAATTGTACTGTGTCCATTCAGGCCAGCTCAGAGGTCAATACTAACCTTCTAGAGCGGTGCCCTTCTCACATAAGGTTCAGCCACAAGTAGCAGCAAGGCCCTAAAAAAAACTGGGGTGCTGCAGCATGCACCTGTACATTAGCAGGGAGGGAGTTGTACCTGTGAGCTGGGTGCTTTCCTTGAGGTTTCAATTGCCTTTTTTCCTCCTGGTGCAACTCTTGCACTGTAACAAGGCTGCCCCACACATCCCAAAGCACAAAGGAATCAGTTAAAACTGAAGGAAGAAATGCTCCCTCCCTTCTCACTCCAATTTCAGCTCTTTTTTCCCCCCCCTTCATTTTCTGCTTTAGTCCATGGTTTTCTCCTTTAATGTTTTTGTGGCAGTAGGAGAAACACCATTCCCTAGAATGCATAATATGCTTAATTATCATTCTCCGTTAGTTCTCTAGGAAAAAAAAAACCCACTACAGGAGAAATCAGTTTAATTAATGAGTATGACCAAATGCAGCCTTAGTTTTAATGCAGTATCATATATTACATGTCCAGTTGGGCAGTTGATCTTATTTGAGTAAAATGAACAGAGATGCAAAAAAACCACAGAGCTCATGAATCAATATTCTGAGCGCAACTAGCCCCTTTTGTATAGTTATTTCTTTCTACAGATTTCGATGCCAACGTCTGTTCCCAAATCCTGCTTTGGCTTCAGTAACTCAGGATCGGGCCCGTACAGTCTAGTAATAGAAAGCTGTTGCTTGGCAGTACCAAGGGTTGTGCCACATGGTAAATTCATTAGTAGTTAAGAAAAAAACCCTCTTAACTCCAAGACAGCACTCAAAGAGTCACACCCGGTAAAAATCCCCTGTGCATGTCAAGGATAAGGGTGGTGAGGTTTCATCTGAAAGTCAGACTTGGCGATTTAGATGCTTTTCAAAAGGGCTACTCTCCACGTATTAAATTATTAAGGAAATATTATGGAACAGGATTATCAGGAAAGAAAAAAAAATGCTGTGTGCATTAGCTGGCTTAGTCAGAGGAGGTTTTGCTGCATTCCTCATGCACGGAGATGACTCCCTCCCTTTGTAATTCCCTGTGCACTCCCAGTCCTCTGGAGACTGCTGGTGTGCATCATCCTCGCTCCAGCTGAAACACTCTGTCCTCTGACAGAGATTCAGACTGCCTACCATTGCTGTGTAGCTGCTCACATCTTTTTGCCTTTTCATAAACATCCGTGTTCTTCCCCAAATCCTATTTAGGCTGTATCACCTGCAAGATGTGCTTCATTTTTGACCCAGGCCAGATTGTTCACACAGATGCTGTCTGTACGGCACACAGGGTCCTGAAAACAGTCTTCCCCTTCCACTCTTGCTACTCGAGACAGTGTATTGTACTTTGCATTAAGCTGAGTTTTAAACAATTTCAGGCTGCTCTTCTTTCCTTTTCAGTGCTCGCTCTGCAGTTTCTATCAAAAGCACAAGTCATTCTTTCCTGGAACACTTGGGTTACTTTTTTGAAGACAGGTTATGCTGATGTCCTGATACTCATCTCAAATGGGGGCCAGTGGATTAAGAGAAAAAAAATAATCTGCAGATAAAACCAAAGGCTGTGTTTTACAGCCTAGGAGGGAATACTTTTAATAAAGAAAAACCACAGAAACGGTAAGGAAAAATACAGAGTGATGGCCAGTCTTCAGGCCTAATTAACCACTGGTGTAAACAGATGTCGCTGCAGTCAAGCCAGAAGACTTCGACCACCCACTAGTTCTGAGCACAAACCCAACATGAGCCTGAAAATCTTAACAACATGGGGCTGTCAAACATGCGAGCCCCACACACGCACTTTAACACAGAGGTCATCACCATCTCCCTTACGCTGATGGACTACCTGCTCCTGGTACACCAGGGGAGAACAGCTCTACTGGTCTGTCTTAACGCACAAATTACAGCCCTTTTCTGAAGCAAAGCTGCTCCAACAGAGCTCCATTTGAAGCCATACATTTCTGGAGTGCAGGTGCCCTCTCCCTCCCCCCTGTTTCTTAAATGCACTCGAAGAGACCTGGCTGCATAGGCAAGTTGAAATACATTTAGCACTGTTCAGCCCTGCTGAAGTGCCAAAGGCCTGATAGAACAAACAAGGGCCACCAACAAGGTGACTAGAGGCTGCTACAAGTGGATGTTCCTGCTCACGCATTAAAGCACTGTACGACACTAGCGGTGTGTCTGAGGCTGGGAGGACAAAACCAAAATGGTGTCATGGCTGTGGTGTTGATGCAGGGTGTCACACAGCATCGCAATATGTTATATAGCACTTAAACCGTGTCACCGGAGTTTAATGTGTTCATGCTCTGATGGATTATCAGGGAATAAAACCTATTTCAATCCTTATTTACATGAAAACACGGGTTAATGCATCGACACCAAATGAATGCAGCCTGCTCTAGCACTTCTGATGGCTGAAATACAACCTACGGAGCGTATTAAAGCTCCTACTGTGTTTTAGGGGCTTGTGTATTTTGTTTAAGAACAGTTTCTGCAGCTTCTAAGAGCCACTAGAATCAAGCAGTGCTTACCAAGTAAGATAGAGGCATTTTCAAGGTAATTCAAGTTTGCTATGATAAAACCTTCCTCTGACTGTCCCAAATATAAAATTCTTTAGATAGTTTTATCTGTGTGCCTTTCAGACAGAGGTTTCTGAGGGTCTAATTTTAAGTCAACAGTGAATGACCTACACAGCTTCTTCAAAAAAATACCACCACACCAAACCCCAATAAAGCAGAAGTTGAATCTGCAGGGCCAAATTTAGCAGAGGGGAAAAAAAAAAAGAAAAAACCCAAAGCAGAGCTGACAAGAACCCTAGCACAAGAACATCAAATGTAGCATAAACTCCCACTGCCATTCTGTTCCACTACAAATAAATGGTGATCATATAGAACTGAACTCATTGAGTCAACGCAGTGAATGCACAAGTCTTTCCGGTTTAACCCTTCACAAAAATGTGCAATTTCTTAGATTATATTCAAAAATGAGGTTTAAAAAAAGTGAATGAGTACATCAGATGCTTTTACTGACTGTGCCTGTGGTAAGGATTCATTTTGCCTCTCTACATTCCCTCGTGCTAGCATGGCTCTAAGTCAGCAAAAGCTCATACTGCATGTCCAGGTGAATGGACTGCGGGTGAAGCATTGTTTCTTACCTCCAACTAAACCCACCCCTGGACCCTTTGGAAGCACGTTGTAGCTTTCTGGAGAAAAAGGAACCTGCATAAATTAATTTAGGTTCTCCTCTAACCTTTTTTTGTGCTCTCTCACTTTAAAGGAAGCCGTTCATTTATAGTGATCATTAGCCAAAGGCTAAAAGAGGTTTACAACTAATTAGTATTCCCAAGAAAAGATGAAACACTAAATCACTGCAAACCTACCCAGAATTTAGGATCTAACAACAGGACAAAGAATAAAGCTGATAATCCACTATTTATCTTCATGGTCCATCTCTGCCATCCTTTCATACCTCTTATGCTCTTCCTCCACAGTGGCTCTGGGGTGCTAATGACCTTGAAATGCGGGGCAGGGAGTGGTGGTGGTGTTGGGAAGGGGAGGGTGAGGGGAAGTAGCAGCTGTGTTGCCTGGTCACCCCCATCTCTTGTACCACACACAGTATGTGTCAGGATTTTGGGCGGGGGGGGGGGGTGTGGGGGGGTGTGGGGGGAGGGAGAGATGGTGGGGATAAGTTGTGAGCAGGAATGGCAAGGAGCTAGGGAAGCAGATGCTGCATGTGGCATACTGTTAGTAGGGGCAGAGGCAGCCACCAGCAGCTCCCTCAAACAGTAAAAGTTCTCCCTTTTTTAATTGTAACCTGGGTGGGGGAGACATGACAGGAGTACAGAGAGCAACAGGCCAAGGCAAATGAGCTAGGCCCAAGAAACACAGGGGATGGCCTGCATATCCCCAAAACATTGCTTCTGCCAAGTCCAGGGCATTTTCTGTTGTGACCTCTGGACAGCAAGCAGGAGAAGAATATATCATGAGGAATATCACTGAGGCTCTCCCAGCTTCTTCTCCCAACCACGGATTTTCCCAGGTCAAAAGGGATGGGCAGAAGTTTCCCAAACCTCTCTTTTACAGAGAACATCAATTTTTGTACAGAGATGCAGCTTCTGTTAGTTTTATTTGTAGAAGGAATGAGGTGAATGGCTGTCTTGAGCAATAACTCTTGTTCCACAACCTGCCCGCAAGAGTGGCCAGCAGCCAGGTACTTCACAGAAAGGCACCAGCCTATTTGCTATACCTGGGCAGAAACAGGCACCCTCTGCAAGAGGCTCAGGGCCAGGGGCCAGCCAAGCCAAGGAGAGATGATTGCCCATCTGCTAGAACTCATGCCTCAGGGTATTTTCTAATCGTTCACATCCAGGGGACATTCCTAATGTAATTCCTGCTAAGCAAAAAATGTTGTAATAGCCACAAAAGTCATACTTCACTTGCTTACCTACACCTGTAGCCCAGTAGCGTTAACTTTCAAGTTAAATATTTTTTTTCCTTTCCTCCTACCATTCTCCCCCAGCCTGGTCTTCTTGTTAACTTTCCTTAACTCCTGACCAGACGTGCAGCCCCTGCCACAAGAGCAAAAGTAGTTAAGCCGATGTCAAAGCGCTGATAGTGTAACTCCACACACACACAAACACTATTCCCATGCCCGTCAGCAGACTGTAACCTCTTTTTGCTGCTGCCAGTGCTCTTCAAAGGAAACTTTCTCATCTGAGCAGCTGGGAAAGTGCAAATGCCCACTCCCAGCCTAGTTATGGGGCTCAGAGAAAAAACTGTCCCCCAAGAACATCAGCGTGTTACTTTTACCAGCAAGAAGGTAGGGAGGCCTGGCATCTGATGAGTTTGTTTTGGTTTTAAAACCAGAACAACCTAAAACAAGCTACCTCTGTCAAAGAAACACTGCCTTCCATGAGATGTTCAGGTGAAAGACCTCAGACTCCCAACATATTTTCACTAGCTGTCTTGGCTGATGTGGGTGAAATCATAAGGAGGGAACACATTTGTTGTTTTCAACATTTTTCTTTCATTTAGTAAAGATTCCCCTTAAATAAATGGAAGCAGGGAGATCTTGAAATAAGCCCTAGCAAGTTTTAATCACACTTTTTTTTCCCCTTCTTGCGAGCGAGCCGTCATTCAGTAGCTAGGTGGTTCTAAATAAAGAACTCTAGTCAACAACAGGAAATAACTCCCACAGAAAAAAAAAAGGGCAGAATACAAACTCTCAGCAACTCTCGTACATAGCTCACAACGGCCTTTTGTTCCGTGCACATTAAGTCTAAAATCTTTACTTTGCAGAACATGTTCTTGCTCTAAGTAATTAAAACTCCTCTTTTTCCTTGTTGCAAGTATGGATCCCTTCCTTGCCTTTCTTCCAAAACAGTCACATCTAAGAGTTGGAAAATCACAAGCTATTCCCACTTAATTAGGAAGGACATTCTAGGAACACCACATGATGACCAGGATTTAAGAAAGTTACTGATGGTGGGTTTTTTCCCCTCTTCTTCTTTTCTTTTCTTTTTTTTTTTTTTTTTTTTTTTTTTGGCAGGGGGAGGTGCACCCTTGTGTCCTCAGCTGCAAACAGTTTACATCCTTCTTAACGTTCAGAAACCACTTCATGTGCAGAAAGTACAGAGCACCTGGTCTGCGTGGAGGGGGATAAAGGAGAAACCACACATTTCTAGCCACTTTTTAAAAAGTCAGGCTAACAACTAGAAGCATCAGCTTTTAAATTATAGAAGACATCGCAGGCCAGTGCTTGCAAACATCATCAGCAAAGACCACCTGTTTTACCCTCCACACAGCCTCCCCAAATTCAGCAGAACTGCCTGGCACTGGGATCTGACCCAGTCACAAGACAAGTGCCACACACGAGAAGCACAGGCCACACTGTGCAGAGGAAACATTTTCAACCACAACCCCAGGGTTCCTGAAGTTTTGACAGCTCAGATTAACCTGCCTGGGTTGATGGGCCACTCCTGCCTCTGTTGCATGGGTTAGGTGGACAGGAAAACAGCATCCCTGCTGATCATGCTCCTCAATTCTCTTCCTCCTCCCAGCCTGTGGTTCATCCTCTTGGTAGGAGTACAGCGATAGTCCCTGGCTATGAGAGCTGAGTTGTTAGCAAAGCTGGTTGGAGCTGCATGTGTCCAGCTTCAGGCAGGAGAGGACAAGATGATGCACCTTACTCTGCAAGACAAGGTGCTTGACATGCTCTAGGAGGATATCCTATCTAGCATGGATTCAGGCAGAAGGGTGAGTAGGATAAAAGCCTTTAGGAGAGACTGGAAAGCAGCACAGACCAACCTGGAACAGAATATAAAACTCCAGTTAACAACAAATGTAGCCATATCAACACTTGATGGATGAGAAATGAAGGGAATATAAGTAGGAGGAGAGGAGGAAAAAAACCCACAAAAGACAACAAGAGTTCGTTCTGGTAAAACTTTGGGTTGTGAAACAGCTTTGAAAGCTGCTTTCACAGAGCCTCTCTAGTCTATAATGCCCACAGTAGCTGCACAAACAGTTTTATATTCTTGCAACAGGGCTTGCAGGAAAAGCAGCATTAACAATTACAATTTGTTGGACTTGTTGGCTTTTTGTGGTTTTTCTTTTTTTTTTTTTTAAATTTTCACTTGTAGTCTGGTGCTGCCAACAACCAAGTTGTTCTACGAGGTGTCATTTGGGAATATACCTCAGTCCTACCACAGCTGCTAGCATATGCTGAGCAAAGATGATCCCAGGTTTCAAGAAAGGGGATAAATTCCCCTTTTCACCCTCTAAGGAATTTAATTTGCAGTCCCTATTAGAGAGGTAAGATTGCTCCCTCGGTGAAGAAGTACAACTCCAAAACATGCACAGTCCAGACTCAGGCCAGATACTCTCATCCCCATTAGGACACAGTAGACAGTTTTATGTGAAACAAGAGGAGATTCTCCATACAAATTTGGCAATGTCAGACCAGAAGAGAGAAGCACCTGAGCAACCAGAGTTGACGTGGTACTGGACAGACAGTTGGACCTCATCTTGGTGGTCTTTTCCAGCCCTAAAGATTCTATGATTCACCTGGCAATCTGATCAATACTCCACAAACAGGTCCCTTTGCTTTGTTGGAGAAGTAATAGTGTTAGGACTATTAAGAAATAAAGTATAACCAATGCATACTGTTGGACAGAGCAGAACATACAAAAACATGTAACCAAAATCCCTGAAAATACACTGCCTGACTCCATCTGGCGTCAAAAAAGTGTGGGTTTGGCATGCTAGGGAAGGAATTTTAAGATGGCTACTGCTTGTCAAGTCTCTGCAGAAGGTGGGAGAGCATCTTTAGGAACATTGTTATTGTTTGTGGCAAGTATCTTTTGGAGTACAAACATTCAGAAGATTTTGGTGGTTAGCTGATTCCAGCATCTCTCCATCAAGTCACCTGATGTGGCTCTGTCACATTACAGCCTTACTGTAAAACCAATTTCCATCCCTGTTTGAATTATACAGTTACAAGAATCAAGGTTGCAGATCCAGATTGGATTTTTTTTAGCTGGGATCTGAACTAGCTGAGTATCTGTGTGGTTGTGGGCACCATCAAAAATTTACAGGAAGAACAAATTGAATTTGCTTCCCAACACAAAATGAACACCCAGGCTGAGGCAACTCCACCTTCAGATCTAGCCCAGAAGTCTCAGCGGTTGCATTATAAGTCCCCAAAAGTGGGTTCAAACCTGAACTTGCACAGTTACAGCCTTTTCTGGTTCAGAAAAAAGATGTCACTGCTGAGAGGCCCAGAGTCCTTTTGAACTTTCAGAAAGGAATAAAAATCAATGTAGCAAAGCATCCTAGAGCAGCTGTCCCACCATTTCTCAGCTCTCACCCATAGGTTAAATACTACAACGATTTCAGTGGGACCAGCACACTTTAAAAGATGTAGTCTGCCTTTTCCTTTCTCTCACTGAATGATATTTCTGCCCACATGCACTGACACATACAGTGTCTAACAAGGCTGTGATTCATTTTCAGTTCTAGTCATGCTCACAAGTGATGTAGCACACTCGCTGTGCCTCCAGGATCTGCGTAATTTAGCTTCATTTTCTCTGCCCCCACCCTGCATTAAGTGAAGTTCCAACAAAGCCAAGTCATCCCCCACCAACTCACCCTCCCACCTGCGTGGGGGATGTGTACAGCAGGAGCCTGAATAATAATAATAATAAAAATAATAATAATAATAATTTTTAAAAGATTTTTAGGAAGAGAGAGGATGAGAGCTTGAGAGATACCACAGATTGTTACAAAGCTTTCTAACATCTATAGAGAGTGAAGAAGAATGGGATGTATACTACCAGATCACCAAAGAAGCTGAGCTGTATCAGTCCTGAATCACCTCTCCTAACGTGTTAAAAGCAGCAGCATGCCTTGCTTTGCGAATGCCATGCATGTTCATGCTGAAAAATGACTGACATCAAGAGTCCCCGATGTAAAGGCAGACACCTCCTCAGCCTCTCCCTCGCCGTGACCATTCGCTTCTCCTCCGTCCTGCTGCAGTGACTTGGACCAGGCGCACGTCAGGGAAAGCCTCTAGCACACCCCCGCCGTAAGCCGCTCGTGCCCAGTGGCTACTATCCATCATGAGCTACACACGGTGGTTATGTGATAGAAATTACAAGCTGCTTCTGAGCTAAACTCTGTGTATTTGAGGCATGAGGCCAAGCTCGAACAAAGTGAAAGACAGGCATTCTATTTGATAAATCTCATTATCTTGCTGGCATTCAAAATTCATCTTAGACACAGAAAAGCAGCACAAAGTACTTCTCTAGTTACTTGGAAAAGTCAGGATGCTTTAACATGTAAGTTAAAAGGTGCTTATACCCCTATCACACTAACATTTCTAGCTCTCCCCTTACCTTTAACCTGCAACTATATTTTAATGGACCAGAAATCTTGATTTTCAAAAGGAAAAAATAAAATTCAGCTGTGCTTCTTCAGCAAATGCCCCCAGACAAAAGTGAGTCACTCCATACTCCTTCAAGCACATCTTAGTGATCTGTGTGATTTCCTCAATCCCAACCGATGCCACAGAGCAAGAAGAATCAGCACCAAAAGCTAGAAGGTACTTTTACATTACAGATACAACACCAAGAGGAGCATAGTCATCACAGAGCTCCAGCAAGCTAAGAGGACACATTCAGCCTTTCTCCCTTTACATGAGATGGCACAAGGATTCCCCACAAGAACGACACCACCACCACCACCCCCCGCTAAGCATCCCCTCCTGTTGCTAACAACCTCCATTCACGACCAACACAAGCAAGCCAGAGCAGAGATGACATTCCATACTTGCTGTAGGGGCCCATCTCCTCCTCTTCCTCACTCACTAAATGTCCACTCAGTTTGGCCACACAGCTCACCAGCCCACTCACTAGCATGTCCTCAATGTGGGCACATTAACCATCCTACAAAATCAGAGCCCAAGAGGGCACCAGAGTTTTGGGCCATCCCTGGCTTGTCCAAGACTAATGGTTGGGGGAGGTAGAATTCTCTCTCTCAGTCTTCCCACCAACCTCCTTTATTATACCAGGATAAGCCCAGGTGATCAGGAGCTCAAGAAATATCCTGAAATTTTCCCATGGTTCCTTCTCCTCAGCAGCTCTCAAATCTACTGAAGAAATGGAGGAGTGACCATAGCCAGGAAAGGGCTGATATACATTTCTGGTGCATACCACACATGACTGGAAAGGAACTGGAGCGTACCATAAGGCTGATACCACAAAGGGGCCTTAGGAGCTCTGAACCATTGGGAGGATGATAGCTCCTGGAGTTGGATACTCGATGGGAGTAACGGGTCAGGCAAAGCAAGCAGCGGACTGTCATTTAGCAGACGGGCTACTGCCTCATTTTGCAAATTGAAGAAATGAGGCGCAGGGAAACAACAGGATGGCTTACTGTGGAAATCAAAGTCAAGCCCATGAGTTTTGATTTCCAGAGCACTCAACACAAGGCCAGCCTTCCTCATCCACGAAGTCACACTGTAAACATCCTCAGGGCAGGGCCTGCACCTCTCATTTGCTCTACAGCTGTGGCTTGCAATCTTTCCTGGCTTGCAGATCCCTTCATGCTTTCCAATAGGGTTGTGCCTTTAAACCTGCTGACAACAGGCTTGCTTTCCCTGGCCTTCCTGCACATCTTACACGTAGCCTGTGGATCCTCATGCAATGAAAACCACGGTCTGTTCTCTCCTTGCTGGGGTTCCTATGTGCCCCCTCTTCCCACTGATCCCAGCACACTGCAACAGACAGCAGCAGGAATTTTCAAAGTTGCCCTAACTCAATCTAGATGCCCTAATTCAAGACTGAAGTGCAGAGCTTCCCTGTCATTTCAGCATTTCCCATCTCAAGGTATGGGAGCTGTTGATCTCCCACATGAAAATGCATTATGCTGTCAGCCCAGCCTAAGGGCTGTTATTTAATTTACTTGAGGAGGTAAGTGAAAGCCCCTTCATGCAAATGCTTACAATGTGATCTGGAAAACAGCAGGCGTGTCCTGGGTTCAGCCCAGCAGCAGGCTATGTTAGCCCTGAGAGTATTCCATACCAATTGCATCATGATCAGACAGGCTGCCCCCCCCCCCCTTGCAGGGGCGACTTCGGACCCAGGCACGGGAAGTCCCGGTCTGGGCAGCTGCAGTGCCAGTTCCGGGGGAGACTCCGGACCTATCAGTACCTGCTCCGGGCACAGGAAGTGCTGGTCTGAGCAGGCGTGTGGGAGTTCCGGGTTCTCTCTCTCTTTTTCTGGGATCGGCGTGGCAGGAGGTGGTGAGGGGGGTGCTCGGGGGTGCTGGGCTCGGGGAGTGCTGCGTTTGGGAATCTGAATCGGTTCGGGCACGGCTCAAATGACATAGTGTGGTGAGAGGTTTGCACTGTATATAATAATAGCACTGTAGTTAGTTGTTTTCATACTTTTCCCTGTTGTTTAGTAAACTATCCTTATCCTAACCTTGCAAGCCTGTGGTTTTTTTCCTCTGGCTCTGCAGCTCCTCGATTAGCTCCTTTCGCCCATCCTCCACCTCTTAAAGTGGTAGGGGGCTTTCTTGTCTGACCTTTGTGGCCCCAGCTTTCCGCTGAGGGATAAACCACAACAACTTTTGGCGCCCAACGTGGGGCACGACGGGGGACCCCCAAGGGGGGCAAAAAGGTTGGGGTAACGATAGATTTGACCTTAACTCAATTGCAGTTAAGAGAGTTGTTATAGGTACGGTTATTTAAGTAATTTCTATGTACAATGTTGTGGCATTTACTCTTAAGGATGCTGCCATGGTTTCCAACTCGTGGTATGCTGCTGCATCTAATCCTGCCAGGATTCGTTGCCATCCCGTACGTGTGTTTAGTGTATGTTGTGATAACAGTCTATGATTGGATAACGTTGAAGTTCATGAACTTAAAAGAGTTCTTGTATCAGCTCTTGCTGTTCGGTACATGGAGGGATAAAACGGGCCTTGTAAGAGTGTTTAACAATTTCCAATACCCCTGGGAAATTCTAACTAGCATTTTCCTACTGTTGGTTTTGGTGCAAATGGTTCTGCTTTCGATATATATATGTATATATATTAGGCGCAGGTTTATGAATACCACCCAAGAGTTTTCCCTGAGGCTGGTTGACCTTGAGTGGCAGGGCAAATGGCGAAATATGAGCAGGTACCTAGGCACTTTCTTACCCCCAGTGGTTTGGAACTTCACTCCTGAACAGCTACAGGATCCTAATAAGGTGACTGCATATCTGAAAAAGAACTGTAGTGGGCTCCCCAGAGAAATACGCCCTACTGCACTGTGCTGGGGCTTGGCTACCATCTACCAAACACTGCTTGATAGCAAGCAGCACTGTCAGTACTGTCAGCACTGTCAAGGGGAACAAGGAAATGGATTGGCAAATGCTGCAGCTACTGCAACCCCTACAGTAGACACTGCCCATAATCCAGACCATCAGTACTGTCAGGGGGAAAGAGGAATTGGATTGGCGAACACTGTAGATGCTGCAACCTCTACAATAGACCTTGCCCCTAATTCAGAGCGTCAGTACTGTGAGGGGGAAAGAGGAAATGGATTGGTGAATACTGCAGATGCTGCAACCTCTACAATAGACCTTGGTCAACCCACACCAATGTCTGTTGCTCCCATTCAAGAGAGGTGTCAGTACTGTCAGAGAGAAAGGGGAAATAGCCTAGTACATACTGCAGATATTGCAACCTCTACAATAGACCTTGGTCAACCCACACCAATGTCTGTTGCTCCCATTCAAAAAGGGTGTCAGTGCTGTCAGGGAGAAAGGGGAAATAGACTAGTACATACTGCAGATGCTGCAACGTCTACAACAGACCTTGCCCATAATTCAGAGAACCAACCCACACCAAAGCCTGTTGTTCCCATTCAAGAGAGGTGTCAGCACTGTCAGTGCTGTTGGCACTGTCAGGGAGGAAAAGGAAATAGACTAGTGCATACTGCAGATACTGCAACCTCTACAATAGATCTTGGCCAACCCACACCAAAGTCTGTGGCTCCCATTCAAAAGAGGAAACACACCAGGAAGTTAGCTCGCGCAGTGCCAGATGATGATGGTGAACAACCAGGGCCATCTCAAGAATGTCAGGATGAGGATGATGGTGAAAAACCATTATCTCAAGAATGGCCGGATGAGGATGATGATGAAAAGTCAGGGCCATCATGGAAAAGTCAGAATGGAGCAGGGCCATCTCAGACAAGTCAGAATGGGGCAGGGCCATCTCAGAAAAGTAAGAATGGGGCAAAGCCATCTCGAGCAGATCAGGATGTAGGAGAACCAGAGATTGTTACCCGATCCCTGACCCTGAGTGAATTGCGTGAGGTGCGAAAAGATTTTGGCCGCCACCCAGGTGAGCACATCATCACTTGGTTGCTCAGATGCTGGGATAGCGGAGCCAATAGTCTGGAATTAGACGGCAGGGAGGCCAGGCAGTTGGGATCCCTGGCTAGAGAAGGAGGTATTGATAAGGCACTTGGGGAGGGTTCACAAATCCTCAGCCTTTGGAGGCGATTGCTGTCAAGTGTGCGGGAAAGATACCCCATGAAAGAATATATTACCTGTCTGAAACCCAAGAGCGACAGCATAGAGACAGTTATCCAGTACCTGAGAGAATTAGCTGTACGAGAGTTGATTTATTATGAGTCGGACAACAGAAGGCTCCCTGATGATCCTGATGATGTCCGATGTACCCCAGACATGTGGCGTAAGGTGATACGAAGTGCACCACCAGGGCACACAAATTCACTAGCAGTGATGGAATACGAGGAGATGTTTCCACCAACCGTATATGAAGTGACCCGCCGACTCCGGACTTATCAAGACAACGTTGCACGCTCTGTCATTGCAGCAGTAGAGCAACTGGTTAAACTTAAACTTGACGAACGCATGGCCGACTCCCAACCTGTACAGAGCGATGTTGCAGCTATCCGGAAAAGTCATCCACCGTCCCAAGAGAGAGAAAACGGCAGGGACACACCACGAGCCACACCACGAGCCACACGGCGAGCCACACCCCGAGCCAAACTGTGGTTTTACCTGCGTGATCATGGAGAGGACATGAGAAAGTGGGATAAGAAGCCCACTTCAGCCCTTCAAGCACGAGTAAAGGAGTTGCAAGGTAGAGCAAGTGCACGAGGTTCTGCCAAGAGGAATGTTGCACCAGTTTCTATCCAGGAGCAATAGAGGTGCCCTGCCTCCAGCCAGGTGGAGGAGAGGGATAATCGGACTTATTGGACTGTGTGGATCCGATGGCCTGGAACATCAGACCCACAAGAGTATGAGGCTCTAGTGGATACCGGTGCCCAGTGTACGCTAATGCCATCAAATTATGAAGGGACAGAATCTGTTTATATTTCTGGAGTCACAGGGGGCTCCCAACAGTTGACTGTGCTAGAGGCTGAGGTGAGCCTAACTGGAAAGGACTGGGAGAAACACCCCATTGTGACTGGCCCAGAAGCTCCGTGCATTTTAGGTATGGACTATCTCCGTAGAGGGTATTTTAAAGACCCTAAAGGATACCGGTGGGCTTTTGGAATAGCTGCTGTGGAGACTGAAGAAACTAAACAGTTGTGTGCCTTGCCTGGACTTTCGGAAGATCCAGCTGTTGTGGGGTTGTTGAAGGTCGACGAACAGCGAGTGCCAATCGCTACGACGACAGTGCACAGGCGGCAGTATCGTACAAACCGAGATTCTCTGATCCCCATCCATAAACTGATTCGTCAACTGGAGAGTCAGGGAGTGATCAGCCGAACCCACTCACCATTTAACAGTCCTATATGGCCAGTGCGGAAGTCCGACGGAGAGTGGAGGCTGACAGTAGATTATCGTGGCCTAAATGAAGTCACTCCAAACATGAGTGCTGCTGTGCCGGACATGCTAGAGCTCCAGTATGAACTGGAATCAAAGGCAGCCAGGTGGTATGCCACAATTGACATTGCAAATGCTTTCTTCTCAATCCCACTGGCACCAGAGTGCAGGCCACAGTTTGCTTTCACCTGGAATCGTCTGCCCCAGGGGTGGAAACATAGTCCCACCATCTGTCATGGACTAATCCAGAGTACATTAGAAAAGGGTGGAGCCCCAGGGCACTTGCAGTATACTAATGACATTACGGCTAGGGTCATCGGTGCCGTGATGATGGAGCGAAGATCAGCCTTCCAAGAACTCTTTCTTTTCTCTTTTGTAATAAAACCCCTCTGATCCACGGACTATGAGCATGGATCATGCCAGGTGCAGTGTTCGAGAGCCCGAGATACAGCATTCAACGATCCAGTGGCACGTACGACTCTTCATACCCTGAGAGACTGTTGTGACAGAGGGACAAGTGAGCCTGAGAATCGTGGACTGAATGAAACCGACAGACTTGGAGGAAACGTCCACAGACTGAATCTATACGCACATACATGTGTGTGCATATGTACATGCATGTGTATGGATGCGAGAGACTCCCTGGACCCAAAGAAGGTTGCTGGTCCTGCTCATGATGTAAATGGTATGGAATAAGGGGTGGATAATGTCCTGGGTTCAGCCCAGCAGCAGGCTATGTTAGCCCTGAGAGTATTCCATACCAATTGCATCATGATCAGACAGGCTGCCCCCCCCCCTTGCAGGGGCGACTTCGGACCCAGGCACGGGAAGTCCCGGTCTGGGCAGCTGCAGTGCCAGTTCCGGGGGAGACTCCGGACCTATCAGTACCTGCTCCGGGCACAGGAAGTGCTGGTCTGAGCAGGCGTGTGGGAGTTCCGGGTTCTCTCTCTCTTTTTCTGGGATCGGCGTGGCAGGAGGTGGTGAGGGGGGTGCTCGGGGGTGCTGGGCTCGGGGAGTGCTGCGTTTGGGAATCTGAATCGGTTCGGGCACGGCTCAAATGACATAGTGTGGTGAGAGGTTTGCACTGTATATAATAATAGCACTGTAGTTAGTTGTTTTCATACTTTTCCCTGTTGTTTAGTAAACTATCCTTATCCTAACCTTGCAAGCCTGTGGTTTTTTTCCTCTGGCTCTGCAGCTCCTCGATTAGCTCCTTTCGCCCATCCTCCACCTCTTAAAGTGGTAGGGGGCTTTCTTGTCTGACCTTTGTGGCCCCAGCTTTCCGCTGAGGGATAAACCACAACAAGGCGTAATTAGATAAAATGGCAGCAAAACCCACCAGGGAAATAATGTTAATTCATGAGGATTTTCCTTTCCACCTCCCTCTCAGCAAGACTTGAAGCCAAGGAGGAAAAAAATAAAAAAAAAAAAAATCAGAATGCACCTCAATGATCTATCTCTTGGTGAAGAAGAAAAATGGGACAGCAACCAATGGGGTCATCTAAAAGGTGCCTCATCATGGCATCTCTGGTGGGATTGGCAGCCTAAGTGATAAAGCACTGAAAGCAAAACTTGCTCGGTCACTGTCATAAGATATTCCAAATAACAAACCAACATCCTTAAACTTCACACCATCTCCTGACCAAGGCCTAACCAAGCAATGGAGAAGACTTGTCACATGATAAAACCATCACAGCAACCCTCTTTCTCCCAGTAACAATAACACCAGAGCTCCTTTGCAAATCACAAACTCTTTCCCTGAAAAACATCAGTGAAGGGTTTTCACCAAACCATGTCACAGCATCATCAGTACAGGAGAGCACTAGCGCGCTGCACTCTTAGCGCACAGGGCACCAATGTGAACGGCAGCAATGCTCTCACAGCGGCCTCGAGAAGCCGAAGCTCTGCTTCAATTTCTGCCAGCTTCTCCCTCCCACCTAGCCAGGAAAGTCACCTCCTGATTGCTGACCTGCCACTACCAAAATGGATTCCAATTAGCCAACTCACGGCTATTAGGAAAGCAAGACATTTTTTGTTGTTGAGTAATTACTCCTCATGAAATGGCTTACATCCCTAGTTGATTAGGTCACAACACACTGTGAACAAACTGATGTAACAGAGATATCTTTAACCTGCTAAATTAAGGCATACTTTCTCGATATAGAAAGCTTAATTGAAGCCATGCATGGGGTACTTACCAAAGGCATCTAGACTCAGAATTGTAACATTCACAAACAACGGTTGAGACTGAAGGATAACCCATACAACTCGCATATTAATTGAGGGTGGGAGGGGAGAAGCTGGTTTGTTTGTTAGCTGTGAGGATAGTAAATGACTCAAAGTGAACAGAGTAGTTGGACATCAGCAGTTCTATATATAAATAAAGGCAATATTCAGGTGACATGTGTGGAAGAGAAGAGATTGTTTATTTCCCGACATACTTTTGCCCAACTAAGAGCAAAATCCTCTTCTAGTCAGGGATTCACTTGTTAAAGCAATCAGAAATACACAAAGCTCTTTTTTATACCAAGTCCAACTAACCACACGGTAAGTACCAGCCCTGCCACGGCAAGGGTTCCCAAAACACAGCCCACGAAGTGCCTCAGAAGAATACTTAATCACAGTAAGCCCAGGTTGTACTGCATATAAGTTTGATTACATTATCTCTCCCTTCACAAAATCCCAACCTTTAGCATCCCTTCCACAAACAAACCTTCAGCTGCCTGGAGAACAGCAGCCCCACTGCCTTTTCTATCAAGTCATCCATCACAGTACGCTGGTTTCCTTACAACCAAGCCTGTAAATTCCTGATGTTTTGGGACTTGCCCATCTATTTAAAAAGGAAGCTGTTCGCTTTACGGACCATGGCCCTAATCTTTCAAACAGCTACGCCTGTGCTTAGCGGGAGCACACGAGCACTTCGGTCCAATGTAAGCATTTGTCGACACGAGGCCAGTATTTCCTGTTGCAGTTAAAAACACATTATACAGTTCGGGTGGAAAAATGTGACTGCAACACAAAATCAACCTTTCTCTTCCCATTTTGGGGTGGAGGGGGTGGTGCAGAAGGACTTACGATGAAAATACGAGCAACAAGGGTCTGGACAGAGTGAATTCCATGAACAGCTTTGTATCATGTTGGCTTTCTAAGTCGGGAAACCGACTGGGTGTCATTTAATCTCCTAGATTAAAATCACTTAGCGAATATTGTATTGTTTCCCTGTTCTCGCTGTCATTTCGGTGTGCGGGGCCTCGCTGGAGCTCTGCTGCTGGCTAACTCGTCACTAATGAAACCTCACGCGGGAGCAGCTGCCGGAATCTGTGTCAAACTGCATCTGGCACCCATCTATCTTCCAGCCATCTAAATTCACCTCTGAAATGATACAAAAGCAGCCGCAGAGCTCCCTGCAGCCACTCCAACACACCAGTCTTTGTCTCATCAAGCCTGTTAAGCAATTTAAAGCAATTTATTTTTTTTAATTTGCCTTGGACTTTACAGCAGTGGCTTTTTTTCAAAAGAAGCTAAGAAGTTAAGAAAAAAAAATTGGGGATGGGGGAAAGAAGGGAAAAAGTGCTGCTTTTTTTTATTATTATTTTTTTAGAGCCTGTCAAGCTCTCAGTAGACTATCATTAAACCAGTTTTGGCTGAAACGGTATGTTTAGGGGTTTTCCAATGGAGACACTCTGGTGCCTGCAACACTCAGACAGGGAGGGGAGGCTGCTATACAATTGTTGAATTGTTGTCATGGCTATTAAATATGCTGTAGCACAAATACCCAACAGGGCTGAAGGTTTTCAGTGTATTGGCTCTGGAGAGGTATCAAAAACACTGGTATTAACTAGCAGATAACTGAGTTATACAAATAGCTGAATAGAAGATTAAGCCAAAAAGTTGTAAAAGCTTTAGCAACTTAACTTCACTCCAACCCCTTCCCCCTTCTTCCCCTTCGCTCCCCACTTGGGGCTTAAAGTAGCCTGTAAATTCAAAATATGGGCATTTACTACAGTCTCCTCTACCCTTTGGAGTAAAACTGCTTCTTGTCTCTTTGCATTTCTGCAGAGACCAGGAGTTTTGGTCCACCATCTTGTTAGGCTTGTCAGCGGCAGGCTGAGAGCGGCACAGTAAAGCCATGACTTGCTGACTAAAACAGGTTAATGAAAAACAGGCTAGTGACTGAAATTGAAACTTCTCATTTCTCTCAAGAAAAGGGTGTATTGTCAAGATAACGCAAAGCCGAGTGTGTCTATTAAGCAACTTCCAGAGAAGCACTGCTCAAAACAGCAGAACAGCAAACTCCACCACACAAGAGGAGGGGATGTGGCCCACGGCACAGGCACAGCCCTGCCAAAGAGATGCAGTCTTCTCCACACCAAAATCCAGCCAGCTGCTGGGAAGAAGCATTAAAGAACCCAGTGTGTGGAGGGCATGGGATGTGCTGGGCTCCCCTCCCTCAGTGAAGTTGTCCATCCAGTCAAACAGGTCATGAGCCAGGTCTTGGTGACATCCAGTCATACATATAGCATGGAGGACTCTAGGTGAGTGTGCCAGGCCTACAGTAAGGGCACTGGTGAGCAAATTCAGGAGGCGTTTCCTAGACTGAACGCTGCTAACTGTGGAAGGAGCAGGAGAAACAGGATCTGTCAACCTGTCTAATTAAGGTGCATTTTCCCCACGCAGACTCATACACGTCTCTCCAGGCTGTAGGGCCCTCATTTCTTGCCTGAACCCAAAACAGACTGAATGCATTTTGCATTTCTATGACAATTTGTTCTCAGTACTTCTCAGGAAGGAGAAGCACAACTTACATGTCCTAAAAAAACGTCTGTATGCTCACAGACACTGCTGTCTCTCCTGCTGATTGCGTTGAGTCCATCCCCTTGTCAGCTCCCCTCTTGCAGCAACTGGCCCTGCTACTCCCTGCTAAGCCCATTTGAAAAAAGCCCGCTCCTCTCCTGCAAGCTTCCCAGAGTTACCACGGAGATGAAAAATCGTGTTCCTGAGCAAAGGCTGCACACCTGGCCACTGGTGTTGCTGGTTTTCAACCCATGAAGAGGTTTATGTCCTGTATAGGGTCACATTGCAAGGATACCTAAAATGAAATCACTGGTGCTGAGAGGCCAAATGAATATCCCACATGGCCCCCTCCAGCCCCCAGCTGAGCTCTGAAGTAGAACTGATGACAGCCCCTGTACCACAGCCACTAGGAAAAGCAACCATAGATCAACAACTCATTCTTTACAGGCCAACGGGCCGACCTCTGGACAGCACTGGAACGAGTCAGCATAAAGGTGACAAAGCTCTGTATACCATTATAAATCATCCAGACTAGCCAACAGAAAATTCATGCAGTAATGGAGTTAGTTTATACCTTTTCCTGTATTTTTTTTCCTCTGTAAACAGAGCACTCCCCCTGTCATCTCTGAACGCCCATATGGCAGGTATCACGAGAGGCATTCTGACACCCCGCTCTCCAGAAAGCTGTTCCTGCTAACTGAGCGCTCGCACAGCAAGCGCTGTGTCTCGCCGGACGTCACACCAACAGATGACGCAAGCAATGCCTGTTGTCCAGGTGGTGGTGTGTGACCTATTTCTGGGCTGCAGAAGTTGGGTTTGGAAGGGATGTGCAATGTCTAGCGACAGAGGAGGAGCGTTCTAAGAAAGGCAGGAATGAATCCCAAATTCTGTGTGTTGGGTCTGTGTTTTCAGAGGGAAGCAAGAGGCTAAAACAAAGGCACAGTGTCACAGCCTCAGGAGCTCGACATCAATCTGGAGTGGAATTAAGGGAGAGAAAGCATCCCCACTGTGGGAAGTAGATGCTTTTGCTACTTACAGCATTACAGTCCCAAATAGCTGATTTCCTTAGCAGAACATGGCATGACAAAGGAGAAATACTTTAAAGACAGATAAGAAGTTCCCTCCTCCCCAGCCTTCCCAGCTGCCCATTCATTCAAAAACTATCTGCTTCCCCACCTGACCATTAACAGACAGTACCTGCCCAGCACCACTACCTGATGTCTCAGGTTTTATGCATGTATAAGCTGTCCTGTAACTGGGACAAGTGTATTCTCTGTTCATTTCTTCAGTCATTCCTCTCTCACATAATATATGCAACCTAATGAGCTCCGTAGCAACAGGGTAAATTTTCATAGCTAACTCTCCCTCTTGAAGGATTTTCTTTGGCACAGGCTGAAGTGCCGTTGGTTTTCTTGTTACGTGATGGCTTTGCCATATTTCAGAGTGACTTCTCTTACCTGTAAAGAGGCCAGCTCTGTCCTAAACATGCAAACAGTATTCCAGAATTTACACTGTTGCCATCAAGTTGGAATCCAGAAGACATCCCGCAAAGGTGTTGTGAAGAAAAGAGAAGATGTTGATTTACACAAGGTAATGCACTCCTTTAATTAAAAAAGACTGTCGGGTGATCTGCATGCTCTTACTTGAATTCTTTGGGACCTTTCAGCCTTCCCAACCCTCTGGTCTCTTCAGCCATGGGGAGGTCTCTGCAGATCCCAGGAGATAAGCTGTCCTGGCACTTCAGTCTGTGCACACAACCCCTACAGAGATGTGGTTGGTTTGTACTATGTGGCATGTACACGTTGTCTATGCAGGGAAACAGTACAAGAAAAGACTCCTCTCCAAAATACCCCATTTCCCTCTACTGATTATGGAAATCTCCCCATTTCCAATTTCCAGCAACTCCTGGAAATGCAGACAAGCCTTTGTGCTCACATCCCTTACAACAGATAATATTGAGAAGCTTTTTTTTTTCAAATGGGGAAACCCAGAAATCTGATTAGAGCTGGTTTTGTATCAAGTGTTAATTTAGTAAGTTCTTCTGTAGTATAAAGTTTTCAAAATAACACAGTCAAGAATTCCCTTCTCCAGTTATCTATACATCAGGGCTGGAGAGAGAAGAAAGAGTCCCAGAATGTGGTATGCATCAGTCTGAGCAATCCCTCCAGGAAGCCATGGAGGTAAACAGCTACACAGCCTCCCAACACAAGAAAGGGTCATCTATAAACCAAGTACAGGAAAAAAAACCCTTACAACTCTGCCAGCCAGCCATGCGTATCTGTTTAAAGAGGGGGAACAGGCAGCTACCTCCCCTCCAGCAGCCCAAGACAAGCAGAGAGATGAGGTTCCACTTCTAGGAGTCTCAATCACAGAGAGAGTACCAGACATGGGGACAAAGCCATTCAGCAAGTCAGTCATGTCCTGACCACACTCCTCTGATAGCTGTGTGAGCCCTCTGGCAGAGGGTCAGTTGCAAGGCTGTTAGGTTTAATGCTATGCTTGAGCTGTACCTCCAATTGTAGGGGTCACCAGAAAGTTCAGAGATCAGAGCACTATGGACAGAGCAAGAGAGGCAAGGAAAGCACCTAAATAGCAAGTGGAATAAAGGCTAGAAATTGGGAAGGGGGCTTGCAGACAAATACGAGGTAAATATATACACAACTGCAAGGAGATCGGAAGGGAAAGGGAAGAATGGGATCTAGACCTGGCTATGGCACCAGGAAACAGTTTTGGGTCTTCCCCCCCACCAGTTCATCTGGCTAGTAACAATGATGGAGATGTGAGTCAAACAGGCCAGGGATGGGAAAATTCTCGAAACAAGAAGCAAAAGATGATCCAGTTTGGACAAGAAGTTTAAGCACAGGGAAATCAAGAGGAGAGAAGGAAGTTTGGAAACTTGTGTAGAGAAGGTAACAGCAGGATTTAGCCACCATAAGGAATGGCAAGGGGGATGGACAAGGAGGGGTGAGTTAAAAACAACAGACTTGCAAGCTATGTTTCATGGCACTAATTCAGCAAAGAAACAGCCTCAAATGGATGTAAACAATGGACTATTCATTAGAGGTTTCATTCCCTGCAACCCAGCATACTATTGTCTGCAAGTTTTACATACTCCCTTTACACGCACTAAATTACAGAAAATGTGAAACATCAGATCATCTCAACAACTTGCAACAGAACCACTGCCCTCCAGCATGCACCACGCTCGGCAGGTTCTCCTTCCAACCATCTGCCAGCACGTGTAGGAAAAGAAACGATTAGGACCCCAATGCAGCAGTTCTCTAGGGGTGTGAAGTAAAAACCTCTCCACAAGCATCTGAACAATGCATATAATGCCTGTGAAGCTTAAACACAATTCTGTTCCTGCCTGCTCCCATCCATCTCTCCGTCGCGGTAAAGCAGGGGGTGGCCGTTCCGAGTGTCCTTACCCAACAGCCACATCACCACCAGTGATCTTTGCAGGACCAGAGCGAGCTGGTCAGTCTGACAGAGTTTTGGCCTACCTGAACTCGTGTCATCTCTAATGCTGCTTTTCTCTCTCATACTTAGTTTTCACACCACCTGAGATGCTGGGGCAGATGTGGAGCAAAGCCTGGCCTGCAGAGCCCGTGAGCCAAGGCAAGGCTAGGGAAAGACACCACTCTGCTTAGGTAGATGATGGTTGCGCACAGCAGCTGACACTTCACAGTTAGGATCAGGGCTTTAAGCTTGTAAGCCAAGTACTGCCAGTGCAGAAGTCACTGAGAGGTAGCACAGAGGAAATCTGATGGTGCTGTTTCTACTTGGCTGTTAGGAAGCAAGCCTCGCACATTTGGGGTCAGAGCATGAGCTACAGCAAGCAGCGTGAAACTCATGCAGAGCTTTGTATGAGATGGGCAGCGACAAACAGCATAGGTAGATGAGCTCTGTGGAGCCTTTGTAAGCTGTCCCACCCAAAGCATCCTTTCCACCCTGCAGCAGGAGCCTCCCACGCTGACAGATGATGCATGCTTGTAGCTCACACTACCTATCTGACACAGCAGCTACACCAGCAATTTAGAGTTTGGGGCTACATTTTCAGCTGCAGAAGGTACAGATGCACATTTCCTTCTGATGCCTCTTATGATAAAGAGCAGCCTGGATAGCTAGAGAATACGTTTGACAGCTGTATTTGCTCATCTGAGCTTTGTCTGTTGAAGCTCTCTAGTAAAATCTCTTCCTGAGCACTGGGGTGCATGACAGGGCATGCCGGTATCATCTGTCTATCCTCTTGTTCTCAAAGGTTACTGGGCTCTTAGGGCTGCCGCCCAAGTGCAAACACTCACCCCCCCTTGGAGAGAAGGGTCTTGCGCTTTCCAGTAAAGGGTTAGTAACCATGTGAGGCATTTGTAGGGCAAGATGTAAGAAGAGGCAGGTTACTTCGGCTTCCTTTTTCCTCACCTATACGAAGGCACCAACATAAATGACCTTTCACAGCCCGTCCTTCCTGCACTTGTGGGCAAAGGCTCAAAGGACCTATCTAGTCTGCAGACCTGCAGTGCACAGACTGTACAGCCTCACTCAGTCTCTCTCACGTCTATGACCTGTCTTTCAGGAATACAGCCAGCCTGTCTGGAGGGCTGCTGGGAAAAACTCCTGACAAGAGGCTGTCTCACAGCATTTCTTCCTTTCACCCAGGTCTGAAGTTACATGAGCACAGTGCCTGTGCTCAGTGTTACATCACAATGAATTACACAGACGTAAGAAGAACTTGAACTCCCCTCGAGGTTTTCACTCAGCTTCTTCAAACTCTAACTCCTTGCATTGAAGGTCTGTGGAGAAGAGAGACAGAAGAAACGAGAAGTATTTTCTTACCCTTAGTCCTGGGCACATGGGTAACAACAAAGCACCTAACACTGTTTTGTCTGTTGCCCATGTTTCACTGAGCCCTGGAAGCACGCAAGCACCACACTGCCCACACAAGAAAAATCTGTCCTGGAAAAGTGGCAGGAGGAGGGGAAGAACTTGACAGTTTTAATTCAATTTGTGTCTTTAATATTGCATAGGTGCTCTTTGTTCATGTTCAGTGTACAAGCAGCACACACAACAAATCACTGTCCACCACACTGGGAAAAATAAAGACACATAAGCTGAAAATACAGATTCATTTACGTTCCTCCTCTATCTCAGTGTGCTTTTAGGTATTTGGCTCCTATTTAGGGTTCCGAGTATCTCAGCGTAGTAATCACACAGACAACTACTACGGTTTAGGGACACCTTCACAACTGCCACATAAACAGCAGGAAGCAAAATGCTTACGTACAACACTGAAATTCCCCTTTTCAGCTCTCTGAAAAGCCCCTGAGCTGGGTGTAAGGCAGCCTTTGGGGCTGTGGGAGATAAGTCCCTGAGCTTCTGCAGCTCTGTATGTGTTTTAATTTTAACCTAAGCTTTCAGTGTGAAAGGGAACCCAATTTCTACCTCTTTTTCATGGTGAAGATAGCCACCAAAATGTGAAGTGAAGGTTAGGCAGAAAAACTGAGGCAGAGCAGTGAGCGGGTGTTCTAAGTCACATGTGGTCTCCAGCATATGGGTAACAGTCACACTTAAATAAGGAAATCAAATGTCAGTCCACTACTACCCTTTCCAAAATGAATCTCTCTACTGACTCGCAAGAATATCCAGCTTCAAAGGCCGAGCGTCTGCTCGCAGGGACAGGCAGGAGAAAGAAGGCACAGAGGAATAACTTGAGTTTGCTCTTCTTGTTCAGCCAAAGTCCTCTTCATTAAGCATTTTTTACTGAGCTATACAAGAAAGAGAAGCAGGAGAGGAAGGGGACGGTGGGAGGAGGGAAGGGGGAAATACGGCATTTCCCATTAGCTCTACCAGAGGAAAAGCACGGTGGAGAAACAGTAGATGAGCTGGCTGCAGATCTCTTCCAGCCAGACAAGTGCAACTAGAGGAACAAAAAGGAGTCACACATGTAGAGTGGGGAGGGAAAACCAGCATGCAAGGGAAAGACCAAGAGAATAAGTAGAAAAGGAAAAGAGGGTACAGAGGCTCTGTGTTTTGGTTGAACGAGCTACTGAGAAAATACCCAAATACATGCACTAGTTTAAGAATCAAAGAGGAGATGAAGGTTTGAAAAAAGTATCCAAACACAGAAGAGAATAGGCTCAGTCTTCAGAAAAAAACATGGTCTGGAAAACACCAAGAAAATAAATGCTAGCAAGGAGGTGGGAAGGAAGGCAATGAGAAGGGCAAAAACAGAACCCAGAGGTTGGGCTTTCTTTTACATTTGAAACCTTCGCTCGAGTCATGTTTAACTTAGAGTCTCAAATCTCAGTTTCAGCAGAAGACATCCAAATTTGAATTAGTCAGCCCATACAGGATATTTCGCCACAACCTCTAATCAGCCTCCTATCACAACCAAGGACATGCCAAATATTTCAAGTAGACTCGGTTTAAAAGCTAAAACAGCACCAGTAATAGTAACAATTCCTGGCTGAGTCACATTTTCATTTTAAGCTACACACATTACCCATTCAAAGGATTTAATTTGAAAATTGTTATTGTTGAAACTTGTTGGTTTCTTTTTTTTCAGTAGCTCAAATGAGTAGGAACAACATTTCCTGTACTAGGGATGAAATGCTGTTTTGAACATTACAGGGTTTTTCCTTCCTCCTCTTCCCAGCCCTCACACACCTCTATTGGTGGGAACTTTCCTTGTGGACACTGTCCTTCCCAAGGATGGACTTTGAGAAAAGTTATTTCCCTTACATCGTTTTGACACTGATTTGGGGGCTGATGAAAACGGTTGCTTGGGTGTACTGTGTGAGCTGATGAAGCTGCAACCAAATGTCTTCACTCTTTCTCTTGTAATTTGATACCTGGCTTTAGCGATCCCTCCAGCTCTTGAATTAGGAATGGAAAATATGAGAGCTCTGTTTCGCAGCAAAGGTTCAGAGACAGAGGGGGGAAGAAAAAAGAAAAAAAAAAAAGGGGGGGGGGAAAGACATCTCAGGGCTTCTTGCAATTGGTATTTGCTTTACACTGGACTTTTAACACCCAGCAGGAACAACCCATGTAGGCTCTGTGTACCCACATGTCCATACCTATGTCTGTGCCACACAGCACTGCTCAGCCTTGTCAGCGCTAGTAGTGTGAAGCCTCGGCCTGAATCGGGCCCAAAACCGTATTTTTAAAAGCCATTCCCTCTGCTTTGTACCTCTCTGTTCCAGCTGCTGTGGGTGCAAATAATGACATTTAAAAGCAAACAGCTACCGCTGGCTGCTGAAGGGATGAGATATTAGAAGTGCCAGTAGCCGCTTTCTGCAGAACTGCAATTTGTCGCCAGGGTAAAACAGGACGCCGGACTGCAGCTTTATAAAAACACTGTCCGTAACCGTCATGCTCAGCTTCCAAGTCCTTTGAAAAACAGTTTTTAAGCATCTCTGTAGTTACATGTCTTGTTACATATGTTCTCAGGCGCACAACTGGCGAATTTCACATCCTAAACCAGTACAAAACACCACCCCAAACACAGCCCTCACGGCAGCGTACGGCATAGCCGGCAGTCCCAGGCTGCCCTCCTGCCCAGGGAAGGGTATAGTGCGTTCCCAGGCCCAGAACACAAAACCTCCCTGAGCACTGTGGCTCAGCCATCTCAGTGACACAATTACAGCATTTGCCAAGGCGCTTGCATCATGTAACATGTTGTGTGGCTTTTCACAGCAGCAGGACTAGCGAGCTCCCCTTCAGGGGCCCACCCCCAAAAGCCCTGTGCAAAGCGCTCTCACTCCCAACACCCCCAAGCTTCCCCCAGCTCTGCATGAACAGTAGCAGGAATCCTGCACCTCTTTTGCTCCATTCTGTAGAAGGCTCAGGCCTGCTGAGCACGATGCAACATTGGCTCCCAGTGTTTACAGGGAAAGAGAACTCTGTCACCTTTCAAAACATCACCCAAGTCATCTTCCCAAGAAGGTTTTGATGTAAATCAGGTGGGAAAGCAACAGGGAAACAGCAAAAACGTTTTTGCTACGTTCTCAGGAATATGAATCTGTGGTGCTACTGGTTGTTTGACAGAGGTAAAATTTTATTTAATGCAGGATTAAACCCTGGCCACATTATGATCCTGGCAGGTAGTACAGAAGATCCAGGTGGAAATAAAGCTTAACTTTGTTGCCTTCTACTGTAGCATAAGGGCACACATTTTTAGACTGGCTACAGGATTTCTAAAGCAACACACAACAGCTATGAGATGACATGTACTGAGAAAGCCATAGCTTTGTTGGGATGGTGAGAAACGAGCAGTGTCTAGTGCAAACTAAAAAAAACACAAAAAACACAGCGAATTAAGCGGTTGGTTCCTGAGCTGAGGTTTGTAGAGATCTGGTGAGCTGCAGGATATTGGCTCTCCATCTTGCTTCCAGCTGCTTCTACAGATGTCCGGGCTCCTCATTGCCAAGAAGAGCTAGGAGGCTAGTGAAAGCAGCTGGAAGAGAAGGAGGTGGAGGAGGAGTCAGGCTTGCTGCCTCTGGGGAGGGCACAAAGAGGAGGAGAGGGAAGCAGGCACTGCCCACACACACTCACAACTTTGGCTGAAGGTGCTGACCACTGGGTAAAGGCTTAATGTCCAGGGAGAGGGGAATAAGGCACTGGAAACTTTGGGGCTATTTTTTCCCCTTTTTCTTTTTCCCTCTTTTTTAAAGGAAGCTAGGGGAGAGAATCAGGTTGTTTGGTAGCTTCTTTGCAAGAAGGTGGGAGCAAGGAGGGCAGAGCCTCAAGAAAGAGCAAACAAGGCAAGAGAAAGAGAGAAAGTGATCAAACGTTAGCGGTGTATGCAAGAGCAAGAGAATCACTGAGCAGATGGGAGGAGGGAAGAAGAAATGATTAATAGAGAGTGTGAGGCCCTTCCCCCCCAAAGCAGCACTAATCACGTGGAAGACAGCTAAAATGTTACTTCCTAATATTGCTTTGCTGCGGTAGCTGCCACATGATGGAGGAGAGGGAGCCTGTCCCCAAGACTAAAGCCTCCCTAAAAGATGGGAACAAACCCCTTGCAGCAGGGGTTCAACACCTTTTCACTGCCAGTGCTACAGGCTCATCTGTCAGGATGTGTCTGTCACATCCTGAGAGCTTATATCCGTGTGCTCTTACCACCAAGTCCTGCAGCGAGTCCAAAGCAGCATTCTTGCTCTCTTCCCAGTCACCTCCCCTGCCTTCTGACTCCCAGAGAAAAATGACTGCCCTTCTTGTGCAAGCTAAATTCAAACGTTCAACTGCCCTGCATCAGGAGCCAAAAATGTCACTGCCTGATGTTGGAGCATACCTCTGACCAAGCATTTGTGGAACCGCACCTGGACACTGGTCCGCTGCCGTTCCACCATGAAGGCACGGGGCGAGCTTTGCCATTACACACTGATCAGAGGTCACTGCAGGTGTCCTGGCCTCCTCGGCTTCACAGGACTGGAGACAACTCTCCTGCAACAGGAAGCACAGGCTTCCCTTGCAGTGCACATTTCTCAGGCTGGTCACCTCGAAACAGGGCAGAGGGAACACTGCCACCAAAACACAAACCCAGGTAGTTACATTTGCTAAGAAGAGGGGGCTCCCTGGATTTCTGGTGACAGCCTAACACCAGGACTGCTCTGCACAAACGTCCCAGAAGACACCAGTTTGCAGTCCTGTTCCTGGGGTACATGCTAAACAGTTTATGCCTTCCTACATACACATGGGTGCTCTCATACACACCCACCCCTCAGTTTTTTCTTCCATGGACTGAACAACCCAAACACCTTCATTTTCTCATGTCTGCTGCATCACCCATTCATGCTATTTTCTGCTAGATTTTTTTTTGGGGGGGTGGGAGAAGAACTTCTTTTGGTTTTGAAGGCTGTGAGCAGAAAACTTGTACAAGCCACAGGCTGAGTTCAGACCAAGCAGAGTTGAGTGGAAGGATTGCTACACCCTCTTGCTTATAAACCCCAGCTTGCCTTCTCACGGCCGTGAGCTTGGTGACTCACGGGCAGCCTGGAATCTACCATCAACATTAGCCCCTCTTGCAGAGCTGCTGCACGGACAGCCATCTCCCATTTTGTATCCAGGCACTCCCTTATTCTCACCTCACTTTACAGCTTTGTGCTCATCCTTTTCTGAATTGCCTTTTAGTTCTTCCAGTTGATTTCTCCACTCAGTAACATTTTGAATCCTAACCCTGTCCTCCAGAGCGCTCAGAACTCCTCCCACATCAGTATCAGTTGCAAGTGTTGTTAGCATCCACAGCAGAAAAATCCCTGCTGGGTGTCACTTCTGGGGAGGACAGGCAGGAATTGACAACTGTGCACACAGACTGGCCCTGGTGCATTTGTGACACTGTGCCACACAACAGCCATTCCCTGGAATTTCCCCTGGAAGTAACCCGAGAGTCACGATAAACCGTGGAAGACGAGGGTGTCAGGAGTACCTTGCAAAGATGCTTTGTTCTGGATGGACCATTATGCTCTGCCTCGGGACATAATAAAACCAATTTTAACTAAGTTCCATGCTGCAATTCAACCCTGTGCGAGGGAGATAACAACAGCTGATTAAAAAAAAGGCACAAAAGTCTCAGCAAGACAAAACATGAAAAGGAACGTCTGCCTGATCATGACAGGGGACCATCCAGAAGAACTGTGATGTCCCCTCTAAAGTTTCACCAGCAAGCATCACTCCTCCTGCACTATTCATCAAAGCCAGTTAAATCCACTCAAGACATCTTTTCCACCTGGAATTGTTTCTCTCCAGGGCTTCGACACTACACTATGATGAGAGGTACCTTTAGACTGATGCAAAGTAAACAAAAATTCCACTGTGACTAAAAGCAAGGAGGCAGGGGTAGACAGAAGGGGTGGCAACAGTTTGCATCAGGCAACTGAGCTGGAAGGAAGAACCCCAGGGCATTTCACAGGCTTGTCCCATTCAGCCTTCCTCTCCTCCCTCCGAAAGCCTAGCAAACATGCCTTGGGCTGCCAGAGTGTTTGGTCACCATCCATAGCTCATGGGCAATATGGCAGAAGGGTGCTTTGATCCCAAAGAACGTTTCAGGGCAGCAAATTGCAGGTGTCCTAAAGGACAGTGCTTATTAATCCTGCAGCACACAGTACTGGGCTATAAATTCCATCAATAGCACACTGATTAAATAAATTAGTTTTCTTACAAACAGGAGCTTGCTGGGATCAGTTATACACACATCTGACTTGAATCCATCTGATTCCTCTCCCAGTTACACAGCTGCAAAGTCTTTGACTTTACACTGGGAAAAACAATGCTCAAAATTTTGACATGTCCTTTTAGTGTCCGTGCTTAACAGAAAAGCAAAGACCAAAACCCAGCCTGCGAATACTGTTACGATTTGAGTCAGCAGGCACATGGGACAAGCCCGAATGCCAGGAAAGTAAGGAAATCCTGGGTTTTACTCACCTCCAGCAGAAAAGTAGTTGGTCATAATGCTGGGGGAGGGCCCCAACATACTCCTTATGAATGAAAAGCCCCCTTTAGCATGGTATATGGGGGTAAGATTGCCAAGAAATTATAATGACCAGCACTGCAAACCTTTGCTTTGAACCATTTCAGCCCCAGAACGACCGATTCTTACCTCTGAGGCCAGACAGTATAACCACCGGCAAACTAAATGCTGCCCACGCCGTTTCATAAGATGATGACAGCCTAGAAAGGCACTGTAAGTGGACCACATAAAGCAATAAGGATGCATTTTATTTGTTCTTTTATGCCAGATCATTTAAAAATTGCTGCAGGAGACTGCAGTACAAACTAAGATTTTTGTTTGCTTGTACTTGGGTAGAGCAGGCTCACCAAATGAAGTTTATAGAGTATGGGGGGAAAAAAACCCACATTAAAAAAACCCTAATACTCTTAGTGTTATTAGGATTTCTTTCCTAAAAGGACAAAGCTTTGTCGAGCTTTCTATCTCCATACACTGTATGAGTCCCCCGATCAGCAAGATTTACTGCATTCGGAAGTCCTGGGTGGAGTGCTCCAGCAGAACTGGACCACTGCTACAGAAGGGTTTTAAATAAAATAGTGATGTCAGGAAATGGGTGGGAGCAGGGAAGGGGAGAATAGCAAATGACATAGCCCACGATCAGGAAACCTCACTTGGCAAGATCTGTGGAAAACCGGAGGTCTACAGGAGTATAGCCCCATAAAGCGGTGCTCGGGCTGCTCCCAGCGCTAATCTGCTCCCGGTATCAGAGCAAAAGAAAAAAGGACAGTTGCCAGCTCTGGAGAATTGGGAACGGTGCCAGCTGACGACACAGTGATAGGCAGCCGCTTGGGTCTGGGTGAGGCCTGCTATCATGTGATGCGCGCTTGATAGCAAGGGAACAGGGGAGGAAAGCACCAACTGCAGAAAGCACCTACTGCCTACCCACTGAATAAAGGCAAGGAGTGTGCTCCAAGGAAGGAAAACCAAGAAGGCAGCCTGAAGCTCTATGTCAGATGCAGCAGAGTACTATTACAGACCTAGTTTTCTCAGAGATGGCGAAAGTCAGGAGGTTTCACAGCATCACACAGATGAGGCAAGGCCAGCCTGAGCCAGATGCAGCTGCAGTGCTACATCGCTTTCAGGGGGAAATCTGTGGAGACAGAAGTGAAGTAGCAAAGCCTTCTAACACCTGAAAACAGGCCAGCAAATTCCCTACACCTCAGCATTGAAGGGGTGACAGAGAAGTCACACCAGTGGGGCTGGTGAATGAAGTTTGGGGCTCCCAGCTAACCAGCAGTACCCCTCTCAGACCATGCATGCCATATGGGCTGAAGTGATCACAGTGCCTCAGGCAAAGAGAGGACTGGATGTGGCAGTATGCCCCTGGTTACCTGTGCTGCAGCAGCTAGCAGAGGAGCCTGGCTTTCTTGTTCCTACACTGAGTAGTTACCTAGAGACAAGCAAGGCTCAAATACAGAAGCTCCCAAGATGGGAATACGATCACGGCAGCTGCAGGGTGGTAACACTGTCACTACTGTCCTCTCCCCGAGCTGGGAGCTGCACAGAGTACCTGCTCTGCACATACATCCATGCCTGGACACACAATCCTGTGCCGCACATCGTAGAAGCTAAACAGATATATCAGAGGGATGGGGAAAGGAAATATAATAACCAGATATTAAACAGAGCAAAAGGAATAGCAAATGCACTACAGCAAAGGGAACGTTTAAGGGCTGGACACTCCACTCACATCTCCTGAGTTGGCCTCCCAGCTTGCATAGTCTCTGCTCTCCACTGGAAGATACCTGTTTTAGGAGTTTGGTTTGTTTGTTGTTTTTTTTTAATTATTCTGCAAAGCACCTATGCTATTGGGTAGGTTAAGTATTGACCAAAAAACTTCCCCTCTAAAGGAACCAGAAAACTCAAACGAAAAAACAACACAAGCCAGCTTTGAAAGCCAAAACCAGTATTAGTGTAGCATAATCATGACAAATTTGGGGCAGCAGAGAAAAGATGGAAGCACATATAACATAAGCAAGAGTTAAAGCAAACACATTCAAAAAGAGGAAAATTCAAAGGAATGAAAGTCTTTGAAGTCATTGATATTCACACAACAGTTTGTAGTCATAAATCATTAGGTACCAAACAATAAAAATTAGGTGTTTCATTTAAGAGCGCCTCGAGAGCCCAGAAAGATACTTGTGTTGACACCAACTAGTTTTTGATGAACGGCATGCAAGATGAACAAACAGCTCTGTGCTGCAGGCAGACTCAAAGCTATGAGATAGCAGATCTAAGAGCTCAACCAGGTTAGAAGCAAGAGGATCCCAGATGGAAACTGTATTATAGAAGATCTGGGTTTTCACCAAGGACCATATTTTAAAAAAGACCAAAAAAAAAAAACCCCAGTAAGACTTTGCATCCCTTGGAGCATCCTACTCAGCACACCAAACCCTTCTATTTCACATGCACAATACCCCACTTCTGCAGAGCAAGGTGCACTTTGCTGCACTGTTCCTCCACTATACTCACACAGAGAATGGGAAGCTTTGCTTTCCGTAGCTGTGCTGTCTCATACACTCACACAGCAACGCACATCTAAGACACAAGGGCCCAGTTAACACTTTGGTGCAGATGCTTGTTGATAAGCCCCAGAAATTTCCCCTTCCAAACCCACCATCCTAGGCAGCCATCCAGGACAGCCCAGTCCTGCACACTCACAATGGATATCACTTATGGTTTGGCAATCTTAGGGCAGGCAGGCAGATGATTTAACACCATGTATCTGACTTTCCAAGAGACAGAAAAACACTTGAATATGCGTAGTAAAAATGCAGCTAATGTTTGCACTGCATTCTTTTTGAGACTGTTTAATTAGGCCATGAGTCACACATGATACAATAACTTGCAATGCAGTTTGGAGAGATCCAGGCTTTACTCACAACTACAAGATAGTGGGGTTTGGTCCCTTGGCCTAGAGTAATTCTGTTTTTCCCCACTGATCAAAAGAAGTTAAAATTAGAGGCGCAAAATCAATCAATTGCGGCTGTCTGAGTGGTACTTGGAAAGCTACTGCTGGCACTATAACCTAACACTCCCTGTGTACACTGTCTCTGCCATGTGAAACCAGTACAGTCACTACCTGAAACTAGAATCACCAGTTTGATTTAATTTTGTATGTCTAGTTATTGGTAATTCTCTCTCTTTAGGTGTCTGTGTTCCTGCTTAATTACCCCAAGTCTCTGCCTCTGGGCAGTGGTAACTATCACACCCATATCTTCAGTTATGTGAAGGAAAATATCTTCTAATCCCTTTACACACCATGTCTAAACTCTTTTAAAAACCCCAAAAACAGGTCAGTAGGTAACACTGACTGCATTACAGTCAGCAGCAGCAGACTTTTCAGGATCCATCTTTCATACCAACTGTTGAGCTGCTTTCCAAAAACATTATCATCTCCTTGGAGTAATCAGCATGTTTTAATGGCTGGTGGCTTCAAAAGCTGCACTAACTTCAGCAGCATTAGAAGCAGACTTTCTTTATGCTCTGCAATCTGAGTTGTGGTCAAATCTGAAAACAAAGCTTCTCAGTTTTGCTTGGTTTAGTTTTGAAATCGTGCACAGATACACAGATTGTTGTGACATTTATGCCTAATTTCTACCATAGGTTCATTTAAATCACTGCGGAAATTTGCCTGATTTGCCCCAGAAAATGTTAAGGTAACGGAAAATTTATGGAAAAAGAAAACCTGAATTCAATCAGATCTTGACCTTCTGTTACCTTCTGTAACAGAAAGAGGAAAACAGAAGATAAAACATTTTTGGAATATGCAACCAAACAAAACCAATGCTTTAAGAAGAGCATGTACTTCAAAAGCAGGAACGTGTCACTAAAAACATTTCTGTGCTCATATATACCTAAACAAAAAGGACCATGTTATACCTTGAGTATACCAAACCAGCTCTACTAAACCCATCAGTGCTGCCTAATCGTAGCTAAGAAAAAAAATTGAGTCATTCTACAAAATCAAATCAACTGACAAAAAGCTGAGATGTGAACTCACTGTCAGAGAGTTCACATTTCAGCTCAAGGTATCAGCTGAAATGACACATCAAAGCCCAAGCTGAAAGAACCAAAATCCTCTTCTCCTTGGAACCTACATACAGGTATCCTCCCTTTGGTGAACTTGCAGGTATTCCAAGCTTTTTGTTATGGGACAAACCCATTCTCCCCCCCCAAATCTTGCCAATAGTATAAAAAAATCATCAGCAACCATGTCAGGAAAAAATTCAGAGCCTGAGCTCCTTGCATCCCTCCAGAATGAGGTCACTTCAGTTTAAGGCTGAATGATCCTGTCACAGGATCACAAAACCGTAAGGGTGTTCTGCCCATGTTCTTACCCATCCTGAATAAGAAGCAAGCTTTTAAAACAGTTTAATTAAGGGGGTTGGCTTTTTTTTTAAAATCATGTAGTTGTCAAACAACTGCTAAATATACTGTACTGATAATAGATGAAACAAGAAATGCACGAATGTTTTGGCTTCAGCATTGGTTAAGAATGCACAGAGCAGTATAAAGCTTCCTGCTCATTGATACAATCAGTGTCAGACCTTACACTTTCATGCCTACAGCCATACCACCTTTAGCTGTGATCCAGGCAGTTCCTGCAAAGCAAGCAGGGTCAGGTTGGGTCAATACGCAAAGGAGAGGCCCCAAGGGAAAGATCCAAGTGCTGCAGATACTAAAAGTGGTAGCGATGTAGCAGCGCTGCTCTTCTCTTTCACTGCCTACCCCCAGGGAAGCTGCTATATAGTCACCCACCTGCATACCTGCAGCACGGTATCTTACAGCCTGACAACTCTAAATATCGAAGGAGGCACAAGGTGCCCTTATGTAACACAGGTAACTTGACTTCCAAAGCAGATACCACAGTATCCATAAAGAAGGGGATAAGGCAGAGCACTTTGTACATCACCTTGCATGCCAAGTCTTGGCTCACTAACTGCCCTAAAACCAAACTTGAAGCGAAGTTGAACCAAAGAACGAGCTGTTTTTCGTACCTCAGGGAAAAAAAGCCCCAAGCCAACAGTTATGTACTTTACAGAGAAATGAAACTTCTCAACCGGCCAACTGTTAAACCCTCATGTCCTGATCAGCTTCCATTTTGGATTACTTCAAATTCTTCACAGTTTCTACGGGGCACAGAAAAAGTTCTCCTACTTCTCATCCCAATGCCACATGTGCTGTCATGCTGCTTCCTTCCATCCCACGCCAGGCTGTGTCAGAGGAGAGGAACAGATCCCCAGTTCAAGCACACACCGTTTGCAAAGCGCGTTAGACCTTCTGTGATTAAGTCTATTACAAGTATGTACTGTTGAGCTATTTTTGTTAGTGCTGTTAATGCAACACAGGAAGAAAGTGTCTGAAAAGCACCGAAACTCTTCAGCATTTTATTTGTGACCAAGCCCCTGAAACCCTTTGGGAAAAGTTTATGGGAGCCTTTAGTATTGGTTAGTAACATGATTGGGTTTATACACCTCGAGTACATGCAGCAATTCCTTCCAGCCATCTGTTTGACTTGACTGGAGATGAAATATACTCTGAGGGACATGTTTTGCAAAGATCTTTGCAATTATTGCAATGAAAGGAATCTCTAAGAGTCAAATGAGGAAAATCCCCAGAACTCTCAAGTATCTACCCCTCAGTGTCAAGGTGATTTCACAGTCACACAGCTTTAATAACGGGACTTCCTCAGGGACACAGCATTCAATGTTTAGAAGAGAAACTGTATTACCAACTTGATTTCTAATCATTTCACTTTTCAGTTACTTAGAGGTACTTCAGGGTTATTCCTCAATGATGCAAAGGGACTACACTTGGCATTCTGCGAGGGGCAGGGCAATACTACTCAGCTTCTCTCATTACTTTAATATTTCCTAAAATTCATATTTTTATTTTTATTGATTGACATTTTTAATTTCGCACTCCACTGGATTGCTTTTAATATTAAGAACACAGCTTTTGATAAAGCGCTTTATGAAAACCAAAAGAATTAACAAAAACAAGCCCCAAAACACACTTTCACTTTCCACTCATCTTGCAAGACGCAGTCCATCAGAAACTCAGCCTTCTAAAAAGCTTATATGAAAATGGAGGGGACAGGAAGAGAAAGCAAAAGCAAACCACAAAAGTCCTTTTCTGTTGCAACTGCCAGCAGACGCCAGGATCATTGCTGCACACACTCGGTGTGGGCTTAGAAGAAAGAAAAACTAGATTATTCTATAAGGCTGATTTGAGTGCAGTATAGGATAGTACAACTTCGGGCTGCCTTTTGATGTTGTTAGAAGAAAATCTCCAGATAAATCATTATAAGAGTCTTTAAAATTTCTCACATCACAAAATCTCCCATAAAATAGCCTCAGGAACTCCCCACCCTCCCCCCAAAAATGGATCTGAAGCACAGCATCACAAAAGTGCCCATTTTCCCTCCATATATCACAGGCACTAAATAGTAAGATCACTACTTGTTAGGAGCTGGCAGGTTTGAGAGAAATTTTACTCTTAGATGCACATGGGGTTTTTCCCTCCCACTGACTTCACATGTGACATGAAATAGACCAATCTCCAGATATTCCTTTAAGTTTGTGTTTTGGTGTGGGGATTGAGAGGTTTGGGGGTTTTTCGTTGTTGTCATTGTTTAATTTGGGGGTTTTTTGTTTTGTTTTTTTTTTTAATTTCATGAAAAAAGCAAACTAGCTAACCAGTCTGGGGAGGCAGAGAAATCTATGCCTTACTTTAAAAACAAGCAAAACAAACCAAAATACATTTTGTCCTTTCCGGCCAAAGGGAAACCCAGCCAACTCCAGAGCAAATTACAAAATAAATAAAGCAGGGCCTGCATCTGTCTTCACAGTCTGCTCATTTTCTTGTGACTTTTACAGATGCCATGTCCCTGTTAAAATACATACAGATACACTTTCCCTCCCAGTTGTTCTGGAAAATGCTGCCACCATCAAGGCAACCTGACAGAGCAAAGAAAAAAGAAAAACAAATGACTCACAAAACGTTGAAATGCAGCAACAAGGTAAAGAATGGATTGTGAAAGAAAAGCCTTCTCCAGTATCTGTCATTTATAGTCACTTTCTAAGTCAAAGCTAATAGACAATGTTTGCAGATTCACATGTTGATCTGTTTACCCCCCCTTGGCTGTTTTGCTTAAAATAACATTCATTATTCAAGAAGAAAAAACTACAACACCCAAACAAAAACCCAGAAGTGGGACTTGTGAGTTGGGGCCTAAGAAGGTACCAGGACTTGAGCAGAGCCCTGCCAGTCCTGCTGAGCCTGTGCTGCTGCTATCACAGAGGCAGTTTCTGCTGAAGGCTTTGGTTGGTGAAGCTGCAGTGGGTGCTTGACGCAGGGCACCCACAGCTCCCGGCTCCTCCACCCAGCCCTGCCCAAGACCAGCAGTGCAGGAGGAAGCAAGCTCAGGCCAGGAGATGTTACTGACACTTGATGCGTAGCACAAACAGACAGTTGAAGAAAAATCTTGGAGAGGCAGCAATCTGTTTTCTTCATCAATAGTTGGGAGATAGGGCTGAGGGGAAGGAGCAGGATGGCACCCCTCAGGACTGATTCTCAAAGCTGTCTTTGTTGTCATGCCATTGTTTGACTGTTATTGCAACCAAAAAGGAAAATTAAGTCAGTATTATAATTAAAGAAGGTGTTCAGCCATTTTCATTCAACATATTATTGTAGTAATGAGAAAATTGAGGGTTTACTAGTAGCAGGAAGAGGCATTTCAGTTGCAAGACCTTTTTTGTTTGGATTTTTAGTTCTTTAACCATAATGTTTTATTCAGGGTGGAAAAAAAAATCCACAAGGCATTAGCAGAAGTAAAACTGAGCAGCCTCAACAAGGAGCAGCAGTTCTATGGTGCTGAACAGAGGGCTGTGTACTCTGACTATCCCAACAGCACAAGAATCCCTGGTTTGCTCAGTCTAGGTCCATAAAAGTCTGATTCCTACTGCTCATCAGTTCACCCCACCCTCTGCTCTGGTTTTCTTGATTTCTTCCTTCCTGTTGGACTTCCATGGCTTTGTCAACAAGATGAAACTGGTAAGTTTTGTGTGCTTGATACTACTCTTAAAAAGGCCAAACAAGAGCTTCTTTTCCAGTCTGAGAAAGAGGCCATGGGGAGCTTTGGGATCCCTCTGGGTAGGACTAGTCATCTGTTCAGTGAGACATGCAAAGGCATGTTTGGTGGGGATGCAAAGGCTTCACGTGCTCCACAGGACCGTGTGCCCACTGTGTGTGTGTGTGGGGGGGAGCGGATAATTAAAAAAAAAGGCAAGAAGGCAAGGAGCAGGCCATGGAGGCTCTCTAAGCTATGAAACAGGATCACTGTAGCTCCCTTCCTTTTTGTTCTTTCTGGGCTTCTTCAGTTGGCAACCCAGACCTTAGGCCAGTAAGCTGTGAGGACTTGGGCAAGTCCAATTCCAACCCCAGACATGGGGTTGAATCTTGAGATTTGTAGATAAGATAGAGCTGACTCAAGCTGCAGAGTTATTTGCTCCTTCACTTTGTAGGAGTGTCTTAAAGCAAAGAAGAAAACCCCAAATGCCCAACATCTACCAGGGACTGTCCTCCACCTCATTAAATTTGCTGATGTACATGCTGTAGCAGACACAGAACAGATCAGGGAGCAGCTCTTTGCCTTATAAAGCAGAAAAGCTCCAGTGGTAAATGCTGGTACAAAATCCTACCCCCTCAGTCTTGCCCAGAGCTGTTTGTGCAGTCTGCTTCCATCTCGCATTGCAATCAAGTATGGGGAGAATCACAGAATCACTAGGTTGGAAAAGACCTGTGAGATCAAGTCCAACCCTACCTGTCCTCCGCTAAACCATATCCCTGAGCACCTCATCTACCTGTCTTTTAAATACATCCAGGGTTGGTGACTCAACCCCCTCCCTGGGCAGCCTGTGCCAGTGTCCAATAACCCTTTTGGTGAGGAACATTTTCCTCAGGTCTAATCTGACCCTGCCCTGGCACAGCTTCAAGCCATTCCCCCTCATCCTGCCACCTGTCACTTGGGTGAAGAGACCAACACCCACCTCTCTACAACCTCCTTGCAGGTAGTTGTAGTTGGTGATAAGTGCCCCCTCAGCCTCCTCTTCTCCAGGCTGAACAGCCCCACTTCCATCAGCCGCTTCTCATAGGATTTGCCCTCCAGCCCCTTCCCCAGCCTGGTTGCCCTTCTCTGGACTCGCTCCAGGACCTCAATGTCCTTCTTGTGGTGAGGGGCCCAGAACTGGACACAGCACTTGAGGTGCGGCCTCACCAATGCCCAGTACAGGGGCACAATCACTTCCCTGGACCTGCTGGCCACACAGTTTCTGACACATGCCAAGATGCCATTGGACTTCCTGGCCACCTGGGCACACTGCTGGCTGGCTCATATTCAGCCTGCAGTCAACCAACACCTCCAGGTCCTTCTCTGCCAGGTGGCTCTCCAGCCGCCATTCCCAAGCCTGTAGCACTGCACAGGGATGTTATGTCCCAAGTGCAGGACTCTGCACTTGGCCTTGTTGAACCTCATCACGTTGATCTCAGACCATCAATCCAGCCTGTCCAGAAAGTCCATTCTCATGATGCTTCTTTACTGTTCAGACAAGTTGCAACCATCATAGAAGCACAGGAGGGGCAAAGGCAGGAACATGCAGTGCTGCCAGGTATCGAGAGGCATTAAGCAAGAACTTCAGCCCCACTCCTTTTCTTTTGGCTTTCAGCCCCTCATGTCGCATGAAAATCTTGAAAATATCAATCTGCAAGGATCAAAAAAAAAAGTGATAACAAAAAGTCTTTGCCATCATTTCTTTAGAAGCTTTGCAACATTACTTTGAAGGGGATGACCATAAGATTTTTCTGAATCTTTGAGAAAGACAATTCATTTTAAGATGCATGACAAAATTGTACCAAAATGTCACCTTGATATCAGACCAGCCTATTTAGAAGCCTTTTTAGGACAATCTCCATAAAACCAAAAGCAAATTCAAGTTTTTTTGTAACTGGTTAAAATTTCATAGTATTGGAGCACTGGCCACCTTAAAGCTGAACTTAATGCTTCACTCAGTACTAACAATAACCACACCAACCAGCTTTGTTGCATGAAGAAAAGAGCCAAGTAGGGCTTGCTACCAAAAGGCCAACCTGCAGGTTCCAGGCAAGAAGAAACATGCAGCAACACGTGTCTGCCTTGTGTAGGTCATGGCTGGTGTGAGCAGTCCGTCTAATTTACCACTGGCAGCTACTACAGGTGTTATGTACTTGGAGACAGGCAAAGTGCACAGGCCTTTCCCACCAGCTCATCTCCCTACTTTGAGCAGTAACAGGCTGGTTGGACAAGATGCGGCACAGTAAGGGAAGGCAAAAAAAGGAACATAAAGGAACTTTCCTACTGCATGCCTCCTCCCACTCATGGCATAACAGATCTCGAGTGAGGCTGCAGCTGAGAGATTAACTGCCTGTGCTAGTTACTGGTACAGTTTTTAGAAGAGGAAGTTCTGCTGGGGGTTGTGACGAGCCCCACGCAACACACAATAGTGCTGGAGGGACCTAGGACAAGAGCCCTGCTCAGCCAAGTCCACAGTAAGAGTTTTGCAGCACCATTTTACCACCCCCCACCCAGCACAAGCCAGACCCCAGAAAAGGAGGCAGACTGTGGAGAACACACTGACAGTCTAGCAGCCTGTCACCAGACCATGGAGAAGAAAAGACAAGATGCACAGACCTGAGGCAAACTGCTCCAAATTTTGTACACAGGTGACACTGTTCAGCCTGTGCAACACCAGCCTCGGAAGGACAACTTAAGAGCCTGATGTTCTCCTACAGACATTTGCATGAGGCCAAAGTTGTGATGCTTTTGGGGCCACAGGCCCTGAAATGTAAGAAGTCTGCAGCTGGAGAAAGGTCACCTCACCACAGTGATGCAGCTCCGGGGGCCTTACCACCCACTTCCCACGTCTCCTGTACTGCAGCAGAGCTCCAACTGCCCTCAGCCAGTCAGCTCAGTTATTGTCTGAGATTTTGGAAAGTTTTTCTCCAGCCAATTCCTCTCCAACAAATTCCTTACCTGAGCTGTCAACCCTTGTGCTACTGGCAAGCTCTCAAGCATAAGCTTTCTGACAGCTTGGCTCCTGGTCTCTTCTCAAACCATCGTGGGCTTTTCTAGTATATCAGGAACGGTCAGGTCCTGCCACATGTCAGCCCCTCTGGGGAGCAGGATGTCAAGCAGCCACACAAGTCTCCAAGGACAGTCAGACTTTCCTGGTTTTGAAAGAGCTGCTGTTCACCCTTTCCTTCCCCTCTGCAAGATCAGCAATCCCAGTTGAATCGTTCTCTTAAAACACACAGATCTATCCCACATTTGCTTTTGATCTCTGTGAATGCATTGAGAAGTATCAGCTCAGACAGATCCTTACTCTCTTGTCCAGTTTCACAGAAATCTTGAATCTTTGAGACTTGTGCATCTCCAGATTTAGTCAAAAGGCTCAGAAGCTACTAACAGGAGAGACAACATTGTAGAAAAAACTCTGTGATTTTTTTTTTCTTTCCTTCTCACATTCTTGTCCCTCCCTCCTACAGCAGATTTTGTGATTAACGTAGTCTGAATATACCCTAAAAGCAGATGTAGAAGTCTGTACATTAGAAAATGTTAATATTGGCAGTTATTCACATTCTCTTCCAGGATTTCACAAAATTCTGTAAATCCCTTGTGATGGGACCTAGATGGAATACTGACATTATGCTATCTTTGCAGCAGTACAAGAAACCAAGCAGAAGTCAATGTACTACTGTTCTTTATATCCTTAAAATATCCGCTTTGAAGTGCCACTGATTCAAGAATAGCCCATCAAACACTTTTTCTGGTAGGCTTATCAACTTTTTTTAACTTTAATATTCCAATTTTCTGTCACACAAAACAACAATGATTTTCATGTTTGTTTTGTCCTGTTACCAGAGCAAACCATTCATTTTTAACTGTTGGTTTTGGCAGAAGAGTACTCTAAGTTCATAATGGAAATGTGTTTTCAGTGGTAGTACCGAACAATAGCGAAGGCTCTTTCAACTATGGGGTTATGAGGAGAACCATCTGTTATTAAATTTAAGTCACAGGGGCTCTGTTTCAGAAATGCAGTGGAGCCTTCGCTAACTTTACAGTCAGGGCATTTGGAGCAGTGCAGGGAAACAGCCACTTTTTAACAGCCTTTTCTGAAACCAGCACCACAAGATGCTACCTTTATTCTAGCCTAATTTGATAATGACAAATAACCAAGTATCTTTCAAATAAGCCTTTTCTGGGTGTTGTGGTTGCAATTTGGGACCTCAACAACTTCTACCCCAGTAATAGAAATTGAATATGTGGAAGCTAGTAAAAGTCTTAGCATCACCAGGCTCAGTTCTTTGAACTATATCTACAACTGAATAAAGCAAACATCAGGAATTAGAATAATAACCAAAGTGCTTAATTCAACACAATAGAAAAGTCAAATTTCATCATCTGCTTGATTGACTGTTCAACGGCACTTTAATTGTTCTCTGACTCTCAACACAGACCGCATGTGAATTCTACAGAGCAGCCAGGATTTCAGGACCTGGAATAACACTGGAGAGAATAGGAATCAAAATACCCTTCAGTGTAAGGCTTAAAAATCACCTCTCCACTCCATATGAAGCTGTCAGGAACTGCGCTATTATTTCTGTCATTAACCAACCATTCCCCCCCTCACCTTCGCACCGATTCCTCTCAAGTGCAGCCAGAGCTTATCAAACCCAGCGATAGCCTTTCAACAGCCTGGCCAGTTGAAGGAAAAAAAAACCTCTCTCTCAAGTTATATTGCTATCACCGCTGCGTGAGCTGACGTCAGGCTGTTGTTTACTGGAGATGGGACGGTGCCAAGTTCCACTGAGCTCAAGACAGTAGTGTCCGGCCTCTTTTGGCTGTGCACAAGCGAGAACAAACCCCTTGTGTGTGCTCACATGCAGGCGCGGGACAGCGAGGGCCTGCGTGTGTGCCTGTGTGTGAGCACACACCAACGGGGGCAAAAGAGCAGCTGGCTTTTATTTTCCACTCTGGTACCAGAAGCAAAAGCAGCAAAAAAACCCCAAATTGCAACGCTCCATCTTCTCTGAGAAACTGCAAAGGAGAGAAAAAGAAATACCGGTGGTTTTCTTGCAAGAACTATCAGACTATGGATGAAAATCACCCCAAAAATGTAACTGAGTCAAAGAAATTCCCTACAAAGATGTTTACACCATTAAATAACTAAATCACTCAATGTCTGTCCATCATTAGGAGGACCGAGGTGAAAATTTGAATTCTTGACAGCAGAGAGGAAATGGCTAAGTTTTACTAGGACAGTCAGTTTTCAGAGTGACTCTGCTACCTTCCTAGGAAAGGTCCAGGTCAGTGTAAAGTAAAAATATTTAATTACAATTTGCTATATGAAAAAATACTAAAACATATTAACAGTGCAAAGGGAAAAAAACCAAAGGAAATCCAACCAAGTCTGACTTTTCTGCAACATTTGTTCACTTGTTACTCTGTGCAAAGGGCAGTGAATGTGTGCAGATGGGAAGGGACAGAAGATACATGACAGCATCAAGTCCTATTTTCAAGCACAACTTTTATACATTACAAATCACATTATACCAATGGCTGTAAGGATCCATTTGAAGTTTAAAGTGCTACACTATTATTCCTGCCTGGAAAAACACTCCAGTATATTTGAATGTGAGGAATACAGAATGCAATTATTTGTGCCTCAAGCACAGTTGCCAGCATTTACCTCCAAGCATGGACCACCACTGTCATCTGAGCAAAAGATGTAACTGCACTGAGGATATTTTGTTCCACTTAATGGTTTCTTCCCCTCAGCACCTAAATACACGCTCCTCTGCCTTCTCACTTCCCACGAATGCATCACAAGAGGATCTTCATATGCACACCAACTCACTTTCCTGATGATTTTAACTCTGCCTTATCCCATCTTCTCATGGAACTTCTTATCCCATCTTCTCATGGAACTTCTCTTTCAAGTTCATACAGTTTCTCAAAAGTTTCTATTGAGTTCACTCTCTGAAGAGGTTTTACAGACCATTAATACCGCTCTATAGGTTAACCACAAACAACTTAAATAATTGTTTTCCTCCTTGTTTAGGGAACTACTGAGTTTGAGATACCCCCCTCTCAATATCAGTGGCAGAGTACACACAGAAAATATGCAAAACTGGGGGAACTTAATTTGATCTACTGGAAACAGTGAACTTAACTCCTTAGGTCCAATGTATTTATCAAGTCTCCTATTAAAAAAATAATAATTGGGAACCAGCACATCCATCTCAAGAGAGTGGAAACATGAAAAAAAGCCAAAATACTTAACTTGTAACAGAAGATGTGTGAAGAAGGCATGTTGGCTACAGAATGCAAGTTAGTCAAGAACTTGCCAACTGCCTTCAAAAAGAACACATGCCATCACCGGTGGCCACTGGTGGTATTAAACCGATACACTATCAGACAATAAAATGCACACTGTATTTCTAGTCTGTGACAAATTTTGAAGGCTAGTGACAGTTTTGTACATGAAAGCTTTGGAACTTTTACTCTGAAACGATACACAGTATCTCCCTATGTTACTGACTGTTTCCTTCTCTCAGGCAATTTTTTCTCCTCCATACAAGCTCAAACACACCAGACAGGATATCGCCACCTAAAACAAAACTGAGAACTGGCATTCTGAAGTCTAGACATGATTTCCTCTTTTGGAAGTCTTCTCATCTCTGTACCTTCCTCATGTAACCACACTGGGGTAAAGAGTTCTCAAGGTGGCCTCATTTAGAGCTTCTGTATGCAGGCAACAGGTCAAAATAGCATTTATTTCTTTAAACCAGAACCGTACGCTAATAACTTGGTCAGTGCTACACTGAATCACCACCACTTGTTTCTAACATGTTCACCTTTTGCTTCATGTCTCGGGGACAGGGGTATGCAGCATGGATCATACACACTGTTGAGATGCAAGAACCTGTATCAGTATCTCCCACAACTTCTTTGACCCTCCCTTCCTTGAAATGCAGCCTCAGCACACACAGTTGTTTGCAGGGTAGTTCCAGCCAGGCTCATGAGACTTTCTGTTCCATAGCAAAGCACAACTGAAGAGTACCTTAACTTCAGACAGACAGACCAACACAGGCTTTGCCACATGGGCTGACAGTGTCCCCAGCAGCTGAATCTGAGGGGGCTTATTTCTTGTTTTTATAATGCTGGCACCAATCCTTTCTGCATTTATGCACTTGAAATGTCACTGTACCTAGCTCCAACACCTATTTGGAAATTTACTTTCTGTGGATTTGCCTGCCAATGTATTGTAGAGCCCTAAAGGGTTCCTTTAAACAAAGTGACCCCCAAGGAACACTGTTTCTGTGGTGATCTTGGTATTATGTTCTCCAGCTACATCTTTTTGAACTCCTGTGTGCATTCTGTGCTTTGCAATTTGTTCTGATGACAGGCTTTCAGAATTTACGATTGCATACATTATCTATATACATATAGAATTATCTATGCATGGTAATAGTCCTTGGGCTGTCCACTTCCATTTTATACTGCACACTATGTATTGCAAATAGGTTTAGCCCCTGTCTGCATCCAGTCTAAGCAGCTTGACCTTTGTTTAGTTGTTCTCTTCAGCTCTTTTACTGCTTTTTCATTAGGGAATCCTCTGCACTTGCCTTCCACACACACACTGCTCTTCAGAAAAAAAATTCAGCTGTATTTCTCACTGCAACTGACTCCCAGTTTTATCTGCCTGTTAATAGATGCTGGGAAGTTTTCTGATCTGGATAACTATTTCAAGGGGAGTTGAACAGTTGTGATTACACCCCAGTGATACAGGAGGGATGCTAGCTGCTGGTGTACAGAGCAGCTAGGGGACTACAGCTCCCTTCCCTTCTGCAGATGAATCTGTCCCATGTTATGTTTGCAAAATGTAGATTCAGGAGGACTGAAATCAATTTGAATTCAATGAACAGCCCTTAAGATTCCTGTGTCTCTGAAACTAGAGAGCTTAAACCTAATGGAGTTTAGACAATCCAAACAACTTTGGTTTTGGATTATCAAAATTTTTAATTTTCCATGTTAGGAAAAGAGGTTTTTCATCTTTCAGCTCAAACCAACCTACATTTTTGGTTCAGCCACAAATCAAAAGCAATGGTTAATCATGACTCTGATCACTTTTATCACTACTCCTCAATTTGATAGCTACTCAAAAATAAAAATCCCACAGCTCAGTTTTACACTACTGTGTAATGCAAATGGGCTCAGATGATCTCTAGATCCTTCTAAAGGAGGAGGAATACCCCTTTCCCACATGGCATTCCTCACACAAGTACACAGAGCATTCAAATGGTCTTCTGGGAGTTTGTGGTCCTCTGCTTCTCCCACTGGAGCCTGTGATAAATCTTGATTATCACATACACCGGCTTCAGAACCAACACAGAGGATTTCAGCCTCTCCAGTTCCCCAACACAACATCACTGAGGCCTGGAAGATATACAACACTGCAGCTAGCATCTCTACCAGCCTGTTCCACACACTAAACAACTCTAACAGCTTCATTTACTCAGTTTATTTTTTCCTGGTCTAAGATGCAGTTTAACTCTCCAACTCCAGTCATTGAACATCAGTCTCTTAGGTGTACATGCAGGAGACTGTTTCCTGCCTTTTGCCACCTGTCATGTTATTTCCTCCTCCATGCATACGCAAGACTAAAAAGCAAGCCAGCAGCAAACAAAGAAACCCACCTCAGTACAGTGTATGAAGATTACAGTAGATCACAATTACTGCAGGAGTTTTGATCATAAGGCCAAGCAGGTTTTCAGCATATCCCTTTATCAACTTGTATTTTATTATTACTATTATTTCCCTCTTTCTTTTGGTGAGAGGTTGGCAACCTGCAGTATAAGAGAAAACCATCCCTTGACCTCCAAAGTCTCAAGAGATATGGATCACTGCTATGATCTTTTGTGACAGAGGGCCTTGGTGCTGCCAAGGATACAATTTCCCTACTCGGTCTTCTTTGAGATCCCAAGTTTGAGATTCACAGGTTTCATTTTATTTGGTCTGGCAGATATACCTGAGAAGTACATCTACTAGAAGCTAGAAGGCTTCTAACAATATCAAGGAAACAAAAGAATCTCTTGGCAGATGAGCATACCACCGATACACAGGCAGCATGCAAAAGCACGGAGCCCTTAATGACAGGTGAGAATACAGCACATCAAAGCCTAAACTGCATAAAAATTGATAGCAAAATGAGCCTGAGGAAGAGGGTGGCCTCAGACCTCAGCTACAGACCTTTGCATTCAACCAGGAGATCTCATGGAAGGTTAGGGTCTACTTTGATACCAATGAAATTTTTCGAAGACCCATGTCATGAGGGAAAGAGCACTGGTTGCATCCTCCAGCCCCCACACAGCCTCAGCAGCATTCCAGGTCAAGGAAGCTGGCTTTTTTGTTGTTGTTGTTTTGGTCAGTGTCAGCAACATAAGCCAGAAAATTACTCCCACTGCCAACTTCTGTTTCTACAGGCATCAGAACACCAAAGGGACTCTGTGGAGTTGACTGTTTAGCCAGAAGCTTGTCAGGACTTCCTGGAACAGGGAGGGCACGGAGGGGCTTTGCACCTTCAGTGGTTCTTGGTTAAGTCAGAACACACGTCACGAGCACTCTGTGGTGGAGTTACACAATCAAATTAAGCATTGTACTGAGTACTCAGTCTCCTTCTCCCTGCCATGCCCCCTCTCACACACAGAGCAGGGAAGACCCACTCCAACCAGTCAGAGTGATCCCTCAGTAACCCAAGTGTTTGGTTCTCCATTTAAAAGGAAAGGCTCTGATTGGTGCTACTCCCTGGCATCTTCAGAGACAAGAGGATCAAGGTCATCATAGCCCTGAAGGCCTGAAGTCAGAAAAACAGCACAACTTGTCTTTCCATGGGCCAGCCTGCTTCATGTGCTGTGACCATTCTGGAAGGAGACACAGGCAGAGGACAGCTGTCAGAAGCAGCGTGTTCAGTACAGACGTGACACTGGCCCCACACGCAGCTTCTGCTGCCTGTGCTTGTAAAGGTGCCAGGGCTGGAATCGGTTAAATACCCCAGGGTGAGGGGAAAGCCCCAGTGATTTTCAAGCCGCAGCTGCTACACCATTTGTACAGTGGAGAAAAGGCTTAGTAGGTAGAGAGGCACAGAAGGAGCTGGCAAAGGATTACAAGTTTTTCTTTACTGTCCCTTTTCCTAGGCAGTGGCAGATGATTTTGCTGTTGAGTCTCAGGTGTCCTAACAATAGCTGTGGAGCCAGTCCCTGTTTTGGTGGTAGAAAAGAAACTGGCTTTCAGGGAGAGACAGAGACAAGTCAAGCCAGTTCCAGACTGTCATTTTTCCTTCTGGCTCATTCTGCTAAAATCTCAAGCTGGAAAAACTGGAAAGGTAAGCAGTCCAAATTAATGGGAACATCAAGTGAACTGGTTTGTTTATGTATTGGTTTAACTGGAACAGGGAGCACAATTCCAGCTCTGGGCACTAGCTTTGTAGGCATTCCCTTAGCTTCCCTTCTACCCGAGAAAGCCATGTGCAGGCCTGAATTATTCCTGGTCTGCCCTCAAAACACATGACAGTCTCTTAAAGCTTCATGCTTACATGGCACCCATCACTACAACTCTGGTTACGAGATGGCAACACTCATATCCTACCAAGTCATTCTTCCAACTCCATGTAATTAGGAAGAAAAAAATCTGAAACAAGGCAGAGCAGGAAGCTGCCTTTTTACTCATACACTGCTGTTGCCACATCTTACCCAGAGCACAGCGTTTGCCTACCAAATGCAGTTTTAAAAAGCAGTTTTTAGGAGTCCTACAACTGGTAGGAAATAATCAATTTCAGCTTAACGATTAAAAAAATCCCCAGGTATATATTTATAGCTAATTTCTACCATAGAGCAGACTTCACCAGATGCTCAATTGCATTTCATCCTTAAGAGCAAACAAGGGCTCCTACAGATTAGACCTTTCCAGCAGAGCTGTTGCAGATGGGCAGATCACGGTGTCCTGCTAACTATCACTGAGACCACAGCGGTACAATGATTCTACTTACTAAAAGCAATAAGTTAAAATAAGCACCACAAAGGGGAGAAAAGTGGCATGGATCTTGCACATCATTCCTCTTAAAATTCTTTATAAACTGCAGAATGGACCCATATTCTGCAGACAGGGACATTTCAGCATAGAGGCTTTGTTACAAAACTCAGTGGAAGAGCAAGTACCCTTTACACCAGGGCTGGCCATCCCCACCTCAATCCGTGCTATCAATCCCAGAAACCAGCTTCTTCTGTGTGCACATTAAAGACCTGAAGGAGAATACAAACAAGTCAAACCACCTCACACAGTTCAAACCTACAGCATGACATAACTGCAAGTCATTGCCATTAGAAGTTTTAAAAAAAAAAAAGGACACCTGTCAAGTACAGCTCCATTGTCCACTGCTGAGTTTTAATGACATCTGCTGCATCCTGAAAAGCTGTTCAATAATAAGCTGCTACATTTCCCCTCCAGAACCTGAAATCAGGGACTGTCACTTATCTACATAAAAGGCATGTGTAGGAAAATATCCCACAGCCATGTGGCTCACGCAGCAATCAAAATCTTGGACACCCTCTGCACTCAGAAATTTGCTTTTATTAAAATATATTCCAGTTGGTCAGCATGCTAAAAAACCTCCACTCAAGATTTCTGGCTTTTCCAATTAAGCTTATAGACAAAACGTCTTTTCTCCTTTAACGACACTGCCATTTATTGCAAAGCTATGATGAGTTCTTATCTCATTGTGGTGCCCCATGGTAACTCATTATTCACTGAACTTCACTATTTGATGTATGAGGAACAGCAACATACACTTAAATAGCTCTATTTAAACTGGCCCTATAGTTAAAACAAATCATTCCAAGAACAGCACCACATTACAGTCAGAACTGCTCAAAAGCTTAGAATACGATATTCTTCAGTATTCACAAAGCTTAATATCTTCAAACAGAAATTACTCAAGCTGATGTATCTCTCATTATTATTAAGTCAAAGTTCTTCCAAATGAGAAGAGAATGATTGATAGTCAGAGATTACCAGGGCCAACAGAGTGAGAGATCACATTCTTTATGTGCACAAGCAAACCTGTGAGGGCTCAGTTCCCCCACAGCCAAGCATGCTGGGAGTGCTGCAAAGGACCCGCAGCACCCCTTGTCCAAGAGCCCAAGCATCTCCCTCCCTCCCTCCACACCAGACCCATCTGGTGCTGATACGTAATGGACCATTGCCTAGTCCTTACAAGCCATGGGCACAAAGCAAGCTCTCAAACTTCCTAAGAGGGAAAAGCAAAAGAACCCACAAAAACAACAGAAAAACACACTCAAGACAAAAAACACCACACACTAGCATAGCTCCAGGTCTGTCCCCCACCCCTCCAGCCACCCTCTGGAAGGTAAATGCTGCGAGACATCAGGACCTTTCTGTGAATAAGCAGCACTCTCAGGTTCTCTGCTCTGCCTACCATTGATGGGAATGGCTTGAGAATTTAAACTGGACCTGGATTAGAGGTGGGGAGGCCAGTTTGGTATGTCTAGAAAAACTCTGGAAAGTGAAAATACTGTCACTGGCCTGGCCTCTTCACTATTTGCTTCCTATGTTAGAGGTATATGGCACCCTGGTATCACAGGAGAGGAGCACCCAGATTCACGTGCCCTAAATTGCACTTAAGTCCCCGTATCTTTTTTTTCCTTCCAGGCGACTCCTGACCTTCAAGCAGAGATCCTCAAGTGGAATTTAGGCCATGAGAACCTGGTCTTCAGCCTCTCAGCAAGTGGAAATACCCACAGCTGACTTGGGCTGAAAGATATTGAACACATCACAGGAGAAAATACAGCCGCTGAGCATACACATATGAACACACACAATGATGCAGCTCTGCCGCAGGGGTCCCCAGACTTTGAACTCTGACCTGTCACACAAGGAAAAGCAAAACTGAATTTATATACATGGAGTATGTTGCAACTGGACACTGCAGGTGAACTGTGCAGTGTGAACAACCTCCACCTGCCAACCGCGCTCTGCAGGATCCAGAAGACAGTTTTCAAAGCAAGACACTGTACGTATCACCCCATAACCCTTTTACCACCAAACTATTTACCAAACTCAAGCTACCAAAATGTTTCCAAGAGCATGGGAGCATTATTTCCTTTCCATAGCTGTTACATATCAGGAAGGATTGTAAATAGATCCCATCTCAGGCACAGGTAAGAAATATGGCAGAATTAATGTATCCCAATCTTTTTCACACACAAGCACACACCCTTGAAATAAGCCAGAAATGTTAATTGTGTTTATTACACTATAGTATAAACAGCAATTGCAAAGCTAAATAAAGTAACAAAGCATCACTGCCTGAAGGGTCTTCTGCAAGCTATTATGTATCAAAGATAAAAGCAGAAGCTTGAGCCATAGTAAAAGAAAAGCTCTCCATAGATACAAAGTCCAGCACCCACTCCTAATATGCCAAATACTTCACCCTCCAGGCAGAGGACCTTTCTACACCACCTTTTCACATCCCAGCTCCAAAGCATCCTCCCAAAGAAGCAGACAGATAGCATCTCTCTTTCTCACAGCATTCAGCTTCAGCAGCCCAGGGGGGTTTCACAGTCCCAGCATGCTGTCACAAAAGCACCAAAGGGGCACTGCTATTCTTACCTCAGAGCAGGAACTCCACCAGAGCCCCTATAGATCCCACTGGCCATCTCCCTCTCACCAAAGCCCAAAGTACACACTTCGCACCCCTGAGATCAGCATGCTGCTGTCTGGAGTCAGCTAACAAGGGAGGTTAAGAACAGGTCTGCATCTTAAATACACCCATCACAAAAAAAGCAGAAAGGAGGGTCTTCCATCAATGCACTAAGACCTGTCCTTCAAAAAGCCAAAGTTGCTCACTTGGTATATAAGGCACTAGCAGCAGTGGCCACAGATCTGTGCCCACCACACAGCAGTGCAGGAAGGAGCTGAGCACCCCCCAGCTATTCCCACCACAAGCCAAGCTGTCTTAAGTCTTGCAGAAACACTGCCCTAAACCTCCAGACTACCTGTGTGAGATGAAGAGGTGACTCCCAGCTCCTGCATCAGAAACAAGCCTGCCTGGCAGAACAGACACTGCTTAAATGCAGAGCAGGGAAGGGGAGCAGAGAGGCTCTTCCCATTTGCACAGGTACTCCCAGGGAGAAAGAGCCCCTGGTCCCAGCTCTGAAGAGAACTGGTCCAGTGTGCAGCTAACTAAGCATACCAAAGGCCCTGGGGGCAAGCAGCATATCCTGGACTGTCCCCTACCTCATAGTCAACCATCCTTCAAAAGAAGGAAGCAGCAAAGACATGTCCAATTCCATGGGCATGCATCTGGTCAGTTCCAAGAGTGCCTCAAGGAGCTTTGGCAGAAGAACATCTAGCTTCTGCATTTAGGTTTGAACTGCATATTGAGCTGGTCATTGCTGCGAGATGAGGACATTTCCAGTCACGCTCAGCTACAGAGAGGCATAACAATAGATTTGTTAAAGCAGAGTACTGAGATTAAGGGCCCCTTCTTTCTATTGCCCATTCTGACACCACATTAAACACAAACTACAAAAAGAAGGGCAATAAATTTTTTCCTTGACATTACTGGAACACTTGAGACTAAGTCAATTGAGCCAGGCCCTTGGCCTTACTGCAAATCAAGTAAAGGACAGAATAGATACAAGGTAGTCAATTTACCTGAACAGAGGGCATTTTTTTTAAAAATCATGCTTTCTTCCTTGCACACTCACTACTGAATTCTGCTTCACCCTGTGCAAAGCAAGCAACGTTAGAAGCAAAACAAGGTCTTCTCCCACACTTGATGTTCCACCGGTAGCGCTAGATGTCCTGCTGCTCCTTCTTCCCACACTTGGGGATGTTCCAAGAGTACCCCACTGTTCCCATCCATTCCATGTCACATGTTAATAAAGAAAACCAGTTCATCGCTCTTACTCCCATTTCCCAGTTCTGAGGCTGCTGAAGAGGCACCACAAACAAAAGCAGACATCATGCAACTGCTCTGTTCGCGTGTCCTGAGGACTGGGTCTGCACGCTGATGCCTGAAGAATAAGCACATTGCAAAAGCATTATGTATCCAGTGGCAAGATGGATGGGAAAAGTGCCAGCCACTAGCTGTAACCCTTTGTCATGCCAATTGCTGGCTGCTATGAGAACGTACATTAGATACCTCCTTAGAAAAGAGCTCTGCATCTCATCCTTCCAGATGGAGGAGGAATGATTCATACACACATAAGCAATGCTAGAATGATGGCTGAACAGAAAACATTTTCCTTTTCTTTTCTGTTTTGTTAGACATGCTCAGGGGCCTTAATCGCAGCAAAAAAGTTGAAGACCATGACACATTGTGCCCCAAGGAACACATGTGAAAAACCCCAGTGCTACTTCTCACTGGCCTTGTCAAGCTTCATGTTGCATGCACACACCTCACGTGCCTCATTCCCCTGCTTTCTCATTTTCACAGCATTTCTCTGCCCAGAACATAACAGGATAACTCCACTTAAAACAGCCGCCACATCACCCAGTGACAAATACAGGGGAAAACATCCAAGAGACAGATCAGGTGTCAGGAGCTCTAAACTGACCAAGGACTGACTTGTAATGCAGAAGCAAAGCAAAGGATCTCTTTTCTTTCCAGACACACCAGGGACCAAAATGCACACATTTACTAGGCCTAGATGGCTGATAAATGCAGAACAGACATAAGGCTCGGCAGTCAGAGCACTTGTCTGCATGGTGCCCATTTCTTTTGTGGATGCTACTGCACGTATCCTCCTTCCTACCTCACCTGCACAACCCTCTTGCCACACAGCCACACTCTTCAAGGGCCCTGTGTCCCGTGAATCTCGTGCTGTTTCTCAGTACTAGCCTGTGCATCCCCTCCTGTACCTGCTTCTGGCCTGTCTCAGATTTGTGTACTCCTCGGAGCAGACGTTATCCACTAACACCAGAGTCCTACTGCAACTAAGCAAACAACAATGCATAAGCATGCAGTGTGTATATTAAGCTATGCATATAGCAGCTATCTCTGACAAAAAAAATATGAGGGCAGTAGCTTTTTCCTACAGGGAGTGGTAGAAAATCCACACTTTGGGGCACATCCACTGAGCAGGAAAGCCTTCTGATTTACCTTCCCTGACACCCATTTCCCTCCTTCCCCCATCACATCATCCATTTCAGAAAACCATGCCCCACTTTTTATTACAAATTATTCTAATCAGTTTTGTGGCATGGCAGAAATCCAGCATAACCTTCAGAAATATGCATGCACACATTGGCTTCTTCATTTCATACGAGCTTTTCACAACAGCCTAGTGCAAAGTCTGGGAGGTTTTGGCAACCCCCATGGTGCTGACCCTTTCCTAAAGGGTGCTAGATGCATTCACCAATGCTAATTCCTCTCTTTGTGAAAGAAGGATTTTTCTTCCATCACTCACTAAAACCAGGAAAAAAGTGTTAAAGCTATAACTTTCGTTAAAGCTATAACTTTTCCTCTGCTGTTTTTCAGGTAGAAGTGTGACAGGAGGGTGGTGAAGAGGCTACAGAGAACATCTGCAGTCCAATGCAGACCTTATTTCCCACACCACCCTCTTCCAAATGGAAAGATGTAAGATAGGCTGGGAAACTACTCCAGCTCCTTTGGAATCAGGGTTCAAGCAGGGAAGAAAGTGAAAAGGAAAAAGGGGAAAAAAACCCCACCACTAAAACCTAGAAAAGCTCCAAAGATAACAAGGATTCTTAACTTTTAACAACGAGCACAGGCTACTTTTGTAGCTCTTGCAAGAAGCCCTACACAGTTTGTTCACTCATGCTGTAACAGCTCCAGAAGGAATCTGGATCTGTGGCTTTCCCATGGAACTATGAAGGAGGTCTGAACCCCACACTGAGTAGGGAGAATTAAAAAAAGCACAACAGCAAGCAATTTAAACAGAACACTACCACCTTGCTACATAGAGAACTCATCTACAAGTCTGTCTTGGCCAATGAGGGGCATCAATCAGGAAGATAGACTAATACTCACTAGCATGCCATTAGTCAGTCCTGTAAGCACGTTAACTCTGGATTTCTTGGATTTTAACATCTGTAACATTATGCTTTATAGGAATGATATGATAGCTGATCAACACCACAATCAAATTGTGCTACCAGGGTATTCAGGCAATGGATTATCACAACAAAGGAAATGGATTATCACAGTTTTTATTCTGAACAAGGGAAGACTATCTCATTTTGAACATGGCAGGAGGGAGAGTAGAAGACCACACCTAAGGTAGATTGTTCCTTCTCTTTTTTCCTCTTTTGGACTTTCTAACCTAGGAATGCAACAAAAAATTGCCAATCTGAAGAGACAGACACTGCCTTTCCCTAGAATTTGCACTGAAATACCTGAAAACAGGGAATAAATTTAAAACATTCCAAATGAAAGGGCAGTTAAAACAGCCTCTTCATGTTGGCTGAATTCTGGATTTGTGGGCATTCCCCCATTGCATACCTGTCTGCTCCCTCTCACTCAAAATCAGGCAACAGCCATCACCACTACCAGGCTTAGAGACTTCAGCTCTGTTTAGAAACTTTACAGAATCGTAGAATCACTAGGTTGGAAAAGACCTTTGAGATCAGCAAGTCCAACCATACTATCAGATATATTCTCTCTCACAGTAAGAAGGGCCAGTTACCTTCTAAAATCTTCAAATTAGCAGGTTCAGCAAAGCAATTGTGTTCCTTTAAAAAGGTTTAATAGTTTAAAGGTTCCCTTTAAAAGGCTGCACCTTTTACCTTACATCACTCCAGAAAACCCATCCTATGTCACACCTTAGTTTTTACATCGCATCACAAACCAAACATTAGCTTTTTTTAGCTTTGCAAATCTTGTTTGGTTTTGCTTATTTTGAAAAAGTATTTTGGTACCTTCAACACATACATACATACTTTTTGATGCATGGTACTCAAGAGGCCCTGATTCTGACCTCAGTTTCTTTGGCAGTGGCCAAATATTCCAGCACAGGATGAGGGAAAACCCACTAAGTCTTAATAACATCCCTGCGATGCAGTCTGAGAGGTCACTAGTAGTCATGACATATTAAAGACGAGAATAAAACAGAAGCAGAACCAAAAAAAAAACCCCAAAAAGAATATAGAACTGAGCTCCACAAAGCCCAGAAGCAGCAAAAAGCCTGCTTTGCTACAGCACAGGGCACATGCCTGAAGCTGATGACACCTGGGTATTATTCCTGGCTGTGGTCCCGACTCCTCCTGGATGACTGCACCAACTCCTGTCTCAACTCCAACAGGCTCTTCCTTCACCTTTTCCTTTTGGACTACAGGTCAGCAGTGGCAAACCTTTTCCACGCCAAAGGCAGAGGACACTGGCATCCTATACTCCAACACGTGCCTCAGCACCGCATGGCAGCAGCACAACCCCTCTCCATACCAAAAACAAGTAGTGTGGGCCACAAAAACCAGGAGCAGGATGCCAGTCCCCCAGATTTCACATTCCCACTATAAGCTTTTTATGGAAGGATCAGTTGCTATTTATTTGTACCCTGCGCAGAGCAGTGTTATTTGGAGCTGTTCATGTGATTCTATAAGCAAGCAGCAACACTGGGAGTTGATCAGGACTAGAAAGAACAACAAATGGAGAAAAAAAAAATTGGCCGGAAAGAAGTGGAGGGAATCAAAAAGGATGACAGAAAAGGGATTCAGCAGGACAGAAAGCAGGAGAGCAGATACTTAGAAGAAAGAAAACCCAAACAAGATAACACAAAGTGAAAAAGTCATCCACAGGAATATGTGACTTCATTTTAACAAAAAGGAAGGTGTGTTTTTTTAATGAGAATATTGAATTTGGATAATCAAACAATCAGTATTTTATTTTGCCCCACAGCAAATAGTGACTTCTGAATTTTAAAGAGGAAGAATCCAAGCTCTTAACACACTTGTTCTCAGAACTAATGCTTTAACCACATTAGGAACAGCTTATGAAAAGACAGCAAAGTGACTACAAGTCCTTCCCTACCTACAAGCTACTTTGTCAGAGCCACCATCATTACTGCAATTTTGCAATTATGAGAGACTTTATCCTCATTATTTCTTGGGACCTTCCCCCCTATTTCACACAGTAGAAGCTAAAAAGGTTTTATTCAGGTTCAGCCAAGATATCTTTTTTTTTTTGCTTCATTTCTGTGTTCCTAAACTGTCCTTAACTGGACACTCATGGCAATGCCAGAGATAAGAAGTACAACAACACTACAATAACAGGCAAATATTTTAGAGAATCAGGAATTTACTTGCATACGACCTTACTCCAACTAGCCCCCTGCCCTTCCTGTCATTTCACTTGCTCATAATCATTAGAAAGTGGAGTGTCCTTTCTAAGCAGCACTAGAACACTAAAAGCACCGTGCTGGCCCTCACTGGCTCTATTTAATTGGAGATTAGGACAAACAATAAAGCACAGGGAGACTATAAACATCATGTTGCCAGTAAGGAGGTTTGGGTTACCAAAGAGATAAGACGACGACTGCCTATTTTATCTGTGTGGCTGGACCAGCAAGTTTACATTCGCTGGAACCACGTCTCCATCAGAATTCCCTCCAAAATGTCAACACCAACCGTATTATTAATTTTCCAAGTTGCTGACCTTTACTGTTGCCTGCATCATAAATCCGGCATTTTGAACTGTTTCTATTCATACAAGAACATGCTCCACGTGCCTCACGATATCTGAACTCTGCACACAGGCTGCTCACATGTCACAAAACAGATGCTTGGAGAGGGTCCCTAAAGAAGCTGCTGAGCTGGGCCTTCCTAGTTACCATAAAGTCCACCGGATTACTGCCAGTTATGCTATCCACCACTAAGGCAGCCAGGTTTCCCAGGCTCCTCCATCGCCCTTGGCGTATCTGAACTTGGAGTACTCCAGAGCATTTCATCAAGTGCACAGATATTTAAAAATAAAATAATTTGATTATGAACTGAAGTGTAATTTCAGTCAGGAAGAAGGAAAAAAACATAAAGTCCTTGGATTAGAAGACAGACGTTCCCACTTACTGTTCCTCCCAATTAAAATGTTTTATATAGATCATCAGAACTTAATGCATCATACATGTTACACAGTGCTCAACATAAGGCTGTCGATCTGTCATTTCTCTGTGAGCGCTTAACGTGATGAATGATCTGGTTACTTGTCTTTCTGGTGTAAAAGCAGAGAAGCTTTGAGACAAAGAAATAAAGGCCAACGCATATTACGGATCTTACAGTGATTAATATCAGCCCTCCTGACTCACATCTCTGAAAACAGTTAAGGTCACTACTCTCTTTTATATTTATCATGAATTTCGGTATGTCTCATCAGAACCCTCCAAACACTGGAGATAATTTAATTTAAAGCAGAAACAAGAATGGCAGAAACAGAGCATTTGAGCTACAACAAACAATACCACACCAGCATGTCCTAAGAAAAATAAGTGACCTTCGCTCTTGCCTCTGCTGACAGACACACTTGAAGCCACTTGCAGACCAGGATGCTAGTGTGATTTCGGAAAGACAACCTAATAAATAAAGATTTAAAAGAGTTAAAAAAAAACCCCAGCTACTTATTGTCTGAACTGAAAAAACTGCCTTTCCAAATCAACTAATGGTTTGGCAAGCTTACATGGAAGGCAGACAAACAAATAGCATCTTTTTCTTTTAACATGGAATCTGCAATATGAAAAAAGAAATCAGCATTTTATTGATTTCCATAATACCATCTCTACAGCTTAACAAACTCACTCAGCTGCTAATGCTAATTCACTGATGCTATGGAGCCTTCCCATATAATTATACACCCTCCACTTCGCTGAGCCCCAGGGCGCTGTTTCTAACTTTCCAGAGGACCACTGCACTGAAACTACAAACAAAAAAAACCCAAAACCCCTCTCTTTCATTACCCAAAGCAAACTGCAAACCAGATTTTGCTTACTTAAATGAGAAATTAGAAAAATTTCATTTTTAAGACAGGGAATAATCTGCCAGTCTGTGTATTATTTTCAGATTTGATATCATGACAGCAAGTTCTCATTTAAACTCTTCTCCACACCCCTATTTCTCTTTCTTCCTGAGAGTACACAACAATACAGCATATAAATACTGCAACAATTATGATTTCTAGGGGGAGCTTCTAAAGTCCTTCATGGCTCAGATGTGTTTCAAGAGGGTGATTCAGAATCAGACATAGACACTTCTGTGACTGTCACTATAATTAACATTATAAAAAAACCTATAAAATGTTACCATTGCTATAGGGAATATTTTATAAGTGAATGTATATTTCAACTATACTTTAATAAGTTTTTCTAAAAAAAACACCCCAACCCCACAAAACACCCTGGTACACCTTCTAAGCAAAACTAAAAGAAGATATCTTCTCTGAGTCACAAATCCAAAATGTCCTAAATAATTAATGAACTTAACTCTGCCATTTTTCTCCATTTCTCAAACAATTTCAGCAGCCCACAGCCAAGCAAGCAGACAGCTCCAGTGTACTTCAGTGAGAGTTTTCCTCAACTATGGACTACAGGATTTGGCCCAATTAATCTAGTACTGTCTATCTGGAAAAAACGTGGTGGAACTCTGCAGTGTAAACGCCCTCCCTGAATGGCTGTACCTAGCTTGCTCCCTCCAGCTGCTTACCCTGCCTTGGTGTTTCACATCCAGCCATACTTCTATCCACCATCTCCATCAAGATTCAATGAGGTGTTTGAGCTAAAATAGCTTAATTTTTCCTATGATTTCCCAGGCAAATATTAATTAGGAACCAGTTAATCTATCTCCTCTATGAATGGTGAAACGTGTGGATTTTTGTTCAACAAACACACAAGTTGACAGTATCAATACAGAGCTGAAGTGCCTCTAAAAACAATCTAGTTTGCATAATTAATGTTAATTACAATAACATCTCAATCAGTGACACAAAAGCTTAGCAATGAACACACTCATATGAGGAAGTAAAAACATGAAACAAGCACGAAAGAATTGTGTCTTCCTCTGAAAGAGCATCAGGCAAACTTTGAAGAGATTTAGAAATGAGAACATAAAGGCAGAAGACAGTTCTGCTTTGTTGGACATATTTTCTTTACAGGCTGCTTAGCTTTCTTCTGAGATTGCAATAAGACGGTGGATCTGAGCTATGGACACACCAGATAATATTATCTTTCTACAACATCACATCCAAGCCATTATCATCTGTCTTAAAGAAAAGACAACTGAGGGTCTGATCCTGCTGCTAGTGAATTCGATAAGCAAACATTTAAACACCACCATGTGAACATTTAGGGGAGGTTCTGGAGGAGGGGAAGGGGAAAAGAAAACCCAACCCCAAACCAAAGACCCCACAGAGGTATGGATTCCCTCAGGCATAGATGAATTTCAGGACAAGACAATGAATTTTTCAGCCACCTTTGGGATCGCTAATCTTTGCTAAACACACCGAAAACTTACCTACCTGTTTCACTGGTAGCTCAGGAGTCTTAAACAGGTTTTTTTGGTACGGTCACTTAACAGAGCAGCTTTACATTTAATCCTCATAAGTTTTCTTCACAACCCAACAAAAAAAGTTATCCAACATATTCTCATTTCGAGGCAAGGGGGAAAAAAATAGTTACAAAAAAATAAGCACTCTACCTCACCCGGATTGGTACTGTAGCACACAAGTAGTCATACAGGCATCGCAGGGAGCACTTGCGCAGTAAAGTACCACTCACAGCATGAGTAAGGGTGGTGTAATTGGGTCTGGTGAGAGAAGGATTCAGAGCTTGTCACGTCACTACTACAGGGGCCTTCCTGAAAACATGGCTTACTTGATTACTTTTCACATTAATGTAAATCCACTCTGTTAAAGTTAACGAAGTTACACTGGTGCTACCAGAGGAAAATCAATTTACGAGGCCACGACTCAAAGACACACACCACCACCCACCCACCACCAATAAAGCCAAAATAACAGACATTTAGGAAGTTTTTGGTTACATTGGGCAAGTTACTTCTTGGGATAAGGACAGATTTTCTATTCAGCATCAACCTCAGGGCTGATTTTTTTGTTTCCTTCCCTTCTCTTTATAGACAGAGGAAAAAGATTTGTAAAGACTTCATTGCCTCTATCAGTCTACTGATCTTAAGCATACTTAAGACTGCACTTAAGTAGTCACTAACTAAAGCCATACTTCTTATTTACAAGACTGCTTGCCTTAAAAAAAAAAATTAAAAGCAACTTCATGTGGAGGATTCTCAGAATGATGCTGGCCTTTTCTCCTTGCAGAAGTTCAGCAGTTTTGTTTTTCAGATGTCTGAGAAAGATGATTTTTGGAGCACTGTGAGGTTTGGTAAACCTTCAACTCAGCAATTGGTTTCCATGAGATATGAATAACAAAGGATCGAGCAATTAATATTAACAGCTAAGCGCAGCAAAGTAGTAAGGCTTCAAAATACATGGAAACGCTGCTGTACTCGCAGGGGTTTTCCATGTATCTGTTTTATTCTAGCTACTCCGAATGTACGGCACATGAGAACGCACACCACATTCACGTTTCTAAAAATACATTAAGGAGGAAAAAAAACCAAAAAAAATCAATAGCGATGAAAGAGAGACATAACCATTCCACATTAAGCCTTCCCAGTACCAAGCCACCAAAACCCCCCACTGCGGACCACGGCTTCACCCTAGGGATACACGCATTTTTCCTGCCACACCGAGTCAAGCCCAGGTAAAGCATCCAGGCACGACAGGGTGGGGAGGGGGATGGTGCACCTGAAAATTAAAGAAATAAAAATAATAATAATAAAAAAGGTGAGTTTCCCTGGTTTTCCCAAGGACAGTCAAAGGAGCCCGGTCCAGAGGGGTTGGCCCACCGCTCGACCCGGGCGGCTTTCGGGAGCTCCTTGCTGCCCTCACATCAACCTTCGCCACAGCCTCGGCTGCGGTCTTAACCGGGGGATAAAAAAGAAAAACGCCACTCGAACGCGGTACCGGCAGCCTGACACGCATCTGTAGTTGGCAAAACAGACAAGTTTTTACAATTATTTTAAAAATTTTTTCCCCCTTTTCTTTTCCAGCCCGAGGTGGAAAGTATCTCCCTGGCCGGTGCCAGGCTGCGCCGAGAGCCGAATGCCCCCAACTTTCAAACAGTTGGCAGCCAGCGGAGCCGCCCGGCCCGCTGCCGCGCCACCCCCGGCCCCCCCCGACCGCCTCCCCGCTCAACCGGGGGCTGCCCCGGCCCGCCGCCCACCCTTTGCCCCCCCACCCACACCCACACCCCCGGCAGGCAGAAAGGAGCGAGGCCGGGAAGGCCGTACCCGGCACTCACCCGCTCCGGGGGGCTCCGCGGCGAGGGCCGTTGAGGACCGTTGAGGGAGGCGCTGAGGGGAACGGGGGGCGGCCAAACGGGGAGCGGGGGAAAGGGGGTGCCAACGGGAAGAGGGGGTGCAGGGGGCGAAGAGGCGGTGGCGGGGGTAAGGAATTTAAACCGGGGGGAGGTGGAAGAAGGGGGGGGGGAGGAATCAATTTAAAATGAGCGTGCGGCGAGGCGCCGGGCTGCGCGACGGAGGCGGCGGCCAGGCACTGAGGCGGCTGTGCTCTATCCCATGCCGCTGCGGTGGCCCCGGGCGGCGGCGGCAGCCGAGCTGGGGGGGAAGTTGGGGCCGCAGCCGGCGGGGAGGATGTGACACCGTGACAAGTACGGCCCGCCAGCCATGTACCGGGGGAGGAGGCGGGGGAGGCGGCCGCCCGCGCGCAGGGGGCCGGGGCAGCCCAGGCAGCGCCGCCCGCCCGCACACGGCATTTAACGGCGCTGACGGGCCGCGCCGTGACTCACACACGGGAGTTAGTCACAGGGCGGGACCGAGGGGGGAGTCGGGGGAGAGGCTGCCCCGCCCCCGGGCGCCCCGCCAGCCTACGGGACGCCGCGGCCCGGCGGATTGGCGCGGAGGCCGGCCAATGGGTTCGGGGATCGGCCGCCAGAGCTGGAGCGGCCCCTCCGGCCCAATGAGTCTTCTGAGGACACTGCTGCGAAGTGTTGGGGAGGGCTGGAGGGACCCCCATGGGGCGGGAGTTGCGCTCTGGCCTGCCGCCGTGGCCAACCGGTATTGAGGATTGGGTTGATGGGCGGTCCGGCCCGGCCCAATCAAGAGGGTGCGGGGGCAACGCGAAGGGGGGGGGAGAAGCGCCTGCTCCCGCCCCCTCCCCGGGAGATGGTCACGCAGAGAGCGGAGGGCGGGGGAGGGAGCGTGACTAGAGCCGGCGGGCGGCCCGGCCCGGGGGAGGGGCGCGGGCACCCAGCCGGCCCCGAGGGCGGCGGGTGGGGGCGCCGAGCTGGCACCGGTGTGAGGTCTCGGGCGGGGGTTACTTCAGCGAGCGGTGGGGGAGGCACCGGGCCGGCTGAGGCGGGGGTTACCTCAGCGGGGGGTGAGGGAGGTACCAGGCCGGCTGAGGCGGGGGCTGCCTCAGCGAGCGGTGGGGAGGGGGGTGTGCACCGGGCCGGCTGAGGCGGGGGCTGCCTCAGCGCAGGGTGGGAGAGGCACCGTGCCGGCTGAGGCGGGGGTTGGCTGCCTCAGCGCGCCAGGCGGGGTCGGGCGGGGCGGAGGGAGCGGGCCCGGCGCCTCTGAGACCCCGGGGAGGGAAAGGGCTCGCCCTGGGGCTGTCAGCGGAGCGGGTCTGGCGGCCGGGAGATGTCCGGGGCGGAGAGGGGCTCGCCCCGGGGCAGCGCGGCGCAGCCAAGGTCGTTTCCCGGGGGAGGAAGGAGAGCGGAGCTGGGGCCTGCTCTAGGGGAAGCCGGGGCGGCCCCGCTGGCACCGGGCGGGGAAGGGCTGGCCGGGCGCTGGGTGGGAGGTAAAGCCTGATAGGGGTCTGACTGTCGCCAGCTCACCTCAGCTGTGAAAGCCTCGGCCCCAAAGGGCCCCGGGGCTTGGGAGTGGGAACTGGGGGTTTGCCTAGTGTCTGACAGGTGTCTCCGCTCAAGGTCTCAATATTTACACCTCCTTCCTCCCCCGCTTTTCCCCTCCCCCCCCCAATTCTGACAGATTTTTTTAGAGAACAAAGCACATCTTGGGTTCCAGCATGATACTGAAACTTGACCAGATAATGAAAAGATGAAAGTAATGGCACTGACAGCTCTGTTACAAAGCACAGTTCTTCCTGTGCTTCTGGGGAGAATTGACAGGTAGGAGCCGTATTGGTGGTGTAAAAAAGCAGTGTTGTTTTCACATATTATTAATATTGGAGGAGTTTGTATTGGGCAGTGTGTGGAAGTAATGCATGCTAGGAGTTTCCAACAAATCCTGGAACCTTACCAGAAATACAATCCCTGTGAAGGAGATGAGGTACTCAATTTGTGTTTCCCCTGTTCATCTCTATGTACAAACTTGAGGACCTGTTTCTTGCAGAAGAGCATAAGGCAGCTGATAGACTTCTGTAAGATAATGAGATAATGCTACCAGAATAAGGGGCTACAATGGCATTTTTCCCAAGCTGCAAAAATACACATTTTTGTTTGCTTTAAAAACTTGCTCTCTGGACAGAGTGCTATAAATACAGACTTTTTTTTTTTCTTTCCTTCTTATTTTGGCATCCATGAAGAGCTGAAAACCTATAACCTGCAATAATTTGGTTTTAGTTTTTGCTTCAGAAATAGTGGTGCTTATTGAGAGTTTTTCCTGCTTGTTTTTGTCAAGATCCAGGGAATTGGGAGATTTCACAGTCCTTCATTTGAAGCAGGGATGTTAAATCACACACCAAAACAAATGGCCTTCAGAGTTATCCCTTAGCATCTAAGACATCATCCTGCCAGCTGTCCTATAGTCCATAGTGTCACACAAGAAACCCAGGATGGCTGGTACTCAAATTGCTGAAATATGAAAGGGAAAGGGGGAAAAAAAAGAAAAAAAGGAAAAAGAAAAAGTATAAGAAAAAGTAAAAAAAAAAGTTGTGCTATACAGATTTGGTGGGGTTTGGGGACATTTTTTTCTTACACCTTCCTAAGCCATTAATACAGGGAATTTTAAGAAATTAGCTATAATATGTTATTATTTTGCAGTCAAATGCTATGAAACATACGTGACTTTTATGTTGTTGGAGTTTCTCCCTACAAGATTCTTCAAACTGGGGCTCTGTGGAGTTTCTTACACCTGGAATTGGGCAGTGGCACTGGTCATTGGATGCACAAAGCTGTAAGTCATTCAGTTCTGAGATAATACTGTGAAAATAACGTAGCTGAATGACTACCCCATCTTCCCCATTTCTTCATCCTGCTTTGAGAGGATCTGAAGGCTTCTCCACCCCGGCTGGCGCGTTCGTAAAACTTTGAGGATTTGTTGACTAATATTTCCTTTCCTGTTGGAATCTGCTGAGCTCTGCTTTTGTAAACCCTCTTGCTTTAACTGCTCTTGGATCAGAGTAAACTGAATCCACCCTATTGCTCTTTTATTGCATTTTATTTTACACATACTGCATTTTGCTCGTCTCTGAGCCATTGGATATTTGCATTAAAATTTATGAATACGAATGTACGTTCGGTTTGGCACAGACCTGTTTCCATTGAAACCCAAGACGGTTACCTTGGCATAAGGGATTCATTTCAGCTCATCACTGGGAATAATGGAGGGTTTTTATAAGTGGTCCCCATATTTGAATTGATAGCAAAGTAGGGAATTTAAGTTCTGTTGTATTTTTACTTATTTTTTCCCCCTCCAGCTGTAATAAGAGGTTAAAATACTTGCAAGGTTCTGCAGCCTTTGGTAATGCTCACATGCTTATTTGTGCTTAGTGACTTCTGAACACAGCGCAGAGGAGGGCTTTGCATCACCTGCACAATTTGGCCAATGAAATGATGAACAGGATTTAGCATTTAATGACAGAGAGAGGAATACATATACACATGTACGCACCCTCTTCAGAGAAGCTGAGGGGTGGGAATTGCAGGACACATCATTGTCTTGGTTGTTAGGGTTTTTTTGTAGTTCTCTCTTCTGTATCAGCAATATTTGAACAGAATTGAGACGGAAATTGAGCTCATGAATTTGGGCACAATAGTTTCTGGAGGGTGAAAGTCTATAAGCAATCATCCTGTTCTGCTGCTACAACCTACTACAGGGCCTTTGTGTGCGCGCATGTGCGCTCCCGGGGACAGCAGCCGAGGCAATACTTCATATCGCAGCGCCGCAGCTTTCCCAGTACACAGCAGTTTTTCTTCAGGGCCAGCACTGGCAAGGAAGCAACTATAGCAAGATCTTGGTGTTTACTTTAAAAAAAAAAAGAATCTCAATTTCACACTTAACAGAGAGAAGTTTGAAAACGCATCCCGCTGCCAAAGGTGGCTTCTGTTTGAGGCAGTTTGTTTTGGTCTTTGTTGAGTTCGGTTGGCCGGGGTCAGTTGTTGAGGAGGGTGTTTGCTTCAGCTGAACAGAGCCAACCTGCTCTTCAGTTAGTCTGCGTTTAGAAATTACAGCGTTTTTACCAAACTGCTTCCAATTACACTAGTGCTGCTTAGGCAGGGATCAGCTCAGCAGGGGTAGTTGTTGTCCCTGGCTTGGAAATCAGTAGCTTACCCTTCATAATTTTGTGTGGTACAAAACAGAGGAGGAAGATTGTGAGTTTTGGGTTGGGCTCTGGCTTTACCTGACTGTTTCCGCAGCTGCTGCTATGAAGACATCAGAGAGAAAGAAACCACAAAGCCCAAAGTAAGAGGAGCTCAGGCAACAAGGTCTGCTTGAGGTGCATAGCGTGCCTGTAGTCGGGGTAGGTCCTGGGACCTTGATGTAGCTCTCCTGCCATGGTAAATGGAGAGAAATTCCCCTGAAACCTGTGAATTTGAGGTTTCAAAGCCCAAATCAAATTGGAGTCTGGCAAGAGGGGCCTGATCCCTCCCAGCCTGCATCCATGCATATCCTGGGCAGTCAGGAGTCTTTGATCCTTATGCAGGTGTCCTGGTGACATAAACTTCAGGTAAGCGTCAGAGGTTTTGTATCGTGTTCAAGGGAATGCTTCCTAAAAATATTCCTTCTTTTCAGATTAATTCAGATGATTTGGTAGAGGGTTTCATGCAAAGACCTCAGAGCCTGGCGTTTTTACTGCACCATAGCTGTGTACAAAATAAGGTTGATTAGTTAGTTGTTGACCTCTGGGAATACCTTTAAAAACCTGCAAATATTCACTTGTATGTGAATAAAAGCTATGAATTTCCTTCAGCTGTGTTTGCTTTTTTGAAAACATTCCAGTCAATTAGATTAGTGGCTAGAAACCTTTATAGAAGGAATTTTAAACCCATTTTAGAGGGTATTCATGGAAAGCAAAATTTTATCTCAAAAACACAGTCATCTTACTGGGTGTTAATTTATGTTCATCAACTCAGGGAGTGCAAACCAGTGTTACATGTCTGATTTGTTCAGATCACAAATCTCTCCTCTTTATCCAGTCTCATCTCTTTCCCTGCCATGCTGTTTCCTTCTCCTCTGCCGTGCCAGGCATGGAGAAACGTAACATTTTATTTGTTCACTTCACACCATCTGAACAGAGGGCTCCTCTCTTGAGGGACAGTGAAAGTAAACGGCTATCACAAAGCAAACTTGGGGCCCTGGAGGATAAAACCGCTCCCTGCAATATTGGAATTCCTTTGAAAACCATCCTCTGCCATATGTCTATAAACACTGTCCAGCTGCAACGAGCTTATAGGTTCTTGGAGACTGTCTGAATTTAGCAAAGAAATAACAATACCATGTGCTGAGATACAGTCAATTGCCACTTAAAACTTTTCACTTCCATCTTCAGCAAAGACTTTTTAGCCTTTCCCTGTTGGTGGTTGTTAGGGAGCACTGGGAGCAAAGGTTTAGAAGTGTAAGGTATTTGCTTTCCTTTTTCATCTTTCTGAACAGCTACATGAAAATTACCAGGTTTATTACAGGACATATAGCATAACTGTGCAGCTTGAAAGACAGAGATTTAAGTTTAATGACATTGCTACCATCACATAGTCAGGTAATGTGTGTGCTTCAGCAGATTAGCATTGCGTTCCCGATCCCTTTGCTTAGCAAATGACCAAGAGAGAAGATCCAGAGCTCCTGTTGCAAGAAAACAGGCCCTCCTTTGCTTAAAAGAAATAAACTTGTGATGGTTTGTAAGCTGCCCCTACACCATGCTGCTGCTGCCTGTTAACACTTTTGGCCATCTGATGTCACAGCGCTGTCAAACACCAACTTTTCATGTAATTTTAAAACTCAAATTGCTTCACTAGCATCTTGTAAGTGCTTCTGCTCCAACAGCTTGGTTTACAGGTGTTTGTGATTTAATGCATCAATGTATAATGCTCTGAGTTGCTTGGATTATTCCATGACCAAAACCCATGTGACGTTTATGATATTAAAATACAACGCTGAACACATCACTCATAAGTTCAAAGTCCAAACCACGGTTTAAATATGCTCTTTTTTTTTTTCCTCCTCCCCCTCCCCCCCCTATTTAACATAGAAAAGAGCAGAACTTTTACCTGGCCTTTTAAATGCCTAAGAAGTATTTGTTTGCAGACTTCCACAGTGAAGGGTGCCAGAAGCATTAAGATTACCTGCAGCACCTAGTATTGCCACCTGGCCCTCTGACTGCAGCCCGCCTGGGGCAGAGGCTGTATGGTTTGTCCATTTTAGGAATGGAGTGGCAGGACTGGGACATTGACCAGAATACAATGCATAATAGCAGTGAACCATGCACACTTCCTGTCGAATGCTGAGTGTCAAGTAAGCGCAGCGGGGATGCTGTCATGTGGTCCGTGAGGAGAAGGTTTAGTTGTAGGAACTGCCTGGTGAGAAAACCTCAAACACACAAGTTTGAGAACACTGATCTGCGCGTGGACAAGCACGCTGAATTCAAGAGTACGTTATATCCCGTGGGGTCTTTGTCCAGCTCAAGTTGCAAGTCCCTCAAAACCAGGATTTTGTCATGGGAGAATTACGGGATGTTTACTGTGAGACAAGACCACCAATTCCTTGCCCAACAGTGTGGGCAGAAAGTGGGGTTTAAGTGAAAAGAACCAATTTAGCCCTATGGCAGTCTTGCAAAGCGCTTTTACGTGCTAATTACGCTGCGGAAAGGTCAAGGCTGGATCGGTGTCGGTGGAGGGATGATTTGCTTTTATGGTTTATGAATGTGCCTCTCTGAAAAAGAACCAAGAACTAGAAATTATAAACAAAATTTTCCTGTGTAGGCTGTTGGCTCTGGTCTGCTCTTGAAACAGCCTTCCAGAGGCATCCTGGAATTTTACTGGCTTATCCCAGGTTTCCAGTGTGACCAATGTAGTTCTCAAAGCAGGGCCGGACCATCTTCAAGGTGAGAAGAATGCAAAACCCAAATGTCCAGGCTGTCAGTTGTGGCACCGTGTTCGGCGTGCCGAGGGGAATCTGTAGATGCCAGAGGCAATCCAAGGGGAATCTCTATGTGCTGATCTGCCTCTGAAAATGGCTTTCAGCTCTGCAGAGGAGTGGTGTGAAGATACAGGATGATGGGTTACATGGCTTCCCACCATAAACCCTCCAGCACCTTCAGATGAGGAGTGGTGCTTTCCCTGTACCAGGGCACTTCCCATCCCCTTCCTATCAATCAACACATTTTTAGCTGGTCTAACCTTGCCAGAGACAGCAAACACGATTTTCTGAGACCTCTAAAGGAGCTGCATAGTGGCAATAAAAGCTCTCTTTCCCTTACCCAGTTTTTGGACCCAATTTGGCACAGTCCATAGGGCCAGGTTGTGACACAGCTCCCACTAAGATGCCTTTAGAAAGAGCCTCATGCGCATCAAGGTTTTAAAAATGTAATCAGAAAGTTGAGAAGGGATGAGCTTGTCAAGACAACATGCTCTTTTTCTGAGCAGAGGCCAATGTTAAGCACCATCCCCAAGTTCAGACACCGCTCTTGTATTCTCTCCATCATTTTTCAATCAGCTATTTTCTGTTAAAAAAAAAAAATTAAAAGCATAATACGTTAACCTTGGGACTGGCTGTTTGCAGTTGGGTGTGCAGTTCCTCTCCAAGGAGGAAGAGCCAAGCTGTGTTATTTGTTTGCCAGCATTGCTGCAAGCCTCAAATCCCCCTGCCGTGGTGATGTGGCTGAGGCTGGTGCTGTACATCCCTCCCCAGCAGCGAGAAGCACCCCTGGAGCCAGCAAGTCCGAATAGATAAGCATGGAGCAGGGCGTTGTACAAAAACAGAGAGGTAAAGGGATTTACTTTAGGGTAAGACTCATCTCACTGGAGAAGACACTCCCAGCTCCTTGAGTGCTTTATCTCTGTAGTGCTGATGGAGCTGCAAGGAATTCAGTCTCTCTGGTAGGGCAATGGTTAATTCAGTGAGAAAGCAGAAGGAAAATGCCTTGCTACGGATTTTATTCCCACAGTTGTCCTCTCTTACCTCTGTCATAAACCTGAGGGCCTGCATGCAGGCGGGAGTGTTTGTGTTAGAAAGGCTTCTGACAATAAATATTGTGAAAATGAGCATTGTTTGGTTAAAAAAAGAAAGGATGTGCACCTCCAGTGACCTCTATTTTTCACTTCACTGAAGTGATGATAAAAGGCTTTGCCTCTCCGTCAGCGCCTGTGCTGTGGACACTTGTCATTGTTCTTACCTCACTGCCCGTATCCAGGTACAGGGAGGTTTTCACTCGCGTTTCCAAATGCCACCTTTGCCCTGAGCCGAGGTGATGGTCTCTGCTCCTGCAACAGCGATTCAGAACTTATTGCTGTGGTTGTCTGTGTGCTCAGCATCGACACACAGGCATGGCACCAACCATTCCCGTGCTCTGCCCTTCCTCATTGCCTCATTTCCCGGCACGGGAAGAGGGCAGAGGCTGGAGAGGGAGATGTATGAGTGAAAACGGTGCTGGACCAGGGGATCTCTCCTTCAGAGAGTGTGGGAGCTATAGGCTGGCCTTGCAGTCAGGAGGGCATCTGAAGATGTCGTGGGCCGAAGTAAGCATCAGGGCTCAGCCTGGCTATGGGAAGAGACCCATGGGGAAGTGCATGGCAGGAACTGGGGGACACTTGCCGAGCTCAGTAGAGGGAGGTTCCCCCCTCTTTGGGCTATACCCGTGGAATAGCCAAGCCGATGCCAGGAACTGAAAAGTGAAACTGCAAAGGGAGAAGGGAAAAAACCCAAAGTGCAGAAAAAGAAATCCAAGCTGAAAAGCTGGGAGGAAAGAACACCAGCCTGCAAAGCGGTGTGCTGGAAATAATTTGTTTAGACTGAATTTGCTGGGTGATTTCGCTAGCGGAGGGGCAGGAGCCTCGCCGTGCTGGGGAACATCGTGCTTGGACCCACCGGTTTATTTGCAGCATTTCTCTTGCTCCCTCTCCTGTGCTGAGCAGAAGCCAGGGAGCTAGACAGCTAGATGGAGAGAGGGAGGGGGAGAGAGAGAGAGAAAAAGAGAGGCCGAGAGCCTTCTGCGGTCGGCGGGGGCCTATAAATAGCCGGTGAAGTCTTCTAATACCAATCGGGTGCGTCATTACGGCCCTCCCCGGCTCCGCTCAGCAGCAGCCTGCCAGCGGGAGCGGGAGCTGCAGCAGCACCCGGAGCCAAGCAGCTCGGCTTGGCACGGGAGAGGGAGGCCCGGACGTGCATGGGGGGCTGCACGCTGTCTCCGGGAGAGTTTTGGGGGAGGAAATGAGCCACGCAACCTTACAAGCTGCAGGGCATATTCCCATTCTTTCTCTGGTGGCTGCCTGGTCGGTGTGGGGGGAAACCCCACTTCCCAGAATAAACGGGTGTCCGAGATCTGCATCTCTGCCTGACTTGGGTGTTGGGAGGATTTCTGATGTTCTGCTGTGCTGTTCGCTCCCCCACTTTGCTCCTCCTCACCCCATAGAGAAGGAGGAAGAGGAGGTGATGAAGTTCGGCAGTGAGATGGACAGGCTGGTTCAGTGCCAGCCAGCGATCCCTTCTCTGCAGGCTTAAATGTCTCTCTCAAAGGTGACTAAAGGCAAAAGGCTGAGGGATGCTAGAAGAGATTTCTAGCCAAGTTTCCCCTTTGTGTCACCACCACCCCACCGCACTGGAGATAACCCTCTTGTAAATAAGGCTGTCGCTCCTGCCTGGTGTTTTCAAACCCTTGCTGCCCAATCCAGATGTCAGGGCTAGGGTGTTAGGAGACCCGGTGCTTTCACTCCCAGCTCCTGCTGTCAGCCCCTCAGATGCAGCTGTGGTAGAGCACTCCTTGCAAAGACCCCTTATCTAAGACAGTATAAACTGCTCGCATGAGTATAGGGAGAGCTCATACAAATTAAAAGGAGACTCTGGTCATCTTCCCTTCTTTTTGTGACACTGCTGTATTTTTTGAGCATCCTGACTTGCTTCATGTTAGTAATTTCTCTTCCCCATCTCCTTTGTGTCCCTTTATTGCTCCTTGGAAGGTTTTGCAAACTCGGATGCAATTTGGTGTATATTTCCAGGAGCGTGGTTAATGGAGATTTCTTTATCAGGCACCAGTCTTGGTGACTTATGATGCCACTGATAAAAAGCTGAGGATAGACTGGCCCAATCTCGTTGGTTTCTACAGTCTCCCAAATAAATTTTTCCTTACAGAGTGTTGTAGAAATTGCTTATGTCAATCTGATGGAAAGAAGTGGAGTAACCCACCGATTAACTCTTCCTGGTGGGGTCTACTTGCTCAAAAAACGACCTTTTGAATGAGGAGATGCCAGGATGACACAGGTAGGTCTCTCTGCCGAGCCAATGCCATGAGATATGCTCCTTCTCAAGGAAGGTGGTAAAATTTCTCAGATTTAGGGCTGTCTATGGGGTCTGCCAGCATCACATCAGCCACGGGGCAATGTCCAGTGAAGGAACCAGCTCTCCATCAAGTCACACCCCACATCCAGTAACTGAAGACTCCTTCAGGCATCCTAATTCCCTAAGTTTCCTGAAGATGTTCATGCCCTGGAGCAGCATGGAGTTGACTGAGAGCAGCCTCTGCAAGATGTTAAATGTCCAGTGCAAAACCCAGCATGGAAGGAGAGGTATTGACAGATACAGCACAATTTAGGTATCAATGGAGGTCACTGGCACTGAGTAGCAGCACATGGGCTCTGCTGTGTCAGGGGAGACTGGAGTGCTTGCAGCAAGGGATAAAATGCCACAGAGAGTAGGACCATCCCTGCATGGGAACAACTCACTCCCAATTTGAGCATTTCTCAGTGTCCCCAAGGCTTAATGTTCAGCACACTTGTTTTTGTGAGTGTTTTGAAAGGTCAGATGCAGATGGAACAAGTGATCCTGTCTCCCCACACATCAAAAAACCACCCTAAAGTTTAGTGAATAAAATTCCTGATGTAAAACTTCTGCCTGGGCTGACAGCGGATTTGGGAACGATCAATACATTATTATAATCTAGTAATGGTATGTTACATAAAATATAATCCCTACAAATTGAGCTCTGCAAGCAGGAGCCGGTCTCACCCTCGGATGTGCTCTTCTGCATCCCTTTGCATCCAAACCACACTCTGTAGGGTTTGCAGGAGCCTGGGATGGAGGTGGTAGTGCCCTGTCCTGCTCCAGGCAAACCCCATTCCCTAGGATGTGATGTCTTGGGTCCCTGTGTCCCACAGGCCACTTGCATTTTTTCCCTCATGCTGGACATGTCTCCATCACGCTCATCTGCTCCCTGTCTCTGCTCTCAGCAAAACGCAACTGGAGCAAGAGCAGCCCCCCCAGGCAGAGCTGTCTCAGTCCAGAGAAACCTCAAACCCCATTTCCACGTCACCTTCCCCTCTTCTACATCTTCCTTAATCCAAAGGAGTTTGGGTTTGTACATCTCTTCACAGGGAAGAATAACATGTGTGAATTAACAGAGGCTCGAAACAGCTTTGGGTTTTTTTGGCACAGTGAGCTCCATATCAAGCAACAGGCTTGATATGAGCTGGGATCTACCTTTCTCAACTGGAATCAGGAGGATTACTCACATGTTTAAAATAAGCCCATGTTGAAATTCCCTTGTTGGATTAAGACCTAAACCCTGCAATTGTCACTTTTCCCACCAGAGGAAAGTGGCAGTGGCTTAACTAAATATACCATCCACATCGCTGCCTGCCCTTTCCAGATTGTTTCTTTTACCCCTTTTACTGGAACTCCTCCACGTTTCTGTAAGTTTATTTTACTTTTTGGTCAGTTTGCTTTTTTTCACCAATTCATCACCTTTCCTGCTACATCCCTTTCCCTGAGCCATACGTGAGCTCTCATCCTGCCTTTTCCACTTCTTCCTCATCTTTCTCTGCCTGTTTTTCTGCAGTTTTCCTTGCTGGAAAAGAAGATGCTAAACTAAAAATAAAAAAAAAATAGGAGGAAAACTGACTCCCCTAAGAGAGAGGAAGATGTTGGGTTATTAGCTTTCCACTCAGTAGGGCTCTTTGTCCCAAAACCTTGAGGAAAAGCTTTTCTGTGCATATATATTGCTAAATAAAAGAAGATGAGAGCAGCCTCCAGTCCCAAAGCCAAACACTAGTCTGGCTGCATGTAGTGCAGTCATTTCTACTCCTTCTTGGGTGGGTTTTTTAGTATTTAAAATAGGGTGAGCTCTCTGTTGCAGCCTGCCAACAAGGTGTTTTCACGGCCTGATCAGAAAGGGGGGTTCTGCATGCCCCCACATGTGGTATGATGGTGTTCAGGGAGCAAAACTTCTCTGGGAGAATATGAGAGGGTGCAGGCCAGCAGTGCTGGAGATGAGCTTGTCATTGTTCCAGGAGAGCATCCGCACCACCTGAGCCAGGGATGCAGCTAACAGGCAGGCATCCCACCACCGGTCCTGTTTAATTTTGTGGCTAGTCACAGCCTTTGGGTCCCTTTTCCATCTGCTGAATTTGGTTTCTGCCAGGGATGTGGAACTGAAGTGGGACAGAGAAGGATGTCAGGAGAGAGACATACTCTTGAGGACCTTTTCCTCTGTAGGAAAACTTCCTGAAAAGCTCAAATGGCCAAAACACTCCAAGAGGATACCTTTATGGCTGACTCCAAAAGTGACTCATGGTGTTTCGGCTGAATTACGAGACATATCCTTCCCTAACACACTCGCCCACCCCACGTTTCTAAAGTAACCCCTCTGTTCACTTCCTGATACTGTCTTGCTCATCATGAGCAATGTTCTACTTCTTCTCAACTCCCAGAATTGGCCTGCCCATCCCTCTCCACCGACAGTATTTCAGCCCAGGGTAGAGCAAGGTGCAGCCCAGGACTCACACGCTGCTCAGACACACGTGATTATACAGGAACAGATCTGTCCCACACCTCCAAGGGTTGATTTTACTCGTGTCAGGTCAGGATGTTAATTCCCAGACATCTCCCCTTCGCCGCTATTTATTTTTGCTGAAGCCAAGAGGTCACAGCTGTACCTTCTGATTCCCCAGCAAACCTGTGCTCTCAGCCCCCTGGAATTAGCCTTCTACCAAGAGCAGAGGTCTTTGTGTTCATAGGCCTTGTGTTTTGATAGCTCAGTCAATATTTTGGTAGCTTTAGGCAACATCTATAAATTATGAGAAGTGTGCTGATATGATAGACCCCTCCTGTTAGCTGCTGAAAGCCAGCTAGTGAAATGTGGTGGGGTTTCACTCTTCTGCCCAACTCCTTCCACCACCTGCTTGCAAGGGCTTCATTCTTCCATCATCACAGCCCAATCGGCCACTCAGGACCTTTACAGCGATGGCCGTGATTTAATCACGTCTCCAGCTCTGTTCGATGCCTGGAGTTCAATGGCACGTGGGGTATTTACCCCCCCCCCCCAAGGAGGATGTGAAATGCTCCTCAAGTGGGATTGTCTCTACGGGCACCTCACCTGGGCGCAAACCCACCAACGATGGTCTCAGGTAGGAAAAGTTAGGACAAGAACATCGTCACTCATAAAGCAGTGCAAGCTACCCCCATCTGTATATACAATAAATAGCTCTTTCTTGCTGGAAGGAAATAATTTTCCCTCTCCAAGCTGCTCTTCTCTTTTCTCTCCTGGCCTTCCTAGCCACTGCTGTCATCCGTGTCTCAAAAAGGTCCTAGTCTGCGTAGTTTCCTAATGCCCAACCTGTGTGAGACTAAGCTTTTCTCAGGAATTTGCTGGAACAAAAGAAATGCATTTCACAATGAGGAGAACAGTTGCCATAATAAGCATCAAAGCATGATGATACCCACTTTGGAGTTGTGTTGCAAAGGACGCTTTTCATTCAAACTCCCTCTTTTCAGGAGCTTCCCCTTCTGAAATGCTTTGCTGTTGTTAAGTAGCCCAAAGTGGGATTTGTGTTTGTGTGTGTGGGCACAGGAAGTTTGGCATAATTCACTCTGGATATTGTGGTAATGGGGTTATGCTAAGCATGAAACACAGCGATTTTCATGCTTTGTGGAAGCTGTTCTCCTGTTCTCCTAATTTCAAATCATTTCCCTTTTGATGGGTTACTTCTGCAGGTTGCACCTGATGCGAGGCTGCATGCTCTGGACACCTGGACAATGCGTCTGACCAGCCGGGACTGATCCCTACCTGAGCACCAGGCTCTTCCCTGTCACCTGCAGTAAGTCCCATCTGTGTGAGCAGGAGCTGTGGATAGAGACAAGGAGAAACCACAGCCTCTGGTCTCCTTGCTCGCTCCTCCCAGCAAGCTCACTCCATCTCCTGGATGGAGACCAGGGAGGTCTGATGATACCCCCTGAAATAGATAAGGGTATTGGGGTATCCTGCAAATTTGGGAAGGCTGGCAGCAATGTTTCTGGGCTTGCTCCTTTGCTGGGCTGGGTGAGCTGGGATCTGCACACTCAGATGCTTGTCTACTTGCCACTTGCCTTGCAAACAGCCAGTGCCTGCTCTTATACATCCTCCATGCCATGCCATGCCATGCCATGCCATGCCATGCCATGCCATCTGCCATCCCATCCCATCCCATCCCATCCCACTCACATTATTCCCTGTTAACCATGGGTTAGATTAGAGGGTTTGAGTGTATTTAGGTGCATGGAAGTGGGAACTTAAAATCACAGTGACAGCACAGGGAGTTAGATGCTGAGCCAGCTTAAGTGGTTTTGGATCTTCCCATCCCACAGCGAACTTCTGTCGAGCTCCTTGCTGCATCTTTAGGGATGAAATAGCCTTGAGAGTTTCACCTGGGAGCACAAAGGCTGTGCACTAGCACTTAGCTGAATTAGAGCCTGAGGGTGTAAGCTTTCCCTCTGTTCAGAAGGGAGATGATTAGCTGTGAGTTTTGCTGTCCCCCAGTCCTTCTGACCATTATCCTGAAAGCACAAGGCAGAAGGCATGGTTCTGATGACGATGATTTATAATACCCATAAACGCTGCTACTGTCGCAGCTAAGCCCCGCTGCCCCCACCCCCACCCCATGTGATGCTGTTGTTAGGGATATATAAAACACCCGTGGCGAGCGAGACTCGGCGATTCCAGGAGTCCAGAGCCCCCCCACCCCCAGCGTGACGGTGCTGCCGGTTGTGCCAGGCGGAGGAGGGAGGAAGGCTTGCCAATGGAGGCTTTATGTCATCTCGGGGCTGCCCCCGTGCCGCAGCTGGCAGGGGACCAGTGCGGCTCCTGGCACCCTTTCTCGCTGTCTCAGAGCAGCTCTGATTTACGCCTGGCTCCGGTGGCCCTCCACGGGCTGTCCCAGCCAGGGCACGGAGTGCTTCCCCTGTCTCCTGCCCATCTCTCGTGGTTTCCTCCCCAAACCCAGTTCTGGGCAGGGCAGCAAGGATTAGCTATGCTCACGCACGGTGTATCTTGAGATCCCAGGTAACACAGGAAGCTATAATCTGTGTGGCAGACAACATGCTTGTTCACAATGTGAATGAATCAATAAACCTGCTTTTTGGTGGTGGGACTGAGCACGTATCTCCCTGCCATGTGAGACAGGGGCATTCCCAGCCACCGAAGCTTACAAAGTAACAAAATCCCCCCAAACCTACTGAAATTCTGATGCTGAACTGTGAAATGACAACCAGAAGAAAGGCTTTTGTTTTCCCTCTCCTTTTTTCTTGAACCAAACAGTACCTGACTGTTTAACTTGCAGCTAAGGATTATTTATGCAGGGCTCTTGTGTAGGTAAAGCACCACGTCCTTGGCCCTCTGCCCACGTAGCACAGCGCGGGATCTCTCCTTACAAATTGCAGCTGTATAACATAACAGGAAACGTGGGGATTTAAGTTATTCCACTGGAAAGATTAATTATTTGGAAAACAGTTATGCAGCAGCTTTGTGTATTTTTGGAGCTAAGGTGACCCGCACCATCTTAAATGGAAAGAAAGTCACTGGGAAGGAAGAAAAAGAGGTGCTTTAGGGAGGGGAAGCATTGTGGGACATTATTGTATTTTATTTTATTTTAAATTTTATTTTATTTTAATTTTCTGTCTGAATTGTCTGCTTTCACAGAAGGAGCAAAGCTGAGCTCTATGAAGAGCAGCCCCATCCGGGTAATGGTGTTGGAGAAATGGGAGCATGTGGGAGCTACTGGACCTCGACTCTTCCCAGCAAAAGTCCTATCCACCTGCTTGAGGGGAAGATGCAGGAGTCCTGCTGATGGGGGAGGCTGATGAGAAGCAAGCTTGGAGGCAGAGGTTCAGTGCAATAGGTTGTAGTCTCCTCCAAGTACGCTGCGGAGAGCCTGTGGGAGGACACCAGATCCCAAGGAGCCTCTTTCCTCCAGGTAAACACTCTTGAAAAGGCATGCTCGGTGTCTGGAGGGGCAGAGAATGGGGTGACAAGCCATACCTCCTGCTCATGTCAGTCTGTCCAGCCTCATCCATCTAGCTGTGAGCTTCTTTATATAGCCTTGTTGATGGGATTTTAATTTGCTCCTCTGTATGCAAGCGATTACCCCAATTAAAGGAAATAGCGAATGCGCTGCTGCCACACGTGGGTGTGGGTGAGGGCCAGGTTCTCCCATCGCCCCTGTGGGTGCTTCCCAGAGACTCCACGGGGGTCTGCAGCCACAGCAAAACATCTCACTGACAAGGATTCCTCTTAGCATCCAAATGGGCTTAAATTCTGGAGCTCTCCGAGGGATGTGGTTTGGATAAAGGAGTGGTAGTTATTTTTAGGCAGCACAATGCACCTCTTAGTGAAGTTTTTCCACTCAGACACTTAACCCACGGCCATTTCATGAGAACAGCTATCCCATGCCTAGCCTTGCACTAACTTGGCCTCCTGGGGCTTTTGCCTATGGCTGTGGTAGGGACCTGGTGGTCTCCCGCTCTTTGCTCAACAAGAGCTGCTGAAACGAAAGCCCCAAGGGAGAAACCCTCCTGCCTGAGTGTCTTGGGGGGGTTTTGGGAGGAACCTGGTGAAGACCATGACTTCTGGCCTGGTAGTCATACTGCTGCGTTCTTCTTCTTCCCCACAGACAGGAGAAATGGGCTAGAGGTGCCCAGGAACAAAATGGGTATCACAAAAAGCCATGTCCAGCATCCCTCCGTTCATCAGTTCACAGGGGAAGACTGGGAAAAGGACAATTAGTGATAGGCTAATAACAGCAAAGGCCTGCTTTCAAGGTGCAAATGTCTCCTAATTGATGCAGGATGGTCCATTATTTTTAATTTTCATGTTCCAGGTCCTGGCAAAGAACAACTTCAGATTCAGGAAAGGCAAAAGTTTCTTATAAAATGAAGAATGTGTCCTACGTAAGTAGCAAACTAAACAGAGAGCACAGTCTTCCTAACTTTCCAAGTTTTTTATTTCTGCCTCATTTGCTGCTACCTCAGACTAACCAGAACTCCCTGTTTGTCTAATATAAAACAACTATTTTCACAAAACTCTTCAAGCCACAGTAGTTGAGCTTCACCACAATAAGTCACCACTCAACTATGGCAAATGTTAATATATAAAAAACCCCGTGCTGGGTATAAAAAAAAGACCCAAAGAAAAGGAGGAGGAAATGATTTGACTCAATGCCCCTGCATTTCAGCGCATTTGATACAAGACAGAAGGCATATTTTTCACCAGCCAAAAAATAACATTAGTGGAAGGTTACTTTCTTTGCCGTGTCACACCTCATGTTGCTGTTGGCTGTCAAGCCAAACCCCACACATACCACCAAGCTGAGTTGAATTTTATACCCAGAGTGCTTCCCCAGAGCAGATACCCACAGGGCCCTTCTGGTGTGTGACCTGGGGAATCCCACCCTGCCCCACAGCCCGGCTCTTAGTCACCATCATTTTGCATACCTGTGTGATGGCTGGACAAAGTGTCCGTGGTGTCATCCACCGTATCACTAGGCTGTCCAAGGTAGGCCCATAGTCATTCCAGGCCATGTCTAGACTCAGTGGAAGGAGAGACTCTGTAGGGGACAGTCCTGCTTAGCTGTAACTCCTGTGGGGAGAAATGGCAGTTGCATCTTCTAGGGTCAGGGTTAGGCTGTGGTTGTACTCAATGATCCAAAGGGTCTCTTCCAACCTGGGCGACTCTATGATTCTATGATTGACTGTAGAGGCAACCCAGGACAACAAAACTCCTTATTTGGGTTTTTCAGAGAACTGCTTGAAATTGAGTGAGACAAACACAAGGCAAATGTGGGGAAAAGGTCAGTAAATCTCCGTGTCATGCACAATATGAACCTTTACAAGGAAATAAGAGGCTGCTGAAAATAGCAGAGGGGTGGTTGGGTCTGAGGCTAGCAAAAAAGTTCAGCTGGGAAACAAGGACAGCAGAGATACACCAACAAGCTTTCAAGAAACCAGGTCTTTTGAGTGAAGCAACAGATCTTCTACATGCAAAAGTCACCTGAAGATGCAAAAGTCACCAGAAGACAGAAAGTGGCTGGAAGAGCAAGATTTTACTGCCAGTTCACGTACAACCTCAAGCAATGCCAGAGAGGTTGGTCGGCACGATGGCCATTTGAGTTTGCCAGAGAGCCAGATGTTCCTTGCCACGGGGAAATGATCTTCCACACCTTGGCATCTGGTTCCTGTAACTGCCAGTAAAGGAACAGGACGGGCCCATTGTGTGGAGGGGCAGGTGGCACACTGCAGCGGCCTTTCCAAATAATTACTAAGAAGTATTAGGGGAATTTTTGGCTGAGAGGATACAGAGAAGCACTGTGAACGAGCTCTGTGAGTGCAGCTCCAGGAATCACTGAAATTAGCATTTATGGCTTGGTATTTCAGAGTGCCAGGGTAGAGGATTTCAAGAATGAAGGATTATTTGGCAACCAAACCCTCTTCCTGGTGCTACCATGTCAATGAACAGATCCCTAAGTGAGCAGCCAGGCAGGCCAGGAGTTACTGTGTGCCCACCCACGCTGACTTGCATGGCAAGGGGGGAACACCAAGCTCTCACCAGCCTTCCTGCAGGGTTGGGTGTTTCAGAAGCTGACCTAAGAGGAAGAGGAGGGCTTGAAAAATAAGACAGAAACCCAGCAATTCTCTTTATACTCCATTTGAGGAAGGAACAAAATGCTTTAGAGGCTTTTGCAAATCTGGCGTCTCAATTATCTCCTGGGCCCAGGCTATTGCCTTCATAAAGCTCCTGTGAAGTCCTTTACCTGCTGAGAAAAGCAATATGAGCACAGGAACAACAGCTCCAGGAGCAAATGCTCTGCTCATGGTAGAGAGCTGTCCATTGCGGATCCCCACAGGGCAAAGTTAGACCAGCCTCAGTGCTCCCCATGCTGGGTCAGAGGTGATGCCGCCAGTCCCTCTCACCTTTCCCTGGATGCTGATCTACCACTGTCTCACTTTGGTCCTCTGTGGAGCTAAAAAAAAAAAAGTAATGGGAAGGTCTTAAGAAGCCTGAAGAAATCAGGAATGCTTCCTAAAGCCCTGGCTTGTGTGACATCCAGCTGCTCAGAGCAGGCGTTAGCGGGTTGTTTCTTCTAAATGAAAAGCTGTGATAAACTCAGCTGCTCTCAGCTCCCATCCCCATCGTTATCCTTTGGGGTTAATTTCCTGAGATGAAAGGGGCTATTCCCACCTCCTAGATAACCACTGGCAGGAGTGTCCTGCACACTGGGACAGACCTCTGCACCCCACCCTACCAGGCTGTGGGCTTTTTGATTTTCCCAGAGCTTCTGACACAGCAGAGCAGGGTTGCAAGTGACATCAGGGCAGCCTCAGGATGCATCTTGGGCCACACGCAGTGGACCTGCACAGCTCCCCCAGCATCGTTACTATAATCACTGGCAGAGCCTGGCAGACGCCTGAGCCACCGACACTAACAATTAAGTGCAATTATCTAAGGGGGGAGTGTGTGTTATATGGAAACACAGCCCTGCTGTGAGTGCTGATGTGCAGAGGTAAACATGGAGCCAAGTGGAGAAATAAAAGTCAGGTCTGAATTTTTTTATTTTCTCTTTTTACGGATCTGCTCCCTGTGAGAGCTGAGCCTTAGGGCTTAGAGGTTGTTTTTCACCTGTTCAGGTGGATGAGAGACACCCTGCTCTCTCTCCCCCAAATGCCATAAAGGGATAAAGATCTGGCCACATCTTCCACGCAGAATGACCCCAGCGAATCCTACCCACAGTGGGGCGTGGGGGGGATCGGGGAGACATTACCAGGAGGGAGTGAGTAATCTCAACGTGAGCTCTCCACATGGTGGGAAACAGGATGGAGAAAGTGAGGTGGGCACCCAAAGCATGGGCGAAAACAGACCCTGCGAACTGGGAGCTCCTGGTGTTAACGGTTTATACGTGGTTTTGGGTTACCTTGAGCAGGAAAGGTAAAACTATGACCTAGATAACAGTCCTGGGGAGAACAAAGGAGAAGATGTTGATTGGGGAGTAGCTTCTAGCTGGCTCCAGCCCGGCGGCAACACGTTTACTCTTCTCAAGGCTAAATCCGAGATCAAAAGGGAGATCCCGAACTTCAGAGGACCCCAGGGTCCAGGCTGGGGAGGAGGAGGATGAGAGGCTACTGAGCCGTGCTCCCTGCTGGCAGCCAAGGAATCATAGAATTATAGAATCATAGAATATCCTGAGCTGGAAGGGACCCACGAGGGTCATTGAGTCCAACTCCTGGCTCCACACAGGCGCAGTGAGAAGAGCACACACATCTTCAAAATGAATAAAAATGGCTTTACTTGGATGGGACTGGTCTGAAGTTGCTCCGACTGTCCAGCTGGCCAGGCTCACGTGGCTCCAGGCAGAAAGGACCACTCCACAAAATGCCAGGCGGACTGTAGCCCCCCGGGAGGGCTGTCCCTTTACCTTAGGGGACCACTGGACCACCTCACTTTGACTTTCATCTGTTTGGCAACATGCATCACCTTGAAGAGAGAAATCTCCCCACCTTGCAAAAGGAGCTCTTGGAGAAAACAAAAAAATCGCAAGGAAATGTACTTTGTAGGATGTCTTTCTCTGGGCTGAGGAGCTTCAAGTGGTATCAAGGACGATTTTCAGAGGTGGCTTATAATTATAAAGCAAGACACCGTGAGTTTGTACCAAGGTGTCCTGAAGCTACCAGGGGTGTGACCTTGACTCTGGCTCAATGGGAATTGAAGGGGATAGTATATTATGTCCCCTCAACTTTAAATTACAAATGCCTAGGGGCAGCCGGGTTTTTACATATCAAGCAGAGTACTTGGTGAGAAGCTCTGAGGTGAGAATGGCAACCCTTTATTTTTCTGAGCATCCCAGAAACGTATCAAGGCCGCAGGGAATGTTAATGTATTTTATTGGACAAGCCGCTAGAGCTGGAAACAGCTTGTCAGCTGTTGGGCTTCCAGGATAAAAGAAAAACAAAACAAAACAACCCCACACTTAAGAGCTTTACAAAAGTGCCCAGAAATACTTCACTCATGCCAACAACACCTTAAATAAACCATCAAAAGTAGCCAGACAAAAACTAGAAATATCCCCAGAAACCAAAGAGGTTCTGTGAGTGTGGATCAGCTTTGGGCAAATTATAGCTGGTTTGCTTGAAAGGCAAAATATTTCCCTGCAAAATTTTCCTAGAGAGCATACTCAGTCCTCCCTTCTTTTCTACCAAAACTTGAAAATTTAATGAAAAGATTGAAATCCAGCCAGGCTTGACACGGGTGGAACGTTGAACTAAGCAGTTTTTCTTTGAATCGAAATTCTTATTTATTTTTTTTTTTCCTAAAAAGAGAACTATAGGAAATCCCTGTGGATTGGCAGGGTATTCTTGTGGTTGCTGGGAGAGCCTGAGCAACCTGGGCATCTTGAACGAACAAGACCTGACAGCAAGAGAAATATTGATTTATGAATGAGCCTAAACTGGGGAATTCCAGCTCTGAAGCTTCATCCCACTTTGTGTTTGATCCTATTCAGTATCCAGGACCAGGCAGCTTGTGAGTCTGAAGCTCTCCCAGTCACTGGGGTAGTCTGAGATGTGTATTTCTAAGAAATACAGTTTAAAAGACAAAATCCAAGGCAAAAATAGAGCATTTCTCATTCTCTGCATCTGTTTGTTTCTCACTGTCCAGCCTCCCTTGGTTTATGCTAGGAGCTGTAGGGAAGATTAGACAATTCATGGTGAACTTGTACAGCCAAAGAGTTATTTAATCCCTCATTACCCAGGCACTTGCTGCCTACTTTGCCTATCTAGAAAGCAATTTATAAATGAATTAATAAAGAAATGGTTTGGCTCAACGGAGAGCCTGGGTATTGCTCTGACATTACTTATTCATAGCCGGAATTTGCCTCACCTTGTGTTGAGTCAGGTGGTGGAGTTTAATCCTGTGTCCCCTCTCACTCGGAGCACTTCTCCATCCTGAGAAATAGAGAACGTTACAAGCAAAGTCCACGGGGCGTTGTTTCCTCTATTGCTATGCAGAAGGCACTCCAAGCAAGGTTGACATCAAAGTGCTATTATAATAAATCCCCTATTATTAGGGGGAAGTTTTTTACAGAGAGAGTGGTGAGGTGCTGGAACAGGCTGCCCAGAGAGGTGGTGGATGCCTCATCCCTGGAAGTGTTCAAGGCCAGGTTGGATGGGGCCCTGGGCAACCTTGTGTAGCTCCAGGCCTGAGGTTGGTGGCCCTGCCTGTGGCAGGGGGGTTGGAGCTTTATGATCCTTGGGGTCCCTTCCAACCCTTGCCATTCTATGATTCTATGATTCTATGAAAGCGCTACAGTAAGCACCAAGCATAATAAGCACCAAGGAAGGGATGCCATGATTCATACATCAGGAGAGGAGCGGAGACTGCAGGACAACATCTCCCTCCCTTTGGTCTCCTTATTGTGGTGAGGTTCTTGTCAAAGGCACAAACCCCCCCTCCCCAGCCCCTTGGAATATCAGACATTTGTTTAAGTCATGGTGGCTGCCAGAAGATAATAGCTGTCAGTGCAAAATTACAAATCATCCTGCATAATGCTGTGCTGATTGCAGTGAAAGCAATGGCATTATTTGAATTTTACTCTCTTTTCTTTTGCCTGTCTTTGTTGCCATGCTTAGCTGGAGGGCGCAGCGTGGCAGCCTTGCCACGGCAGCCTTTCTGTGCTCAGATCTGCGTGGCTGGACCAGCATCACTTGTGAGACGCTCTCTGGATGCTCAGAGAAAAGGTTCAGCAGGTACCTTAGGGCAGGTGGGTGATCCCACCCCACATCATCCCAGCAGAAAGCCTTTGTGGGCTCCTCCTTGGGCCCCTTTCACCAGCAGCACCGTACGGGTCTACTGTGGTGGGGGAAATGATTTCCACCTTCCTTCCAGTTCTGAAGAAGGGAAGCACAAACCCGAGCTCAGGTTAAACCATGACACCATCACTGTGTTATTGCCACAGGATGGTCCTGGAAATACTGACCAGGTGGGCAGTTAATAGGGGATGCTTGAGAAGGTACTATTTTGTGGTGATCAGTTATCCAGTGGGAATCCCCTGCTGAGGGAGGAGAACGTTTTGTAGCTGTGACAAAAGCTGGCACTTAGTTCTACCTGAAGTTCTAGTGAAGCAGAAAAAGATCATCCCCAACGTTTCTCAGTGCTACCAGATGAGAGGCTGCTTGAGTCAGGGATGCTGCTGTGGGGAGTTGGCTGGGTCAAGAAAATAATTAAATCAGATGTGGGAACAAAGTGGAACAAGGGGGATAATTATGAATCAGGGAGCAGAAGAAGGGTTGTCACCTTAGCAATTGGGAGACACAGTCAGGGCAGCTATTCAGTCACAAATGAAATGTGCTTCAGCACCTCTCCTTGCCTGGGCAGGTGGGGCTCCTGCCATCATCTTCTGCAAAGCACACCCATGGGGCAAAAAACCAAAAGGACAGCACATTTGGGGCCTCAGGGTAATGTTTGGCCAGCCAAGTACATCTGGGGCCTCAGGGTAATGTTTGGCCAGCCAAGTGTGCCTGTCAGCTTCACACTGTGCCCTGCCTTAGTCAGAAAGGGTTTTCCAAAAGCGCTGTAGAGGTGCTGTGCCTGCCCACCACCAGCTCTTGGGTTTGCTGGTGTCATGTGGTCCTGTGGGGCCCAAAGAGCCCCTGTTTCCTAAGTCAGGCTCTAACGCTAATCCATCATACATATGCTCTGCTTCATACAGGTGTCTCCTTCCTTCTGTCCTGTAGAGATTTAGCTGGTGAAACTCAATTCTTGTGGCATGCCCTTGAATCTCCGGCTCTGCTGCACCCAGTGCTGCTCACGTGGGGCTATGCCTCCAGTACAGATGGACTTTAGGGTGGTGCTCAAGTGCTCTCACAGTCCCTGCTCTCACTGCTTCTTCTCAAAGGAGTATGAAGGGATTTTGTGAGGAGTCTGAAGATGGGACTTTCGCATTGTGGGAGGAGTTATGGGTCACAAAAACATCTGGAAAACATGCCAGCTCCTCTAAAGCGTGGGGCTTTGCAAGGAAAAAAGGTGTGATGCCCTCAAAGGAGCTGACATGTCCCCTTCCCAAGCAAGATCCTGCTCTGCATACAGCCAGATCCACCTTTAGCTCATAGCCAGGCTTTCCAAAGCCCAAAAAATCACCGCAAATGAGGCTTTCTGTGTTTTTAGGCCCCCCACCCCCCCATGAAAAGCTGCTTCCCCTCTCCCTGGCATCACAGAGTTGCTAGCAGTGCTAATTCAGAGAGCAGAGAAGAGCCGTTCATCTTCTTTAACACCCTCGGTTTTAGCTTAGGTCAAGATGTGCTCATCTACCATTTTCCAGTGATTCACAAGCCAGAAAAAGCTCCTGGCTGCTTTAGAGGAGGGATACACGAAGCCCTCAGTCACCGTAAGTCTCTTCCCTGCCAAATGCTAATTTTGCATCAGAAGCATCATGTTTTACTTGGATTTTGAGATGACTTCTCCCCACCTCCCCCTTTTTTCTTTGGGTTTTGTTTTTTTTTTTTCTTCTCAGTTCTGTCATTTAAGGACACATCCTGCCTGGGAGGTGGTGAGCACCCAAAAATTCCTGTGAAACATGTGGGTGCCAGAGCCTTCTATGTGGGATTTGGAAACAGATCATCCTGGGGTGCAAATTACTGTAGGCCTCCTGATTTTTGAGGAGCAACTTCACCAAGTTTGCAATTGGTCTAAGCAGGATGTTAAAATTCATCAGCAAGGTGAAGCTTCAACAGAGGCTTAGGTGAGGAGGAAGGTTCCTTAGGGGGTCATTGAAAGGACCTATTTTTTTTTACCTTCTTTGGTCTATTTGTGGCCATCCACCATTGTACTTTGAAAACCTTGCCCAGTGACAGGAATGACAGTGTCTGGTAGGTTTTATGGCATTTCCAGGACTTTTCCTTTCTGGTGATCTGTATTCTTGATCTTGATCTTTAGCTGTGTTCCTTTCCCCCTCCTCTTCTAGGATTTTATCAAGATAAACCCTGTGATTATTAGCTGCCATAATAAATGCAAGTCAAAGATCCCAAGTTAGAAGCAGTGGAGAGGTTGGTACCACTGCAACCTTCCCTTCTCCTTGTAGATAAAACTTGGTAGGTCTTATTAGATCCACACATGCTGTCATATTTAGATGATTAAAGATTGGCACTCGGTGTCCAAAGCCTCAGTAGCACAGAGCAAAGAAGTCTGAAGAGGACATCCCTCCTCAATAATTAAGCCAGTGGAGATGCCAGAGATTTGAGTCCCTGTTCCCCTGCAAACATGGTGGAGGCTGCACCACGAGCAACCATGTGGAAGTTTCTCTTCTTTCATCCTTTTCCATCTAACCGAAGATTTGACTCTTCCACCTAATTAAAGGTCAGAGTAGAGGCTACAGACAGGTGACCACACCGTGAGATGGCCTTGTTTGGCAGGGCAATGTAAAGTGGCTCCACTGGGAAACGGGAACTGGGGCCAAGTTGGGAAGGGAGGCAGGTAAGGAGAAGAAGAAACAGAGGAAGTAGAAGTCAGAAAATTCTCCTTTGACCCCTCTCCCATCACTTGTGTGATCACTCTACGCTCCTGTGAACATTAGGTGCCAGTGAGACCGCCTGAAACACCAAACAAAACGCAGGCTGTAGCCCCAGGGGTGGTAGAAAGAATTAAGATAGCCAAACGTTACCCCTCCTCTGGGAGATGTGGGACATAACCCGGCACAGGGAAACCCGCTTTGCATCTTGCATGAAATATGCCCAAGCCACACCTCCAGCTCTTGGCCCCCAGGGGAGGGCTCCTAGTTATTCATTTCCACTTGTGAGTGTCTCTGCTTGGCGCTCGCGTGGCTGCGTGTGCGGAGGGAGCTCGGTAGCCAGGGATGGGAAAGCCCTGTTAAATCATTAAGCCTCTCCCCTGAAGAGCAGGCCACGTGCTCTCCATCTGATAGAAACCGATACTGCAGTTTATCTCTGTCAGAAGCACTGCCAACCCTTGGTGCCTGTCTCTTAATCTCACCCTTTTCTTAAAATGCGTCCTTGGGCTCTGCTGTTGTTTCAGCAGGAAAAGGGAAAGGTGAAGGGGGGATCATGCTTAAACAACCTGATTGCCTTCCCCCATGAGGTGACTCGGTGGATGTGGGGGTGGGTGTTGTTTACCTTGACTTTACTAAGGCTTCTAGCACTGCCTTCCAAAGCATCCTCACAGGTGAGCCGAGAAAGCGTGGCTTAGATGAGTGGATGGTGAGGTGGATTGGAACCCAGGCGAATGGTTGGGTCTAGAGGGTTGAGGTCACTGGTGGAGGCAAGTGGTGTTTCCCCAGGACACTTCATTACTGACCTTGACGGTGGGACAGGGTGCATCCGCAGTGAATTCACAGGCAATACAAAGCCAGGAGGAATAGCTTATACACCAGGTGGTTGTTCTGCCATCCAGAGGGGTCTCCACAAGCTGGGAGACTTGTTGTGGTGTTCAAAAAGGGGAAATACAAAGCGATGCCCCTGGGGAGGAATAACCCCAGGCACCAGCCCACAGTGGGGGCTCACTGGTTGGGTGACACCTCTGCAGAGAAGAACCTGGGGGTTTTAATGGACACCCAGGTTGCACATAAACCAGCAATACATCTTTGTGCCAAAGAAGGCCAACAGATTGGGCTGGAGGAGGTGATCCTGCACCAGGAGGGTTGTTGCCCCTCTACTTAGCACTGGTGAGGCCACATTTGGAGTGCTGGGTCTAGTGATGGGGTCCTTAGCATGAGAGAGACATGGACATACTGGAGAGAGTCCAACAGCGTCTTTCACATGAAGAAGAGCTGAGAGCTGGGACTGTCCATCCTGGAGAAAGAATGCTTGGGCGGGGGATGTGAGAGGTGTGTGGGATTATCTCCTCATTGTGTACAAATTACCTGAAGAAAGCAGAGCCAGGGCCTTTTCAGTGGTGACTGGTGACAGGACCAGAGACAATGAGCACGAACTGAAACACGGGAGGTTCCCTCTGAACACCAGGGAATGCCTTTTTACTGTGAAGGTGATTGAGCACTGGCACAAGTTGCCCAGGGGACTTGTGGAGTCTCCATCCTTGGGAATAGTCAGGAGCAGTCCAGACATGATCCTGGATAACTGGTTTTAGATGGCCCTGCTTGAGCAAGAGAGCTGGACCAGATGATCTCCAGAGGTCCCTTCCTACCTCAACCATTCTGTGACTCTCTGATTCCCTTTCTGATTTTTTTTTTCTTTTCTTTCCAACTGAGGAAGCCTTCTCTGCCTCCCACTACCCAGCTTTTTCTAGGCATCATCAGCCACAATTTCCAATATGGGGAAACTGAATCCTATTCCCGGGGCTTGAAAGACAGATATTCAGCAACTCAGATATTCAGCTGCATTTCATCAGGTGCCTCGTCCCTCTTCTCCAAGAGAAGGGTCTCATGATCTTCAGTGGGTGTCAGCAGCTGTGGGATGTTTTAATCCAGGGAACCAGGGCTGTGTTGCAGCACTGTGGTATTAGCAGGGTCTTCCTCTGTCAGATCTTGCCTGTAATTTATATTTCAATAGTGGAAACCATTTGTGCCCCACCATCTCCTGAGCTGGCCCAACATCCACAAGCCTATTGCTAATCTGCTTGCTCTAATGAGTGCATCAATTCCTAGCAGCGATTGTTGTCGTTAAATCAATAAGACATGTAACCCATTCATTCTTCTGCTGCCTCACACCAACACTTGAGCAGCTTGTTAACAAGATTTGCTAACGCTGAGGTCCCACAGTCCTGAAGTTTCACACAAAACATAACAGTATTTGGCTTATGGAGCAACTTCCCCAGTTTCCTTTGTTCTCCTAAATATTTTAACCCCCTTTTTCTGTTTTCCCTGGGATTTTTCAGCATTCAGAACCTGTGGAGCAGCATTGCTCGGCTGGAGGCTGCTCAGGCTTGAAGGAAGCACTGACAGCAAATGTCAGGCATCGCTTTCTGCAGGTAGTCAAACACTGCCCCAGAGGCAGGCAGCTCCTGGTTTGCCCAGCAATTTGTTTCCCCCCCAGGGAAGCACCACGCTAACTCCTAGTCATCCCTAAGGGGCTTCCTTCTTTCCCTGGGATCTACTCCTGATATATATATATATATATTTAATCACTTGAAAGTAGAACTGTGGCCTCTTACAGTCCCCCCAGCATCATTCTGGCTGGTAAAAACTCCATTCCTGGAAATCTGGATGCTGGGTAATGTTTTAAGGATGAGGAGATGACCCCAAGGTGGACAGAATAATTCCTGACATTAAAGTGTGGCTGACGTGGCCCTTCTCTGGGGCAGCAAGAGCAGCCTGTGCTGGCCAGGGGTACCTCTGTGGTGTGAACTAGCCTTTCTTACTGTTTTTACAGGTGGCTGGGTCTGACCACCTCCCCGAAAGACCTTCATCCTTGCTCCATCCACGTGTGCATGTGCATTGGCATAGTGGGACTGAGGTCTAAGAAAATAAGGCTCACACCTGACTCACTGGCTTGCTGACCCTGATTTGTTTCTGCTTGAAAAGCATGGCAACAGTGGAATGTGGCATGTCTGGCAGTGTGGAGAGGCAAGCAGGGAGGCAGAGGAGGGTGGTGATGCCAGGGGAAGAAGAGGAAGAAACACAAAAGGATCCAGTGAAGAGAAGGCCAGAGGTGCTCAAGGACAGACACAAAAGTCAAGCTGATTACAGAGAGGGAGAGGCTGTTCTTTAAAACATAAAGGGGAGCAGCACAGGGGGATGTGGAAGAGCGGGAATGACAGGGAGATGTATCAGATGGGCAAGCCTGATGGGGGACTGAAGGTGGCGGCACAAAAGGGCAGAGACAGATACATACGGCTTTGCAATTAGCGGCTATGATTTATGGTCGCTTCTTTGTCCTATCATCCCTCCCTGGCAGATGTCCTGCAAGCAGCAGCAGTCAGGGTGTGAGTGGGATGTTCAGGGAGGGAAGAGAGGGGGGTTTTTAAATTGTCAGCCCATCCGTGAGGTACGGAGGGGCCTTGCTGGTAGTCTGTACAACGTACCCAGGCCATTCTCATTACAAATGTATTCTAAATTACATAGTAGCTGAACTTATTCAAATAACTTTAAGAGATTCCCTTCTCCCTTTACCCCAACATTTGTGCTTCTCACAGGAGGTTTCTGTCCCCTCAGTCAGAGCCTGAATGCTCAGAGCTTGTTTGGGTTTCAGCCAGTGGCCGGTGAGGCACTGGGAGAAGGGAGGCAGGAGCAAAGGTGGTGCAGGGAAAAGCTTTCTTGGAACAAATCTGTTGCACTGCTCCTCTTTCTCCTCAGCCTGACCATCCCCCTCCCCTGTGTACACACAGAGAGAAGTTTCTATCCCACCCATTGGGCCAAAGCTAGAGGAAATGTGTTTGCGAGGTGATCCTTTAATTAGCCGGTGAGGCAGTGAGGTTAACAGAGGAGCTCAAAGCTGGGGAGAGGGCTGAGATATCTGGCTTTGATTTATTTTCAGTGAGTTTTTTCCATCTCTGCTCACACGGCGAGGTTCACACCATAAGTAGGGAGCAATGGGCTAATCTTAAAGCAGGGCTGGCTTGGAGGGCCACCTCCAGTCGCCACCATGGAGGAGGAGGCAACCGAAGGAGGAACTGGGGGTACACAAGAGGAGAAGCAGGAGGCAAATGGGGTGAATTTGGAAAAGGAGAGGTGTACACCCTTGGGAGAAGAGGTTGGGGAGGCTTGGCTGTTCAGACAGGGCCAGCAGCAGCCACAGCAAAGGCAAGTGGTGGGGCAGGAGGGATGTGTGGATGACCACAAGCTCCTCTTGGGCAGTGAGTCAGGACTTGTGGGCTCACCCTTTCCTATAATAGCAGGGGCCGAGGGTGTTTACTTTGTCTGCTCTGGCAGCCCCAGCACAGGCACCCTTTGTAGTCCTCTAGCCCCTTTGGGAACCCACCCACAGCCCCAGGCTGACAGGCTTCATTCCTGGGACACCTTGGGACTCCTGTGCCTCTCAGGGGAATGAAGAAATAAAGCTCCTGGGATTGACTGTGTCAATCATGAAACTATAGACCCATATATAAATGCAGATATATTAATATGTTAGTTTTGCTTTGCTGCTCAGTAATTCCAGGGTAACTTCTGTTTGGAGTGAGCACACCCCAGTAAATCACTCCCAAACAGCTAATTTGTTGGACTGTGTCCTGGTTCTGGCCAGGCCAGGGTTGACCTCCCCAGTCAGCCAACACAGGTGAGCTGAGTCAGCCCAGGTGAGCTGAATTAGCCAGAGCTGTTTTCCACACCACCTGACACCACTTGCTTATAAAAGCAGCCGGTTGGGGAAGGGTGGGGTTTCTGCCTCTAGGACACTTGGAGTGTGGCTGGGATGGTCGTTGGGCAACCCTCTGTAAGCGTCGGTTCAGTAAGGTACTGTGTGTTAGCACTGGGTGTTCGTGTAACAAGCCATTATTGTTCTGTATGCACTTTGATATTTGGCAGTAAACTGTCTTTATCCCAACCCACGGTGGCTCTGCCTGTTTCTCCTCTGGGAGTGAGCGAGCGGCTTGGTGGGCATTTGTCCTCTAGCCCGGACCAAACCACCGCAGACTGGCAGGACTCACACCATGACAGCTTGGAAATGAGACTAGAAGTGTACATTCCCTCCCCCCCTCCCCCCCTTTTGGAATTTATTGTGTTATTTGTCCTGCTTTCAGCTGGTATGGGGAATGGAGTTAATTTTCTTCCTAGTAGAGGGTACAGTGCTGTGTTTTGGATTTAAGATGAGAATGATGTTGATAACACACAGATGTTTTGGGTGTTGCTAGGCAATGTTTAGACCAAGTCAAGGACTTTTTGGCTTTGCACACTGCCCTGACAGTGAGGAGACTGGGGGTGCACAGGGAGCTGTGAGGGGACACAGCTGACCCCATTCCATACCATATGGTGTCATGCTCAGTAGATAACTTGGGGAGGGGGGGGACTACCCAGGGGTTGGCACCATGGCTCAGGAATTAGCTGAGCATCAGTGGGCTGTAGGTGGTGAGCAACTGTGCTGTGCATCACTTGTTTTGTATACTTTCTTATTGTCATAATCATCCTCATCATCTTCCTTTTCTGTCCTATTAAACTGCCTTTACTTCAACCCAAGTTTTCCTTTTCCCCCCGGTTTCCTCCCCCATCTCCCGGGGGTGGCGAGAGAGCAGACAGCTCTGTGCTCCCCTTAGTTGCCAACCAGCTTAAACCATGACACGGTTTCTTCTCTGAGCCACAGGTCCTTTGGGGGAGCATCGGGTGCTCGTTTGCCCAGCTTGGTCGCTTTTTCTTGAGAGCCCATCCTTTTCCCCGGCTTCCTGGGATGCTGCAGCAGCTCCCCTGCCCTTAGAGGAGCTCAGGAGGAGCTTTGCCTGGGAAACAGGGATTTGCTGCCTCTTAGGTCAAACAAGAGCACACACTTGTGGCAGTGAAGCATTAAGTCTCCTCTGGCGTTACGTGTAGGAGATGCAGACCCCTGATTTTCTCTCTGGTCAGGGGAATGGGCAACCCTGGCTGAGAATTATAACGGGGCCTTATTTCCACTGGAAGCTTTTAAGGGCATCTGTATATCCCAAAAATGCTGGAAACAGCTGCAGGAGACAGTGTCTCCAGCTTGCTACTGGCCACAGCTCATCTGTGTCCGCAGAGATGATCTCTCCTCCCAAGTGTCTTCTGCTTCCCCCTGGAGCCAAGAGCCTGCAGCAGGCTCTTGCAAAAGATGCCTTGTTAAAAGGTTATTTGTGGATCCCAAATTATGAAATAAAATTAAAAAGTAGAATACTTTTAGAAACAAATCTATTTTTATTCTGGAAAGCAAAGGTTACTGTCCCAGCTTGTCTTGGTGTTGTGCTTCAGGTTCTTCAGAGGAGGCTTGTCCCTTCCTTGGATGGAGCAGCTTTGACAAGTTTGGGAGGGAGGGAAGTGATAGACAGGGTTGAGAATGAATAAAATAAAGTCAGAGGAGAAAGAATTTCCTGATATTAATATTCACTGCCCAGTTTGCTGATAGGGAAAAATAATGCTCAAATGTTTTCTGCCCTTCCAAAGCACCTTGAAGTGGAAGTTTATAACTTTTAAAAACTGTGTATTAAATTATCCTTACCTGCCAAACTCAAGGAGAGTAGAGGGGAAGAATAAAAATCATGAAGGCATCAATTGGAGGGCGAGTAGAAAGTCTTTTGACTGAAAAATGACAAGAAGCTCCCTGGAAGTTACAACAAGCCGCAGTGATTGTGCTTGTACAAAACAAGCCCTTCTTCCCTCCACAGAAAGCTGGCTTCATTTTTCCTGCTTTAATCACCTGCCTTTCCCACAATAAAACCCTCCAAGCATCCAGACTCTCCTGTTGAACTCTCCAGAAAGCTTTGGGTAATGGAAAGGAGGAGAGAAGAACAAAAAAACCCCGAGAGACAAAAATACGACACCAAGGTCCAGATCCTCAAAGACCTAAAACCAGCTCTGAGGCCTGGGTTCTGCACTGGAGATGATGTTTTGATGGAGAAGCTTGCACACCCTGGCTCCTAGCTCAAATCTGGGTATGGAAAGGGATTTTCTAGGTGTTTGGGTGGTTGCAGGTTTAGTGGCTTGCCGATGACTTCGAGGCTTTTTTTATTCCCTAATCCTATATGAGCATTGTAGGCTGGGAGAGACATAATCCAGGCTCCTTGAATGAATCTCATGGAGTTTTGTTCTTAGACAGAAAATTAATTAGGTTAAGCAGAGATTAGAGGAGACACGCCACATGCCCGCTTGGCCCCATGCAATTGCAATTGTTTGTGTGGGCTGGGGAAAAAAGGGTTTGGGAAAAAGCAGCTGTAAAAATCACTGGGTTTTCCAAAGGAAGGAAGGAAAAATACAATGATTAAAAAAAAAGGAAGGATGGGGGAGGCTGTCTCAAAATGGCAACCCCATGGCACTGAACAGCCCTGAAGAGCTGGGGCAAAACATACCTGGATGGAGCCAGCACCCGTGGAAAAGCTGAGATTCAGTGGCTGTGGATGGGTCTGAGAATCTGAGGACAGAGCAAAGAAGGGCTGGTAGGAAGAGGATACCTTCAGACTGTAAAGGTCATCAAGATTCAGGTGGTGTTTATTAAACTGCAGTCACAGTGAGTGGGTGGCAATGGCCTATGGGTATTCCTACTCAGCCCTGGTGTTCCTCCAGCCCTGAGGGACCAGGCTCTGCCCTGTGTGCTGTGCTGGAACCGGGCTTGCTGAGCACGGTGCCTGATTTCTGGGTTTTCTATTTTCAGCAGCTTCCGTCAGAGGTGAGGAGTTGAAAGTTGCCATGCCGACAGGGAAATTTCAGGCCCTAAAATAGGCAAAACTTGCTCCTGCATCATGCGAGCGTGCGTGTGCTTCCTGCGAGGGAGGCAAGGACCAAGCTGGGAGGGCGCAGAGGGGGCTGTAAGAATCTGTCCTATGCAGGAGGGGAGTGGCTCCTTTGAGAAAACATCCATAGGATGCTTCCAGACTCCTTCCCTATGGGCATCTGGATAAATTAAGCAGCAGGTAACAGACAGCAGCAGCAATGAGGGGATCCTGGTGACCACAGCATTAAAAACACCCGATTATTCACGGTTTTATGGTGATCGTCACTGCTAGATGTCCTAGCCTCTGGACCCCAATAAGGAATCCAGTCCTTGGTGTGCGGCATGGACAGCAGAGGAAAAGGAACTGGGTGGTTTAGAAGGGAATGTGCATCTCAAGGAGATCTCACACTGTGCTCATGGGGCAACAGTGGTCCACCATAATGTAAAAGGTTTGCAGCTCTGAGCTGGAGACACCTGAGGGCTGCATCAAACATCCAGATGTGTCCTGCTGATCGTGGACCTGAAGCCTCCTGTATGCAGGGCTTTTCCCCCACTGTTCTATCTAGTTTGACCAATGATCCCAAAATGTGGGTGTGTTGGGGTTTTTTTTTTTAAAGTTCTTTAAAACTGTGGTAGCCCTGGCAGAGATGCCTGGACCACTCAAGGGGATGGTGTTGCCTCTTGTACGTGCTCAGGTGAGGTTATTCTCCAGCCTCACAGAAGGCTGTTTAGCCATCCCTGAGAGAGGAGAAAAATCAATCTGCTCCACATGCTCAGAGCTGGCTGTGCTTCCAGCCCCAACGGGTGTTGGAGCATCTCTGTGGCCACCAGAAGTGAACCCTGGCAAAGCCCAGGAGGCTCCTCACCATGGGGAGATGCACCATGTGTTTCAGCAGGGAGAAATCATAGCTCATCTTTTGTTTCCCAGGTTCTGCTTTTTTTCCTCTCTCTCCCTCCCTATTGTCTCTCCCCACTTGCCCCTCCAGCCAGTTGTCGCTCCGCAGTCCACACTTACAAATGTAATTTCTTCTGATGTATGAATATTTCACAAGCGCTCCCTCCCTGGGGACGGTGCGTGCTGAGGAGGAGGCAGCAGCTTCTGAGAGGATGGAAATGGTAGCAAATGACAATCTTAATGAAAGATCTCTTCTCTGAGGGCATCTCTGAGTACTCCATCCTGCAAGAGCTCCCAGCTCATCAGGGTACATCCTGCTATCCAGCTGCCTGATTTGCCTTTGGCCATGGATGGTGGATGCATAGAGAAATACAACTTGGCCTTTTCCCTGGACACTCTGCTTCATGGGTGTGGAGATGTGTTGGGACGCTCTGGTCTGAGCTCCTCATTAGACTGATGGAAATATCTTCCCTTCTGTAGATGTACAATGGCATAGCCCAGAGTGCCATGGTGCCTCAGGTGAATTTTTGTCAACTTGATGTCCAGACAAGAGGAAACTCATCACATAATTCCCCATCCTGACACACAGGAGTAGCTGATAATCAAAGTGCATATCAAACCTGAACAGCAAACTGAGCGTGTTTATAAATATCTTAGGCATGGGTTGCAGGGGGAATTGGCCAGCCCCTTTTCAGTGGTCTGTGGGGACAGGACAAGGGGCAATGGCTGTAAGCTGGAGCACAGGAAGTTCTGCACCAACATGCAGAAGAACTTTTTCACAGTGAGGGTGACAGAGCAGTGGAATAGGCTGCCCAGGGAGGTGGTGGAGTCTCCTTCTCTGGAGAGATTCAAGTCTCGTCTGGACGCCTATCTATGTAATATGAGATAGGGAGCCTGCTTTGGCAGGGGGGTTGGACCCGAAGATCTCTTGAGGTCCCTTCCAACCCCTAAGATTCTGTGATTCTGTGATCTTCACCATACAAATGTGCACGTGGGTTTATGCTTCCCTATACCTGTGTATCTCTGTCCCTCCCCAGTGTCCTGCCCATCTCTTCTACGTCTGTCAAGAGGGGCTGGTACCCAAGTGACGTGGATGCTTGTGACCCTCAGACCCTCGCAAAGCCCTCCTTGATCTCCAGGTCTGTGCAGGACCTCCCTCTTCACACCAGCATTCTTCCACCCCATGCAGACTCGGGATGGGGGTGTGCATCAGCACAGACCCGTGCCTGACCCCTGCAGTGCGTGTAGAGCCGTGTGTGTTTACCCCTCTGTACGCACAGAGCTGCCTGACAGACATCCGGCCGCCTCGGGTACCCGCATGACGTGTCTGAGCTGCATCTCCAGGGATTCATCGCGGAGCTAGCGCGGCCCGTGCCGGAGCCGCGGCGCCGTCTGTTTCTCCGACAGTGGGTGGCACTATGCAATCAAAATAGCTTTGCTTCTCCTTCATCCCACTACCAGCGCTTCAGGCCGGTGGGGATAGAGCCGTGCCCCTCAGAGGGGCAGGGAGCCTGGGTTTCACACCCACAGCATCTCCGGGACGGGTGGGAACCCGTACGGCACACGGCTTCCCGAGGGAAACCAGGAAGGGAGAAGTTACTCCGAAGGCTGAGTCGTGCTCCTCGCTTTTCATTTGTGTTAAGAGGCAAGGTATCTCTGTTGGGAAAAATTTGGCATCGTTTCCACTGTGCTGCCCTTCCTGCTTGCAAAGCATGCTCCACTTTTTTGGCATGGTATTAATTGGTAGAACTCCCTCTCCTACAAATGACTCCAAAATATTGGGACTCGGTATGGTGACTTGCTCTTAATAACAAGAGGTGTGGAACCCAACTTGGCATCTGTTGCAATAATTTTCTCTTGGCATTTCTCTTCTCTTCTGAATGATAGAGAGATGGTGTGGTCCATGAGTCCACAGGTGATGCTACTGGCAGGTTCATCACCAGGGGAAGGGACTCAGAAGATCTTTGCCCCTATTGCTGGGCTTGGCAGGAGCATAGAGTGATCAAACCTGTATGATGATCTCATGAGGTCCCTTCCAACCCCTAAGACTCTGTGATTCTGTGAAAATTATGTTCTCAAAGAAATTAATAAAGTTTCTGTGATACTCTCCTGGAAAGAGCCCAGTGGAGGGCTACAGAGATGATTAAGGGCCTCCTCCCCTACGAGGAGAGGCTGAGTGAACTGGGACTGTTCAGCCTTGAGAAGACTGAGAAGGGACCTGATTAATGTTTATAAATATCTGAAGGGTGGGACAAAGGGGGAGATGGCCAGCCCCTTTTCTTTGGTCTGTGGGGACAGGACAAGGGGCAATGGCTGCAAGTTGGAGCACAGGAAGTTCCGCACCAACATGGGGAGGAACTTTTCCCCAGTGAGGGTGAGGGAGCCCTGGGACAGGCTGCCCAGGGGGTGTGGAGTCTCCTTCTCTGGAGAGATTCAAGACCCATCTGGACGCCGACCTGTGCAGTATGAGCTGGGGAGCTGCTTTGGCAGGGGGGTTGGACCCCATGAGCTCTGGAGGTCCCTTCCATCCCCTACAGCGCTGTGATTAGGAAGCGCTGAGCTGTATGGCAATCTGTATTTAAAAGCAGAGTGGTGTTGTTTACCTAAACCACCCCCCTGACAGGGAACAGCGGGATGCTACAGAAATAACGAGAAAACCCCTCACATGTTGATAAAAGAGCAGGATCTCCTGGCATCTCAAAGGAAGACCCGGGTTCAAGGTGGTCCCTGCGCCAGAGCAAAATCCTGCGTGTTGTGGTGGGTGTATCCCGAACCGGAGATTCTCAGGTAAAGGCTGGGGCGTCATTTCCAAGTGATGCATCATACCAGGAGGTGTCAGTGTCTCCTGCCTCTGCCCCGTGTGCTTGCCAGGGCTTTCAAGTAGGAGCTGCTCAGAGCTAGCGGCTGGGACTGGTGCTAGGAGCTGTTTGGTGAAAAGCTGCCCCTGCTTTAACAACAGCAGCATGGTCCATGGAGCAAAGCAGCGATGTTTAAAGATGTCAGGACGGAAATCACAACTTCTCTTTGTCTCTTCAAATAGGACAGGGGTACACACATTTGTACAAGCCCTGGTTTCACCAAAAAGGAAAATGACCCCTAGGTAGGGTGCTAGCAGCAAAACACTGCACTCACACCTGACTCAGACAGCCCAAGGAGAACAACAATGCATTATCTCCATGGACAGTGTTTTGTCTGAGGGTCCTCCACTCTCTGCCACATCTTGGCCAGTTCAGCTTCCCTGGTGCGGATGAAGATGCGAGTGAGGAAACTGGAACACAACCATCTTCAGTGCCAAAAAAGTTGTGTGACCCTGTGGCCACCCTGCATCAAGCAAGGATGTAAGCCATGCCTGGAAAACCATCTTCAGTGCCAAAAAAGGTTGTGTGACCCTGCCCGCAGCACCTCAGGCTCAGTTTAGGGGACAGGCTGTGCCCAGCCTGGCACACTGACTGCATGGGTGGCCACCCTGCATCAGCAAGGATGTAAGCCATGCCTGGAAATAAAAGGCAAACGAAGCCATTCTGCAAACTGGAAATGTGCAATGTCCAGCTGTCACGGTTCAGCCCCAGCCCCAGCTGAGCACCACGAACTGCTTGCTCACCCTCCCATGGTGGGGTGGGGAGGAGAATGGTGAGACAAAGGTGGACTGGGGTAAGGACAGTGTACTGGGACAGTTGGGAGAGGGAAATAGCAACAACAGGACTTAGAACTGAATATACACAGTGGTGGTAATATGAGGCACTTGACCAACCAGACAATCATCCCATACTCAGACCATCCTGGAGCCACGAGGATATACCCCTCTCCAGCTAGCCCCCTTTCATTGTGAGCATGAGGTCCCATGGTATGGAAGACACCCTTGGCTGGCTCTGCTCACCTGTGCTGGCTCCTTGTGAAAATTAACTCCATCCTAGCTGAAACTAGGACGCCCATGATGGGATCTGCACTGGTTCTGGCAGCTTAGGGAGACCTTGCTTATGGTGGTGATGTGGGACCAAGCTTTCCTCCACAGAGAGAGCATCCCCAGAACTTCAGAAGGCTATAGTCTACCTTGGAGTTTTGCAAGAGCCGATCCTTCTTTCTCTCAGATGTTTGGAGGAAGCTTTGTGAAGAAGAACCATGCTTCTTTTGAGGGCCCAGACTAGAGAAAAGGAGACTTTAACAGCACTCAGAGCCCTGGTCGCTGCACAAAGGTGGAGCAGAGATGGACGTCAAATCCCCCTGAAGTGCAGGAAGAGGCTGGGTGAGCATACACAGGGCTCATACAACATGGTGGACACACATAGCAGACCCCAAAAGAACTGCACCAGCAAAGGACATGACTGTGCCAGGGGAGGGCTGCTTTTTCTGCTTCCAGAATAGACCTCTTTGGCCATGACAAAGCACACTCCAGTTCTGCAGGTGACTGCTGTCTCTACGTACCACTGCGTCCAGCCCAAGGGATAACAGCTCCTGTGATGCTGGTCCATGACTGATCCCAGCCACCTTGTGCTAACAGTGGGTGTCTGTGTGTCTCCTTTCACAGCCAGACCATTGCTGATCCCAACCACCTTGTGCCCTATGTATCTTAAAGCAAATGACTCTTTGGGCTTTATGCTAGCACCTTAGATTCTCTAGTGTCTATACATTAGCCTTGCCTCAGTGACCAGTGGGTTTATATTAGCCCACCCCCCAGCTAGGGGCTGGATCAGCCTGGCTGCTGATGGCGATGCCATATGTTTTCGTTTAGCTCCAGCAAGGTTCATCTTTGTGGGAGCAGATGGGAAAACAAGGGGCTCTTGTCCCAGCAGGGGTGTCTGGGTGTGAGAAAACACCAGTTTTCCCGAGGCACGCTGCTGTTGTGCACCTCAGCATCCAGACCAGCAAAGGTCTCCACACAAGGCCAGCCCCTATCCTCCCTTTTGCTGAGGCCCTGGGGCTCAGGTGTATGAACGACGTGGGCCAGCCTTCACCCTCTCCTTCACAGTATCTGCTCTGCTTGGATGGGTGGTTCTCAGTCGCAGTGGAGCACCAGGTGACAACATCTGCTGCCATGGGAGTTGCTGTTGGTGTGGTGCAGTTTTTCTATTTGCTAGTAAAAAAGCCAAACTCTGCCCTCACAGCGAAATCTGTGAGGTTTTCTCAGAAAATCAGGCAGGGTAACCAAGGTTCTGGTCCCTATACCTGAGGGCCCAATTTCTCCTAACATCAGCCTCACCAGTCCCCCATCTTTCTTCTTCCAATGGTAGCAGAAACTCCTTGCCCAGGAGCTCTCCCCACCATTCCCTCCCCATACAGCATATGTCCCAGTTCCTTACCCTTTTGGTGGCAAAATTAAATTCTGCCTACACAGCTGGGAAATGCCTAGCTTCGCCCAGGCTTGTGCCTGCCTGATACCCACACAAGCTGCAATGCTCAGAAAGCCCTCAGGCTGAAGCCCTTGGCTCCGACCTGTCCACCCACCTTTGCTCTCCATCAGTTCTCTTCATGCTGAGTGTGGGCCTTACGGTGAAGGTGAAGGATTCACAGCCCTGGCCTGCAGGACTTACCATCAACAAGATGCCCTTTGTGAAATTACTTCTGCCAAGGTCATTTAGTGAGATGTGTTTTGCCATGGTTTATCTTGGTTGGATGCCTCAGGAGGGACTGATGGGAGGTTTGCTCCAACGGGGCCAGAGTCTTGCCCGTGAGCTGGAAACTTTCAGAAGTGGCTTTGGCTTTTCTCAAATTAGGCTGCTTGTGACTCACAACCTTGTGTGTTGCTTTCAGATGAGAGAGAGATAGAAGAAAGAGTAGATAGGCAGACTGGTGCAGGTTTCATCCCAGACTTTGCTAATTGCTGTAGCAGAAATGTTGCTAGTGGGCTTTTGACAGGCCATTCCTGCCTGCTCCTCAGCTAACCCTTCCCTGGAAGCAGAAAATGAGGGGGTTTAATTTCCTCACCAGAACCAAATCACCGTGCTAGGAAGGTGAAATGACCCCTCCTGCTTGTCCACTGCGGGGGCCTGACAAGCGCATGACCATCATGCGGGGCTCTATCATGCAGGCTCTCCATGTGGCTGAGGGACCTTCAGGTTTGTCCTAAAACTCTTTGCCAAAATCCATAACCTTTCCCACCAGCCTTCCTATCTGCCTGAGTTCTGTGCAGTAACCGGCTGCGGGGACAGCTAAGGATGGAGTCAGCAGGAAGAGGTTGGGTAAAACTCTCCCTCATCCCTTTCACGCTGGATACCTGCTTCATAAATGGAGGGCTACGAGCTCCCAGGAAATCCTCTCTGAATGTACATGAGGCTAAGGGGGAATTGCTGCATTCCTGCTGGCTGCAGGAGAGCTGAGGTTGCAGTTACAGACCTGCCTGCAACACTTTAATTATCAGAAACTTGAATTTCACCATATGTATTCAGAAATAAAAGGTGGATTTGCCAGTGAAGCTTCTGGTACGATGACAAGAGAAGCTCCTAAATATTTGTGGGGTTTTCACTTTTGGAATTGATTTATCTGGTGTTAACCTAGGCATATATTTTGGAGTTCTCCCACCAGCAGCTGGAATTGCTTTCCCAGGAGCCCAGGTCCTGGGGAAGGGGTTGAGGTCCTGAATAAAGTACCCTGAGTGCGTGAACGTGCCCTCACGCAAGCCAACACATCCCTCCTTATTTATTTGGTTCAGCCTCTTGTGCAAGACTTCTCCCAGATTCTGTGCATTTTCAGGGCAATCGCTCCAAATGTAATTACCCTGCCCTGCTAAAACTGTGTAAATGCGATTAGCCAGTGCAATTATCCAATAACAGAGACAGTCTAAAAATTAAAAGCAGGAGAAAGACAAAGAAGGGAGGGGAAAAAAGGAAAATCGAGGCATTTGCAGTTTACTTATTTGGATTATTTTTCTTATTTGACAGTGTGGGGGGAACAGCCCTCCAAGGCTAGAAAAAGATTGGTTTCAAAGTGGAAAAAACCAAACTTGCTTTATCATCACAATTTACTCCTTGAAAACAGTTTTCTGTCTGAAAATGCTGACCCAAGGAAGATTTTTTGCTGTCTTCCCTGTGGTCCCCTTTAGTCGCCCGGAGGCACATGAGAGATGGCGGTGCCTTGTTCCACATGAGCAGGATCAACAGTGGTCAATGTCCCACAGAGAAGAATGCATCTGGAACCTGCTGGAGCTGGCTGGTGATGCTCTCCCGTGAAAGACGCTAAGCCTCGGTGAGCTCCTTGTGTTCCTGGGGCAATCGTTTAGGGGTGAAGCAGGAACCTTGCTCCGGGTCTGTAGCCAAATGCTGTGCCATGCATAGAAGCATCTCAAAGGCTTGCATACTTCTTTGCCCAAAATAGTCCTTCCAAAAAAACATCCAGTGCTCAGTGCCTTGGACTTCACTGACAGGCCCTGAGGCCAAGGGCTCCTGGAAAACTCGGTCCCTTCCCTCGCATTCAGTTCTTCACCGGTCTCTGTGCCATGTGAACACTAAACCTCCAGACACCCAAGCAACATGACTCTCCCAGCTCTGTAATGGAGGTTATAAGCCAGCTGGACAAGTCGAGGCTTACTTCTATGCATTCACTTTTCATTATTCATTTGACTAATCAAGCAAGAAACCCAGGTCGTAAATTAATATGATTAAAGCAAATGAAGCAGTGTAGAGTACACCCTTAACTGTGCAGATCATAGGTCACTCCATCTGTACTTGTTTGCTTAGCCCACTCTGGACAAAGTCCTAGCAGGTTTTGAGCATTTAATTGTCAACTCTTCATTTTTTATGGTTCACTGCTTGCAAGCCCACAGACTGTGCAGGCATTGAGAGACAAAGGGCCAAATCCTGCCCCATTCTGCCCCGCTGGGAATGAACTGAATCAACCAGACGGGTGAGCGTGCCACTGAGGGTGGGACGTGGCTGTGCCTGGCCACTTGTGCTGTACTTTGGATTGAGCAGAAGTAAGGAGGCACCACTGAGGAATTTCCTACCTTGCAAGACTCATGGTACTGACATCCTGTCCCCATCAGCATCGTGTTTTCAGCTCAGCCTGGATCTCACAATTTGCCCTGAAACCTTTCTCTGGCTGTTTCCAGCTGGGGGCAAGGGGCAGCCAGTCTCCTGTCACGGGGCTCCTGGCCGTAGCTTATCCTTGTGCAGGTCCTGGGGTACCCGGGCTGCTCCCCTGTCTTTCTGCTCAGCACCAGATCATTAGGGGACCGAGTACCACCCAGACACTGTTTGCATAATTGTGCCGCAGCACTGGAGGTATCTGAGCTCTTCTTGGCAGCAGACATGGTCCCTTGGAAGAGAATTGATAAGAACCCAATTGTTTAATTTTGGGGAGGGATACCAAGAAGATCAAAGTGACCTACACTCCTGTCTCATCTGCATGTCTCCTGGCCATGCTGGGGTGAAAATACCACAAAGCTTTTGCAGGCAGATATCTGACCCCTTCGTTAGCCAGGCCCAGCCAAACATCTCCTTGCCTGCCTCGTTAAGAGCTGTGACCCCTGCACAGGTAAGTCGGGATTCGGGATGGATACAGGGAAGGGCAAACTCCAAACACCAGTTTTTTTCTGTGCCCCGAGGGCATAGGTGAGGGAGTGCATCTGCTAGCTTGAAGTGGATATTGTTACTGGAATTCGGGATTCCTTTCGGATTAAGCATCACGCAGCTCTCACAAGGCTCCACTTAACCGACATGTCTGAGCTCTGCCTGAAAATTTGATTTCCCTGTTATTACTTCTAAAGCTGTGTTTGCCTCTCCTTTCTCTTCGGATTCTTTGCATCCTGGCCAGTTGTAACATGTGCTTCCCTGTTATGTTCTTCAGATGTAGTACTCTGTTTTTACTTGAACAAAATAATTCTCTGAGCTCTTTTCTCCCCCCATTCTCAGTATTGGGCCCTTCCCCAAATTCCTGGCGCAGGCAGTTTGTTTTCTATGGTTTTGCTTCAGCTGAGCTTGGTTATTGAATGTGCTTTCTTCTTTCCAAAGAGTGTCCTGGTCCAGCCCCTGGGCTGTTTTTCCAATACAGTAAGTGTTTCCATGTCATTCCTCTTCTCCACTCCAAGAAGATTTATTTTTTAGCAGCAGCCTTTTACATCTCTATTTCTGGCCCATTTTCTAAGGACGTGAGGTGTATTTCATGGTGCTCTGTGTGGGTATGTATATGTTTACTTGTTAATTCCCTCATAACTTGAACCCATTGGCCAAATTTAATGAAGTTGGACAGAGAATTAGGGGGCTCAAAGGCATCAGGTTCTGAAAAGTCATGAATATCTGTGAGTGAGCAGACAAGGGAGATGCTCTGCATTCCCCAACCAGAAGGCAGAATAGATTCTGGAGGATGGAGGCATGGGAAGAAAGCTAAAATATACGACCCAAGGGCTCCAGATCCAAAGACAAATGAAGAACATGCACTTAGCTGTCTTTTAGAACCCATGATTTTTCAACCATAAGGTCTCATGGTTTTTGAGAGACTAGACTCATGACTGTTAAACCCTTGGGTATGAAAGCAGTGATTCTGGAATCTCCTTGTGGCCAGGAGTTGTCAGTAGACCATTGCAACCCCACGAGGCTTGCCTTGCCTTGCCTCTCCTTCATGCCGTTTCCCTGTCAAGCCATTCCTAGAGGCAAAAAAGCAATGCTCCCAGCCTGGAGCAATGCTATTGCCTCTGAATATGTGAATCATAAAATCATGGAATCACAGGCTGGTTTGGGTTGGAAGGAACCTTAAAGATCATTGAGTTCCAATGGCCCCGCCATGGGCACCCTCACTAGAACAGGCTGCTCAAGGCCCCATCCAGGCTGGCCTTGAACACTGTCAGGGAGGGGGCAGCCACCACCTCCCCGGGCAACCTGTTCCAGTGCCTCACCACCCTCACAGTGAAGAATTTCTTCCTAATATCCAATCTAAATGTAACCCCCGGTACAGACACAGGGAGGTGGCAGCATGGGACAAAGCAGATTAAAGAGCTGGGTGTACTAGGTAACCTTGGGCAAGTCGCTTTACCTCCCTGTGCCTCCGCCTCTCTTCTTACCCTGCAGAAACCCCTGACATTAGGACTTTTCCCTGATGTCTGTACAGCAGCTACCACTACATGGTTGTGCCCTGCAGCAAGGGACTCCCTTGGGTCCTAAGAAGCGATAGTTATGGACTCAGCAATCTCATTCAAGAGCCACGGGATCAGCATCACCTTAGAGAGCAAAGGGGATAGCCTGGCTTGTAGGAGGCGTTTCTCAGGGGCCTTGTTCCTTGGATGGGTGCCCCTTGGCTCGGGTTTGTTTCACAGCCACTCTTCTCAAACAGCTCCAAGGACAGAAAAAGCTGAGGTGGGGAAAAGAAAAGAAAATGGAAGACCATGAGGGAAAAGATGACAGAAATTAAGGGAAAAAAAGCAGGAGAGGGCTCTCTTGCCCATCAGAACAGGTAGCTGCTGAATCAGGGTAAAATATTCCCATCTGAAGACCAAAAATCTCCCTTAGCCCCAGCCTCCTGCACAGGCGGCCTACGCGGAGTAGGTCAGCATTGCTCTCTGCTGAGAAGCACAGCTGAAAACAGCCACATTTTCCCCCTCTAGGAGCTCAAGTCCCTCCCCATGAGGTCAGATACCTCACGCAGAGCTTCTCCGGGGCACGCATTTACCTTCCTTCCTAAGGGTATTTTGCCACGACATGGGTATTTTACCTACGGTTCCTGCATGAAGAAGCCCCCTTAGCTGTAACCCAGCTTCTCCCTCCCTGCAGACAGCTATTTACAGGATTTCAATGGGTAGGTCTGAAACAGCTCCATGTCCAGAACCACCACTGCCAAAGGAAGGAGACGGGGGGTCTTTGCGAAGGGCTTTAATAATCTTCCCGTTGCTCTGGCTGGCAGCTTTCGGCATGCGTCCCACATTCTTCAGTAGCCCTTTCCTTAGCAATGAATAGGCTTTTAGCACACTCTCATAATGGTTTCTTTTCCTGTGGCACTCAGAGAAAGCTTTCAGCCTGCTCCAGCTGCCGCCTCTGCTGCCTCTCCTTCTCCACCAGAAAGATGCAGTGGCTCTGCTCAGCATATCCACTGCTGCTAATAGAGCCACGGTTTCACCTCTGAAAAGAGGGGGCTTGTGAGCGAGGAGTGGAGGATGGCTTTGCCTCTGTTTATTTTTCTTAAGCCTCCTTTGCAAGCTGGGGGTTCAAAGGCTGAGTTAGGACCTCTTCACACACACCCCCTCCGCACACACTCCCTCCGAGAAGCACACAAGCACTGTGGGTCACCAGCCCAGATGCAGGATCAGGGGGCTTCAGCCCTGCTCTGTGGCTGAGCCTTGCCAGAGGCTGAGCTTGCATCAGGGAATGCAGGAGGTCTTGGTTCTGATTTAAGGCAAGAAGAAAGTGCACGCTCCTCCTGCCTTGTTTTCCTTGTCTTAATTCCCAACAGGGCTGTTACTCCAAAACCTGCAGAGACAGAACTCTATACACAGCCTCAGTAGTATGTAATTGACTTCATGGGTATGTTGTTGTTTTCTCCTGGATTTGATAATGATGCTACTTAATTAGGGAGCCAAAATTGCTTTAGTTGAGGCTAATAAAAAGGCCTTTGGAGCTCCCAGCAGTTATCTCAGACACCCACATCAGCAGGTAGCCTAGACAGCTTTGAAAATTGTACAACAGATAATGTAAGCTCAGATTCTCAGAGGCTTTGAGACCAACAAGAAAAAAATACTAGGTACTCACGTACCTTTCCAGGTCTGGCTGTGGACTTAAGCAGCAAAAAAGCTCATTTTCTGTGCTGCAAACATCAGGGGAGGAAAGGGAGAGAGTGGCAATACGACACTGTTACCTCTTAAGAGTTTGAGGCTATCTTCACACTATCCTGCAGCCTCATCAGGTGACTTTCTGTGCTTCCCCTTTCTCTTGACTATGTTTTTTTATTGTGCTGCCCAGGAAAGCCCTGACTACACGTTTACCATTTTCCTTGTGTACACACAACTTCCCCCTCGTTTCCACATAGTTCTATGTATCTTTTCAGGATTAAAGAGGAAATCAACACCCACCCATGACTTTCTCTGATACCAGGACAACTACACAGTCATACACACAGAGACTTGGGACAACAGTAAACACAAGGTATGTTTTTACCTGGTTAACAGGGACAGAGTTAACAGCTCTGGAGCCCAGCATGCAGTTTCACTAAAGTTAGGGGAGATCTCCCAGGAGGTGTGTTTCTGTCTTCATAAAAACAGGCAGGTTGGCTAAAGGGAAACCTTTGCTTCAGACCCTCGCTGAGGAGCTGAGGTTACCTCTGAGCAGAAATCCAAGGACTCTGAGAGAGATCTGCAGCCTTGCAAGGCACTGAGAGAGACCTACAGCTTCATTAGATGGGGTCTTAGCATCTCCTGGGCCTGAATTCCCATCACCACAAAGGAGGGAATTGCACTCGGTGGCTGCACAGCACCCTTGGAGGGCAGAGGCAAAGAAGATGTAAGACTTTCCTAAATCCATATTTCACAGATACAGCAAGCACAGCAAGTTTTTGGTGGCTTGATACTTTACACGGGTGGTTAATACACCCACTTGGTGAATCAAACAAGTCAGAACACATCACTGGCCAGATGCCACCTTCTGCAGAAGGTCAGATGCAGTCCTGCTAGCTACCTGCCTCTCACTGTCCTAGAAGAGATTTATACAGTCACAGGGTCTTGGTATAAATGACCAGGTTCTTTTCTTCAACAGTCTCCACTTCATATACCAACCAGGCATGAACTTAATTTTTCAGGGAGGGGGGGAAGGGCTGTATGCTGACCATTGGCATAAACCTTATTTTGGATAGCCACAATGATGAGGTAGAGGTGTTTTAGTAACACCACATCTGACTCTCTCAGGCAAAGTGGTGCGATGGTGAAATTGCAGCCTGACAAATGGAAGTACCTGCTTTCCCTTCTGCAATTCTAGTCCTGTTACAGCCTTACAGCGACACACACACACACACACACACAGAGCAACTGCTTCTTGCTCTGGGCTCCTTACTTTTCTGACTAATCCACGCAGAGCCGTCAGGGGCCTTGTAACTACCGGCAGTGCTTGGATCTACAGCCACAAACCTTGGCATGAAGCTCTGCTCCTGCAGAAGCACAGCATCGAGTAGGGAAAGGATTTCTCTGGGTGTAATGGGCTGCCTTTGTTAGCTCCTGCCTGCTGACTCTGCTGCCTTGGCTAGAACTGGCAGAGGAGAGAGGAGTTCTATCATCAGTCCATGTCATGCTCTCATGCTCTGGTCTCAAGGAGTACAGATGAGCCAGGAATGATGCAGAGGGTGACAAAACCATGTGCTGAGCTCTGTATGGGACTAACAACTTCTCTTCAGTCTGAAAAAAAAAAAGAAAAAAAAAAAAGATGGGAATAAAAAAAACCAGCAGATGAAAAGAAACCACCATGAGAAAAATGCATGCAAGGCATTTAAATCTGAAGGATTGTGCCTGGAAACATCAGAGCTGCAGGTTGTTGGATACTTGGAAAATATTAGCAGAAAATATCACATGTTCTTGCTTTGCTTATTCTTATGTTGTTCCTTGCCAGCATGACTGTTCTTAGGATATTTTGCTGCTCTTTTTGCATGGCCCTGAGGATGTCTAAAGCTGCAGTTACTTCCCAGAGACCTGTTTGGGCTACATGTTTGCTCCCACAGCCCCTTGGTGTGGCCATTGTCACACTCCTGCAGCAAGCTGGAGTGTGTCTTCCTGCATGGGAAGACATCCTCATGGGCCAGTGGACAAAGGGCAGCCACACGTTCCCTGGCAGCAGCCTTACCACTCCTGTTTGCTGTCATCCCAGTTTACTGTCACCCATAATCAGGGATACAGCATTCATTGTCACACTGTAATCAGGGATAAAGCGTGTAAGGATACAGACTCCCTGTGCTGCTTCTGGCCACTGAATCACAACCAGCGTCCAGAAATTGTTCATGCTTTTTTTCCTCTCCCTAGTGTAGCTTTTTACAGCATGTTCCATGCATGTGATGTAAATCAAGGCATGCTCTGCTTGTGTATTAATCCTCAAATGCCAGGCAAATCCTCAGCTGTCTTAACTTACCTGCCTCCTGCCACTGGTGAGGTGCTTTATCAACCCACAACCATGGGAAAAATCAGCAGGCACTTCTACTTGGAGCACTCTCAAGTTCCTTATTCAAGCATGTTTCCTGTAGTTGAAACCCTCTGGTCGTTTCCCTTGCTTCTTTGGTAGCAAAGCTTTACAGGGAGAGATCACACAGCTTGTTTTCAGACCAGACCAGCTTGTTTTGAAAAAGCCTGACCCTGTGTTTCCCCTTCCCAGCTAGAGGCAATGTCCCCTGCTAGGACAGGATGTCACACATCCAAGGTCTTGAACATCTGCGCTCATTCTTGCTCTTTTTCCCCTGCTCTTTCCCTGCTTCACCCTGAAGAAGAAGAAAATGCAATTATTCCTGGGAGACAGTCAGGACCCTTCTTTTTCAGCACATACTGATTTGTTTTCTTCGTGTTTGTAAATGATGATGGTCTTGGAAGAAAGGACAACACACCTAGTTTTAAATTTATTCCTGGCTCAATACAACTTTGTTTCCAGGGCCATTCAAAGGAGCCTTAGAGTAAATAAGGGGTGTGTGTGTGTTTGTGGGCATTATTCTATATTTTTCATCTTCCTGCTGGCAAAACTGCATGTGCCTTTGGCAGATAAAGTTAAATATTTACCCTAAGTCAACCATCCCTGTCTGCAGAGTTTATATTTTGTTGGAGTTTGGGCAAGCAAGCGAGATTTGCAGAATTCCTTGCCTGCCTCTGCTATTAGGAAATGCAGTCACAAAGGCCTCTTTTTTTTTAATCCTCAGAATATTTTTGATCAGGCGTGAGAACTTCCACAGCCTGGAGAGACAGTGAATCCACGTGTGACACCGTGGTAGGACTGCGCTGGGGACTGAGTGAGTTTGGTTGCTAGCCAGGGACCTTCATGCAGTGGGACCTGAGAAATATTTGGCATCACTGATGGCCAGGGGAATTTTTTTGCCTGGTTTCAGATATTTTGAAATCAGGCCCATTCTGGTAAGTCCAGATGGCTGTCTGTGGGTGGCTGGTCCTGCATCCAGCTTGCAATGGGGTGAGCAGGTCGGTGGCACCAGGAAGAGCTGAGGAGCACACTTCATGTTCTTCCCAGAGGCAGGCAGAGACCATTTCTGTGGTGGGTTTGGAGTCTCTCCAAATTACTTGGCATCCCAGACCCAACAAAGTCTTTTTGCCAAGCTAAAGTCTGCATACCAAGGAAGTGCTCCAGGCCTTCCTGCCTCAGCCAGTGTGCTGTGGCTCTTCTGAGGACTTCGTATTGCCTGGTGGAAAACAAGCTCTCTCCCACATGCTTTTAATGTATTCTCCTCAGAAAAGAGTCACTTGGTAACACAGCCCCTTGGGACACTGCAGGCTGCCCAGAGCATCTCCGTTGGGATGTTTGGGAGCACCTTTATTCAGACTTCTCTTGAAAAACAAAAATATACACCCTAACCCCATCCTGCCCTCTTCCCTTTCTTCTTTCCCCCTCCTCCCCCCCACCGTGACTTTTAGGCATCCGTCTTCAAACTACTTCACATCAAAGGGGTCACGGGAGATGGGCTGATGGATGATGTCTTTCTAAGACTACAGAGTTTTTCTGTTATTTCTCCCAGGAACAGATAATAAACAGCAGCTGGACCCAAGGGAACTGCTGAAAGCTGCAGATGGCCTTGCCAGTCTTACAAAGAGGGAGATGGCTTTAGGAAGACAGAGGGAAGCAGAGGTGGCATGATGAATGCTCAATGTGCTCCTGCTGCAAGCAGCTGGCATGTGGTTTTGTAGGAAATGTGGCCCAAGGGCTACTACAACCTGTGCCAAGAAGGCATATGTCAGGTGTGAGGCTCAAGAAGCTGCAAACAGCTCTTTGAAAGCTTTACCCTCCTTCCCCAGCAAAAATACTCAAATGTAGTTTGTTTCAGACTTTGTATTGACCTTCTTCAGGTGTGAAAAACTTTCTCCTCTGCTTCCTATGGTCTTTTCCACCCTCTGAAACCAATGTCCTTGGAGCACTTCTGTGCCAACAACTTAAAATATGTTGATGTGACCTTATGAGTGATGGAGAAAACACCCATCCAATGGGCTTATTGTCATCATCAAAAACTAAGGGTGCAGCAATTGCTACTTTACTTCATGAGCCTTGCTCTTTATTTGTTATCTATAATCTGTTGTACATGTGCTTCGTGGCAGTACATAATAAAAACTGACATATGCAGTAGGACAGATAGATACTGTGTGTAAATGCAGAGTTTATGCAAAAATCCACTTTTTTCCTTCCCCAAAACAAAAAAATTACAAGGCAGAAGGTCTCTATAACACCTTCATTGCTGGCTGAGATGAGCAGCACCATGCAGTTAAATGTCAAATCTGACTTTCTCCAGACATCACAGATGTTGCTCTCCAGAGGTTTGATTTTATTACAGTGGCCACCACAAAGTTCAGAGCTAGCTCCAGATGTGGATGTCCTCAGGGCCAGGGTTCATCTATATTTTGGCGGTCAGGGCAGAAAAGAAGTAGGACCCAGTTCAAATGCTAGATTACATCTCCTCTGAGGAGCAAAAACTCACCTTGAGATCGTAATGCTGGGTGAAAATAACACATACAGAAGTCACAGAGGGAGGAAAAGAATGTTTTTCTATGATATTGTTGCAGTCTGGTTTGGGTGAGACCTGCATTTTAAGTTGGGGGTGTAGGGGGTGTTACATAACAGGAATTACCTGAACTCTGGGTATTCTAAACCAATTGCCTTAGGTCTTCTCCATACTCAGTGGAGCACTGTAGATAGCCCCATGGGAACTTAATCTCATCTGCCCCAGATGCACCTTTTAAAAGGGGATGACCTTCCCTGTATATCTATGGACTTCGGAAAAAGCAAGAATTAGACATTAAATTTCTAGGTGGCAACAGCTAGATTACATAGATCCCATCCCAAGTGTCCATCCCACTGACCTGCAGGGAAACTGTGGTAAAGGTTAACAGTAGGATGGATGAGCAGTAGGAAAAAAGAACTGTAAGACTTTCCTTAGAGAGGTGTTGATATCAACTTCCCTCAACAAAGCAGGACCTCTTCTGAGGAGCACAGCTCAAAGCGAGTCCTGTACTCTGTCTGTTGCTTGGTGCTGGAACATAGAGGGGAAGCACCTGGTTTCCTTACACTGAGGAAATTTTTCATTCTGTTCACTGAGGCTGAAATTTCAAATACCCACCATCAAAAAATGATATTTGTCTGGAAATCAGCAGGACCTCTTCCTTCATGGGTCAGCGGTGAAAAATATGTTGGCTGTCTCCTCACTGAAAGCAAAGGAATTTAGAAGATTTTATTCAAATGTAACTAGATTTTTTTTTTCTGTGAGTTTGGCTTTTTTGTTATTTATTTGTTGGTCTTTTTCTGTTTATGATCCTTCTGCTGATTTCTGGAGGAAGCACCTGTGCAGGTGAAAGCCATCTAAGACAAAAAAAATTCTTGGAGTCACAATAAGGAAAGTCAAACCCCTTAATTTAGAAGCAGCAGCAGGGTGGACATTGGAAACATGCAGACTCACTCACTGGAAAACTCCCAAGATCTACAAGTGCTGAAATGAAAACATGACACAATGGATCAGTCAACAGTTACTACTGAATAAGTCAGCAGGCTTCAGAGTTAATCACTGCAGCCATCCATGAACTCTCACAGGGTGCAGAAAAACAGTTAGCTTTGCCTAGAACGTCTTTGGGATGATATCCATTCATATGGTGGGAGGTTCACATGCTCTGTTGTCTTCTTCTTGGCAAAAGTTTTGTAATCCGAAGATATGTTAAGGGAAGAAAGATAAATGTTTGGTTCAGTGTTTAAATAAAAAAAAACCCAAGGGAATATAAAGGAGGTGAAATTGGGAATCTGAATTCTCATGGTGTCATTGACTAGGACGCTTGACATCCCTACACCAAGGTGTTCTTCGTGAAGGGTTGTCTATTAGAAACCAACCTTAACACAGGTTAAAAATCATGCAGAAGGATCTAGGGTTTTGGAGGTGTGTGTTCTTGCAGGTCACCTGGCTGTTCTCCTTTGCACTTCTCTGAGTCAACCCTGCAAGGACATGGAAAGATCCTCCAGGAGAGGAGCCTGCTATTGGTTATAGGGTGGAAAAGGCTCTACTTTGACTCTTGCACTAGTCTCATACATGTGCTGCTACAAATGAATTTCCTCATTTTATATATTCTTATTTAGACTTCCCAGAATTTCTCCCCTTGTTTTCCAGTTTGCATATGGGAACAGCATTTCTCTGCATCATTTGGTTTTAGAATCTTGTATCAATTGAAACAGAGAACAAAGACTTCTATATTTTTTTAAAATTTATTTTATTATTTTCCTCTTTTCTCTTCCCCTTTTCACCAGTAAATGGAAAGAAAAGTGTGAGACAGGGACAGAACAGCACGGAAAAATGAAGCATGATGTTTTCACGAGGAAAACATCAAAACATCAACTAAAACCCAATTTTAGAAATGCCTCTGATGGGGAAAGAAAGAATTATTTTGGAGGGTTAATTGTTTATTGTTCACAAACCTATTTGCAAAATGAAAAATAAATTAAAAACCTATTTTAAAAGACCCACATAGCTTTTTGTTTGTTGAGGCTGGTGGAATTGAATGTCTTTTAAAGTGTGTGCAGATATTTGCTTTCCTGTTTAGTTTAGTCCCTGTTTTCTTTCTCTGCTTATCCTCATTTGATGGAACGTTCATTCCCAGACTTCCACAAACCAAATGTTCCTCAAAGGGAAAGTTATCAGGAAAAAATAAGCACTAAGAATGTGCCTGGTATCTCGAGTCAAATTTTGGTGCAAGAGCAAGCTGTGAGTCCAGACTTTGCATCAAGCACTGAGGTGGGTGGTGGTGGGTACAGCTGCTCATCACTGTCGGTGTTACCTATTTATTTGGAGACAATTCCCAGCAGCTCCAGCCATGGTGCAGAGATCTTTGGGTCCATCCACTAGGCCGGAAAGCAGAAAAGAGTCTTATTAAATCAGGATTATTGCCCCATCACACCCTGTCAGTCTCTTCAATTAGCCCAGTCTATGTGCAAAGCAAATGCGTGGCTGTTTGTTTTCACAGCGCGTTTTCTGCTAGGCCGTGCTTTGCTGATGTCAAGGGAATTAACTGAAATGAAGCCCCCGCTGAAATCCAAACAGAGGCCGATGCTCATGCAAACTGATTCTGTGAAGATACATGACAGTACTGCACTTCTGAGGCCCGTGAGGATTTGAAAGCCCTGAGCGTCCTTTATCTGCCCCTCACATCATCTGCTCTTCAAGCACCACCTCATGTGATCAGACATGGGTTTCAGCCCAAATCCCAAAGGAAGCAGGGTTGGAGCATGTGTGTCCATGCCACCCTGCCAACGACCAGCCCACAGACCTGCCTGCTGGGTTTGACTGAGGGTATAGGACACACAGTGACAAACTGTCTTGGTGCAGCAGATGGCTCCTGCCTCTCCAAGATCTTCCTGGAGAGAGGAGAGGGACACTGAGGAGATGCCCTTGAGCCATGGGACACTGAGGAGAGGGACATGCTGAGTGAGTGTGTGTAACCCACAGGGACGCTAAGGGGGCATGTGCAAGCTGTGGGCATGAGTGGAACACTGAGGGGATACACGTGAGCTATGGGGATGCTGATGGGGTTGTGTGTAATCCATGGGGATACCGAGCAGAGGAAATATGTGAGCCAGGCTTCAGTGAGGGGACATGTGTGAGCCATGGGAACACTGAGGAGGATATGTTTGAACCATGGGCACGCTTAGGGAGACACTGAAGACACGTGTGACCTGTGAGGACACTGACAGGGACATACATGTGTGATCTGTGGGGAAACACATGTATTGTATTCGGCGTTGGTGAGGCCTCACCTTGAGTACTGTGTTCAGTTCTGGGCTACTCACCATCGGAAGGACATTGAGATCTTCGAGCGAGTCCAGAAAAGGGCAACCAGGCTGGGGAAGGGGCTGGAGGGCAAATCGTATGAGGAATGGCTGAGGGAGCTGGGGATGTTCAGCCTGGAGAAGAGGAGGCTGAGGGGAGACCTTCTCACAGCCTACAAGTACCTGAAAGGAGGGTGTAGAGAGGTGGGCGATGGTCTCTTCAGCCAGGTGACAGGAAATGGAACAAGGGGAAGTGGCAGGAAGCTGTGCCAGGGCAGAGTCAGATTAGATGTTAGAAAGAGTTGTCAGGTCCTGGGACAGGCTGCCCAGGGAGGGGGCTGACTCACCTTCCCTGGATGTATTTAAGAAAGGGTATATGAGGTACTTAGGGATATGGGTTAGCACAGGACAGGTACGGTTGGACTTGATCTTAAAGGTCTTTTCCAACCTTGTAATTTTGTGATTCTGTGAGATGGCAACGCAAGGAGGACGTGTTTGAGCCACAGGGACACTGAGGTGACGCTAAGGGGACGTGTGTGGCCGAGGAGACCGCTGAGCGGGTCAGGAGAGGATGTGTGTGAACCGTGAGGCGCCGAGGGGCCGCGCGCGACCCGTGGGCTCATGGGCAGGGCGCGGGCAGCTCCGTGGGGGCGCGGAGGGGACGTGCGGAACCCGCGGCCCGCCATGGCGCTGAGGGGACCCGAGCCGGCGGACACCCGAGCCGGCGGACACCCTGCTCGGCCTCCGCCAGCGGCGGCGGTGTGGGACCATCCCCCCGGGGCGGGGCCCTCTCCCCACAGGCAGGGCGGCTCCGGCCCCGCCCCCGGGCGGGCAGGCGGGGTCAGTCGGCAGTGCCGGGCTGTCAGTCGAACGGCAGGCGGTAGCGGGGCGCGGGTCTCCGCGCGAGCAGGCGGCGTGCGCGGGGAGGGAGCCGGCGTTCAGCCGCGCCGGGCAGCATGGAGGCGGCGGACGAGGAGAAGGCGGGCAACGGCCACGCAGAGGGCCCGGCGGCGGAGAAGCGGAGCGGCGGGGGCCGGCTGCGAGGCTGCCGGGGCTTCCTGCGGCGCAACGCGCTGGTGGTGCTGACCGTGTCGGGGGTGGTGGCCGGCGTGGCGCTGGGCGCCGCCGTGCGCGGCGCGGCGCTGGGCCCGGCGCAGGTGGCCTACCTGGCCTTCCCGGGGGAGCTGCTGCTGCGGATGCTGCGCATGGTGATCCTGCCGCTGGTGGTCTGCAGCCTGGTGTCGGGGGCCGCCAGCCTGGACACCCGCTCGCTCGGCCGCCTGGGAGGCATCGCCGTCGCCTATTTCCTAGGCACCACGCTGCTGGCCTCCGGCCTCGCCGTCGCCCTCGGCTTCATCATCCGCCCCGGCGCCGGCGCCTCCGCCCTCAACGCCCCCGGGCTGGGGCTGCCCGGCGCTATGCCCCCTAGCAAGGAGACGGTGGACTCCTTCCTCGACCTCGTCAGGTGAGGCCTCCATCCCCTCCCTGCTTCCTGCCCTCCCCGCCGCAGCCGGAGGATGATGACAGACTTGCCGATGTTGCACGCTGCAGCCACAGGCAGGGGAAGCCCTCCCCTTCCCCCCTCCCCTTCCTTTTTCTGTTAAGCATCCTCCTCATCGTTCATCTTCTCATCCTCCTCCCCCCTCCTCGCTTCTCCAGAGGCATCACTTTCTGCCCCGGCTCCCGCAGCCCGGTCAAGTGTAGTGCTGTGCGATGCTCTGCCTCTCCCTCCTTTATGTTTAATTTTGGCTGTGTGGCTGAGAGGATGAGTTGAGGCGTGCTCGGAGTTCTGGGTGCCTGGGCCCGTTTTCGGTCCCGCCTGGAGGGGAGAGCTTGCCTCGGTGCTTTGCATCGGTGCTTGCTTCTCTTTCGGTGCTTGCCTCGGGGCAGGCATGGCCTTGCTTGGCACCTTCCCCTGCCCACTGCCTGTCGTCGCTTGTCTCCCGCGGGCAAGGCAGGGCAAGGCAGCTCTTCCCATCTCTCACACGCATCTTTTTCTTTTATTCTCTCACCCTTTACTCAGTTTGCTCACAAAAATGCCAACCTGCCTCTTAAAGTCACTCCTGTAGGTGCAGGCGTGGAAACACTACCCTGTATTTCCAGTGAGGACATACCCTAAACTTAAACCGGCATGAGGACACCCTGTGTGTTCGTGAGCTTCCCGTCCCACCTCTGTATCTCGCAAAGACAAGACTTGCATTCCCCAAAACTACCTGGAAACAAGGCTTCCTCTTCTAACCAGATCATAACATTTTTTATTTTTTTTTTTATTCCTCCTTGGAAAGTTTTGGGCTTTGCCTTTTTTCTTCCCTCCCCTCCCTGCTCCCCCCCATTGTCCATGTCCTGTTGAGATGTGTCCAGCTCTTTAAATAAGAGAGGAACACTTGCACAAAGGAGACAAACATCCAGACAGCTTTTTGAGTATCAGGTGTCCAGCTGCACTTTCTTGTGCTTCGATGAATCTTGGTACAGAATCACAGGTGTGTTTTTTTTTATCCTAGGTCTGGCTCTGATACTTTATCGGACCTGTTGGGCAGTTGTGGAAAAGTGTGTTACAGGCACCTGAGAAAAACTGGAATGAAGGAAAGCTGGGGAGCAGCAGCTGGGTCTCTCTCAGTGAGCATAGTGATGGGAAGTGATAGCACATCAACTGAGAGTGTGGAGGTTTGCTTAAGCACTGGGAGATGGACGGCTTTGGAGGTGGTAGATGTTGTTACCAAGATGCAAACAGAAGAGTAAGGGAGGTGACCTGTGTCCCAGCAAAGCGGCTGGAGAGTTGTACTTAGCAGATCTCTTGGTAATTGCAAAGCTGGGGCAGGGGGGGTGGTGTTTATTGAGATGATTTGCTTTGCTTTTAGGAGTGCAGTTTTTCAGCTGAGAGACTTTTCCCCTGTGTCAGGGTAAACAGCTGCGGTAACAAAGGTTAAAAGTTTATTAAAAAACCTCCAACAGACAACAGAAAAGCTCCAACCCAAAACTGTAGTTACAAATCTATGTTAATGTCCTTCTCTCCCCCAGAGAAGTATGTTCTCTTTGGACACCAAGTAAGCCTGGTTTGTCCCATTGGCAACTGTGTACTTGGCGTCCTCAGCCCACCTCTCTCAAGGACCAGCAACTGAGAGGACCTCTCTCAAGGACAGGCAAATCCTGACAGAGCACTCGAAGTAATAACAGGACAGGGAGAGTAGGTGGGTGGCTGTGAAGGTGACACAGAGTTGAATGGAAGTGTAGGCAGGTGAAGGAAAATTACAAAAGGACTGAGCACAACTGGGAGAGTTGGGAAAAAGCCAGTGGCTGGGCCCAGTGCACCCCAGCGTGGCTGCTGTAGCTGGTATTTCATTCCTGTGTCGACACGCAGAGTAGGATGTGGCAGAGAAACTGGGCAGGGATGCTCCTCCAGTGAGCTTCAGGTTGTAGGTAACATCTGTGGAGCTGGGAGCAGAAAACTGCTTCATGCTGTGGTCTGTCAATGCAGATGGAGAGTTCATCTTCAAAGGGGTTGTAATCATGGTGGGATTGAGTCCTTAACTTCAAAGTAATGCTCATGAAACTTGGGTAAAGCATGCAAGCTGCAGATGAGCTTCCTTCTGAGAAATGAGAGGCCGGGGGCTTTCCCCCAGTGTATGTACAGTGGGCTGTGAATTCAGCTTTTTCTTGCAAGGGCAGCTGCAGCTGCCTTGTTGGGCAACCCAGTCTGGCAGTCACAGCGACATCCAGTCCGGAAAAGATGTGTTTGGACATGGCCATCACTAGAACTCCCAGTCTTAGCACAAATTCCCAACAGACCCAGGGATGGAGTGAGGCTATAGGATTTTCTGGAAATAGTTACCTCTCTCCCTCTAATTTTTTATTATTATTTATTATTTTATTATTTATTGTTTGCTATTTTTAAACTGTTCTTGAAAATGTGGGTGGTCGGGTCTGAGCATTGATCTCGGTCCCTGCGGTGGTGGGGAGCAGCAGAGTAACCTCATCTTCCTTGAGTCTGGAGGGCTGGAACCGTTGCCTTTGGTGTGGGTGGGTGTTGCAGCATCCTGCCCTTTGCTTTTCCTTTTCTCTGCCACAAAACTTTGTATTAGATGCAAGAAAACGTTGTTTTCAATTGTGTCACAAGACTGGAGGTGTCCTTCAAGGCTTCACTGCTGGCTTTCAGACAAAAGGCAAAAAGGAGGCGCACGTGGGTGCCCCTGCAGCAGCGAAAGCAGATGTAAAACAAAGGTGGTGAGGAAGATACAGCAAAGAGGAAATCACAGCTGTTGAGTCAGTGTGGGCCATGGCTTCTGCAGGGATAGCATAGGGTGTCCTTTCCAGGATGCAGATCCCTTCTGGTTTTGGGAATTAATGACCAAAGATGCTGCTTTCCACTGTTGCACGTTGTCTGGAGGCCTGCTTAGTTCTCAGTTGTGGTTTTCCATCTCCATGTCTAAATCTTCCACACAAACACGCATACGTGACTTCTGGAAAAGGAGATTTACCTTGGGCTTTGGTTCCAAATGCATGATGACTCACTGGTGAACCAAAAGGTTGTCTCTCTCTTGTTTTGTCCATTGACCATAAACTCCAGGTCTAATTTACCTGCTTTCCTCTGGCTGGAGGTGCCAGAGCTCCCACCTATTTTTCCTTGTGGCAAGTACAGGAGGCTGTACCTAGCCAGGGCTTAGGCATGATGTTCTCTGCCCCAGGACACAGGGTGGGGACAGCAGAGCTTATCCTGAAGGGGCCTTTGTGCCCCACAACAGGGATGCTGATGGCTTATCTCATTTCAGCTCAATCATGCCAGCAGATCTTTGGCCATGCTCATCCTTTGGGGCCCTCCAAAGACAGGGAAGGGCTGCAGCGCAGTGATCATGCAAGAGTTCAGAGATGCTTCCACAAGGCTGGTGGCTTAAAAAAAACCAAACAAAATGCAAAAAGTGGGGTGTGCTCTGAACCCAAGGGGTGACCTTCGATTTCCCTGTGTCAGTGGAGAAAGACAGGCTTCTCCAGAGCCCCTAGTTCAGGATCTTAGATTAAGCCAGGCACACTTTTACTCCATGTGGTCTTAGCTGAAAGTGGACCTTGTGAACATCAGAGCACCTGACATGGAGAGCAGATAGAGTACTGACTAGGTGAGTGCTGAGTGCCAGCAGGATGCGAGAAGAGTGGAGGGAAATGTAATTTCTGCTTTTGTCCCTTACTCTTTGTTGCAAAGCAAGGGAGAATGGAGAGTGCTTGTCACTTGGCTCTGAAGTGGGTAGCAGGTGGAGAAAGAGGCTGTCTGTGATACAGTGGGCTCTGGGGCTCAGCACCCACTGGGTAGGTGACACTGCCAGGAGCCAGTTTGGCTTTGATTGTGCTGGGTGTCTAACCAGGCAAAAACGGGTGAGGATGAGAGAGGTGGTGTGACAAGGAGCTGACTCCAGCCACCAGCTAATGCAGCCCACCTATAGCTTGTGGAAAAGCAGTTGAAACAGGAGGATCAAGTGTTTTGCAAGAATCTATTGATTTGTTAACACTTTTGATGGGCAATTGTCAAGACTGAATGTTTCGATAAGGTCAGAGTTTTGTTTTAGCTCTGATTTATATTTGCTGATACAACAAAATGAAAACAGTTTCACAGGAACCTATTGATCCTGTCAAAATTTCCAACAGTGGGTGAACCTGGCATTTCATTTCAGTGAGGTCAGTGCTTTGCTGCTGTAATTTTATACAAAAGATTTAAATCAGAAAATCTCGCTCATCAAAAAGGAACGTTTAAACAAAATATTTTACAATATTTTTTTTAGTGGAAAAAAAGATCTGGAACAGGCTTTTTTTGCCCAATTTTGGGATGAAAACATGTTTTGAAACTGTGGACTTGGCTTTAGGAAGGGAATTCTGGTTTTAATCCAGCTGTAGCTGTATTAGTCTGGGGGTGGAAGGAGGTAGTAGAATCATCAGCTTTTTATAGGAAGGGTACGCAGAGGTCTAGGTGTCTGCCTGGAGCAGTAGAGTCAGGGTTTCTCGGGCTGCAAGGCAAGCCTGCAAAAGCATTTCTAAATTTTATTGCTCCTCAGTGGCCTTTCTGTCTCTCTGCCAGAGGTTACCAGATGTGCTGCCAAAGGGAGTACCCACAGTGCCATCAGCAAGCCTGTGTGTTGGCTTCAAAGGGAGCCAGCCAGAGGGAAAGCAGCTTGAGCTTGGGTGTGGGGACAAGCATCGGTTGCATTTAGCTGGCTGGGCTGAGGAACAGATGGCCAGGTTGGACAGTGGGATCACTGCATGGGCACCAGTCACTCCAGTAGCACTTGTCTCTTACAGCCTTGTTCGTCCCAGTGAGTCACCCAAAAGCAGCAGCTGTGAATGCTGTCTGAAATACCGACCTGGAAAGAGAGCAAAACCTGACTTTTATGTGAGGAGGGGGATGTGCCACTGCCACTGTAGTGATGACTAGAATAAGAAGTGGCTGGGGAACAGCTGCAGTTACACCAACGGCTCGTCCCCAAGATAGGCTAACCACTGGGTTTCGTAGTGCTTAACTCTTGGGTGCCCTCAGAAAACAGGGAAGCAGTAAATGTCCACCTCTGCCTGTGTCGTTTTCCAAGCCTGGATCCTCTCTTGAAGTGCAGGGATTGCTGACTGGTCTTTGGAGGAGCAACTCAACGTTTTCATTTGTGTGCCAGCACTGTCTGGTGGACACTTTTTAAGGAAGCCTCTGAACATTTCTGCTCCTTGAGTTCTATATTTTCATTACCTTTTACTACCAACTTCCCCTCCCAGTTCTATTTTCCAAGCAAAAAAGATGCAGACTGGACTGATAAGGCAAGAAAGTGACATATATTTGCTACAAGTAAAAAAACTTTTCCTCTGCGTTAAAACAAGTGCATGCACTCACAAATATGTGTCTGTCCAGGGCCCCTATTGTATACCTGTGTATGTAGCAAGAAGCAGATGAGAAACATTGCTGTGTGCTACTGAATGAAAATCTTGGGACAGTAAGAAGAAGGAAGGTACTGGAGCAATCCAAACTGGGCTCTGGCGGGGTGCCACAGATGGCAATAAAGTTGCTGTCAGTGGACTGCTACTGTTGAAAACACTTCATTGAAAAAAAAAACCAACCCACAAACCAAGCCAGGAGATAACGCAACACAGAGTATTTTTTTTCTAGGCTTCCTCACAAAAATATGTTTTCCAGCAGCAAAGTTTGTTGGCGTTGGATGTGGAACCTTTTTGTAAAAGCAGTGCAAGAAGAAGGTGTAGTATTTTCGGGTTTCGTCCTGCTTGCCTGGATTTCCCATCATGGCTTTGCTGCCAGAGCAAAGTTGGTTGCAGAGCTCTAGCAAAATAATTGTTTAGAAACAATTATTAATAATAACCCCTTACACGTATGATGAAAGAGTTTCTGTGCCATCCTTATCCCACCAGTGGAAAGATGGAAGAGTGGAATTTGCCCATAACACCAAAATTGAGAAAGATGGGAGCTACAGCCTCTTTTTGTTCTCTTTGCAGGTCCAAGTTTCTTAAAGTGACCCAGGATTCACAGTAGCAGATGTTGTGGCTGAACTAAGATTTCTGTTAGAACAAAAATACCCTCAGAGCTTCCTGGTAAAATTGGTTAGGCCAGTAATAGTCCACTCTTGCCTGGCAGGGAGCTGCTTTTCATTGGAGAAAAGGAAAAAGCTGCGTTTATTCAGCTGTGTACGGGGAGATGGTGTGATAAGTACAGTACTCAAACAAAAAATACACAGATCCTGAAACTCCCATCCTTGGTGCTGCCCCTCTCTGGTTCCTGTTTTAAGAGGATCTGAGAAGGGTGCTTTCTCACACTGTGTCGCAGGTACATGGAGGTTTCCTAGCTCAACCCAGCTGCTGCTCCAGCCCCAGGACGCAGCTGTCACCCTTGACAGCTGTCCAATTGTTTTCTGATTTTTTTCTTTTTTTTTGGAGGGTGGGGGGTGGTGGGAAGCTGTCTCTCTGCAGCAGGCAGAGAGAGACTATTCTGTAGGTAGTCTGTACCACAAAGGCGGTTGGATCCATGTGTGGATAAACCATCCCTCTCCGTGGAGCGAGGTCCCAGCAGCAGTGAAGTACCTGGGTGCACACAGCATGTCTGTCCCTGTGCTGTAGTGTCCTGCATCACCAGCAAGTTTTGTCTTTCTGCATCACAACACCAGTGCTGCCTGATCCCAGACCCCTGTGTTGGGCTCCTTATCACCCAGGCTCATGGTTTCCTCAGCAGTGTGCTCTTGCAATAGCAAGAGCCTTCAAAAAGAGAACCGTGTTCTCTAGCATAGCAGTGGCAGGGCCAGGGCAATTGGAAGTGGCAGCGATAGTCAGGAATCCAGTGATACAATTGTGGTGATTTCTTTAAACTCTGGTACGGGCTTCTGAAGCCTTCTCAAGAACTAGTCCATGTGGAAAAAATGACTGACAGAAAAAAAATTACATTTAATTTGCATGCCCAATTACCCAGCTCATCAGCTTTCCTGTTCACTGGTTCACCCAGGCAGGAGGGATGTTTGCGCTCCCCTGCGCGACTCCTCTGCTCGGGCTTGGGGTCACAGCAGTGCTGGCTTGCAGGGACAGCGCTGGGTCTGGCTCTCTGTGGTGGGTGAACTTTGCCTCGCTGCGCATGATGAGCAGAGCCCGCAGGCACGAGCGCGTGATGAGCTGGGGCAGGTCACCAGCCAGCTTCTGGCTCTCCCTGGAGCACGCAGCATCCCCACCTGTTTGGCTTTTTGGCATTGCTGTGGTGTTCTTGCACAAGTCTGTCTTAAGGTAAAAACCTGTGGTCTGGCCCACATTGTAATTAAAGCTTAATTTAATTTGCACACTGACTGATCCTAGGTGAACAGTGAGCGTAGTCTGTACAGAACTCTAAGATTAAAGCCATTTATTTGTTGGTTGCTTTTTATGAACTGATGCTCTTTGTTCTTAAGCTTCAGGATTTGAAACAAAGAAGAGCAAAATGCTATTTTATGCATTGTTGGGACTTTGCAGTCAGGTGTACTTAGAACTTAGATCGAAAAAAACACACAGCTCCTTCTGAGCTGCTAAGTTTAAGATCCACGTTTTTCTCTTTACTTGGTGAATTATCAGAAGTGCTTTTTGCTGTCCTCAGAGTCGAGTCCTGCAGCCAGTCCTCCAGCAATAAATGCTGATATTTGAATAGTTTTAACACTGTTGACATTTGAAGCAAGAACCTGCCCCTTGCCGTGCTGTAGCTGGGCTGCTGGCATCACTCAAGTATGTGCTTTAAGTACATGCTTGGAGTTAAGTTAGTGTTTAATTACTGGGGCCCATGCCTGACATACTGTGTAAATTATGGAGGCTTTGGTTTCTCAGCCACATTTAAACATCAGAGAACCATGTTGTTTGGGCTTTAGAATTGCTTCCTTTGGCTTTGTTTCGTCAGGATGGAAAAGTTGATTTAAAAAAGAAAAAGTAGTTTGATTTCTGGTTGGTTTTCAGTCTTTTTTATTCTCTTTCCTTCTTCATAATCCAGTCAATTGTCAATTAATTTTTTTTTTAATAAGGTCCTGCTATGAAAAGTTGAAAAGAAATATCCTTCTTCTCCCAATAGCGTGTTTGTTTTGTTTTGTTTTTCTGGGCTTTTTTTGTTTGGTTGGGGTTTTTTGTTGTGGTTAAAGCTGAGTGCTGAGCCTAGCCCTTCTGTATATTCTATATGGTGTTTTACTCCTGATAAAAGTAAGTTTTCTTTTACTTTGCATGAGGTTTTTATCCACCAGAGAGTTCCATCAGTGCAAGGATTTACATGCGATAGCTGTTCCCCTGATCTTACTTGACCAGTTCTTAAGCATCTTTGCACACTTGGAGCTTGCTCTCATACTTTCACAGAAGCACAAGGTGATTTCAGACAGAGATGTATTGTCAAACTGCAAGGAGAAAAAGTTGCTGTTTCTTTCATGCTCCATGGAACGTGGATTCCAGAAGCCAAATTATTCTTAGAGCAGTTTGGCTTTTGCAGCTGCCTTCTAATGCAACAGAGAGAGAGGCTGAGGGAGTTCACAGCAGCCACGTGTTTGATGAAGGTCCATGGACTTCACGTTGCTGTCAAGGCTGTGGGAAAAGCCTCACTGTGCAGCAGGATAACAGGAGCTGTGCAGTGGAAAAGGCTGAAGCCCTGATCTGTGCCATGCCTCAATCTCCCTCTCGCTTCCCAAGGTTTGACTCTGCTGCTCCGGTTCTCGCCCTGGTTTGGATTTGCGCTTTCCATGGCATTCATGGGGCAATCACACCTGAAAGCCTGGTTTAAAATCATGTTTGCCAGGGTAGCTACAGCAAAAACTGGTGGGGGGGGTGGATAGCAGGGCACAGCCTGGAGGTAGCTGCAGCTTCCCCTCAGCAGCACGAGGACCAAAGGACTTGAAGCTGGATTTGCATTTCTCTATGATTGCCCTTCCAAATTCAGATGTTGCAACTTTTCAGATGAGTTGCTCCTACTTTTGCCTGTGCTGCTTAACCACCTTAGTCCTTGCAGGCAACTCTGGCCCATGATAGTGCTCTGCTTTACCTCAGTGTTCAGGGAAGCTGACCTTGCTGTGTTGAAGGGTTAAGCCGTTCTCCTAAGTGGATTTTGCTGATGGGATTGTCCTTCATGTTGATGCTGTGAGAAAAGTGTAATCACATGAGTAATGTTAAAAATCTTACTGAGCCTGCGGGCCATAAGCTCTTGCTGCAGCTGGTGTGGCTAAGGCAGTTTCTGTAGCCACTGGCTGATGGGTGTGTATAACTAGCATTAGTTATACATTAGTTATTAGTTATAACTGCCTGATTGCCTCTGGTGTCCCATCCCAAATGGTTAGGCGTGGCAGACAAGCAGAGACATTTTTATGTGAGCAAAAGAAGATGGCATTCACACTGCTGGAGATGTAGCAAGACACTCAGCATTCTATGCTGCCAGAGTATCTTCTGTAGTGTGTACCTCACTAGTGCCAATATGCCTGCCTTATTCTGTTTCTGAGAGTGAAACACCTTAATGCATTCGTTCTTTAAGTCCCATGTGACATATTTCATTTTCTTGTTTGTGTTTTACAGGAACCTGTTTCCTGCAAATCTTGTTGCTGCAGCGTTCCGAACGGTAAGATATATATGCATTTCGGACATGAGCTACAGTGCACAAAGTGACTGCCTTTCTTTGAAGAAGAACTGGAAAGAGGGTGTAGAAAATAACCAAAAGTTAATTTAGTAATAGTAGGTGGGGTTTTTAAAAGCACCTGATGTGGTCAGACATACGACTTCCATGGTAATTGGTTTGATCTTGAAAAATATTCCTCAAACAAAAGCATATTCATAGTCCATGTTTTGTACCTCCATCAAAAATGGTCTTTAAACTTTTATACTTTGGGTGCTGTGTTTGGCAGCAGTGGCAACTCTGCTTTGTGCCAGGCTGCTTTTCGCTTTTCATGAGGTAACTGGGAAACCCTTGGGTGCATAGTTTGGAGCTGGGCTCAGAACAGACAAGACTAAAGACTTTTAGGCTCCCGTGTGTTTAAGTATTACCTGTTGCCTGACACTTTATTCAGGGCTAAGTGTCATAGGATACTAACTGACACTGCAACATACTGTGCCCTAAGCTGATGGGCAGCAGCTGTGAGGCTCCAAGATTTTGCTTATTGCCAGTTTTAGATGTTGGGACAGACACTGTTGAGACTGTTGGTAAGGGGTAGACTGATTCTTTGTGCTATGGGAGCAGAATAATAGTTTTTGCCTTTGTGGTATTCTGTGGATTGCTTTTATATCGAAAACAAGGTCAAGCTCTTAAAATCAAGTTCTATTTTGAGTGTATATATAATATGGTACAAGTAAATATGTCCTAAATAAAAACAGGAGCAGTACAAAAGTATCATTAAGACAAGGATATTCTGTGATACCTCGAGGTGTCAGGGTTCTGTATGTTCAGGGGTGAAATAAGGAAGTCCTCTTTTCCTCTGTGCTGCTGTTGTGACAGGTAAATGGCAAGTACCTGAGATTTTATTTCCCCTTTTACATATGTAAAGAAAACAAGCCCAAAGCAGCGCCCTGCTTTTGTGAGGCATCTAGTTTATTTATCAAAGTAAACCGTTGCCCTAGATTTTAGATATTTTGCTGACAATTTTAATGTCTGCTTCACCACTTCTAAGAGTGAAACAGTGCCACTGTCACTTCTCTTGTGCAGGAAGCATGGTGTGTGAGCAGCAGCAGGGTGCAAGAAAGGGGAAATTCCTCAGCTGCTACCCAAACCTGGGAACTTCAGTGGGTCACAGAGCACTTCTCTGTTGCCACCTGGCAAAGGAGCTGCATATGCTCTCACTCCTTTTTCATGCACAGTCTTGTTAGCCTCCATAGTATGGTCTCCAGAACAGGTCTTCCCAACAGTAATCTCCTCCTTGCAAAATGCTTACGGTCATATTGATGATGTGATCAGCAATCATTGTGTGTTTGTTTTTCTTACCTGCAGTATGCAACAGAATATAAGATGCTGCTCAGAAACACTACCTCTGGAAATCTCACCTGGGAAAAGGTAAGATAGCTTCTTAATACAAACCCTGTTTGACTACTTCACAGACTTTAATCCTTTCCAGTGGTCATTGGAAAGAGACAAGTACTTTGCTTGGAACTGAGACACAGACAAGCCAGAGTTACCTACAGCCAAGGCAGCTGTGATGGATAGGAGAGTTGGGCTCAACTGATCTGACCCTTGACACCTTAATTTCCAGCCATGCTTTCTCAGACCTGGTCTCACTTGATCTAAATTTTCATTAGTCACTCTGCCTAATTTTTCTAAATAAATTTCTGTAGACTTGGAATTAAACAGCAATCAGCCTTGCCGAATATGTCCCTTAAACCTTACTTTCCATTCACAGTTTGGAGAGAATGAGCTTTTTTTTCCACTACCCAAGACGTTTGGTTTGTGGGTTTGGGTTTTTTTTTTTTTAAAAAAAAAACATTAGCTGAGATCTTTTGCTTGTTGCTCTACTGCTGAAATGTTGTTTGAAACAGTAACAAGTGGTCTGAAGGAATAAAAATTATAGACAGAACATTACAAATAGGCTGCCACTGCAATGGTATCAGAAAGGAAACTGATTTGTAGGTGTAGCTGTGGTAGAGGGTTACCTTCCATATGTAGCTCTTATGACTTTGGAGATGTTCTGTATCACATCGAATGGCATCTCTGCTGCAGGACAGGGGTATCAAACATCTTTATCATTGGCCAGAGCCAACATATTGCTGGTCCAGCAATAACTGCCTTACAGGCAGCATGCTATGCAACAGACCCAGTATCCCAGCCTGTGATGTGTCACCTCACTCCAGATTAAGTATCCCATGTGCTTTAATGGGATATTGGAAAGACAGGTCTGAGACTGGAAATTACTTTCAGGGTTATTTTCTCTCTCAGGCTTATTCTGGCTCTCTGACATCAATGTCAAATGTTGGGTTACTGTATGTTTCATAAGATTTGAATGCCCAAGGTGCAAGAACCTTATATTTGACAGGGAAGGGCTCAGCTGGGGCTTGCCCACCAGTTTGTAAAACCTCGAGGAAAAAGCAGCTTACGCTCATCCTGAGGGACTCTGAAACGTTTGGGATCCTGGGGTGCATCAAGAAGAGAGTGGCCAGCAGGTGGAAGGAGGTGATTCTCCTCCTCTACCTCTGCCCTGGTCAGGCCCCACCTGGAGTATTGTGTCCAGTTCTGGGCCCCCTGGTATAAAAAAGACAGGGAACTCCTTGAAAGAGTCTAGCAGAGGGCTATGAAGATGATTTAAGGGCCTGGAGCTGTTCAGTCTAGAGAAAAGAAGACTGAGGGGGGACCTTATTAATGTTTATAAATATCTTAAGTATGGGATGCAGGGGGAAATGGCCAGCCCCTTTTCAGTGGTCTGTGGGGACAGGACAAGGGGCAATGGCTGCAAGTTGGAGCACAGGAAGTTCCGCACCAACATGCAGAATAACTTTTTCCCAGTGAGGGTGAGGGAGCCCTGGGACAGGCTGCCCAGGGGGTGTGAAGTCTCCTCCTCTGGAGAGATCCAAGACCCATCTGGACGCCGACCTGTGCAGTATGAGCTGGAGAGCTGCTTTGGCATGGGGGGTTGGACATGAGGATCTCTGGAGGTCCCTTCCAACCCCTATGATTCTGTGATTCTGTATCTCTGAGTGCAGGAAGTACCGGGGGCCTCGCCAGCTCTCGACGTGGTGCCTGAACTGGCAGTGCGGAACAGCGTGCTTCTGAGCTCTGCCTTCAGCCCACAGGCTGAACTTTCACCAGCCCTGGAGGCAGGGTGAGAGGCAACTTGGGTGGCACAAGAAATGAACAGAGGAAAAGTCAGCCCTTGCCTAGAAGCTCGCTGGGGGAGAAAGCAGCTCCATCTGCCTGGGCTCTGCCCTGTGCCAGTAAGGTTGCATTAGCCCAGATCTACACTTGCCCCGTCTGACGTGGATGTGGAGCAATGACTGCAGAAGGGTCCTGAGATCCCACTTTCTCTTCTCACACTGTTGTATCCTTGGACAGCCTCATGCTGCTAAAACACAAGTTCAATATGAAAGGCTGCAACAGTGTGCACTTAGACACATGTGTTTGCTTGCAGAGCATAGCGTTGTTCTTCATTTAAGCAGGAGTAATTGAGAGGTGAATAAGACTCTTATTCGTCTTCAGTGTCAAGCTTGAAAGGAGTTCTCTGGCAACCAAGTGCAGATCAGGGCCAACCTTATCCACTGGGCATAGGCATGGCTGTCATGTACCTTTTGATGCTTGTTCAAGGCCATCGCTCTTCCTCAAGAGATAAAAATTTACCTTTTGCAATGTAAAATGTGAGATTCTTTTTTGGTTTTCTTTTTTTCTTGCACTTATCAGAATTCTGTTTGATGCAGTGTCAGAAAAACTGTTCTGGATTTGTCACCCATGCCTGTTTTTGCCAGCAGTTATGATGTAAAGTTTATTTCCACTATCGCTTTTCCAAAACCTTTCTTCAGTTGTTGGATCAAAACCAGAGCTGAGCTTTAATTCCAGAAGACGCCCTACTGTCTCTAGGGAAGAGTGAACCAAATAAGAAGAAAGCATCATCTCAGGTTTTTTTAGCTCAGTTTCAGGACTGGTCTGTCCATATTATTCGTGGATAGATGAGGATTAAGTTTGGAAAGGAAGAGTATGATTTTTGGATAATAAATAGTATAAATGCCATAGTGATAGAAGTTGGGTTCCAGGGAACTGGGATGCTATTCCTATCTAATGTTTTCTTTCATCAGCAGAATATTTGACTGAAGAGGAGAAATGTTTTCCTTCCAACTCTCCATATGAATAGCATAGAGCAAAACATTCCATTGATTGTATTTTTTCCCCACCACTGGTTAATAGGTCCTGTCTTCTCTCGCTGATGATATGAATAGTGGGGCACGTAGATGTCTGCTCAGCCATGTCCTTTCTGTTGTTTCACATGCTCCCCTCATGTTTACCTAGCTTTTATGGCTACATCCTCTGTTTCTTTGGCAGCAAGGCTTCCTGGGGCACCGGCTATCTTAGTTTCCCATCTGCAGCACAAGGAGACTGGAGGACTCCAGGTTCCTCTTGTGGCAGCAGTAAAAATACACAAACTGGTGACCACTCTTCTTCCCCACATCACATGGCTGCATTTGCTTTTCAGCCACCTACTACTGGGACAGCTCAATGTCAGCAGTTGCTTCCTTTGTTTCAAGAGCTAAAAAACAATAGGATCTTCAGAGATTCAAGGACCAGAGGAGGTCCATGAATCTTCCTACCAGAACACATCGTTTCAAGCAAACAATAATGTGTCCCATAGCTTATCCAGGAACAAAGCTCTCATTAGAGCTGTTTTTGTTTGGTGTCCACAATGCTGCTTGGTTTGGCAGCTCCTTTGGGGTGATGCACTCATGTTAGAGTACAAAAAGGCTGTTCAGCATCTGCCAGTTTTAGAGGCTAGGACTGAGAGGATCTTCCGCTGAGGATTTACTGCTGGACTCTTTCCATATTGTGCTGCAAGGAGGTGAAATTCCCTGAACACTGCAGTTTGGTCCCTTAAAATCAAGGGGACAATTTCCTGCAGTATGTTACCATTCTGTGCAAATGATGGACCTTCTGCCTAAATCTGTGGTGGTGGAAAGCCATGGGGAATGTTGTGTGTGGTAAAGAAATTGGCTCAAGAGAGCAGGAGAGAGGGGAAAGCAAGACCTGAAAGGGAGAACAGGATGACAGTAAATACAGGGATACAGCTAAGGAGATTTGATGGCTGTGCACAGAGTCCTCCCTCTGGTCACCAAGAATTCAGGGGTCCCTAGATCACAAGAGGAAGCTTGAAGGAGTAGTAAGTGTGAGCAGTTGGGGAACAGCAGCACCAGTGATCACAGTGCTGGGAGCTAGGTGGAGAGAGACATCTCTGAGGATCACTTCTGTCTTGTTCCTGAGACTAGACCTTTAAGAAGTCCAGATGGTAGTAGGATGCTGGGCTTCAGACTCATGCTGCTGCATTTAATGAGTTCAGAAGCAACTCTCCAGTAGAAGGGGTTTAAAGGGTGGAGATGCTCTACAAAACATCCCACTATAATGTAGTATAATGAAATTCCCTCCCAGTAACATCCAGGTCGGGATCACGGGCACTTTCAGCAGCTGGAAACACTGAATTTCTCTTCCATAGCAAAATTTGATACCTATTCTTTTCTGAATGAGAACCAAACCAAAAGAACATTCAGTGTTTTGAGGATAACGGGTTTGAATTTTATTTTAATTTTAAATTTATTAAAAAACCCCTTTGAGCCCCTTATGGTAAAATTATGTTCCAAGTTGAACTTTTAATAGTAGGCTTATATCAAATGAACCCTGATATAAGATGTTATATCATAAAATAACAAGTCGGAAAAACTATAACAAAACCCAAAAACCCAACAACATGAAAAATTCTGTCAAAATGAAAAAAAAGTGTTTCATTCAGTCTGTGTGAATGAAGTAAGTGTTTCTTCTCTGGTGTAAAAAATGTTCACATTCTGTCCAGGTTGACACTTCTCAGGGAAAGCTTTGGTTCTGATGAAATGATACGGCAGCATTATTGTACTACACATTTACTTTCTTCCTGCTAGTAAATGAGTCCAAAAAATGGACATCTTACATCTGTTTGTGCATTGTTACTGATAAATTGTCACTGAAGTTTTTTGCTAGATCCTCCTCAGCCTTATGGTAAAGCTTACCTCCTACCTTATTTACCAACAGAAGTGTAAAACAGAAAAATGTGTGCATGACATAGACAGTGGATTCAGTTAATAGGAGGGGGTATATTCCTTTTTCCCCCTAATTTGTCTGATAACAGAAGAGCTTAGGGCTTCCAGGCACACAAACCAGAATACAGACAAAACCATCCAGACAGAAACGTGTTACCCTGTATGGAGAAAACAGCACATTTCTTCAGACATCTGCACCCTATTGTTAATATCCTGTCCATGCTTTCAATTCTTTCAATCAGAAATCAATTAAATACTGACAACATAGCCCTAAACGAGCAAAAATGGCAGATCCTATATCTAATTATTTTGTAGATAGCACATAAAAAAGCCAGAACCTTTATGTTTGTAAACACTTTTTAACAGAAGTTTAGCCTTCCTGCTTTTGTGTATAATTTATGTTTTATCCCCTTTCCTGCAGTACTTGATTTCCTCCTGCCACTCAGAGTCAGTCCAGTTCAGCAGTGTGTACTTCCAGCAAAAATACCATCTCAAGCAGGCTGGTTTTATCAGATTTAGCAGATTGCTATCCTGAGTTCTTTAGTCAATATTAATTTCAAGCTTTTAGCTCAGAATATATTTTTCTTTCCTAGTGTTGAGCTAGTGTCTATTTAAACTAGCCAGAAGGGCAAAACTTGTATACAAACCTAATCTGTTTTAGAAGCTCTTCCAAATAAAACAAGAATTTGACATGTTGAGCTTGTACTGCCAAGCTGAGGGGAGGGGGGGAGGAAATCCCAGTTTGTCAAAACAATTGTGTTTTCACATAGCCACAAGAGCACTCATTCAGTTCATATGATACTGCGTTGCCAAAGAAGCTCCAGCAGTCTTTGAGAAACAAACCCTGAAGTAGAATGTACTTGTGAGTAGACTAGTTTTTGTCAATAGGTGGATCCTGGTTTTATCCTGTTACCTGTTCCATACAGCCACATGATTTCTGAGAAGGCAACAGGTATTTCTTCTGTTCTCTCTGTATCTCCCACACCTGACGTGACCAGATGAACGAGTGGGTCTCTGCAGTTTGCAACCTGTCTCTGCCTCCCTCCCTCCTTTCTGCTTCGTAGACGTTGACTTTCTCATGGTTTTCACCTCAATGTAAATTGCACTGAAGTGATGGAGGTGGCAGTTTCTGAGAGCAGATTCCCATCAGAGGTGTCAGGAAGAACATGTTTGGGGCCAGAATGCTGCAAGCCTGTTGTACGTGTTGATTGAGGTGGTAGAATATCATAATGCTGACAGTGAATGGTGCTTGGTGGAATAAGCAGAGCTAGGAAGTCAGTATCACCAGTATCTACCATTCATACCTACATTCTCTCCCACTCCCTTCATCCCTCACAGAGAAACAGGGAGGAAAGGTTCAGTCTTTCAACTCCACTGTCATTTGTGCCTGTGCCATTTTGTACCTGCAGCAGAGCTTGTCCTGAGTAAACCAGGGAGGTTTCCTGTGTAGGTCACTGAGAACACATGTATTGTATTGAAGTTGGCTCTGGTGAAGGCTGCACATCAAATACTGTGTTCAGTTTTGGGTTCCTCAGTGTAGGAAGGACACTGAGGTGATGTCCAGAGAAGGGCAACCAGGCTGGTAAAGGGCCTGGAGCACATGTCTTACGAGGAGCGGCTGAGGGAACTGGAGTTGTTTAGTCTAGGGAGGAGGAGGCTGAGGGGGGACCTTATCACTCTCTACAACTACCTCAAAGGAGGTTGTAGTGAGGTGAGTGCTGGTCTTTTCTCCCAAGTAATAAGTGACAGGACAAGAGGTAGTGGCATCACATTGCATATGGGGAGATTTAGATTGGAAATTAGGAAAAATTTCTTCACCAAAAGGGTTGTCAAACATTGGAACAGGCTGCCCAGAGAGGCGGTGGAGTCACCATCCTTGGAGGTGTTCAAAAAACATGCTGACATGGCACTTTGGGACACGGTTTAGTAGTTGTGGTGGCATTGGGTTGAGGGTTGGACTTGATGATCTTAGAGGTCTTTTCAAACCTTAAAGGTTCAAAGATTCTATGGCATGAGGGGAGATAGTGGCAGTCTCTTTCCTTTTCCAGTGAATCCATGCCAGCTCATAATTAGGGAGGTTTGTATCTTGATTGCATCCAGATCTTATTTGGTTCCCTTCAACAAAATTGTTTTTTCCTTCCCAAAGTGGGTTCTGCTTGTTGATTTCAAATCAATTGGGCAGCAACAAGATGAGGGGACCCTTGTGCTGGGTTCTGTGCCGGTCTCACATCTAACGAGCTCCTTTCTTTTTGTTTGCCTCTACAGATTCCTGTTGGCAAAGAGATTGAAGGGATGAATATTTTGGGACTGGTGCTGTTCGCTCTGGTTTTAGGAGTGGCACTGAAAAAGCTTGGCCAGGAAGGGGAAGATCTAATTCGCTTCTTTAATTCATTCAATGAAGCAACTATGGTCTTGGTTACCTGGATTATGTGGTAAGTGTGTGACTGCTGATACCTCTGTAGTACAATATTATGCCCAGTTCAGGAATCTCACTAGTTATCCATTGCTCCAGCTTTTTTCTATGAGATCCTTCATCACTGCAGAAGTTCATGTCACATGGGTGGGATCTTTTCTTCTTGTTTGTGCCCTCTAATTAGATAGTCACACATAGCTTAAGGTATCAGTCTGGAACACTTCAGAGGGTTGCTTTAAAATCCTCTCCATGGCTCCTTTTTGATTAATTAGCGGAAGGAAGGCTTTCTGTCTCAGAGCAGCAGAAGCCCATGGCTAGCTGACATCATGTGCCTAAAGGCACTGGCCCTGAATGAGTAAAGGAGATGTGAGCAGGGGAGGAATAAGGACATGTGAAGGCCAGGGATATCTGTGTTTGGAGTGCACTTGCGAAGGCCGTGCATCACTGAATTCATACTCGCAGTGTCATGCCTTTTTCTGTTGGTTAAAAGGTTACTTGTACTGACCTGAAAGACACATGAAGACATCAGAAGGTAGTCTGAAGGTTTGAGAGAAGCCTGGCTGAGTGCATGAATACAGAACCCCACCTGTCCACTTGCATCAAAGGGTGAAGGAAAACCTACACCCCTTCGTATGGAAGGGAGGAGCAGTCTCCAGAGCTGTCTATCATTTCCATCCTATTGGAACAGTAGTGCTGGCTGTTGAGTGTTTTGCCATCATTATTAGCAGAGCCTGAGTTATGCAGTGCATCTTTAAATCTCTGTTCCTCTTCTAAGATCAACTTTCATTTTCATGGGTGAAGCAGGAACTAATGTTACCAGCAGAGAGATCAGCTATTTGTTTCTTGTTTGTGCTTGCTTCTCCAGAGATGCTTCTCTCTTCATTTCACATCCCCGGGAGAAGGTATTTCCTCAGGTTGATTGTTTCTTTTGTCTCCTGCCTATTAATGAGCAAATCCATTATTTCACTTACTTCCCAGGAGTCCAGGTGTGTTTGTGTTGGTCTGACAATCTCACAAAACTTTTGACACAAAAAACGTCTGCATGTTAGGATCTGAAACACACCGAATTTTCTCATTGGGAAAGAAACCAGTGTTGGAGTAGGCAGACACCTCTAGAGAGTGGTCCAGGCCACCTAAGCTGCAGTATGACCAGCCATCTGACCGTGTTTTCTGTCAGATGAATCTGGGCCTCAGAGTAATATCATGGTTGTTCTTGTGCAGCTGGATGGGTCTAGGCTGCTCCTGTGAAACCAACAGTACTATCGCCCCTCATAAGAATATGAATATTCATAAGGACAGCTAGCTAACAAGTTAGCAGTGGGACATTTCTCCCTCATTTTCCAGAGCTGTGGGAAAAGCTATAAGGTGCTGTTAGCAGAGGTATTTTTTCTCCCTTCATACTGCATTTTTCATTCCTACCATTTTCCTCCCTGTAAGATGTAGAAAGATTTTAACAAAACACCTGATTTTACACAGGCAGATCTCTGTGTTGTTTGCTGTCATAAGGGATTGAAAAATTCAGTGTCTCAGGGCTTAAGTCTTTTACTCTTGAGTGTAATTCCTTGGGCACTGAGTACTGACAGGAGGCAGTTCTTGTATTCAGCTGATTACAGTGCTAACACTTCAAGCCAATCAGTTGGTATATAATCCTTTACTTTGTGGATTATCAGGACCACAGCTGACTCTTAACGCTGCAATGCACTGTTGCCCTTACTTGTTCTCTTTTCCTTCTTTAAGGCTCTTGTGTCACCCTTGGTATTTATTCAAAATTTGTCCAGCTGCACGTGTTTCCCAAAGGATAATTGGAATGGGGAAATGATATTACCAAGAGAAAAAGCAGCTTGTGCTTGTATCTAGTCCCGTTCAACAGCCACTCTCATGTTTAGCAGCACTTTAGTCTCAGCTTTCTGTTCCTCTCCAGCCTCCCTCTTCAAGGGGAAGGATCCAGTCTCAGCTCTGAGCCCGGTGTTCATGCTTGCAGAGCTTGTGCAGGACTGGGGCTCAGCTGGATCTGGCTAACTGGGGTGCTCAGAAGCATAGTACAAAGATGGTATATCGCAGAAGTAGAAGAGGCTAAGCTCAACAGGCAGGTTCAGCAGGACCTCCCCCTAGAGATGTGGTCAAGAGCGGACAGAGAGGGGATGCTCATGCTGATCTGGGACATAAGGAGGTGCTCTCTGCACAGGACAGAGGAGCTGCAGAACCAGTGAGGGAGAGGCAGACTAGGAGGAAGTTAGTGATCTGAGCAACCTTAAGGCTTGCCCACCTTTACAACGTTTTACATGCCTAACCACACCTTCTGATGTTTGTCCTGTCTCCACTGAACATTTGCATTGGATTGGAGGGAAGAGTGGGAGACAAAAACCTGTTCTTTTTCCTGAGAAGTACAGGCAGATCTTTTGTAGTCACATGTGTTCCCCGGGGGGAGGGGGGGGGTTGGAGAGCCTGGGTGACCTTTTAGTATTTCTTAAACTTAGAAGCAGAAATGGATGGAGCATGGCCAACATCACCAGAGGCACTCGGACACAGACATCCCAAGTAGAGCTTCGGAGGAACTGACCCTGGGCCTGAAGGGATTCCCACAGTTCATCTAGTACCTGTTGTGCTGTAGGTGCAAGAGCAATTCTGTTTTCTCAGGGCTGTTCCCTGCTGCACTACAGGGACCAGAGGTGTGGCTGTAACTCACAGGTGGCCCTTCTCCTGGCGCAGCTCCAAATGCTCCTGACAAAGGAAACCTCAAACAAATGCTGACGTTTAAAGACGTGGCACATTTCTAGAGAGGTGGCATGGGAATGTACTGTGTACGTGGCTGGTGGCTTGAGGGACGCTCTGGAGGCCTGATCATTGAATTGAGTTTTCTGTGGGCAAACAGCAGAACTAATTGCTATCTTTGGCATGTGCAGCAGCCACCTTTAGCTGAGCTCTCTGACAGACAATGTTTCTTTACACAGGTATGTACCTATTGGCATTATGTTCCTTGTTGGGAGCAAGATTGTGGAGATGGAAGATATTATGCTTCTGGTGACCAGTCTGGGGAAGTACATGTTCGCCTCTATTCTGGGCCACTTCATCCATGGAGGAATCATTCTGCCACTTATTTACTTCGCATGCACACGTCAAAACCCGTATCGTTTTCTCTTAGGACTTATCACACCACTTGCCACTGCTTTTGCCACCTGCTCCAGGTGGGTTTCTGTGCTGCTTTTGGGATTATAGTCTGCTTATATTTGTCATTGTAAAGTGGTTCTATTCCAACACCAAACTGTGTTGAGTTTTAGGAGTGAATGTTGATCCTGAGATTGCAAAAAGAATTCCGAGCATAGGAAGTCTCACTGCTGCCAGCAGCTTGCCACACAGCACATACTGATAATCAGCTGTTGAAAACTCTTCCTCAAAATACTGGGACTGTAGCATAATGCAGACTTGGATTTTTTTTTTTTGGGAAAAGGTGAAAGTATTTGCCTTAACAAGGTCCAGCCAGCTGTCCTTTTGATTTCAAGTAAAGGGAGGGTTGGTAGCGAGGGACTTTGTCCTGACAAGTTCAATTCTCCATGTTCAGAAGGATCTGGAACAAGTTTAGACTAATTTTGCAGGAGCAAAGCAAACTTAGTAACTAGTGTAAACGGACTTAACATTATTGAATTTAAAGATCTGGCCTGATCAGCTTTTATTTGTTATGACCGAACTATCAAACATGTAATCTACACTTTTATGAAGAGACAAACACCTGATCAAATATCATAACCATATAAAATCATTTCAGGACTACTCCAAAAGTAGATGCATGTCTGTCACAGGAGCTGAAGTACATGAACTAGGAGAGAGTTTATGAATAAAACCATGTAATTTATAATGCAAGAAATAAAGCCAGCAGTGATTATGATGATTATTCTGTTAATTTGAGAAAGTACTAGTACAACATTAACAGAGATTACTGTGGAATCTGTTGTGTTTATATTGGTATCTATTGGTGCATTTGGTGGTTTGAGACTTGACCATTCCACAGCCCTGTTAGGCTGCATACCGTGTTAAATATCTGTTCTTACTTGGGAGATGGGAGTCCTTATGAGCTATTTCAGGATGGAAGCAAACTACTAAATACTGCTGCTCAAGACCAATAAGGAAAGTCCCTCGTTGCTACCACAACAGAGAGGGACTATAAAATGGCACTCTTATCTCGACAGTACTGTCTGCAGCATGTTAGAAACATGAAAGCCATGAGATACTGACTTTGTGTTCAGTGCACCTTGATGCTGTGTGTTTGATTATTTTTTCCCTCACCCTATTCTCTGTTTCTAGCTCAGCCACTCTCCCATCCATGATCAAGTGCATTGAGGAGAACAATGGAGTTGACAAGAGGATCAGCAGGTTTATCCTTCCTATTGGGGCGACTGTAAACATGGATGGAGCTGCTATTTTTCAGTGCATGGCAGCTGTCTTTATTGCTCAGCTGAACAATGTCGACCTCAATCCCGGCCAAATCTTCACAATTCTGTAAGTTGCTTGCTATTGCAGCCACATCCTTCTGGCCCCCAGACACATCCTGTGGTCTCTCTGCTAATAGCTAGCAGTTTGCATTCCACATCTCTGACCTAAAGCTTGCAAACTGCTATGAAACAAAATTATAGGGTGATTAAAGGATGGAGTCTTTCAAGCTTTATAAGATTTGCCAGAATCTCGATTTAATAAAAGGTGGAACCCAGGAGGGGTAATTGAATTCTGAAACAGACTTGGAACTATTTAAAGCTGTTTCTCACAAGAAATTCCTCTCCTTCTTTAAGCATCTCACTCCCTCACCTTCCACTCACCATTAAGGTAGTAATTGAGGCATGCTGCTCTACCTGGAAAACTACCCTTGATTCATCCTCTGGATGTCATAGAAAATCTTCCTGACAGCTTCTCAATTCCTTATATATCAGTTTGATACTAAAGACTCTGCTTACTTCTGCCCTTCCTACCATGGCATTGCTGGCTCCCCAGGTCAGACCCAGAGGGTTATTTCCCTCCTGACTGCTTTGCCCCATTACTCTCCTTCACCACCTCAGTCCTGCCTCCTTCTCTATAACCCTCCTCACGTCCTATATCCCATGAAGTGTCATTCTCTTCATTTTCCTCCTCAAAATCCCTCCTACAAGGGGCTCTAGCCCCTCGCTTTGCAGAAAAACTGTAGCAGTATCTAGCAGATGCCTCCTAGGGCCAGTTCCTGCCATTTTTACCCCTCCCTGACCAGGTTTTATTTCCTTCCTTATTGCATCACCCAATATTCTGTTTGATTATGTAGGCAGGGCTGGAAGGCTGTTTTCTTTGCGGGTAGCCAAATTTGCCTGTCAGGTACTTCTAGTGAATCAGGCATTAGCACAGGATTATGCAGCGAAGGCCCGAGGAAAACTCAGTTTTAGACATCTGCACGTAAAAAGGTGTGGGGTCCATGTCTGTAGCCTCTGCACCACAGGTTTTCACCTCCTGACTTAGGATCTGTGTTTGAATGCAAACAAGAGACAGGGAAGGGGCAGCACACTGCATAATACATGTGGGGTCAGGAGGTGTTAATGTGCTCGGCATGTTTGACCCGACACATGACTCGGAAATGGATATACCAGGAAGGCAGCGGGATACAGGTGTGTCTGTTGGGTTTGTTTCCTGAAAAGGCACTCATGCTGTTAAACACAGAGCCATTGCCTCGGTAGCTGCTGCGGGTGCCTGCTGAGCAACCGTGCTCTGTACCCATTACTTTGCATCTGCCAGCAGAAAAGGGTTTGCATGGGCAGCAAATGGCCCGTGTGTCCCACCGTGTAGAGTTTGTTTATAATTTCCATAGCAGGGATGTGTGTGTGACGTAAGTATAGAAGATGAGTGCTGCGGAGCTCTTGCTAACTGGGTATGTGAACTGATTTGCAGTGTGACAGCTACAGCATCCAGCGTGGGTGCAGCTGGGGTCCCAGCTGGAGGAGTCCTCACCATCGCTATCATCTTGGAGGCCATCGGACTTCCCACCAACGATCTCTCCTTGATATTAGCAGTGGACTGGATTGTGTAAGTACCTTAGGCCACACAGATCTGCTGTTGTGTGACATGTAACCTGCTCAGGAGGAAACGTGGGGGAGGGTAGTCAAAGTAGCACAGTATAATATAAAACCCTACAAGATATGGCTGCCTACAGGACAAGTAACTCTTCACATAATGAAAAAGGTGTTCCCTTCTCAATCAAAACAGTTAGTATGCTAAAATACCTCTTCAGCCTTTTTACTCAGCATTTACTGAAATATATTTCTTCCTGGTTTCAATTCCATTTAGGATTGTTAAATGTTTGTTCAAGAAGGTGTTGATACTGCTGGAAATTAATTGGACACTAGGAAGGAAGAGGGGGAAATGAAAATTGCCTCTGAATAGTGGTGGAAAGCTTTCGTGGTCATATATGTGAAGCAGTCTCCACCAGAAGCTGTTGTCAGCTATTGATTGAACTATTTTTATAGTTTGAGACCAGTCAAAGCATCCACAGAAGCATCACAGAGGCGCTGTCCATTGGCAAGGCAGGGACACAGTGTTTGTGGCACTCATCACAGCTGGGGGCAGTGTCACGACTCGAACATGCTGTAAGGAGTCACAAGTTTAGAACACAGTATTACCATCTTTCCTTTCCATCTTGTGGGAAAGAGCTAAAAGGTCAGACCTTCGCTCAGCTGCTTCTCTTTCCAAGAGCCATTCCCCTCCTTGAAACATGAGAGATTATCTCCTTGCCCAGGTCTGTTTGCAAGTGCTTATCTCACCACTTAGCATAGTTACGTCCCTGTTAAGGCCTAAATTTACCTTATGTACTACCTAAATTAGATTAAGGAATGCCTAGAAAAATTGTTTTGTTCTAAATATTGGATACCCAGCCAGAAATGCACAGTAAGTGCATATAGTTTCTTAAAGTATATATGAGCCCTGTAGAAAAGAATGTCTCTACTTTTCCTCTAACAAACGTCTGAGCACTCATGAATTACAGCATGCTTACAGTTTACATGCTAGTGTAGTAAGCATGAGCTGATCATTTAAAAGCATGATCTGCTTTCAAGCCATCTGACTGAAGTTGGGTAGTGGGCTGAACTCACTGGTCAGTATGGATCAAGCAATCTGAATCCCATTGGAATTTTTTCCAGTTGATGGTTTCTGGGTAGTTCCTGGTTTGGACTGTATATAATCCCTGTGCATTGCTTTCTGGAAGCCCCAGCATATGGAAATCAGGATCCCTATGGAGAACCTTGAATTCCAGAGGCTGATGAAGAGGGCAACTCTATAACCTCTTTCCCTTCTCACACCACATGTATCTGTGGAGCATAATCATACTCCTACAGATTCACTGGGGCCATCAAACTTTTTTTCTTTTTTTTCTGTCACCTCGTGGGGATCAGCCACTTCCTAAGGGATTAGAGTAGCAACTGTGTGTTCCCCAAGCTGTACTTATACATGTTTGGAGACAAGAGTGAAAAGCTTGCCCTTTTGCTTCTGGCTGCCCTCAGCCTGCTCGCTGCCTTAGTTTCAAATTATGTAGCGCCCCTCCATGGTCGATGCTGTTGTTCTAGTCATGGAGTCAGGGTGGAGGAGAGGGAACAGTCCCATGTCTTGTTTTAATGCCAACCATTTAATTATCAGAGAGCACCACAGTTACAAGTTGAGCATGTGTTGAAGTTAGGCTGCAGAATGACTAACAGAAGTCTCAAAAGGTACTTGAAGAAATGGTTCTTCTTTATTACCCATAAAACTCCTTCATTAGACCCTGGGACATCTATGGGGTCATAGGACCAAAGATTAGGACAGGTACTACTAGCAAGAAACCCAGAGAACACAGTCATTCTTCTTGGTTTTGGAAGGACCTGTTTAAGTAGGTGTTTGGGTTAAGGTATGAGTCTCTGTAGTTAAAAAGAGATGGGTGCTCTGAGTCACCCTGTGGATAAGCAAATTAAGTTCCTGCTCTGAACTTGCATTTGAAAAGCGCTGGTCTAGGAACAAGGAAGGAGCCTGAGAAAGAGTAGTAACATTGCTAACCCACTAGTTGGTGGTAATGGTTGGGCTGATCTTAAACCAGCTGTGGTCCACATTTTTAGTCCTGAAATGTTGGTGATGCTTTGGGGAAAATACCTATAGTAACATCATCTCCTTTGTTTAGCTCCACTGATGTTAGTGGAGACAGCAGGGGTGAATCAGGTCCCCTTACTGCATTGTAACTCTTTTAAGCTAAAAGCCTGGTGCTTTTTTTTTTGTTTCTGATCTTAACCAGGGACCGAACCACCACAGTTGTGAATGTGGAAGGGGATGCCCTAGGAGCGGGCATCCTTAATTACCTGAACGAAAAAGAAATGAAAGACAAAGAGCAGGAGCTAAAGGAAGTCAACGTAGAAGCAGTTGCTAACAGCAAGTCTGAAGGGGAAACATCGCCTTTGGTAACCCACAAAAACCAAGTCTCCAACACAACCAGTCCAGCAGACCCTGAATCCAAGGAATCAGTATTGTGAACTAGAGGTCGTTGGTCATCATGTGTCCCAGGGGTGGACTGCGGACTCGTTAACGCACCTAGACATTTGCAGTGCTAACGAGAGCTGGATGGCTCTTCAAAGTTTTAAATTCCAGTCTGTTTTGAAATATGCTGGCCTGGGGAAGGGGAGGGAGTGGGGGTGGGCAGAAAAGGGGTGTGGGGAAGGAACACTTGCTGAAAATAGTATTTTGATATTTCGTATATATACATGTATATGTGTTGTAGGTGCACACAGATATACATGTATGTGATAATGCCATTGAGACTTCTGGTTTAACGAGTCTTGTGTTAGTAAAGGCCCGTATGGGTTGCAGATGGGAAAGTAGACAAACCCAGTATGTGCTTATTGTAGGGGAAAATTAATAAGCTTATTGTGCTGCTGTTTGAATGGAGATGCAGTCTAGAAACTACAGAGTGGGTGAAAATGTTGCTGAAAGTTAGTTTCTGGCCTGGAAACACTTACTGGCCATTACAGACACGATACAAAGCAACATATTTCTCCCATTCCCCTTCCTCTCCTGTTCTCCAATCCCTTAAAAATGCCAAGTATATCCCAAAAACTAGCTTTTTCTTTTTTTCTTTTTTTTTGTTCGATATCCAGATGACTAGCTTACTTACTATCCTTGTACCATTCCCCCATTGCATTGCAGCTCATAGCAGATTTCCTGCCTTTTAGTGAGAAACTCCCGAAGTTTGGGACCAAACATACGAGATCTTAGTGCAGATCAAGGTCTGGTTTTCTCCTTTCCTTTAACCAAGCTTTTAAGGAAAAAAATCCAGAGAAAATACAAATTTTGTTAAAGTAATCCCTCTGGGGCTGAAAAAAATGTAGACTGTTCCAGCATAAATATATCTGAAAGAGGCTTGCCTGTGACGAGAAATCAGAAAGTCAGTTCCCTTCATGAAAACACACACTCTCCTTTGCTAGCACACCATGTCCTGCTCATGTTTATTTAAAGGGTCAGTCCAAACATGTTAAGACATAGCCCTCTTCCAGCAAAATTGAACAGGAGAGGAAAAAATCTGATCAGACCTCATGCGGGAACTGACGACAGGCAACTCTGAGTTTTGGCTTGGAAGGAGAAGAGGTGACTATAACCCCATGCAGTTAGTGTAGATCTCCCTGTGTTGGGACAGCTGCGTAGCTGTTCCTGCTAGGAGCTCGGTCCTGCTGGAAATGTCCTTCCAGCAGCAGCTTTCATATTGGTAATTCTGGGTGGTGCTGGGCCAGGGTAATGCTTAGTGGCAGATGGTAACCTTTGCTTGGGGCTGAGCCAAAATGTTTCTGGATCCTGGCTCCACCCTCTTTCCTTTACAACATACTTTCTGAATTTGCGCCCCAAACCTGAACAAAGTCCAGCAAACTCATTGCAAAGATCCTGTTGATTTATCTTGGCTTTTTGGACAGCAAATTGCAGCAAAATTATGGCTGTGCATATGCCAAGATTCACCTGGATTTAGGACCCTTCCCCTTGGCTACTTTAGCAAGATGATTCCATACAGTCAGTCTCCACACTGTTAATTCAGCAATATATATTTACACTTAGCTTTGATATAAAGTAATGCTAAGTCTCCCTTTTTCTTTCTCCCCTCTTGCTTCAGAGGAAGAGATCTTGGAAAGATAATCTGTTGCTGATGTTTATGGCACTAGGAAGAGGCAGCTCCAATTTCATAGCAGCAGCAGCAGCAGCCTTCATTTGCAAAGCATCCTTCCTGGTGAAGGGACACAGTGACTTTTGCAAAAAGACGCTGAGAGTGACATGTGGCCACCTCTGAGGGAAAACACAGTGAGTGCGTCATTGCTGGCTCTTCAGTTGTGTGCAGCAGGGCTATGCAAACAATCCAAGTAGGAAAGGATTAGTCAGCCTACTGAGAAACTGCAGGTGGAGTTTCTTTTTAACCGGTTTGTTTATAACCCTGTCCACAAAACCTGGTCATTCCTTGGCTCATCTTCAAAATGGAAGGAGACAAACACAGTTCTCTAGGGAGATCCTTCGCCCAGTATTTATTATTTCATTTTTAGCAGATCAAGACCCACTGAAACTGCATTTCCTCCCATTAGAATCATCCCAACTCCTTTCAACTCAGGAAACCAAAAGCGCACTTTGTAGCTGACAATGAAAGTGGACAAGGAGGAGGTGTTTAGGAAATCTTTGGAGTTTGAAAAAAATGGTTCTCAACAAAATTTTTTTTTTAATCATTTTTTGGTTAAAACAAGTCTAAGTTTTTTTTAAAAATCTGAATGCACCAGGATGTTAAATATTTTGATTTTAAAGCAGTGGATGACTGTCTCAAGGAAGCTGAAAATTATGACTGTTCCCTGCAGGCTGGGTTCTGTAGTTGCATTTTATCCCCCATCAGACATTCAGTTCCTCTGATGGTCTCCCTCATCCTGAGACATGCAGCTGGGATCAGGACATGAGAGCAGGCAGCACTCAAATGACAATTCCCATGAAGCATCACAGCACTGTTTCAGACTAGAACATTTATCAATTTTTGATATTTTTTTTCACCCCAAAGCTGTTGCCCACAGATAAAAGTTCTCACCTGGGCATGTCCAAAGGCTGGGCTTCCTCACAGGCAGCCCCTTGTCACTGCTGTATTGATCTTTCTTTCCTGTGGCGCTGCAGCTTATAGCATTCTTTCTGACAGTAGACCCCAGGAAATGGCAAATAAAGGCCAATACCTCAGAGTGCTCTTAGTATTTTCCAGTAGCAACACAGAAACTCAGTCTTTGCAGAAAAACTCCTCTCTCAGTCCTCAGTAGTGGATAGTTACTTTTTACATCGGTGTAAATGTCTAGTCCCATCTAAAACTCGTTAGTGGAGTCAGATTTAAGGGGGTCAAATCATTCTCATAGCAGGAATTTAACCAAAGGGATCTAACACTCCTTCTCCTGGAATCAGGTGACATAAGGTTTGTGTGAATCATGAGTCTTAACCTGCCAGATATCTGTAATCATACAGAAGCCCTACTTTAGATTTACAGAGGTGCTGGTTCTTTTGTTGTTCGTGCACAGCAGAGAGATCCCAGAGTTCTCCATGGAAGCAGGAATGCTGGGTAACTCCTGCTTGTCACAACATCTTCTTGGTCTTTTCTGTATCATCTGTGTCAGAAATGACAGTCCTTGTTTTTTCTGTGATGTTTCCATTCCTCACGATGGCCATGCTGCATCTTCTAGGGCTTTCCACCTGGATTTGGATTTTCTTCTTAAGGTACAAACGTAACAGGTTACACCCTGTCAGACTGTATAAAATTTGGCACATTCCAACAGCCTCCTGTGAATCCTGACGGAAAGCCCGATGAGATAGAGGACTTGCCATTTGCTTCAAGTGGTCAAGGGCTTCAGGTGAGGCCATTGGGAGAAAAATGAAAGGGCTGTTGAAGGATGTGCATTTTAGACACTGTCCTTGGCCTGCAATGCAATGTGTTACACTGGGAGCTTCCTATTTCGGGTCCAGGTGCACCCTCAGGCCAAGAGGCCGTGAGCTGAGGAGGGGCTCAGCAGCAGTGCAGGTGCAGCCCATAATGCCCACTCTGCTCTTACCCCCGAACCTGGTGCTGGTGTGGTACTGAACTCCCATGTCTCTTGACTTGGATGTATGTTTATGTTCTCCCAACGTGACTGTAAATTGGAAACCTTCAGTCAGTTGCTTTTTCTTTCAAGAGGAAATAAATTCCATCTAGAAAACCCTATTTTTCTTTTTTGCTTTTAGTCTTTCTTTTGGAAGGTAGAAATGCTCTCCTTGGGAAAGCAGGCTACAAACAGCTCATGTCTTACCCTCTAGTACAGCAGTTGCTTTTTGGGAGAATGGTACAGGTATATGGAAGAGAAGTGCCTGCAAGCCTTTGGCATATGCAATCCCATTTTGTCTCTGATGCCATTTATTCTTCCAACTCATTTTCAGTGAAGTTTCTTTGACTGTTTTGGACCATCTTGCATTTCTTCTCCAGGACTGGCTTTCCACTCCATACTTTAACTGCCACTGCTGGATCTCATTCCATTTCCTGAAATGCCCTATGCTTTTTCTGTGTATTGGTGGCTCAGGTTTAAATTAGAAAGTGGACAAAGTTTTGAGAGCTCTAGGGTCCTTGGGAAAGTATTTTGCACTCTGCCTTGCTCCTGCCCTTAACTCACCAAAGATCTGTCAGACTTAGTAATTTAAAGAGCATCTCTGAGAGTGTGGACCAGTACCTGTGTCTCATCCTGAGAAAGGTGCTGCTTCTGTGCCATGAGATGTGGCTATGGATGTCTGAAAAGCTGTAGTGAGCGATGGAGGGTGCCAGCACTTGGCTGCTAGTTGGATATTTTTAGTGAAAACCCATTATTCCCAGGAGCTGAGCTTTAGCTGAGCCTTGGCTGGTGTGTTCATAATTGCACTGCAAGATTCAGTAATTGCAAGGGACTTGAAACCCTTCTGGGGATGGCTCTTGTAATCAGGATGGCTTTTGTGTTCAAAACAGACTAGGGCCATTCCCTGCAGGAATGTGACAAACACGACATAACAGAAATGTGGAGCCAGCCAAAGTACCAAATCAGTTGGTGAAACAACCTCTGCTTTGTCTTTTCTGGGCAGCCTTGTTACTGCCTGAAGAGGAAGTTACTTGTTACTGGACAGCCTTGTTACTCCCTGAGCTGGAGGTGAAGAGAGGTTGAGAAGACAGTGCAAGGGGCAGGAAGGTTTCATATGTGCTTTCTCATCCCTAGTGCTGGAGATGGACAAGAACCAGCGTCACCACTGTGGGACTCAATTCTCCTGTGGTTCCTCCATGTTTTACAGCAGGAATAATGAAAACTGAGGTGTTTTGGCAGTTCCTCTTTGAGTCAAGTCAAGGCCCTGAAAACTTTGTGACTGACCACCCTTCTATATGTTGTGGGTTATGTCCTCAGGAGCTTGCCAAAGGTACACCACTTCTTCCTGCAAAGGTTTGCAGGCTGGATCTTCACTCTGGTCCTCAGCTGGCATAGCACATTTCTGCAGGCACTGGAAAGCATCCTTCTGTTGAAATCATTTGGCTTCCCCTGACCCTCCCAGAAGCAGTCAGCAATGGGCTTCAGGTAGAAAGTCAAAGCACCAAAAGACAAGCTGTCCAAAGGAAATAATGACATATCTTAACTGATTTTAACTGGGCCATGGCACTTCATGCTCACTTGCAGGCCTGTCTGTAATGACTGATCCTGTGACTGATGAACAGCACAGAATTAGGCAGGCCACATAAATCCTGCCTGGGCTTCCTTTTCTGTACATTAGGCTTACAGGTACTTCTCTGTCTCTCAGCATGGAATAGTGTGGACAATGGTGAGTCGGAGTGTTGGGAAAGCACTATATCTTCTAAAAATAGCAAACTTCTAGAAAACCTGATAGTAATATAATTAACATATGCAGCATGAAGTCAGAGTTGTGTTGAGCTGGAGTATGGACAGCTGTGATGGAAGAAGATACAATGTATGGATTTGCAGGGCTAACACAGGGAAAGGGGGGAGCTAGTGTCAGTGTGAGTTGCATGTCAAAAAGTGAGCATGACTTTGTCAAGGGGGCACAGTGCCCTGCTGTATTTGCCTCCTCCCATCTCCACCTGGGGTGCCGTGAAACATTAGGTTCAGGTAAAATAACAGACCTCACTGTTGATTCACCATCTAAATCAGGCACCTTGGCAGCTTCATTCCTGTCTAGTTTCAGTGGAGGAAAGCGCTTTTGAACTAAAAACCCCCACGTTTTCTTGGCAGCGTGGGCAAAAAAAGAAGGAAGAGCTGGAGGGCTACAAGGAGAGCATCACAGAGGACAGGGTAAGCAGGTGGATAAAGAAGCTAAAACACTGAAGGAAGCAGCTTTCCCTTGGCATTTTGATATGGATTGTGTCAAAAAGACTGCAGAGATCTTTCCAGCATGCAGCAAAGACAATGCAAATCTCTGCCCACTGACTGCCTAGGGTGTGCAGGCAGAGGCAGACGTGCAGCCCAGTGCTGATGTCTCTGAAGCAGCGTCACTGAGCAACAGTGCAGCATACAGCCTGCCAGCATGGGGCTCTGATAAGCTGCTGCTGGCTGCCAGCCATGAGAGAAATAACGGAACAGTTCTGGATCAGGGATTGACCCACATTCCTCCTTGCAGGATAGCTGGAACAAGTGCTCCTCAGATAAGTGCATGGTAGCCATTATTCTCTGAGGACAAAGAAGACCTTGTTATCTATGCAAGCATATTGATGAAAGCCATGCTCACTTGCTGCTTCAGTTTCAGGGAGGAGGGAAAAGGGTATGACAAATGATCTGAAACTTCTTCCAGACTCGGGGCGATGCATTGAGACAGTCGCCACTGAATATTTTAAGTCTGACGAAAAGTGATCAAGAGCCTTATTTGGCTCCTGCAGCTCTCTGGTCTTCACATCTGAGCACCAGCTTGGGAAGTTGATGTTAACAGGGTATTGGCTCGCTGCATGGGGTCTGTACAGACATTTGTGACCAGCAGGTGCCGTTTCACAGCTGCAGAAGCGAATGCAGGCAGGAACAGTGGAAAGAACAGCTTTCTCGAGTCACCAGAAGAATCACTGAGCAGGCTGAGAGCAGAACTGGAGTCCTGAAGCCAAGTTCATTTTACCTAACAACTATTACTTACCTAAAAAACCTGAACATCTGGGCATTTATGAATATATTTGAGTTGTTATTTTGAGTGTGTTAGTGCAGGATGATCCTTTCTCTTTTTGAAGGAAGGGAAGGAGAGAAGTGTCGGAGAGTTATCTTCCCTCCAGGATGGATTTTTTTAACAGAAAGAGAAGAAAGAATATCTCCTTTTCATGGAAGAGCTCACGATATGGTTACTTAAAAAATTCGGTCTCCATGTCAGCAGATGTATCATCCTCAGCAGCTATGAAATCTCACTTGGATGTAACCACTGCTGTAGATGCTAGCATGAGGTGTGAAGACTCTGGACACTTCAGCTGGGTGACTGCTCTCACTTTAAGCCCTGCCTGAGAAATACTTACACGTGTCTTTCTGAAGGCCACAGGTGCTGTTTGCATGGTAGGAAGGTCTGCCACCAGGAACCAGCCCAAGGAGATGAATTGTGAGCCAATCTTGCTGTAGTGAAAAGTTAGCGGTGTGGTTTTAAGCCACAGAGGCCCAGAAATTTCATATTAGATGCTCCTTAGGATGACTTCTGCTCTCTCCTTTTGATAATAACACTGAGAAAGTAATGTGCTGCTTTTGCAAGCCTGTATATAGTTACTAAGCTAAACTGCACCTGGCACGTCAGTGCAACTTAAGCTAATTGCAGTTAGGTGTTGGAGAAAAAAATTACCAAGATAATCACCTTTCTCTGAAGGAACTGTTTAGACATGCCTGAATTCCCCCACCCACCCCCCAGATTACATCTCCATGGAAAGAATTGTGCTTAACTGTAAAAAACACTCCAAATATTAGCAGATTTGGATGCTAGGTTTTTTTTAGGAACCAGAAGGAATGCCACAAGATGGACAGGCCAGGACCATTGCTGGTGCTCATTAATGTAATTTCCTGAGCTTTCAGTGGCCTGTGGACTTCTGGTGGAGATGATGCCTCTTTAGCAGCATAGGATCTGGTCCTCTTAAGATGATCATGTTTAGGAAAGCATTACTGAAGTAACCTTTTTAAAACTTGTTGACTATAAATGGAAGCATTTTACATGCTTGCAGTATTCTTACAATGTGGTAAGAATTCCCATAAGAAAAATGTGTTTTCTAGATGGTCAGTGTTGATGCAGAAACAAGGCTTCCTTGTTTTGTGATCAGTTTTCCTTCTCAGTATCCCTCTTACGGGGCCTGCTGTGGTCTTTGGAGTCTGCCCAGCCCCCGGCAGGACCAGGCTCCTGCTGTACATAGATTAAAGATATTCTTATCCCATGTGAGGACATGGACTGCCTCACATCCTGTTAGGAGGGCATGAAGATGTAGCTTTGACTTTGGAGGAGGGACTGGGTTGAAGAAAACCCTACTTCATTACGGCAATACCTTCGTGCTGTTTTTACACTTCATAACTCAAAAAATTGTGACCCACCTAGCCCGACCCTCGCTGCCTCCCTGCTCTGCCCCACAGTAGATGCTCTGTTGACATTACTTCCCCAAGGACCAGCGTGGAAGTAATGTGTTTGCCATCCCTGAATATTGCAGTCTTTTAAGAATATAGTCTTATTCAGGCTTTCTCTGACACTGTCCTGGCTAGGTCATCCACAAAGCAGGTGCTGTGCAGGATGGAGAGCACACGTAGCACTACAAATAGCTGAGTGTACCTCTACTAATGGGAGATGAACCTCTTTTTTTTTTTTTTTTAAATGCTTCTTGTTTGTGGCAAACTAGGAATGACTCACTCACTGCTTTGTGAGGGTGAAGGTTTTGATTAATCCCTCTAGATTCAGGGACAGCAGGACCACCCCTAAGGCACGAGGACTCTGCAGCAGAGGTACACGATCTGCCTTATTATCTTTAAAGGTGCCTTGTCCTGGATCCCTTCAGGACAAATTCCAAGTTGCTCTTTGGCTTCTGAATATAACTATGCACCAAAGGTGACAAACTCCATTATCCCTGGAGACAAGAGGGAGAGCATGATGCCCTGGAGTGGGACAGGGAAAGTGAGTTTCTTTTCTTTATCCTGTAAGCTCTCAGTTGTCAATCCTGCCTCTGATGTGTGTATGGCGTGTGTGCTTTTACTTCTACATGAACACAAATTGCTCTTAATAGGAGGGAGGATTCTTCTATTTTTATATGCTAAGCCATTTGATTAATTACTTTAATAAAATGACAGATGAACTCTGAAATTTCACTGCCATCTGCTCCAGTACAATCCAGTATCACTGATACAAAAGTATCTGCCTTCAGATAAAACCTAGTGCTTAGAGTAACCACTCCATTGAGTAAGTACGTGTGCCATATGGGTGTGTTGATCCTTGTGAACGTCTGTAACTGTTCCTGTTTTAAAACTATGGGTTTTATCCATGTGACTCCTTATCAGCCTTTTTATTATCTACTGGGAACAGATGCATGTGAGAATGTGCAAAAAAAGGGCCATGTTTCTGTGCCTGGGGCTGTGTGGCCCTGGCACAGATATTACAGATGTTTACTGTGTAGTGCACCCTTCAGTGTAAAAACTCTCCCTGCCTGTCTGCCTGGGGAGAAGACAGTCCTGTGGCTCAGGCTGAGGTGGTTGGTTGTATTAAGAGGGTGACACAATCAGATGCTCCTTTCTCTTTTTCATTTCTCTCATGGCAATGTATATTTGTTCTCTCTCTGTGTAGCTTCTCAATCTGAAATAAAAATCACTCCGAGTAGAACTGCCGTTTCTGTCTTTCTTTGGAGAAGACCTAGCCTTTTAGCTGGATCAGCCTTGCCTAAGCAGCTGGCAAGCTCTCTGTGACTCCTTTAGAAACACCCCTGAATGAGAACTGTGTAACTCTGTATTTGGGCCCACTCTCCCAGACTGTGCCCTTCACCAGCACGCCAGTGTCACTGATTATCACCATATCACTCCATCTAACCCCCTCCCCTGGAGCCCAGGCCAAGCCTATGCAAGTCAGCGCTTCTCCAGACCTCCTGCACAGGTACTCAGCTCTCGAGGGGCTTTGGAGACCCCAGATGAGTAGGTGTTTTGTGCCACAGTGGAGCACAAGGGCTGACAGACCTGCTGCCTAGTCTGCTAAGCAAACAGACTTCCTTTCCTGGAGGACTGAGGACTAGGAGAAATCACCCAGCAAACCCTTTACAGTAGGCCACTGGATTGGTAAGTTCAGGGTAATTTTGGGTTTGACACACAGTCAGTCTGAGCAGTGCTCTGGTTGCAGAACTGAGGCCTGGTTTTGTTACCAAAATGGTTTTGATACAGCTTTTCCGTTTAAAGCTCATACATCTCCATGTGGGGGCTTTTATCCTGAGAGACACAACGCAGAGCATCCCAAATCCTGAAAAATGTAAGTGTAGTTTGGTTGGTTTCAAGTGTTAAAGTCTGATCCCAGAACTAATAAACAAGGGGCAAAATCTGCAAGAATTGTCAGCACCAGAAAAAAATAAGTAGAATTTGAAGGCTCTGCCCGTGTAGGACTAACAAATTGTGACTGGCATAGTGTCTTGGTATGGACAGTTTACAAAGCCATCAATGTTGTGGTTTCCAAAAAGCTCCTCTGACCCCACGGTTGTGTCTTTGTTGTCTTGCCTCCCAGCAGAAACCCTGAAGAGATACCTGGAGGAACACTAGACCAGTGAGCTGAGAGCTTGAAACTTAGGCCCCAGCCACTCATGTGTCAGCTTTGGATACAAAGACAGCTGCTGTCTAAAACAAGAACAAGCAGGGGTTCTGAAACCATCTGAGGTAAGTGGTGGTTCTCAGAGCTGTGGTGCCTTGCTGTTTGAAACACATGAAGCTTTGTGATATCTGTGGAAAAATGTGGCATGATTGCTTGTCTTTAATGAGAACTGAGTCCTGACTGGCTCAAGCCAGACATTATTAGAGCTTGCTAGGCATTATTATAGATAAATAGATAAAGGTTCTTGCTATACTTCAACAAAGAGATAGAAGTTGGAAGAAGTTCTAATTAAAGTTCAAGGACTTAATTCTGGTTTTCTGCCACCACCTACTGATCTTACTATGTGTTTTCCAATTTCTTAATAATGCTATCTTATTTTTTTAAGAAGAGGAGAGTTTTGGGGAAAATGCCTCTCACTTTGTCCTAAAAAGCTCTAGGCAGGTGACTCACATTCATCTAGTTTACACAAAGAAAAATATTTTAAAATAAATTTATAACAAAAGCAGCTGCAATTGTTGTAGCTTAATATTTGTAGAGGAAATCCAATTATGGCCAAGGAGCAGATTAGTCCTTTTTTTGGTTTTTTAATCCCCAGTTTCTCTGATTAAGATAGATATAATTATAGGGAAGTGCTTTGTGATTTAGTTAAACAGAAGACAACCCCGTTTTGTTCTGCTGTGAAATGAATGGTTTGAGTTGAACAGGTTGTATGGTACAGCTGTGCTAACAGGCCATCTTTAAAGTATGTAGATTGATGTTAGCTTGTTGAAAATTACATCTCTACTGTCTCTCTATTATGAGTGTTCAAGCAAACAGAAGCACCTCATACCTCTCAGGAGTCTGGTGAGCTGTGATGTGCATGAAAATAGCTTGGTGAGCTTACAGCTAACTTGCTGTTCTTGCAAGTTCTTGCATCTTGGAGTCAGGACGTGCCATGGAAGATACCTGTGGTTTTAGACTGGGCAAGTAGGGTAGCTGCTGGAATTTATCATGAGGAATTTATCGTTTGTCAATATATATGCCAGGGACCAGGCAAATTACGAACTGGCTCTGAAACCTAGGACCAGGGATGTGCAAAGCTACTCCACAGGCTTGGGTAACAGGACTTCACCCTCTCCACAGGATAGTGATCAGCAATGTGATGTAAATGACTGTAATTACTGTGTCACCAAAACACGGTAGGCAATCAGGCAGATCTGGGTTGTCTTCCTCCTCATGTGCTAGAATATAATTAGATGGTGAGGCCCACAGCTACTAGAGTTTGAGGCAGCCATATAAACATTCACCACTCAAATCTCACGAACCAAGTAGGTTCCAAACAACAGCAGCAAAACCATTAAGATTAAACTTCCCTGGTACTGAATCGTTAATCAGCTCAAGTAACTTGAGTCACTGAGCATCCTGAAGGCACCAGGCCTTCTCCTTCTTGCAGTACCATTCTTCCTCAAGGAGGAAACCAGTGTGGCCAAACTCAGTGGAGACCTTACAGAAGGGGGCTGTGGTATTTATTTATATTGCAGGATGACTTCACCCACCCACCCTCATTCTCTTACAGATTAAACTCACGCTCACAAGCAACAAGACACAGTGGTTCAAATGGTGCGGCCTAAATCATTTGGGTCCAACGTGCAAACCACGGGATGACAGCTGTCAAATGCTAAACCTGCCAGTTTTGAGCCAGTTCTTTAATAATCTTTAAGAATACATTGAGGGGGGTTGCAGTGGTCCTTTGCTTCAGTTTCTCTTCCTGCTAGGCTGTCAGGAGAAGGAATGGGAGAGGTGATATGCTGCCACCAGTCTGTTATCACTCTTTCACAAGTGAGTCGTGTGTCCTATAGGCTTATCGGCGTGCAGACCTTCTGGGCTTGACAAAAACAACACAATCTCAAATTTTTAGCTGGGAATGGTGTCATTTGTTATGAATACAAACCACTCTTAGCACCCCTGCTCTGCTATTTCTTCTGATGCTTACATAAACAGATTTTCATTCATACTGGTCCCAGTATTTCTTTTACAAATCTCTGCCCTGATGACTGCTTGCTGTAGATCCCAGCTCGGATTTTGAAGAGCCTCTTGGTTCTGCTCAGGACAACACACAAATGACAAAGGCCCAAGGCATCCCAGTGTGATGAATGAAAATGAAACCTCTCATATTCCCCACTGAAAGCAGCAGAAAAATCTCCCACTTAAAAAGTAAAATTCATCCAAATTACTTATTGACCATTATAATTCACATTGATGGAAAGCTGCCACCACCTCTTGACCAGGGCTCCTCTTTTTATTTCACAGCAATGTCACCTTCATGCAACAAGAGGAAAGGTGCAGTGTCTGGACCACAACAACTGCATCCCATTCAACCCCCTGTGCGCTACGGGACCTGGCCCTGATCTGTAGCTGGGGGGCTGTTTTAGGGGGCCTGGCTAGAGGTAAGGAGATGTTTGGGGTAATAGGGAAACTTCAAACACCTGCCTTTGTGGTTGGGTCTCCGGTTGGTGGGGCTTTGGCCAAGCTGTTCGTGGTGCGATGGGTACATCGTGTGGCCAGAAAGGAGAAATGCAATTACTATTTGACCTTTTCTGAGCTAAACCTTGCCACTCTGTCCAGTTGAGCAACAAAGTGGTAAGGAACTGAAATAGACCATCTCCTAGCACTGGTGTTCATTGCTCTGCACTCCAACTGTCAACACTAAAATAGGTGTATATAAAACACTGTAGGTGTTTTATCTTCTAATGAAGAAGAAAAGAGAAAAAACATCTTCCTGCTTTACATGTTTCATATGTCAGCTACCTTGGGTGTGCTCAAGTAGTATTTTCAGGTGCTTCTCCAAAAATCAGAAAGAAAAAGAAGCAGGTAGGTTTTTTAGGAACTATTTCATAATGGTGTAGGAGTAGCCATGATGGTCTAGGAGACTGAGGGAAAGTTTGTGGGCTTTTGATGACACTTTTCATTACTTTATCAAGAAGCTAAAGCAACGTGGCTGAGTTTGAACCTCTTTATTACCAGAGCAACTGTCCAGCTGAACAACTGGGCTCCTCGAGTGCCTACCTTAGTTCTGGGACTGTAATTAGTTGCTTCTCTGGAACAGAGAAAAATCTGCAGGTCCCACCTGCAGGAAGAGAAGGTCTGGGAACATGGGCTGAAGTTCATAGCAACATCAGAAAAACTGGGAGGAGGTCTGGATAACAGAGGCTGCAAAGAATTGATCAGGATGAGAGTAATTAACTGCACTAGTACTGGTGGGAAATGGTAGATTAAGGAGCAGGACCAGGAAGTTGTGGGCAGTTAGAAGTATGAGTCAAATGCCCCACACTGAGAGTAAGGCAGATACTATGCCAGGGTGTATAAACAGAAATGCAGCCTGGACTAGCATACCGGTTTTGCCTAAGCATAGCCAAGCCTGCACTGGAGATCTGGACCATGATTAGGTGCTGAGTTTCAAAGAAACATGGCCCAAAGAGTGAGAATCAAGGGAAACGGTCCAAGATGCAGGAATCCTGACCTCTGAGGAAAAGAAAAGGGTTGTTAGCCCCAAGAAGAGAAGGACCTCTTCCTGCAAATGCCTTTCAGAGAGGGGTTAGGCAGAGCAAGTGCACAGTGAGCAGAGTCCTGAGCAGTTTGCATGGAGACTGCTCCAGCCCAGAACCATGGGTGAGGGAGTGTGCCAGCCAGCCTGCCCTGAAGGAGTGAGGAATGTGGTGCTGTGGGATTGCAACAGAGGTATTTTTAAAATCACTGCCTGAGCAATTTTAACACGGGAGAGGAATAATGCCAATCACAACAGAAGCAAAGAAGGCTGTGGCAGCTCCTTCCTATCTCAATGATTATGCCATCAGAAGACAGGCAGGTGTACTAACAGGTTACATGTTGTACTAACTCTCTGGCTGTTAGAGGCACAGAAACAGAGTTACTTCGCAAACACAGGCAAAGCCTCCCAACAGGTAATGCCATATTGCTGGCCAAAAGATGGCAAGGTGATTACAACCTAGTAGTCTCTCCTGTCTCTGTGGTACTCTGTTCATACTGCTGGCAGTGCTCTGGGAACAGAGAGACCAGGTACTAGCCCTGCATTGGCTGACATCTCATCCATCCATCCTAAACATTTGTGTTGTGAGACTGAAATTTGATGCAGAAGATAGTGCAGATGCTGTGCAAGCCCAAGCTTCAGGTTTCATCGCAGTGTTAACTGTGTCTGGCTTGTAGTGGGAGACTGTTGGAGGTAGAAAGAAATTACAGACTGGTGTGTGCCAAAAATCCAGATAACTGCGCATCATCGGTTATGGGCGCATTAAAACTCTGGGTACATACAGCTGGTGCCCCTAACAGATCCAGTTCTGTACAAAAACATGGATATTCTCACCAAGAAACATAGAAGTTTTTTAAGAAAACAGTCTTCCTATCCCAGCTTCTTGTATACTAGGAAACTCCCCACTTTCAAATCTGATCATCATAAGCAAACTCTATACTTCAAGCCATAGATACAGGGACTACTGCTGAAGTGCTGTCTTCCACAGATTGGGGAAAACCACTTCTCTCTGCTGGAGAAACTTCTTGCTGAAAAACACAAGTCTGAAAGAATCCTGTGGTCTCAATTCAGCAAGAAAATATCCATATTAGTCTATACCAGCCTTGTATGACTTTGGGTGGGGTTTGACTGGACATGACCGCATTTTATAGATCAAATAAACTAGTTTCTCTTCAGAATTCCTAACAAAGAGGGCCAGGTGTCAGCAGAAGAAAATCAGCATTGTTTCCCTGCAATTTTTAGATAATCTCTCCTTTAGATCACCGGGGTTTATTGACACTCTCTCGGCGTGAGCCCAAGGAGAGGGGAAAGGTTTTTGCGGTGCTCTGGTGGTTCTCGTAGACATCCTGGCACTTGTTTGATCGGAGGCGGAACAGGACGTGAACCTTTCCTGCCAGGGCTGAGACCGCAGCCAAGTGCTATTCAGCTCCGAGAACAATGTCTGGCAGCTTCCAAAGTAATTTAAACCAGCTAAAAACAGCCGAGCCTGGGTATGAATCATGACCCATCCGTATTTGTTGCAGCCTTCCACTCGCCTGAAATCAGCACGGTCTCTGCTGGCAGGCAACTGGCTCCCTGGAGAATGAGCAATAAACGACATTTTTAAGGGACTTTTCCTTCACGAGAGCTTTGCCTGTGTGAATTCTGACAATAAGCCACCTCTCAAAAGCCTGCATCCAAGACCGGGGGGCAAGAGGGGGGAGTGTGCAGCTCTACAGAAGACCTTCTGCAACATTCATCAAAGAAACACCAAATATAGAACTGTTACACAGGAACAGAGATGATGTGGGCTTTTATATGGTTGTGAGTTCTTCTGAGAGCGCTGTGCCGTGTTATACCATGATGTCACAGCTCTCCTTTTTGAAAGAGACTCCTCCACTCTGTTTCTCTGTAGAGAAAAAGCAGGATCATCCAGGATGGTAAATGGGCCTGTTCCACTGAGGTCAGCAAAACAGACCCAGGTCATAGCAGCAGGGATTCTGGACTGTAATGTGGAGTTGGGGCACGCTGCAGGGCTGAGGATTGGGGCCAGATGATGGAAGCACTAGCCAGGGCCTCGAGATACCTGGCTTGGGCCCCTCGCCCTGCTTCCAGCCTGCTGAGCGAACTCAAGATGCCTCTGTGGTCCCTCATGGCCTAAAGCTGGCAGCATCGTTGTTCACGAAGCGCTTTATCAGATAACTGGCTTCTAGATCTCAGCGTTACCTACAGAGTAAGCACCGGGAGCAAAGACAAAGACACCGGGCAGAATCAGCCCATGGCCAGAAACAGGGGGAAAGGTTTGCGTTACCTATACATGCGGGAGCCCCAGCCACCAAGGTGCAACTCCCAGAGTGCTCCGCTCCAGCGCATGTCCTGAGGACTCAGCCCAGAAAGCTGCCCCAAGAGCCGGGCGTGGCTGGCAACCAGCCCCAGACCCGCTCTGCTCCAAGGGAGGGGGGCCGGGCCGGGACCCCCGCCGGCTGCAGGCGCTCGCAGAGTGCTGGCATCCGCTTCCCGATGCGCATGCAGTCGGTGCCTGCGCCCTACCACTGCCGGGCGGCTCTCTACCCCCGACACAGCGCGGGGAGGCCCGAGGAGGGGCGGAGGCTGCCGGCGCCCGGCTCAGCCCGACGCACAGAGGGAAAGCAAACGCCCTGGGGTCGCGGCCGAGCCTCTAGGGCACAGAGGAGTGCTGCTCCGGGCGGCAGGCGGCTAGCCTGCCCCGCCGTGCTCGGGCAGGCCGCTGGGGCAGGGCTCCGGGGCAGGCCCAGCAGCGGGGCCGGAGCGGGGCGGCCACCGCCCACCCAGCGTCGGGGGGATGGGGTAGGGGGGCGGCGGGGGGCGCCGCGAGGCCCAGCGCCACTCTCCGCTACCATTGGCCACCAGGCCGCAAGGGCGCCCTTGTCGACGTACCTACCCCCGCTCCCATTGGCTGGGGCGCGGGGCGAGGGGCGGGGCGACCGGGGCGGCGGCGGCCGCCGCTCGGTAAGTGCGGGCCGGGGCGCGGCGGCGGTCGCGGGGGGGCGGTGGCGGCTGCGGGGGCCGAGCGAGGAGTCCCGGGGGCGGCGTGGGGGCGAAGCGAGCGGCCTTCGCGCTGGAAGCCCGTCCCCGCGGTTACCCGCGGCGCGTTGGGTGCGTGCGTGCGGCAGCCGGGGCTGCATGGCAGGGCGCGGCGCCCCCTCCCTCAGCCACTGCTCCTCTCTTCTGGGGCCCCGCTGTTGGGCCGCGCCTCTTTCCAGCCCTGGGGAGCCCCTTCGGGCAGCGAAGGCGCTCAGCCCCCAGCGAAGCGCAGATGCCGCTGGCCTGCCAGAGCTGCGCCGCTGCCACATGCCCCCCGAGCCAGCGGGGCTCCCCGGCGAGGCCAGGCCCGGTGGGAGGCGGCGCCGCTCCCCGGGACAGGCCCCTCGCTGGCTGCCGGCCTTTGTGCGGCGCTCTGGCAGGCGGCTTCGTGACGCAAAGAAAGTTCAGGGCCGCTGTCCCCGCGAGGTCCCCGAGGACCTTCCCCCGCTGCCGTGAATGAGGTCTCGCTGCCCCCGGCCGCTCTGTGACGGACCCCACGCGGGTACCGTTTCAGTCAGGCGGTGCTGGGGCGTAGCCGTGACTTCTGGGCGCTCTCCGGGGGTTTTAAGGCCAGTGGGAAGTTTCCATCCTGCCCAAAGCTGCGGCCGCGCATCCCTCTTCGGAGCCAGGCTCGGGCCGGACTCTTCTTCCCGTGCTGAGGTGTCACCTTGGTGCATCCCCATCCCCAGCAGCCCGACCTCTGAATTGGTTTTGCCTTTTTGTTGGAAAACGGTGAGAAACTGTATTTTCTAGGTGCTCGCGTAGCCGGGAGCTGCGCTCGGCGGCGTTGGCCGGTGTGAAAGGCGGCTTCGTGCCCGCATCGCTCCGCGCGCGGGCTGTGTGCAGCTATCCCCCCCTCGTTTCCATCCAAGCCTGGTTGCGTGCCTGGGCTCCCTGAAACTGGTTGAAATTACCTACCTGAATTAAGAGAGATCGGAAAATGAAGCGAGATCTCTGTTGGCCCCTGGATTATCCTTACGAATTCTGAAACAAGCAGATTTGCGCTCGCTTCTGTGTGGTTGGCAGCTTTCCCGCTTTCTCTTTAGCTTCCAGTTAGCTTCTGGAGGTCTGGTGAACCCATGAAACAGCACTTGCTCTTTTCTTAAAGACTGATGGCACCGTAGAGCTGCATATCCCTGCATGCTGCGTCCATAAGATCAAGGAATGGTCTTGGAAGTTCAGAATAGCTCACGCTCTGGCGTACTGTTACCAAAGTAACAGTTGAGCTGTAACCTATAATTTTTTTTAATGTTGCTTAACGTGTGCTTTTCAAATTCCAGGCCAAGCTTATATATGTTTTTTTACAGTTATTTTTACTGGGCTGACTGACACATGACTCAAGCCGCTAAATCTGATGGCAGGAATGATGTTCATGGCAGCTTTTAAAGCTAAAGAGGGGTACCCAGGTTGATCATTAATTGCTGCACATTCAGTTTAAAACTTCAGAGTCTGCTTTGATGCCTTGTTAAGCTTGTTTTAAAGTCACTGCTCAGCAACGGAACTGATCGTTGAGGCATTTATATCCTAAACTGTGGGTGTCCAGTGCTCTCCCCTCTGCTAAGATTTGTATTTGCAGGTGAGATGCCTGTTCATGTCTTGACAACCAGTGATGTTTCCAGCTGAATTGTCTGTACCCCACCTGGTGAATTTGAAGCAGGTTGTGTGGCTCTGAAGTGGGTCCTGGATTTAATACGTGGTACCTTACAACCGGCCACCTCAATGGCTTTTTGCTCAATAGGTTTTGGTTGGGAGAGGAGGAATCCAGCTGGTGAGCATAGCTTATCCTTGTGGCTGAGGTCCTGGCTTCCAAAGCCAGCAAACAAATATATCTCAGGGGATTTTCCAGGGATTTAAATCACCTGTAAGTTGGATTTGACCTGGCATTTCGTTTGCTAATACCTGGCTGGTGTGACTGTATGAACAAAATGAATTGAGAGGGACCAAGCAGGAGCTGATGAAGGCTGGCAGGTAACAGGGGCTACCTCCTGTAGTTCAAGGACCTCTGGTCTTGGAATTTTATATGATGACTCCATGAAGGAGTCACACGCATGCTGTCCATGGGTTTGTGGGTGGTTTGGGATACTCTTTCTGTTAGCATCAGGAATCTACCTTATGTTAAACGAGTCAGATGTGCTGATGTGCATTTTGATGCTATATTGTTGTATAATACGTAGGGAACTTAGCGGGGCCACGTTTATCCGTTACCTTTATTGGCATTACCATGCCTTTCTTATCTGGACATACAACTTTTGGGGGGAGAGAGAGAGACCAGCACCACTGATGGCGCGTAGGGCTGTATTTGGTAGCAACTTAAGTGCTGAAGTGGGCAAGTTCAGGTGTCAACAGAAGGATGTGGCTTGGGTGGAGGGCTGGGAGAGCCCAGGCTTTACTTGCCCGCTCTGCAGCTGCTGCCCTGCTGACTGTAGCTGCTGAATATAGCTGCCTGGCTGCCGTCGGCTCTCGGGAGGGGGAAGGCAGCTGCTGTGCTTGCCATGGGTTGTGTCGGCGAGTCGGTCTCCCCTGGAGACCCAGCGCGTCGTCCTGCCGTTCTTTGTTTGGCTCTGCCCCTGGGAAAAACCTGCTCACCAGAGGGGTGGGTCATAAAATGAGATGGCGACAAAAGAGCTGATGGAGGGAGTAAGTACCAACCTGTTTCCCTGCTTCCGAGTACTGTTTGGGAGTACTTACTTTTCCCATTTTTGCTTTATTCATTTCTTTTAAGTTGGGTTTCTGCTGATGCTCCCTCAGCCCCTCCATTGCTAGCCTGGCACTAGTGAGCTGAGGGCCAGTGAAAACCCACCCTGGTCCGGGCTGGAATTGCTGGAAGAGGCTTCGGTACTGCCGGGGCTCTGAGGATGCCCAGCTGTGACCGAGCAGCGCAGAGCCTGCGTGTGGGGATTTCAGCAGCGCTGGTTCCAATGCTCTGCGGGGAGCCCGCAAGCTGTCCTTTGTGTAGAGTATTTTTGGGTCCCACTGGCCTGGTGAACCCAAGCAGAGGCGTTTGACTGTGGTTGGTGCTTGCAAAGCAAGATCTCCCATAGGCTACCTTGGGTCTCCTTGATTTGGCTCGTTGGTTGTCCTGCTCGAGTCCTGCACGGGCAGCGAGAAGGTGATGGTGGAGCATCTCTGCGTGGGGCTCCTGGGGCTCGGGCTTTTGGGATAGGATCTCAAGATGCAGTGGGCTCGGGTGCGCAGCTTGAAAACCTGTCACTGGTTGAGTATGTATCTCCATTAATTAATTCCACAAAGTGTTAATTTCAAGAACTGAGGTAGAAGCTGCAGAGCTAAGCGCCAAGTTTGGGTGTTGAAGCCTTCTCCGTCCCCCTCTAATTTTTTTATATATACTTCTCTCTGCTGAATGGCTTTGAGTTGGTCTCTTAAAAACCCCTCAACTTTCCAGCCCAATGGCCTTCAGGGCTCAGCCATGCTAATAGGTGCTTTACATCCTCGTTAACGATGTCTCGTTTGGGCCCCATGGCGCACAAAGAGTTTGTGAGACTGGCCATCAGTTCAGGAGACAGTTGCACCGCGCCAGTGAGGTACAAAGCACAGGTTTGTTCTCAGTGCAGCCACAGCTTTCATCAGATTTTCCCTGTGTCACGTCCTTGAAACAAACAAACCTGCCAAGACGCGAAGGTGTGCTCAGGTTTCCTCTGTCCCACTTGACGCACTGAGATGGGGTCTGAGCCAGAACGCGCTCGAGCTTTTCGTTATGAGACGTACCCAGTCTCTTGACTTGGTGGGGAGATGAGGTGGGCCAGCAAGTTGCTGCTACTCCATGTTCTGTATTTCAGAGAGCCCGAAGTTTGGCATCATCTAGCAGAAGTTCTGCCCTGATGGCTGTGGATGTGGGGAAATCACTTGCTGAAGCCTCACTGAGCGGGAAGGCCGAGGGCGTTGGTACATGGGGCTGCACGGAGGTGGAGATGGACTACCCAGAGCTTGCTAACAGCCTGCACCTGCTCTTAGGGGCAGAGGAAGCCAAGCCCTGCCTGCAAGGGATGGAGAGTGTGGCAACGAGTGGATGCAGTCGCTTCTCCATGGGTATTACCCAGGGAGGCTCGAGCTACCGCCAAGAAGTGTCTTCAACACCCGGACTTCCCGGAGCAAGAGCGAGCCTCTCGGAGCCAGAGACGTTACTCGGTAGAGTTGCTGACAGCAGTGATGTGCCTCGTCACGTTAGCCACCGGTTCCTTTCCTCAGAAGACAAGCTGGTGAGAGGGCTGTGGGTACAGGGGTTGCTGCATCCCAGGGAGGTCCCAGGCGAGGTGGAGACTTGTTTTTCTGGGAAGTCCTAGCAAGGGCTTTCCATCCCCTCCAGCCCGAGTTGTGGGCTAAGCCGTGCGGTGGGGAAGGGCTCGGGCTCCAACACTCGAGCTGTCACCTCCATTCCCATATTGCTGCTGCAGAGCTGGAAAGTGGCTCCTTAAATACGTGCCTCTTGCTGCCAGGTGACTCCTGCAGCATCCCAAGCCCTTGGGATGCCTTTCCTTAAAATCAGACCCCACTCCAGGCCCTGGATGGCTGTGTGCTATTCTGCAAACAGAACAGAGTTCCCCTTCCTGCCTCTCCTCACGGCAGGTCCAGGGTTTGGCTTTTATCTCAGAAAAAAAAATAGCCTTTTCCCTGTATTCTGTGCTTCATTTCATGTGTCTGTCCTTTCCTTTTCCCTCATGTCCTTGAGCAGGTGACAGCATCAGGCTGCTGGGAGCCAGCATCCAGCCCCCACAACCGGCGCAGCTCTGCAGAGGAGAGCATCCTTGCCGGTGGCTGCCACGATGCCTGTGCTGGCCAGCGGGACCGAAAGCTGGGAGCTCAGTCCCTGTTTTCCTCCACGCCAGAGCTCCTGAGGCCTCAAGCCTCACCCAGCTCTGTGAGCGCCCTGTGGAGCCACTCTGTGCTGAGCTTCTCCACTCTGTCTTCGGAAGAAAATGGTCTCTCTGAAGAGCTGGCCCGCAGCTTGCCAGCCAGCGCAGATGTGCCTTCTCCTGTGGCCAGCGCCGCCCAGGACCTGCGCTGTCAGTGGGGTGTGGCAGAAGGCAGGGAGCCACAGGTGCGCAAGTCTTTCAGGTCTCTGCTTGGTGACTGCACCACCATGGAGCGTATCAGAAAGATGTCACCCTACCAGGCCGATTACTGGGCATGTGCCATACCAGATTCGTTACCCCCATCTCCAGACCGCCACTCACCCCACTGGAACCCCCATAAAGAGTATGAGGACCTGCTGGACTATGCTTATCCACTGAAGCCAAGGTACAAGCTGGGAAAGATGACGGAGCCTTTCTTCCATGACTCAGGAATAGGTTTGGACAGTTTTTCTGTTTCCCCTGAGGGCACGTTGAGGTCCACCAGCATCTATGGCCGAAGTGGGCAGGCTTGGGGAAGCGGAGAAAGTGGATGTCAGACGTTGGTGGCCTCTACAGAAAGGTTCTCCACCCTGGTGCCTGGAAGAGGAGGCTGCTCGGGAGCTGACTCGCGTTATGAACCTTTGCCTATTGCCAAAGCATCCTTCACAAAGAGGGCTTCCTCTCATCCTTCCAGGGGTTTTGCTGAGGATGTCACGGCAGAATCAGCTGGGCCGGGTGCATTTGGCCGCCCAGCTGTGGGTGGCAGAAGGGGCTGTACCAGAGGGAGCCCCTTCCCAAACCGCAACGGAACAGCAAAAAGCACTAACACGTTTTTACCTACAACACGAGTGCTGCCCCTGAGGAAGGAGTGGGAGGGTGATGAAGAGTTTCTCTCCCTGCCTCCGAGACTGCAGGAGCTGGAAAGGCTGGCTCACTTCTTGTCCAATCTTTCCTTAACTGTAAGGACACCTGGGCATGACCACCATAACCTTCAACGTCACAGCAATGGCCGGCAGCCCCTTTTGTCCGAGGTGGCTCCTTTCGGAGAAGTGTGTGGCAGGGATGAAAGAGGGAATATTGAGGATCGTGCTGGGCTGTGGCACCCCTGCAGCTCTCGAAAGCCCAGCTGGGAGAACGCTGAGTCACGTGGCCAGATCCATAGGGATGCTCCGTGGGGGCTTCACCTGCCGACTGGTCTCAGGGACGCGATGGATGAGACGCACCTACATGAGCTGCGGGTCAGGGGAGTTCTGAAGAAGAGCCAGCAGAGCCAGTCCCTTACCCAGTGCATTAAGGTAGGCTGAGATGAGAAATAAGGTTTAATACAGGAACATCTCACATGAAACGTGCCAGTACGTAGGGAGCTCTCAGGCTTCCCCTCCTCGGGGTGTTCGGTGCCTGGCAGCTGGTGGTGGTTTGTGCCGGGCGCTCATCAGGGCAGCCAGTTTCTTCCATAGGGGTGAGAACCCATCTTGCTTTTCCTGGGGCTCAGCATCGCAGGGCTGGGCTCCCAAATGCAGCACTTGGCCTCCCCCAGCCCACCCGTCCTGCAGCACCACTGCAATGGGGGAGATGGGAGAGCTGCTGCTGGGAAACCTGGCATTTGCTGCCTGCCCCATTGTCCTGGGGCTGTTGAGTGTGGCATGGCCCAGGCTCACTCATCTTCCTCAGGCTGGGCCCTGCTTCAAGAGTATAAAACCCTGGGCAGAACTGGTGGGGTTTCTCCCAACAGTTTCTCCATTATTTTGTGAATTTTTCTTTTTCTGGTGAGCGCTCCCTGCCCAGCTGGGATTGTGTCCCACCTTCCCCTCCATCTCCTTCCCCTCCTCACCCCCAGGCTGAATTTGGAAGTGCCATTGGGTTGTTTGCAAGTGAGAAATTGCCGTCCTGCACGTAGCTACAGACCACAGCACAACTCATCCCCTCCCTTTGTGTGGGAATAGCTCGGCTGATTTGAAAGGGTCCTTGGTGCTGTCGGCATTAGGCCGTACCTGTCACCCCAAATCAGGGTGCCAGGGAGAAGCAGCTTGGCTTGTGTAGCAGGAGCAGGGCTGGAGCCTGGTGCCAGCAGGAGCAGAGGCCCTTGGGTTTCACGCACATCTTACAAAAATAATCCTGTACAGAGACACTTTAAAAATAAATGAAAGCACTTAATTGAACGAGACAAAGCCCCGGGGAAAAGCAGCTGCAAATTAAGCGCATGGCTCTGGTGAGGGTGAGGAGGAGGAGGGTGTCTCTTTGCCTGGGAGGTGCTGGAGGCAAGCCACTTTCCTTTAGCCTGGGTGCCAGGCTTTTTCAGCCATTTTCATGGTGCCCCCCAGTGCTTGTCCCACAGTGGGTTTGGGGTGTGCCCAGAGGTTTAACTTGCTTTTTGCCTTTCCCTTCCCACCCCCGTCAACCTTTGTTTTCCCACACTTTGGGATGTTTGTGCGCTGTGCCGACCCTGCAGTGGGAGAGCAGGAGGGAGCGGGTGCTTTCTGGGCCAGCACTGGCTCCCCTCCTGCTCTCCCCAGTGCTTTTACTGTGGCAGTCGATAAGTCACCCTTCCACTCTGCTTCCTTGAGTAGATGTTTTGCTGCCAGCTGGAAGAGCTCATTCACTGGCTGTACAGCATCGCTGACATCACCAACAGCTGGGTCCCGGCCTCACCTGGCACAGAGAGCCTGAGGGCATCGCTGCACCGATACAGGGTAGGTATCAGCCTGACAGCATCGCTGCACCGATACAGGGTAGGTATCAGCCTGGCAGCATCACTGCACCGATACAGGGTAGGTATCAGCCTGACGGCATCGCTGCACCGATACCGGGGAGGTATTGCCACCGGCTCTTCCGAAGCAAAGGCTCCACCAGCACAGTTGGGGTGGGTGATGCAAGGTGCAGCAGGAAACTGGTCCCCAGGTAACCTGCCATGGGTGTGTCTCTTCCAAGCCTCCCCCCTGCCCTTCAAGCATTGGTCCTTTTCTCCCTTCCTTCCCAGGAGTTCAGGAAAGATGTTGCTGACCACCGGAGCCTGACGGAGAGTGTGCTGGAGAGGGGAGAAGCTCTCCTCGACTGCATGGCGTCAAATTCACCAGGTGAGGAGGAGCAATTGGGGAGGACCGCTCATGGACCAGCCAGTGATGCTGGCCATAGCGTCTGCACCCCCCAGATCTGCAGCCCCAGTGGGCAGTTTGCCATTCAGCAGCTGAATGGGAACAAAAAGGGTTTTACAATGGGAATGAAAACAGTTTCCCATCTCAGTTGCTGTCTGGAGACCTGGAGGTGAGATGGCTTGGCAGCTGGAAGTGATCAGTCCAGAGCGCTTCCAGCTGCGCCGCACCTTTACCCCTGCCTTGTGCTGTGCCGTCCGCTGTGGGGGAGGGATGTTTCTGCCTCCTACAGGTCCCTTCTGTTTCTTAAGGTAGCCTCAGCACAGTCAGCTCCCACCAGGCTGTGGGATGCTGCCGGCCTGCAGCTGGGACAAGATGCATTTGTCCAGCGCAGGGGGACCTGGCACTGGTGCATCCTGGGGGGGGGGCGGGTGTTGGCAGCCAGTTTGGGGTGGCCGGCAGGTGGGTGTGGAGGGGTTGCTCCAGTGATCTGGATTTCTCAAGGCTGGGCAGCATCTGCTGTCAGCAAATGGGCTGTAGCAGTCAAGTGTTGTGTCATGGGTGGGCTTCTTATGCAGCCCCAGCAGCTCCCGAGGTAGCTCCGAGCTGTGTCTTCGCTCTTAGCATGGAGCCACCACGGTTGCTTCCCACCCCCTGCAGCCTCTGCATCACCACTTGGGTGGGGTGAAGGTCAGCGTATTCATTTCTAATGCGATTTCCTTCAAAATTGTGTCTGGGCAAGCAGAGCTCAGAGCTCTCTTCCTGCCCTTACAGGCATTGAATCGTGACCTTGTTACCAGCTCCATCATGCGTTTTGTTTCCCAGCTCTGAAAGACACGCTGGGGTTGATTGCCAAGCAGTCTGAAGAGCTGGAGACCCATGCAGAGCGCTTGTACGAGTCCGCGCTCACGGCTGTGGGTGCCACACCGGGTGAGGACAGGACGGAGGCCCAGGGGCTGCGGCAGACGGCTGCGCAGTGGGTAAGCAGGGGCACAAGCCAACCTATCTGCAGTGGGAGGAGAGGGAGGGAAGGCAAACACATTAGCAAACAGGCTTTATTATTACAGCATCGGGCTTTATTATAACCACTTTTAACCTGGTGTTTGGAAAGACTAAAAGGAGAAGAGAGCGAGGGTGAGCTCAAGATGGACACCGTCATCTTTAAATGTGCGTCACGGGGGGAGCAGCATGTTGTGAACCAGCTGCTGAAACCCAAGAGGGTGATGAGAGCCCCTCATAGGGGGACACCAGCCGTCCTGCATGGGCAGCTGCTCCACCCAGGTCCCTTGGGCAGATAGGGAATGGTTTTGTTTAGGCTGATTTTGGATTTATAGTTTTTTTCCCCCTCAAAGAAAACTTCTGCTGGCTCTGTGGCGGTGGGAGGGGGAAGGACGTAGGTTCAGGTGTAAAATCCAGGCTAGAAACTGCATTTGCAGCTTTCTTCAACATCTGCCTTCAAATGCAGCCACAGAGACAAGTGTTGCGGGAAGGTGGGGTGGAGGGTTGGCACAGAGGGGCAGAGGAGCGGGAGGTTTGAGGGCAGGTGAAGCAGCACGCAGGGGCTCAGCTGCCTGTGGCCCATGCCCAGCTGCTCGTGTCTGGGCTGGGAAGCATTATGAACCTGTGTCTGTAGCAAAGGCTGGGTGCCAAGGTGCTGGGACCAGAGGTGTGGGGAGGTTCCTACAGCCACTGGGCACCACAAGGGAGATGGTTAGGAGACACACACACACACACACACACACACACACACACACACACACACCCCCGCTATGGTGGCTCTCCCTACACCCGCCATGAGCTCACTATTGTATTCCCTGTTGTCCCCTTAAAATTTGGAGTTGCAAAGGGGAAACGTAATTTCCAGTGCTTCAGAAGAGAGTAACAGGATCTTTAGTGGCTTGTTTTGGGTTTTTAATAGGCAAATACACGTAACAGGATTGTGCACCCTGCTGAGCAGCTGTGGCAGTGACTGAAGTACAGCATGGGGGGGCGCTGGGTTGTTTGTGGGGCTGCAGCTGAAGCACAGTAGCAAATGTAACCCGTTTTATTTCAGGTGCCACCGCTCTCCAATTTGGACTTTGGTAGCCAGTCCTGGGATGGCTGAGAAGACCCACAGCGTGCACAGAGCCGCCTCTTTCACCTCCTGCAGAGATGCCAAATAAGTGTGTGGTTAGCCAGTCCCAGCTGTGTCCAGCTCGGGTTTTTTTCATGGGGTTTTGGGGTGGGTGTTGTATTTCCCCACCTCACGGTTTGAGAAAGGTGAGCTGAACCCAGAGGGTATTTGCTGCTGCGTTATCTAGTTCCTAAGTGTTACTGGGGTGGGGAGTTCTGAGCGAGGAAGGTGCAGCTGGCCTTTTTTGGGGTTGTTTTTTTACTGTAGCGTTCCTTTGTTTTAAACACCGTGGCCTGTTCCATGTACTAGCACAGCGGCAGGAACAGTGTTGTTTTGGTTTCTGCCCGGGCAGGCCACAGTGCGCCGCGCAGCTCGCGCCTCAGTAAAGCCGTGTGATTTAATAGCCGCCGTCTCAGGTTCTGTTTATGCTCTCCAGAAATAGGTGCAGAAGCCAAGAAATAGCAGCTCCTCCTGGTGCTCATGCGAAACCCCAGCCCCTGGAGTGTGCGCTCTAACGTCCTGGTAATTACCCTTCTCTGCCAAAGCAGCGCCCCTTGGGTTGCTTTCTCCCCCTTCTCCTTACACATAATGCCCCAGGATGTTCTGCAAGGTGTGAGAACAGAGGTTTGCGTACGCTCTGTGAACTGCTGTGTGCTGGGGTTGTGTTGGTGCTGCGCTGGTTTCCCTGGGCCAGGCAGTGCCTTTCCCCTCCGACAGCTAGTGCGCCTCAGCACTGCTCACAGAACGCTCACAGAGGGTTTCCAAACCCCTTCTGCAACGGGAAGGGCAGAACAAGGTAAGTTGGCCAAAAAGTTACAGCCAGCGACAGAACGGGGGTAACTCGGCTTTAATTAACCTTCAGCCTAAATGCTCAATCCTGGGAATGACATCATGTCCTCCCATTCTTCTGAGAACAAAGCAGAGGTGAAAGCAGAGTCAAACCCAGCCAGTTATGGATGGCGATTTGGGGGGGGGTTTGGTTGTTTTTAATACCTTCTCCCATCTTCTACCTACTCAGCTGAAGGGGCTTCTTTTCCCCTGCCAAACAGCAGGTGATACCCGCAGATGAACACAAGCTCCACAAAGCAGCTCAAGCAGGGGGGTCACAGCCAGACTGGTCTCAGGGGCTTTACTGACACCGGTTCCCATACCATGGGTGGGTGCTCAGGGCCCTGTGCCTAACCAAAGCCTGTAGCTGCACAGGTGGCACATAATGTTCAAGGAAAGGCTGCCATGCCTAGCTGCTACCACTTGTAAGGCTTAAGCCTGACCCTTTATATCAAAGGCATTTTGTATTTCAGCTCCTAAGCGACTACAGCACCCTGTGCCTGAGGCTTGCCTGGCTGGCCTACCCTCTTTCCCCAGGCTCTGCCATTAGCAGCACAGCAGCACCATAGCAACTTAGCAGGGGGGAACAAAAAAATAACCACCAAACAACTGGTGTAGCACAAGTTGTTTTTGCAATGCTTTTATTACTGTATATATTAACATTGTTTTGGATAGTATGTAGCAGGCATCTTGACATTTAAGTTCATTTGTGCACTTCTCTGCAGGGAAGATGTTTCACCCTCACACACCTCCTGGCTCGCTTCCTGATCTTAGCAGCACTCCCTACTCTACCGCTCCCAAGGAGGAGCGAGTCACATTAGATAATGAATTATACCAACAAGCACATCTCTAATAGAAAGCACATCACTTTATTGTGAAGGTCTCAAGTGGAAGAGTTCAACTTAACCATGACAATACTTTATGTATTACAATTGCCTGTCGATTGATGCAACTATGTTGAAGAAAGCTGTTAGCCAAAGTCACCCCCCCACCCCAAAGAAAACCAGAGGATATTTGCACCAATTGTAGTTTATACCTCACAACATACCTAGGCTATATTTTTACTATCACAGGGTGTATTTACTACTAGGGGAATGTTACATGGTCTTTCAAACATGAGACTATTTACAGAATAGGCTGAACCTTTGAGTTTAGATAAAGCTGAACAATTTTACACGTATAGGAAGTGTTATAGGCTAGCTTTCCTGTGGCTTTTAGCTAGACATCAGGCACTAATGATTTGATTAGCTCTGTACAAAGAATCACACACTGTCCAAAACCTCTTGGCTGCTGGTTAGTTCCAAATTGTTCAAGATAGCGCCTTACTTGGAGCAACAGTCTGTTGCGGGGTCTGACTGCCCCCAGCACACCTTTCCGCTGCCTCTATGCAGAACTGAAGAGAAGCTAAGCTGTTGCATTAGGTCAGAGGAGTACTGATTAAAAGAGGATGGAATTAACAGTATATAGAAAAGACATAATATACTGGTAGAAAGTTATACCACCTCAAGGTTATGTTGAAGTCATTTGTGTCAGGGAAACACTGTTCTCTCCCCCTACTACACAAAGTGGGGAGAAACTCCCTACACCATGTCCTTGAGAAATAAATTAAGTTCCAAGCCTAAGTTTGGGAACTGTTGTACATTCAGAGTGCATCATGCCTCCGTGAACATCGGCTGGGTGCTTCTGGTACAGCATATGTGCCTTAAGCACCGTGACAGCTCAGGCTTTCGGGCCACAGTGACTTGATTTAGTTGCAGGGAAGGTCTCTGGGTCTACTAGAAGGTCTGAGCGCCATGGCTGCACACAGATATGTTTTGTGCACAATGCAAGCCTGATTTCCCCCTCAGCCATACAAATTAAGACAATATTTATCACCATACAGTTTGATATTACTTCCAATAAGTACAATATTTATTAAACATTTCTTCAGTTGTTACATATTGTGCAACAAATTACAATATTCTGCAGCCACAAATTATATGCAGAGTATGAAGAAACTATTAATTAGATAGTGTGATCTCTCCATTTATAATTCTACAAGAAGGAACTAGCAAATCAGATCTTACATGTATCTTACTAAATTTTATGCATGGAAAGTGACAGACACTGTTGTGCTGTTTGATACAAAATGGCTAAACTTCATCTTCAGAAGACTAAACCTGACATCTAAACATGCCAATAGAAACATCAAAACAAAAATACATCCTAACCAACCACAGGAAACAGTCTGGTATCAGGAAAAGCAACAAGGATTACACGTTTATAAACCAGCACACAAAGGTTTAAAACAGTTCTGAAAATGAAGTTAGCTGTCTTGAGTCAAGGGAATAAAAAAAGTCAGTATTGACCATTTACAATCTCTGACCTTTGTGGAGACGGTAAGAATCTGTTGTAGTGCAGCTACATACAGTACAATTCAGGCAATTTTTTTTTTTCACTTGGGTTCAGATTGCAAATTCATTGTTGTGAGACAAAAGGGGGGAGGCAAGTTTTAGCAGCAACCTCCGCTAGACTGCTTGACTGGAGTGCTCTGGATTTTAACATTGGACTTCTCTGCACCACCAGCTGTCGCTCCCGGACCCATTCGTTTTTTAATCTCAGCAGCCATGGTCATGAAAGACTGTTCTACGTTTGTGGCATTCTTTGCACTGGTTTCCAAAAATGGAATTCCAAGAGAATCTGCAAATTCCTGCGAATCAAGAAACAGCACACAGTAAGCTCACAGGCCAATTCATAGCTCACCTTGTCTCCTGGCACACTTCTGGATAAGCTCCAAGTTCCTAGGCCACCACCCCCTCCCCAACCCCAGTGGGACTATGCCTTGTGTTGCAGGGGGTCCTTACAGCCCCTCAGCACCCACATACCAAGATGCTTCCCCACACTAGAACTCAAGCAAGTGTGTCACAATCCAGACTAGGTGTTCCCATAAAGCACAGTCCCACGGTACACATACCTTTGCTGTTGTATAGTCTACTACTTTCTTTGTGGTCAGATCACATTTGTTTCCCACCAACAACTTGTTGACGTTTTCACTGGCATAGCGGTCTATCTCCTGCAGCCACTGCTTTACATTATTGAACGACTCCTAGGAGGCAAGAGAACCGTAAGCGAGACCTTCACCGGAGGGGAAAGCTCAAGCGCTGTCAGTAGTGACTAGGAAGAGTCCAGAGCCACATACATAACTTACCATGTGATTCACAACCTAATGCTACAGACCCCCAACTGCCTCAGGGTAGATGCAGGGTCTAACCAGCTCCTCCTGTTTAAGCCCTACACAACCAGCCCTTCCTCCCTTGCTGCAGTCCGTCCGTCTGTTGTCCATCCCCCCCCCCCCCCCCCATATTTATCCCCTCTCCATATCTGGAAGAGTCAACAACTTGTACCAGCTGGGACTCTCTCTCCTCCTCCTGCAGCTGGGAAGACACAGCACACAGCTGACACCAGAGAACTTGCACCAGGTACTAGGTACAAACCACAGCACTGTAGAGACACTGGAGCAACCTTTGACCCCAGAAACACAGGACTGCCACGCTGAGCTGGCATTAAGTTGGCAATTGAACCCGATTGTTCTTTTACTGTTAATTCAAAAAACTCTACACTTCCTCAGAGCCCTTCAAACAGGACAACTGCACCAGTAGTCAGAGACCTTTCCACAGAATACACTGGCTCAGTTGTATCCTGCACACATCCTGACAAACTCACCCTTCAAACACCAGTTTTTAATCACAGACCAAAGCTCAAGTACATGCAGAAATCTTTCCACAACTTCCACCAGTAACTTGGACTTCTGCTGCCACAGGCAGGGCCAGAAGTACCCACACAGAACAATCTGTTACCTGCCCAGCACGGGTTAGGTTAAGCCTAAGGCCCAGCTGATCCTTTCCTTTGTTTGGCCCCAAACTAGAGACAAACATGTAACACCCAGATGATAAACCACAACACAGCCTAAAGAACATGGCTACAGGTCTCCTTAACAAGCACTAAGTTCTTGTTTTGCTTGGGTGTGTTTTACTTAATAGCCAAGCTTATTCCCCAGAGAGTTTCTCCAGGCAGAGGTTTAACACTTACCTGATCTGTAACATCATACACAACTATGATGCCATGAGCACCTCTATAGTAACTGGAAGTGATAGTTCGAAACCTCTCCTGTCCTGCCGTGTCCCACTACAAGACAAAGCACAAGACCAGTTACTGCAGTGTAGCTGTATCAGTGACACACATGGGCTCAGCTGAGTAGCCAAGCACATCTAAACCACAGCTACAGAAGCCACATGCATCAAATCAGATTTGAGTCAGTAAAGATTTTAACCAAGAACCACACTTCAGCAGGTACTTTTCCAATAGCACTCGTCTGTTTGGTTTCAGACAAGTGAAGCCAAGGTTTCTCCCTGGTAAGAACATTAAGCAGTTCTGACCCATGAAGAAGCCATGGCTCAGCAGTCAGAACAAACGAGCCTGGGCATGCAAGCCTGTCAGGAATAAGGTCAAAGATGGTCTCTACCATGACTTTTCCCTTCACCTTCCTCAGTACAGGAGCCACAACAAAGGTATTTAAAGGCAAGATCCTCTTCCAGGATGAAGTGCAGCAACTCCCAACTTGTGGCTGCACACTGGAGTCCTGCTCCACAGTTTGACCTGGAATCCCTGAGTCATCCCCTTCAAGTCCTGCAAGCCTCCTGAGAGCTGGAAGCAGTGGCTGACAAGGATTGTGTGACCTTGCACAGATATTAGATTTCATCACACCAGTCACCCTTTTAGACTGATTCAAGATTAGAGGAAAACTGCCAAGTCTCTTCCCTGGCTTATTCCAAGTGAAAGGCCAAAAGCACAAGGAGAAAGCCCTGCCCAGGGCTCAGGCAGGCCACCTACCAGCACTTGTGTCAGTTTTTCCATTTGGGTCAACAAAAGCAGCATTTCCAGCACGAGGCAGTGCAGCCTGCTGCTAACAGCTGCCATAGCGCTCCAGCATCACACAAATCCCTCCTAAGTACTGCAGAACTACATCAGTTCTGTATGAGTGAGGTTCAGCAGAGGGTTCTCTCCCCCTTTAGCTCACAGCCCATAGGGCCTCTGGAATCTTTAAGCTTTCTTTTCCCCACAGGAAAACAAACCTGTAACAGGTCACTTCCTCTTTTAGGCAGAGCACCTCAATAACCACCCTCCTTTAACAACAGGTCATCTTGTAACAACTGCCAAGCCCTTGTAACAGGGAATATATTGCTTCTATTTTAATGATTAAAGTACAGAGACAACTACCAATAGTTACAAACATAATTCTGTGCTTTAACAGATTAAAGTACCTGGAGTTGAGAAACAGTACTTACTATCTGAAGCTTGATTGTTTTCCCATCTAGTTCTATAGTTCTGATTTTGAAGTCCACACCAATCGTGCTGATGTAACTTTCTGTGTACGTGTCATCCTAGGAGGAAGAGTGAACACAAGTCAAGCCAGCTGTGCCTCCTCTGCAGTCCCCTTCTGTATTACATGCCAGGTAGACAAAGGTACTTCATTCCCTGGCAAAAAGCCTGATATTCATGGCAGAGTCCAGCAGGTACCCAGGTATTTGCACTAAGTATTTACTTTTCAAACCCAACCACCTCTGCAGTGCTTCTGAAGAGCACTTCAAACAACATGTTACGTTCCAGGAACTAGTCAAAGAGCCTCCTTTCTGGAAATCCTGCAGTGTTACATCCTTTTGACCTGTTTAAAGTCTCTGCTCAGGTTGGCAGAGTGAGGAGCTACTTAGAATAGCCATTACTGTTAAGACATCTCAGGTTTTTGATCTGCATGAGACAGCTGCTACCTACGGGTCGGAGGCCTGGCCTCAGACACTTCACATCTGAATTTCAGATCCTCTGTGGCCACAGCTGGTTGCTGAGGCAGTTCAGAGTTACAGGCAGTGTGCTCCCGTTAAGCCCTCTGCACAGACACAGGAAGAAAGAGGAAGGGAAACCCAGCACAGGCTCAGCAGCTCACATGGACCTGACTGTAGCGCATCCAGCCAGCCGTGAGGGTCACTCCTTGCTACCCCACTAGTGACTGTCAGCTCCCCAGCACAGGGAGGTTTCCATTCCCAGAGCACCAATAGGTTAGAACTTGGTGTAAGAGCACAAAAGGCTTTGTGCAACCAAGGGCTATCACAGAAAGGAGGGATTTCTTTGGGCTGTGAATGGAAGACACCTTAGGTAATCCTGAGGGAACGCACGCCAGTAAAATATTAAGCCTTTGGAATGGCATGACATTTTAGTGCCTTAACATTTCAATACTCAAAAGGGTACATTTGAAAAGCCTGGCACTGCTTAGCCTGCAGCAGCAAGAACACAGGTAAGCAAATGCTGCAGTAATTCCCTGTGTCAGGGCAGAACAGCACAGCTGGCTGAAGAAACCCCAGATAACTCAGCACAAACTTAAGCTATCAAAAAAGAAAAGCTGAGCTATTTGCATACCAAAATTAATTCATAAGCACCTGCAAAGAGAAGCAGGCCAGACTGATCTGGGAGCACTGCTCCAGCCCTGGGGTCACTTCTAGCCCACCGTTCCCAGCTCTGCAAGGGGAGCAGGTTCCATTTTTCTAGTGCTCACACTGGTTTTAGGGTCCCCTGTCCCATACAAACTGTGGTTGCAAAAGCTTTAGCTTCAGTGACAGTATCTGTACAGGCCAGACCACCATTTCACATTAATAATGTGACACACAACAGGCTTTCCAGAGGTGCCCAGAGCAACTGTTTAGGCTGCAGAAGTGCTGCTGTCACCTTGCAGTAGTATCAAACTAGTTTGAAGCTAATGCCCGTATTCTCCCTTCCTTCCTCTCCTCCTCTGGCAACATAAAGCTGCACTTAGACACAGGTAAGGAATTCACTGGACTCCAGCTTTTTATGCCAGGAGCTGTCAAACCCATTTTAACTTCTCCAGTTGACAGGAGAACCAGAGCTTCTTACATCAAGCTTCAGCCACAGCAATTTAACATTAATTTATTATACACTCATTCACTAAAGGAAGCATAGGGCCTCATTAGTCCTAGAATATTATTTAAATTACTTCTCCCCCTGGCTAAGGAATTGGTAGACCTTCTCAATGAAGATATCAAACTTCATCTGGCTGCAAATATTCAGATCAAGTAGTAACCCATCAAGGTCTTGCCCTGACATATTTGTACTTTTCATGCCTGACAGCACACACCACCCCAGAATGTGAGTTCTTCTACTGTCAGTGTCCTACCACTAGTGTAATGATGCAAGTTACATGAAGGTATCTTGCTTGCAAGTAACCAGACATATTCTTGGTATTATTTCTTTCCCTGCTACTCATTAATGCATTAGCTAGAAACAAATGCAGAAGACAGGAGGGTTCTGCAATACTGTAAGACAGATGTCTGTCAGGTCTGGTATACCAAGGAATAATTACAGTAGTTCTTGCAGCAGAGAAGTTCTCACTAAGTACCTGGTAGCTTTTTTATTCCCATAAAGTTTTCAAGCATGATCACTTACTGCAAACCTAAGTAGAAGGCAAGATTTCCCAACACCGGAGTCTCCAATCAGAAGTAGCTTGAATAAATAGTCACTGCAGAAGGAAAAAAAAATAAGTCACTTAATGAAAAACACTACCAAGAACAGAAAGGGAGGTGCAAGGCAGATGCTCCAAACAGAGCGTTTTTGTGTTCAACTGTGCTTTCCTAGGAAGTTACTGTGGAGGTTTCACATAACTCACACCACGACTAACAGTCCCACTTGGGCCCTTTGTGGCCCAGCCAAGATGAAAGTCACACTTCACAATTAAGCTTGAGCCTCACTGTTGAGTGACTAACATGCAGACAGCACTAGCTGCTGTCCACTGGAGCCATTATCTTTGCATCTTCTCTAGTCAAAGGTGTGATTCCACCGCCCAGCTTTACACACATCACATATCAGTTGCTTTTGGCCAGCTGCTTTCCTCAGTTTAAGTTACCCACATTTAAGTTCCAGCAGACCCCAACTGCACAATAGGCAATTTAAATACACTCTGAACACCAAGTTCAGTGGCTTGCTAAAGCAAAGACTCAACATCTACATTCTACATGATGAAGAGCTGAGCAGTGACCACATATTCTATCTTGATTCTTGTCTCAAGAATTAAGCTGAAGGGAACTGCCAGACAAGGATGCCTTCCCTCCAGAGGATGCCAGAGGGGGCACTAGTAATTCGCACATCACATTGGAAGATTTAACAATTCATTTTTGCTTAATGTTGAGCTCTCCCAACACTGATGGAATAAGCACAGGGGCAGTGACCAACTAGCCTAATACTTTGGAGTAGGAAAGATTTAATTGTTGGCAAAACATTAGATTCCCAGTGGTAAGACTAATGGGTAGTTTAATACTGGATCAAGTAGCAGAGAAAAAAAATAAATCACCCCTTACACAAGTTATCTTGCTTCAGAAGTACAAGACTAACCCATTCCAGGTTTACAACTCTTCAATCCTGTAGCATCCAGTATCAAGTCCTGTTCTCATTTACTCACAAGAGTTTACAACAGACAAATTTCTATGCCCACTTAACCAAACAGAGAAGATCAACTGTATGCAAGTGCCTGAAGTCAACTGCCCCTACCTATTACTCCCCAACATCACCACTGACCCTGATTGGTAGAAATCCAGCCAGGAAACTGCATCCACCCCCAGCTGGTAACAGCCAAGCAGATGATGGTCAACTGCTCTTTCAGTTTTTCACCTGAGCTCTGCTCAAATGCCCCAACAATCATCTTGGCTGGTCCCAGGCTGCAAGAACACACTCAACAAACCTTCAGCAGCTTCTGCAGCACTTCTCTCTAGCCTTCAGACCAGTCAGAAGTGGCAAGTGTAGCAACTGAGAAGCAGATCCTTAAAAATGCAACCTTCAGCCACAGCATAGAGCTGAACAGCACTCACAGTACAAATAAAAGTCAAAGGGTATCTAGCAATTTATGGTGACAGAAGTCACTACTCTACCTGTCAAGTCACATACTAATACAAAGCAAGATTGTTTTAGCAGAATTAGAGCTACTCACCCAGGCTGTTCAGGGGAGGTCAGTTACATTACATCACAACCCACATATCTTAACGGCTCCGCGATAAGATGCAGCAGGACTGCTGACCGGGAGCAGGACTGCCGCCCGCGCTCTCACCCTGCTGATCGCAGACAAAATACCTATTTCTCCAAGCCTGGGCCTGCCCACAAGGTGACACCAAACCCCACCCCACAGCCCAGCGCTTCTGCACAACGGCTCTCTGCACTTCCTGCAGCTCCACCCGCAGAAACTCCACCGCAGCCACGCTGACAAGTGTGGCACTGTCTGAGGATGCACCGCTGTGCTTTGTCACAACCCCCCTGGTTTAAGCCTAGCTAGGCATCACCAGCCAGTGTTAGTGACCCAGCTACGGTGCCTCTCAGAGCAACTGCAGCAAGAGGCATTTAAAACTTCTCATGCCCACAGATTATTTAGTTCCCCTGAGAGCTACAGAAAAACTATGTAACTCAGAGACCAGGTAAGGCACAGCAGCTCTAAAACTTGGTTCACTCTTAGACCTATGGCTTGCCCCAGGATTATGCACAAGCTGAGGCCACAATTGCCTCAGCCCTCATCAGCTCTTCCCTACTCCAGCAGGAAGTTTGGTCCTTTGGTTCCCTGCAAAACCAGAATCCTCAGCAATCCTGAAGTTAGATTATTACTCACAGTAAGCACTAATACACTTGAAAGTATTAGAGCTTGTAGCATGTTATAATCCCCTTAAGAATGGCAGCACATGAGTATCACCACTGTATTGTCTTCACTAAAATCAGCAGAAAAAAATTAATTCCTCCCCAGTGTAGGTAGGGGTGCAGCTACATGTCTGGAAGACTGACTTAGGAGCCTCCCCTTGCTTCCAAGGGGAATTCAGGTTCCCCCAGCCCCCAAACATCAGTAACTCAGTCTTCATCTGTTACTCCAAGTGCTAAGAGCAGCTCCCAAGCAGATCTACCCTGCTATTAAATCGGGTACAGCTCAGAAGCAAGCCAGAACCACAAAGGTTTACACACAGCACTACTCTTAGCACAACAAGAGTGCAGAAGCCTCAAACACCGGGTTTGACATGGTTGCTATTAAGACCTTCCCTCACTTCAGGCTTTTCAGTATTTCCATAGGCAAGCAACAACCACAGGCTGATACAGTGACTTCAGCCACTGGCCTCAGCCCCATCAAAGCCAGGGCCAGTGCCACCGGGGCTGCAGCACTGCTGGGAACAGCCTTCCCAGAGCCAGCACTGTCTCTGACCTTAGGAATGGGCGTTGCATCACAAAAACCTTGTTTTACCAGATAAGCAAGACTGACAATTTAAGTAGAACCTTGCTGTTCCGATTTAAAAACAAAAGTCATTCCATGTTCCAATGCTATAGTGCCTTCCTTTCAAGGTACAGGTGCTTTGGGACCTTTTCAAGTACAGCAGGTGCCTTGGGAACAAAATGAGCATGGTATGATGCTAGAGACAGCTCTCAGGGTACAGCAGCAGCCCAAATCAAGTAAAAATGAAAGCAAGATATAAAATAATGCAGAAATCTATCTCTAGACTGGACTACACTGATAGAGTATTTGTGTTAACAGGTTCAGCTCTCACAATGCATCCAACAAGCCATACAGGTTCATTCTGGTACTCATTCCTGAAGAGCCAGACAACCATTTCTGAAGCCACTGAGGCTCACTCTTTAAACCCAAAGCCCTAACTCCTCAGCCCTTGCAGTTCAGAGCACCTTCATGAAGCAGGCCGAGCTGTGCGCCACGGCATCCCCCACACTACTTGGGACAGCGTGAGTCCACACGTTTAACTGAGTCCCACCACTTACAGAAGTCAAGCTCAGCACCTGTAAGAGAGCACATGGGAAGGACTTGCAGCAAGGCAGGTAGGTGCAGTCAGTAAGAGGGGCACTTTCAAATCCCATCAGGGAGATGAGGTAACTTCCTCTCACCAAAGACAAAGGATAGATACGTTGAGTTCAATTTCATCTTGCAAGAAGGCACCTCCAAAACAGCCCTGACATTTTTAGGCAGAGAGCAGCATCCTCCCATGACACACATTTTCCATGTGATCATCAGTAAGTGTCAACACTGTGCAGAAGAGGGGCCTGTAGGCCACTAGGATACTGCTGTTTAGAGAGGCAGATGTGTGGGGAGTTTTAAGTGGTAGGAAGGTTTTATGGTAACACAGACAAGACAGGTAGTCACCTGTCTCCAACAAGGAGCTGCTGGAATCGACTTTAATCACTAATGTCAGCCACAAGTTTGCAGTAAACAGGTACTCACAGCAGCCTCAAATCCCTGGTCTTTGTTCTACCACCCAAGAAATTTTGAAGAGGAGCACGACTGTCACTCTGATTACATGCTGCTTGTGTAAGTAAACAGAATCCAGAAGACATAATGCCACTTTGCATTGCAGATTGTTGTCAAGAGAGGTCAGAACACAAACAATTTCGGATGATTGCAGCAATCCAGCAGCTGTACTCGATTGTCATCTACTGAACACCACCACACAAGACTAAAAACCCACACAAGGGTAAGAATGCAAAAAACCCCATGGTTTACTCCAAAAAGCACTTAATATCCTCACCTCCCCTTGAAGAAGGTATCTAGAACAAGATCTAGACACTACATGGCACTGATCAAGTTTAACTCCTGATACCACTTGGCTGTTACATAGTTCACCCACCGGTGTGTTTATGCTAGCCAGCCTACTCCCTGCAACTTGCAAAAGGGGTAGGAAATGCTGAAGCAGACATGATCGAGTCACAACAGCGTCAATATTGACATTTTGCTTATTCAAACACCAGAAGTGGGGGAGGAACACACAAGGAACACATCCCATTGCTAGGTGGGGGCAGGTGCTTGAGAACTCAGCTTCCAAATGCTCACAGCCATCCCTTGTCAGCTCAAATGAAAGGCCACCACACTAACTAGTCCACTACTTTCAAAGAAGATCTCAGAAGCACATGCTTCCCTTCAAGCCCTTGCACAAGCAGCTTCTAATTCTGTAATTTTAACAGGAAAATTGAAGGAGGCAGGTCTTTTTCTTAATAAACTTTAACTAGCTAGCCCACTGACCTCTGAGAGTCCTGGTACACCCAGGAGAGAGGATTTGGAGCTACGGCCTGATCTGAAGCTGCGATAAGGAAGTGTGAATGTGTTGCATTATAGGCAAGGCACTTCCAAAAGGACAAACAGCTATATGTACCTGCACCTGCTACAGGTAGCTAGAAGGTTTAATATCATAATCTCTTAAATCTTACTGCTGGCTTAGCATAGATTCAAGCATACACATTGCAGTGCCATGTTTTCTGTCCATCTCACCACACCCTTCCCATCTCCTGCCCTCTTCCTGCAGACACAACCCTGTCAGGAAGTAGCAATTCAGTACTAGAAATTAATCTTAAGCTACTGCTTTTCCTCTTCATTTCGCTCTGAGGCCTTTAGTCATCCCCAGCACCAGGAACAAGCAACAGCCTTCACTGAGAATGAGTCTCCTCCACAACACCTACCCCATCTCCATAACAGCAGTCAGGACCTCACTGCAGGGAGCTACTCCCTCCATCAGTCAAGGAAGCCAAGTGGCTTCAGAAAAGGCAAGAAATCTAGGGAAACAGCCCCCTTCGACCTGTTTCTACACAGGCAGCCTAACACTGTGCAGAGTTTCACACTACAAACCCCACCAGGCTGAAAGGAAACACAAGCTCAACTCCGAATCATTACAATCATAGAGGCACCAAAAATCAGTTGGTCTTTCACCTGCTGACTATCCCCAGCTACTGTTTGGTGTTTTCCAAAGCAACACAGGCAAGCTCGATATGTAATCTTGCTGAGATTTAACTCAAGCTCCTGGATGGACCTCTTAGTTCTCACCAACTCCCCCGCACTAGCTGATGATTACTTTGCCTTCCATCCCTATCTGCTCTTCAAGTCATTTTAATGGGCCCAGAGTGCTCACAACCATGCTGCTATAACCAGAGAACACAAAGGCCATGACCATGCAAGTCCATAGCCTCAGATGTGTGGAAAAAAAAAATCACATTTTGGAGAGAAAAGTTGTTAGCAGTGCCATCCATGAGCAGAGACAGTGGGTACCTAGAAATGCCACACCACACCTGCGTTTCAATACCATAACAACTCCAGTTACATTAGAGGGCACAGCAGGTTTAATCATCCCAAACTGGAGTGTCAGCAAAGCCAGCATCAGTGAAAGAACCCTTAAAACACTCTTCCACACTAAAGCATTGGAAGTAAAGCTGGGGGCTTTTAAACTGCTTTTTAAACTAAATCTCTTCTCTTATCCACACACAAAAAAAGCCAAGAGTAAAACCCTGAGGGTTGTCTTCCCCAACACCCTGGTGGGCAAAGCTACTGCTTTTACAGTTGCCAGGATACAGACAACTACTGACCAGAGAGCTCAGACATCCTTGCTCCCAAAGGCCATAGTCACATAACAAGGTACAACAACCCTTCAAAAAAAAGCTCCCCTAACTGTGCCATCCCCGGGTTTTCTAGGCAAGTGCTACTTCAGCTCAAGACAGCCCCAAGAGCATTTCATTATCAAGTCACAGCGTTGCAAAATCTACATAGGCAAGAAGTGTTTTGCAAGAGCCATGTGACACACACATGACTTGCAGCTAAAGTGAAGGGTGGACCTCTGACTACTAAGCTGCCAGCAGCAACCGGCCAGGAAGATCGGCTTTCACAAAGAGGGGTTCTTTCTTCTCCTCCCTCACTTGTTGGAGCCTGGCGGCCGAAGCCTATTTTCGAGGTCCGGGAAAACCGCCGTCCACTGCGCCCATACTTACTTCACCGCCGGCAGCGCTCCCGGGGAGGGAGGGAGGGACGCCGAAGCCGCCCGGATCGCCGGTTTACAGCAGGGACATCATTAACTTTTCATGGCCCGCCGTGCGGCCGCCCCCCCACCGCTCCTGCCGAGTCGATGCCCGTAACCCAACCCCCCGGGGGACGGCACCAGGAGGCCTAAAGCCCGGCCGCCGCCGCCGCCTCACGGCCTCCGGGGCACGGTGACCCGCCACAGGTGACGGTCCGCCGGAGGCCTTCGGGCCCGAAGGCCGGCACCTCCCACCCTCCCCACCCCCCCCCGCCGCGCCAGGCCCAGCGGCGGCCTAGCCGCCCCCCCCCGGCCTTCCCCCGCGGCCTGCCGATCGCGGCCCACCCCCTCGCGCGGGGCAGCGGGGCCCGGGGCCGCGCCGAAGGCCTCCCCTGGCCCGCACTCACTATTCGGGATTCATGCTGGACATGTCCGTGGGGCCCGCGGCCCGAGGGACGGCGAACGCGCTCTGAGGGGGGGCGGTGGCGGCCTGGCACCTCCCGCCGACCAGACGGGCGCTCCGCGGATGCAGGCGTCCAAGGGCTCCCGCCTTCGCCCGGCGCTCGGCTCGGCCTGCCCCTCCGCCGGCGCCCTGCCCGCTCCGCGGCCTCCGCGTTCGCTCCTCAGCCCAAAATGGCTGCCAGAGCCCAACCAGGAAACGGGGCGGCCTCTCGCCGAGCAGCGCTTACATGGCCGAGGGGCGGTGGCGGGGCACGCCGGGAAAGCGAGTCCGCGCCGCTGCCGCTGCCCCGCGCCGCCGGGCGGCCGCGCCCGCTACAGGGACACTCGCTTTCCCGGCGGCCCCTGCTGCGGCGCCCGCGCATGCGCGCCGGGCGGCCTTTCTTCCCTCGGCCCCGTCGGCTCGGCGCGGCGAGTGGCGTTGCCGATTGGCTGGGGAACAGCCGGCTCGGGTTGACGTCGGCGGGAAGACGTGGCAGCTCAGACGAGTCACCGCGCGGGCAGGGCAGGGCAGGGGCGGGGCCTGCGCGGGCGTGGCGGGGCGGGGCGTGCGCCCACCGGCGGCCTGTTCGGGGAGCCGCGGGCTGGGGTTCACCGGCCCCCCGCCCATCCCCCGGCCTGCGGGGCAGGGGCCTCCCGGCCGCGAGGTGCCGCGCCCAGGCCTCCCTCCCTCCCTCCCTCCCTCCCTTCCTTCTGGGATCGCACGGCCCCTGCGTGGCCCAGCCGGAGCTTTGTTTTCCCCGCCGGTTGCTCCGCTCCAGGCGCGGGCGGCGGGGGGGCGCCGAGCCCCGGTCGGCCCAGCTGGCGCCTGCCGGCCCGACTCCGGCATCGGGTTTTCAGTTGTTCCGCGAAGGGCTTCGGCCGGGCGGGCCTGTCAGGAGGCACCCGAGCGGGAGAGGGCTGTAACGTGTCACCTCCAAGCCGTGGGGCGCCAGGGGGAGGGCGATGGAGCAGCACAGCCCGCTCTGGCGCGTGTTCGGTTTTCACCTCCGTGGCGGGCGAGGCGGCGGCGTCAAAACAGGAACGCCGGGTGGCTGGCAGCAGGATGACGCCTGTCGCAAGGCCTCTCTTCTGCAGGTGCGGTACTACCCAGCGACCCCTTTCTGCACTGCCGCTGCCTCTTCGGGGCAAGCCTTGTACAGGCACCATCAGTCACACTGCACTGTAGATACTGGTACCTCCTTTTACTGCTGGGAGACGGGCCGGGAGAGAGACCCACACGCCTGGGGCCTCAGGCTTGTCAAAGCCGGAGGAATTCAGGATACAGGTGCTTAGTTTTCTGGTCAGCCACTCAAACCAAATTCTTACTGAAGCTCACGTTGTGTCACTGGCCTTGTTAGCTGTTTCTGCTTTTGGAACTATTCTTAAATGCTTGCCTTTTCAGCACTGCCCAAAAGAGCAGGTAGCTGCAATGCTATACATGGGTCCAGGTTGGGACACAGAGCGCTATTAAACCTTCCAAGTCTTAACAGCTCCTTGTAATCAGCTCGGGAATTTAAATCCCCACTAAATACTTATTATCTGACATTATTTCATTACAAAGGACATAGTATAATGCATGGATCAAAGTTTATCTTCCAACTGGCTCAAAGGACGGGGAACAATATGCAACTAAATTGTGAGATCACCGAAACATCCCGTGCAGGGAAGTATGTGCAGGATCTCATCTTCCCACAGCAAGCTGGGAAGTGTTCCTGCAGCTGTCCAGATGTTAACCTGTCCACATACCAGCTTCCACCAAGCTGCAAGTCACCAGCCATGCAAGTACACCAAGGGACCTCCAAAATGACCGAAGCAAAAGGGGGGGGAGGGGGGGAGTTTCCATCACACAACGGCTGAACAGAGTTGCACCCCCAGAGGAACTGAAATTGCCTCTTGTCCTCTTTTGCCCCCCACAATAAGATCACAGTCACTCATGCTCCACGCATCTTCCAGGTTTTAGTATGGGCAAGAAACTCTGCTGACCGTAGTTGAAAATATCGAGCGCTGGTTAAAAAAGGTTTGGGGTTTCTTTTGCTTTCTGGCATTGCTTCTTAGGTACCATAATCTACATATGAATCTACCACAGAAATTACTGTACATGCAGCTTCTGTGGCGGTTGGCCATCGCAGAAGAGTCTACTTCCCGTTCCCTTTGTGAAGCAGTACCCGTTCGGTCTGATGCTCGCCATCAGAAGTGCCAGAGAATCCTTTGACACTCTCTCTCCTCTTGTACAGCACGCCTCGAGATGCTCTGTGGAAGGTGACCCAAGTGTGCAGCAATATCCCAGGCAGCCAACTTCACATCATTTTCTGCTGAATACAGAACTTGTTTTTGCAGGGACATTTTAACTGTGGTGCTTTTACTTTCCTCTTCCCTAGTGAAACAAAAAGCTCCAACCATGCCAATTCCCGGTTCTGTTGTGAGGAAGAATGCTTGCAGGCCACAGTAAGGAGGGCTCTGCCACACACAACGCCACGTTAGCGTATCCAGCAAAGTCAGAGCAGACACAGGGACAAGCCAGCTATGAAAGCCACAAATTAGATTTACTCTGAAGTAGGGCACAGGTTAATAAGAGTGTGGGATGCTGTATCATCTCAGAGGAATGATAGCTTCCGTCTGAGCAGAGCGTATTTAATCTGTATGACTGAACCAGCAGCGAGGCAGGCGTAGCTACCCATGTCTACAGGCTGGGTGTAAGGGCAGCTCGAAAAGTGGGTCTGCATCAGCTCTGCAGGGAGGCACAGGGAGGCTTTTCCACTGCCTGTGTTGCAGGCTGAGGTCATCGGCTGCTGTGATGTCACCTGCAGCTGAGTGTCTGCACATGTACCTGTTTAACTGGATGAACAGGTTCAGGACCCCTGCCTGGTTTCTAGCTGGGACTGGAATGGTGATTTATAACACGTGTCACATTCTGTCCTGTTCCTCCTCCTTAAGTGGGTATTCAGTTGGTCTTCAACACCACAAACTGCTGGTCAGTTATGGAGGCCTCACTTGTCTCTAACAGGAGCATAATGCAAGGAGGGATATCAGACACCACTTAGGGAAAGATTATTCATGTACCTTCAGGGCTGAATTACGCCTGTGCCAATAGAGGCTGATTTTATCCTGTTAGTGAAATCAGCTGCAGAGTTTCCTTTGGCTCTGGCTGTAGCTCTCTACCAGAACAGCAGAGGAAGAGCTGTGAGCACAGATTACCTTGAACTGTAATCACCTTCCCCAGCCCTGTCCACCCCGAGGCTGTATCCTGACCTACTAACTGGTGTTTTTGAGGTTGAACACCTCTGGTTCCTGGTTCCACTCAGGTGACTTGCCATTCCCTGCTCCCTTCTCTCTCCGCCCTGAGCCACAAAAGGCATGTACCAGAGAGAAAGCAAGCTGCAGTGTCTGCAGGCAGGTGTAAAGAGGGGAAAGGAAGGAGGAAAAACAAGAAGAGATGGAGGAGGAATATTACAGCTGCACAAGCTCAGGTTTGGCATTGCAGTACGGAGCCTGTGTGCCTGCCCTGCCATGGGGCTGTCAGCAGGACTGTGAGGGCATTGCCCATGGGGATTGCATCCAGCAGAAAGCACTAAGCTGCACAGAATTTGTTCTGCCTTCTTCTTCCGCCCTTATTTCACGTGAGATGGTCGGTATTTTTTAGCTATACAACTACAACACACAGTCCCAGGGCAAAGGAAAGGTTTTGGGTCTGCTCTCTTACCGCAGGTGTTACCCTGAAAATGCTTCTTTCCCCTGTGTAACAGTTCTGGAACCAGAGATAGGGGGGATCAGACTTCTGACCCAGTACTGCCTCCCCATGAAGCTGTCACGTTGGCACAGCAGTGTTCAGGTATCATTCAGCTCCTCCCAGAGTCCATTTCCCTACACTATGTATAAAATCAGGAAAAAAAGATATATAATTTTGGTATTTATTTCCCTGCCTGCCTTCCTCTGCTCTTCCTTTCCCTTCCCCCTTCTCAGTGAGTGAGCCATGTCGTGGGACGCTCACAGGCTAATAGATGCACAACAACCCTGTGGGGAAGGTCAGGTACTGGGAATGCACAACAGTGAGCTGAGACGTTGTAACTGACTCTTGATACCAGGAGTGCTGGGAAGCAAACAGTGATTTTAGCTTATCAGTAGCAGCGTGTCTCTCGTATCGCTCCTGGTCCTCCCATGTATTCAGTGTCTCTGCGGGACTGGTCAGATACTGGTGCTTTTCTGACCATACAACCGGTCCATTTCTGGCAGCACTCTTTAAAAGGTGTTAGAAAATTCTTCTCCTTATTTATTCTTGGTTTAGGAAGTGAAGGATAAAGGAGAAGGAAGTTGCTGATGAACCTGTGGCACCTCTGGGAGGGACAGAACTATCGAATCCATACTCGGGTGTAGTTTGATGTCAGAAGAATAAAGTGGAGAGGAAAACAGCATTCTGGGACCATTTAAATGAGCTGATCCACTGTCACACATTGCTTCTTACAGGAGGGAGGTAACCAGATGGTGTGGTGGATCTTACTGGTCTGTAAATCACCAGGAAACAGCTGATGCACAGCTCTACCTATTGGTTTTGCTTCATATGGCCTGTGCTTTTGCATCCTATGGGGAGTGGAATGGAACCAGAGGTTTCAGATTGGTTCCAACCACAGGCAGAAGCTGAGCAGATGCAGGCAGGGTAGATGTGAAGGGATGGCAGGATGCTTGGAGAGCAGATGTTCAAGACTGGTGAGTTGAATCTCTTCTGGAAAACTCCCAGAAGAAGATCTAGCACCTTGTTCTGGCTCCTTTCTTCAGAATCCAGGCCTTCAGTACTGTTGTAAGCACATGAGAGTTTTTGTGGCAACTGTTACTCAGATTTGAAGTAGAAAATTATTTTTAGCAGGACATGAAACACTGTAATAAGCTGGCTACCAATTAACTGATACCTGTCTCTACTTCTTACTTTACACTGTTGCCACAGTGTTTTCCCAACCTTCTGCAAAACTGACAATACCATGTTCTGTATTGCATGAGCAGCCATGGAGGAACCAGGGGGGTTCGTCGTTGGGCCTTGTCTTACTCAAGCCTCGTGGAAGCAGTGTAACACTGCAAGCTTAGGACAGTAACTGAATGCATTTGGCCAAGATCATAGAAAAAAATTAGGTTAGAAGAGGCACCGAGAGATGATCCAGTCAGTTCCTCTACTTCAGTTGCATCTCCTTCAATCCCAATGATGGTATTCATGAAAACATCCAGAAATTACAATTCCTCTGCTCCCACAGGTCAGTCATGACAGCACCCAGAAGAAAGGTTAAAAAAAGCTCAGAGGTAAAATTATTCCAAGGATAAATTAAGCAGTTTAGGTTTTTATTTAAGGTTGCTGGTGAATTCAGTACACTTCATCTGTTATATCCTGGGCATCTGTTTAACCATAGTCTTTAGTGGCACAAGAGATAAAGAAGACAGGGCTCAAGCTAAAATGTGAGCTCCTGTGGCTCTAAGTCAGCTGAGGATCTGGCCTGCTTGTTGTTTTTACAATGGCAGCTCAGACTCTGGACCACAACTGTGCAACAGGAGGTTGGACTCTGAAGTTGCTGTCTCTTGAGCACCTGTTGTCCTGCTTGCAGCTCCCATTTTCTTCTAGTAAATGAACCCTTTTCTATTGATGCAGACCTTGGCTGGCTGCCACATAGACACTGGGACAGAGTACAGCTAGGAAGGACACTTGAAAAGGGTTTGGAAACAGCAGGAAGTAAGAAGGCATGGGTTTGCTTAAGTGGGGATCATAGTACTCTCCACACATACTGCCAAGGGCTATCTTCTACCTGTGACTCATGTGTTTTGCAACCCAGCGGAGATAGCATGGTAGTGCAACCATGGAATTTGGTCGCCCTGCTCTTTGCCTAGGTATCCATTTGCTCAAGAGTTCAGTTCATCATACCAGTTATCATCTGAAAGCTCTGGCATGTGTTCATCCAGCTGGACTGGCATTCTCCTTGCTTGGCACAGGATGTCATTTAACACTGCCATTGATTTAATACTGAAGGTTGTTTTATTGGGGTTGGCAGGGTTCTGGAAGGATCTTTCACCCAGTTAAGCAGCAAAACCTGTATTTTCTTATGTGGTTGCACCCAGAAGTGGCAAAAGGATACATTTCTAGTGAAAAATGGCAAATCAAATCAGTGGCTGTACTTTCTTTCATCTTTCATTCTACTCTCTCACCCCTTTAGTTCAATACCAGCTTTTGTGGCATTGTTCTCTCTTCTGACCTTTTTCAAAAACTCTTCTCATTTTTTTCCTTTGTTCATGATTCTCCTGTTTGCCTTTTTACACACCTCTTTACACATCCCTGCCTTGCACAACATCTTCCATATTTTGTGTTACACATTTATGGGGTCCTGCACCATGTGATTCAGCAACAGAATGCCCTCCTTGTTTCAGGGCCTGACATTGATGATACTATTTTACATGTTGCATTATCTGTTTTGAATTTCTTTCTCACTGGTCTTTGTGCTTTTTTTGTCTTTCTGGCCCCTTGGTATTTTGTTCTCTCCCTACTCATCCCTTGTAAGCTCCCTCTCACTTGGTTTGGGGCATTTATTAGCAGGTTTGTGAGACTGCTTGCACATGCACGTGCAATTTCATTGTGTGTCAGGAAAGAGAGCCTCAGACCTGTACAACCACATTTGGGTCTTGTGGAATTATCTGTTTTCATGGTGGCTACAAATGCAGAGAAAAGGAAGAGCCACCTCCCATACATGCATATGGAACAAATGGGCATCTTCATGAGGAAAGGACAAGCCATGTTTGCCAAGTCCCACGGGCACTGTCCTTTCCCCACACAGGATTAACCCAGAGTCCTGCACAAGCAAGGGCTGGACACACAGTTTGAGAAATGCTATTACAGCTCTAACATAGCACTAACTAGACCCCAAAACACAGCACATGCAGATCTTTTCAGTGCTTGGGTCCCCACAGCCTTCTAAGCACAAAAGTCTTTCTTACAACTCTCTGTTTTCTTTATTAATACTTTCTTTTCAGTTTCCTACTATATTTCAAGCCTAGAAATGGCAACAGGCACAAATCAGACAACAAAGCCACTTAGTCTACCCAAGGCTCTAAATGAAACCTCTATTGGCTGCTGCATCTTTCTGTAAACAGGTGCATTTCAACTCAAGAGTTTTACTTTGTTAAGTATTATGGGATTTGATGAGATTTGAAAATAGGCTTACACAATTTGTTTATCCTATCAGTAATGTTGATAACTGCATACCTTCCTTGGCTGGCAGACTAAACTTTGAGTAGTCATACACTAAATTAAACTAACAATCAGCAGAAAAACAGATGGGATTCATCTTTTTATTATTGTTATTCAGCATGAGTCCTTAAATGCAACAAAAGCTCAAGGAAAAAAGCTCAGTCTCTGGTTCTGTTAATAGAGACAAATGCCTACATCTTCATCCTAACAACAGGACAGACAGAACCAACTGAGGATAGCTTACAGACTTCCCCCTGATAACCTTTATTTAAAATCCTTCAAATGTGAGCTCAGGATTAGGTAGTGTCCCTATTATTTCAGACAGAAGCTCATCATTTGTATCATACAAGGCTATACTACAGTCCTGTGAGGAGGATGGTACAGGTCAGTTTAATATGAAGGCTCTGAAGAAGCAAAGAACTGTCTTTGAAAGGTGAAATAACTGTGAATTTGGTAGCAGATTTTTTAAAAAATAAAATTAATAAAGGCTTCATTCTGCTTAAAACATTAATCAGTGAATTCAAGTGGTCAAACTCTATATTAGTAAAGCCAATACAGGAAGCAAACATGTGCTGGGTTCTTTAGTCCACAGTCAGGAGCCTAGCTTCTGCTGTACTGAAACAGGTACAGCCAGGGGTCTCCACAGGTAGGCAATACGTTCTTTTTTACACAACTTGCAAATTTTGAAGCCCTGTGTGTGAGTGAAAATGGGTGCAGACATGCACCCTTTATCTGGATCGTGCAAAGACAAATCTAGGAAATTACACTTGGGATTCTGCTAAGTGTGGAAAATTTCCCATGCAAGTCAAAGTTTTAATGACTGGATGAATTTGTTTTCTTTCTCTCACTTGCTCTTTTCTTCCTCCCTCTGGCTCTCTTTTCTTTTTGCCTCTTTTTTTTTAAGATTGCACTGTGTCTGCACTGACCTGGTACACCTATCTATACTACTTAGACACACAACCTACAATATTCACAGTGGAAATAATTATTTTTGATAGTCAGAAGGAGCACCATGTTAAATTCCAAATTCTGTATTTAGATGCTTAATTTAATTTGATTTAGATCCAGGTATACCAAAACATTTCTCCTAGATCTGAAAAGACTGCTTACCACTGTGGGTGAGAGATGACCAATGTGGCCTATTAGTCACCTATAGATTTTCTTGTAAGATGCATTCTTCCATGTGTGAGAGGGTTGTTGCACTAATTCATCAATGTAATCCTTTTCCACAGGTATGGAAATGGCACTGATGAAGCAGCTTTGCTTTCTCCCTGAGAGCAAACAAAAGGAGAGAGAACAGATATATAATTTCAGGAGCTATAAATTCACTACTAAGAAATTTTTTTAAAAATAATTCATGTTTCACTGGCTATTGTGGTGAAAAATAATTACAAAGACTGTTATTCAAGATGGGGTACTTGAATTATCTGCTCCTTTTACCTTAAGAAAAAAAAACCTATTTAGAGATAATTAATTCATAGGTAAATGCAGTCCCTACACACTGCATACATTGCCTATGTTCCTTAAGTAATGAGATTCTTTTTCTACCATGCAAAAAAAGGTCACATTTTGAACACATCAGATGAACTACTCAAATTCAGCTGTTATCTAACACAATATTGCACCATATAACATTTATTCCATAGCTGGGGGGTTATGTCCAAATACAAAACGTGCTAAAATACATTGTTCAAAAGTCATAGTGATATCATACCTAAATCAAGACCCTAAAAGAGTGGGGTGGGGCAGGAAGCCACAGAGGCTTATTATGAGAGATTACACTTGAAGAAGAAAATAAATCAGTACAATTACAATTGCTTTCCTAGCTGGTATCCTCAAGAGATCCCTGCAGAAGAGATACAGCACACATGGGGACAAGGGTGGCAGCTTCCACTGTGATGATTTTTGTTTTGCTGCTTTTTGTTCTAATAGTAAAGATCAGAAAGGGTAATGGAGTACTGTGCTTTCCATCAGCATGCATTAGCAATATCAGAGACCTCAGCCTCCCTTGCTGATTCAAAAGAGTCCACTGATCTTTTCTAGGGTATGCCCACGTTCTCATTTAACACTTGGCAAACTGAGTGACCACCACACTCAACTATTTTGGGATGCACCCAGTTCTACAGAGCTATGAAGCCATGTTCTTCCCCCAAATCCTACTTAGAGTGTTCATACAAAATAAACACCCATCATATGTTATATTTAATATGTTATATTTTGTGCTCCATGTCATAAATCTGAGGAGAATGAAGAATGCAGCCTATCCAAAATTAAGAGGACAAGGGGAAACTGTGCAGCAGCAACATGTAATGTTGTGATGTACATTGCAACCACAGGAGCAGAGAGAAAGGTAATGACCTCGGTAACCACTTCCTATTTATGGATACAACAAAGCCTGTTTCAGATCCTTCTTACAAAAGCTGGAGCAATGCATCTTCATTTTCTTTTGGTGGGCAGTCACTGTACATGATAAAAAGAGCTACATAAAATGAACTGTGGATACAGCATTTAGCCCAGCTATAGCTTTTTCAGTCCAAATAAACCCCATTAAACTGAGCCAGAACTGACTCATTCTTCTCAATACCATTGCTCCAAAGCAATTGACTGCAGACAACCAAGATACTGGCCTATGATAGCAAGACAAAAAAGAGTTCCAAGAAAGTTCCAAATGTACCTTTATGTTCACTGCAATTATGCCAAGTTCAAACACATTCCTTCTCCTGCCCGCTGCACTGTATCCTGAAGGACAGTCTGGCATGCATCCAACCAGCAGTAGGCCCTGAAAGAATTGTAGTGGACCATATGCAGTTTGTTTAATAAGAAATGACAAATAGTTAAAGCAAGGTTCATCTTAATATCCACCACTTGCTTAATAACTGAGATTGATAATAGGGAATGACAAGATAACAATACTGTACTTTGCTCTTCATTGTAGCTAGATGGGTATGAAAGTCACCCAGGACTTTAGACTCCTTCCCACAGTGGAGACAAAAGGTAAGTGTTCAAGGTAGAGCTGAACTGTGGGGGACGATCCTCTGTTTTTAAAACAAGATTCCTCTTGGCCTTTCCATTGATTTCAGTCAGGCTCCACACATGCAGCCTGTTTGGCAACTGTGATCTTAACAATCCATTTAGATTTTTAGTTAGTTTATTGTAAAGCTTAATTATTCCAGTTAAGTTTTCTGTAAAAAAGCTACTGGTACATAAATGGAGGCTGAACCAATATCACAGTCATAAGTTTCACCTTTACTGAAGCAGTAATGATGGCTGATGCAATCTGCTTGTGCCACCGATGTAATCAGAACCAGCTCAGATAAAGATGTTCCCTTTCATTCTAGCAGCACTGGTATGGACACTGTAATTCTTACAGAAATGTCAGTTTGGCAGCAATTTCCCATCCAAACCCAGTGAAAGTTGCTGTAAATAAAACCTAGGAACTGTAATGCCTTGCTTTCACTTTTGTTTCAGAGTTATAACACTGCAACTGCGAAGCTGCAATCTGAGAAGGCTCCATCTTGCTTCTGTCTAGAGGTCTCTGCAGAGAAGTTTGCAAAATCAGTCTCCCAAGAATATGTTCTGGTTACAAAGAGAAGAAAAATTATAGAGAGATGGGCTAGTCATTTAACCAGTTTGGTACAAATACACCACCTGAGAGGAATCTACGTTATTTTAACCAGCATTTTAAATGCCAGAGATTTTAAAAGCATGGCTGTTCAACTCCAGAATGTCAAAGTGACCAAATTAAAAGGAGGAATTTGAAGTTGTGCTTTTGAACATGTGTAAATGAGATGTATGAAGAGGAGCAAGGACAGCTAGGGAACCCCTAAATTTTTGGGAGTGTCCAGGATCTTTTTGGGGGACTGCAGTTTGCTTTTCTGGTAAGCTAAGTCCTGAAAAAAAAGTTGGTCTGAGAAGTGCCTGTTCCTTCCACAGGCCAGAAAAGCAGAGAGCAAGCTTTAGTCTTTTCAAAAGGTATTGAAGGAACTGCTTTAGTGTGTGCAGACTGAGTGACTTAAAGTTTCCTAGCAGGCTGCAATCACGTGTCACCCCCCCCCATCCAGCACTACAGAAGGAGACTGCATGCTGAGTAAAGCTTAATTTGTCTAGTTCAAGATAAATGGCCTTCTGCATATAAAAAGCCACTCCTGTAACAGTCTGTATCAACAGCTCAGGGAAAAGGATGGGAAAAGGGATGTTTCAGTGGTTTGGTGATCTGTGCATGAAAAACCCCCCCTCCTTTGCTTTCTAAAGAATGGTATTCTTCAACAGGATAGCTATAGATTATAAATTACTGGGTGTAAAGAGAAAATGTTGATATATTTTACACTGGTGATATATGCTGCTTGCATGAAATAATAAAAATTGCTTCCTTTTAATCATTTTTATACAGAGTATTATCATACTCTGTCAGAACAAAGTACATCAGCTGAGAAACTCTTTCCCAGTGTGTGATGTACAGTATTTCTGCCAGTATTAGCTTTATGGACCAAGTAATAATACTATGTTAATAACTGCTGATTGCTATTTGTGTACCAGACTGTTCCAATACCATGGTGATGAGCATGCTGTTGGTGTCTGGAACAGATGGACAGAACACAAGAGATATTTGCCTTGATTTTAAGACAAATAGGATTACCTGTTTCATTATTAACGCTAAATGAGAGCACAAAAAAACCCCACAGGATTCTATCTCCACCTCCTGTAACTGACAGGAAGAAAGGCTACACATTTATAAAGACACAAACTATTTACCCTAACTTTCAGGGAGAGCAAATCTTTGAAATTGCCTGTGAAGCCAATGCAGCTGCTGTATGCTGTTAATGGTGAGAACTAAATTCACCACCTTGCTGTCAGCAACATAACTCCTTTGCAGTTCTCTGCAAAGGTGATACTTCAGGCTGGAGATGAGGCAATTGCCTGCATCCTGCCCAGCACCACTGATTCCCTACCTGCTGATTTAAACACCCCTTACAAAGAAGTCACGACAGCTTTCCATCATTTCTGGAGAAGTGAAAGAACAATGGATGCAACTTCACCTCATCTTTTTGATATGACAAAGAAATAGGGGGAAAAGTACACTTTCAAATCCAATATGTTGTTTCTTAAGGCCTACCACGAGATAGCCACTTCATTCTGCACTCTCTTATTCTCTCACAGAAATGAGGAAAAAAGATCAAGAGACAAATGAAGAGGGAAATATCTTCACTGGAGGTTGCACAGTTCTATTTAGAATTCAGCCTAGAACATTGGGAAAATATTTATCTTGGGGCAATCCAATTCACAACACAAGATACAGTACGGTATGCTACGGACAAACTGTTTGTGAATGACTGAAAAAGCAGTTATGTGGGAAGGAGAGCTCTGACACAGAGCACTGGGACTGTTACAATAACAACTCCTTTCCTATCTCAGCAAAAAGCCAAAAGAGGAAACTGGAATCTACTGCTTTCTTCAAGAGCTGCCAGTTTCCCACTGGTATCAGAAGCCAGTCATGTTTGGAAAGGAAATGACCTATTGCTGCATGGCAAAGCTAGCAGGTGCAGATGGCATGTGAACAACTTTCCCAATCACCGATCAGCCAAGGTCACAAAACAGAAAGTGGAAATGGCTTTAAAGACAATCAGTCAGTTTCTGCCCGGTCATCTACAGATTCTGAAAGCACTTCATTACATTTTGGCATCCAAAAGGGTTTGAGAAAAGGCCACCGATGTAGGTGAGGTGTCAGATCACTGCAGTGATATATCCCCCTCTCCCAACACATATAAGTCACATATGTTGGTGAACACTAGGATACACTGAAGCACCACAACCATTCACACAAACATCTTTTAAATTTCATCACCTGTTAATGCAGCCAGCAATTTTGTTTAGCAGTGTCTGCTTCTGCTGCAGCACTGTCTGGCCTGCAGGCAGCTTCACGATGTCAGGCTGCCGCAGAGCTGTGTGAAAGGAGCTGCTGAGCGCTGCTGCCAACGCTACAAAAGCGAGCAGGGACCGTCTCACTGCGCGGCCCTGTAAACTGCGTCTCAGGGGGAAAGGAGCAGCAATCATGCAGAGTGCTGAAAGCCTCAGGAAACGAGATTTAGCATCCAGCCTCTGCTGAACATGTCAGGCGAGGTCAGCACCGGGGAATGCTGTTAGCCAGGGTGCTGGCGGTGAGCTCAACTCCTCAGAAGGCGAGTGAGAAAACTTTCTGCCATGCTTTCGCTTGCTGCTCGCTTCTCACTGGCAAACAACACCCGTCCACATCTGTCCAAGGAATCATGTCATACCACCACAAACACCAAGAGATATTTGAGGAGATCCCCATTCACATCTGAAATACACAGCTTGAGACAACAGGAAGTAACAAGGACAGTTTCTAAGAACCACAGAGCCAAATCAGCACTTTGTTCTCAGTGGGTAAATTAAAGAACCTTCTCTGCTGCTCTGTGGAGCAGGGTGAAACATAGCAGGATGACTTCTGTTTCTGCAGAGCTTTGCAGTTGCAAATACTGACTGCATTTTCATGTGTTTCTGGTAAAAAAAAAAACCAACAGGCTGGATAAGCTAGTTAGAGTAGAATTAATTTGAGATCTAAGCAATCATAGCTGCACATACAAGGCAGCATCCCTTCCTCCCTCTGAGGGATGAGTTCCTCTATCCTGAAATGACTATCTAAGGTAGATGGAACAAATAATTTTCTGAAGTGCCTGCTTTTCTTTATTGACTATTGACCATTTGCTGAGGCAAGCTGGCTGGAATTTAGGGTGTGATTCATTTTACTTTGCCAATTAATGCTGAGCTCTCTTCAGTAAGAAAAGCAAAGCTGCGTACAATGCTATCGTGGCATTGATCTTTATTGACTCAGTAACACAGTGTATTCATTTTCACCAGGAAAAAAAGCAGATTATCAATTCATTGGCATTAGATTGGCCAATAGCTATAGATTGGCCTGGGTTCTAGAAGTTAAACTACATGATTTTTGTTAACTTTAATATCCCTGTATCTAGCAGCAGTACTCCTAAATGGCTATCACAAATTGCCCAGGAATGATGAGGTCATATTTCAGGGCATGAGAGTAAAAATCCCTTTATGCAAGGCTTTGCTAGCTTCAAGGAGAAAAAAATAGGAGGAGGAAAGGAAAAGAAATTAAGTTTATAACTGTCCTGCTCATGAGCTGTAGCTTTCAGAATTTCTTAGATATTCACCAATAAAATCAGTGAGCAACAGATAATTTATAAGCTGATAATATTCAAAATACTACCCAAGGAACACTGAAAGTGGGAAGGGAAAATGCCATGTGAGGTGCTGTGACTTACAGTGCGCATATGAAGAGAAAAAGAATTTGTTCCTCCTGCAGCCACCAACACTTACACACTCCTCTTCCACTCACAGACTCACAAGGACCATGCTGTTCACATACTCCCCCAAGTACAAAGAATCTCCCAAGCTCTTCATTTCCAGTCACATAGGACATAAAGTGTTGATATAAACAGAAAGAAGGCACTTGACCTTCATGATATCTGAAGGACAGCTCTAGTCAGAAGAAACCCTTGTTTACCATATGTATCAGGCAAACTCATAGATCATACCCAAGGCTCCATTCTGCCCTGCTGGCAAATATTATGCTGAATGCAGGAAAATGGTCTAAGGAGTCTAATAAAACCACTACTGTTACCAGTTTTGGCCCTGGAGTTGATTCAGATATTGGCTATGTTAATGGAAGCATGGATCCAAACTGTCAAGATACCTGTACTCCTTTACAACAACCCAGCACTGCTCAGGCAGGAGTGGTTTGAACACACTGGTCATGCCACCTATATCAGAGTGTTGTGAAAGAGTCATTTGGCAGGTTTGACACCACCCTGACTTCCTTAATGAGGGGAATCCTAATCTTAACTACCTCAGTGTTGTTCAGTATCATCAACTGCCAATGTAGAAAGCAGGGCTCATGCCCTGGAAGCTGACTGCTGCTTAGAATTAAGAAACTAAGTCTTGGAAGGAAGGAACTGAATACAGAAGTCTTCTAGCTCATAGAATAGTTTATGAAATGGTATAAAAGGGGAGAGTAGAAATTAACTTCCTCAGATTTAAAAAGAACTTATCCCTGGATAAGAGCTATGTTGTTAGTAAACACATCCTAGGGTCTAGTCTACATACAGTTCTTGTAGAAATATTATTCATGTTCTAGAAGTTACAATTTGTTTAACTGAAGTATTAGTATGTTGCAAGCCCTAGTGCCTGGTACATTTTTACTGAGAATGTCATTGAGTCAGAGAAATCTTTTTATCACACCTATCTACACAGATTCTCCTCATTATCTCAACAGGCATTTTCTATCTGGTGGAAAAACCTTTGCACTTGGCTAAGTACCTAGATGAAGCATTTTGTTCCATGCAGTGACATAATCTAGATGAGAACTACATTGTTTTTTCATATTAAGTCTGATACAAGGTAGACATTACTGTCTTTAAAATAAATTGTTAGCTGGTGTTAGCAAACACGAGGTAGCTTATTCAAACCCATGCCTGGAGCTAAATGAAGTTTGCAGAGGCAAAGAGGAAAACATGCAGATGTTTATTCTGAACAGTTCTTCTGACAGTTTCCTCTTACATTTTCTATTTAAGCACTTTTTTTTTTCCCCAGGACAAAAGCATAGCCTGCTACCACGGCATATTTCAGCTACAGGTTCTCAAATAGTCAAAGGAGGGTTATTTTTCAAATCAATGAAAGCATTAGCAAAACAATGGTGTTCTGACCTACTGGGATGAAGAGCTGATAAAGATGTTGATAAGAAACACAGAAGATTGTTCTGGCTCACAAAATGTGCCTATTAAAATTGATCTAGATACATGTTCAGGTAGATTGTTTTATGCACCTGTTACTGGATTTTGTTTTCTCATTCATACCCACTGCAGCTCCCACCTAGAAAAAAAGATGTATATGCACCTTGGAATGACTAACAGGTTAAGCAAAATTAACCTTATCAGTAACATCTGCCTAAAAATAGTTTTAAAAAAGGTAATCTAGACCAACACCTGAAACTCCAACTATATGTACTTTCATGTAATAAATAACCAAGTTCCAAGTAAATGCCAACAAACCCACCACAGAAGTTATAAATCTGTACTCCAGCTTTCTACTAGGAAAGTTTCTACTACTACCAAGGCCAGGTTGGATGGGGCCCTGGGCAACCTTGTGTAGATCCAGGCCTGAGGTTGGTGGCCCTGCCTGTGGCAGGGGGGTTGGAGCTCTATGATCCTTGGGGTCCCTTCCAACCCTTGCCATTCTAGGATTCTAGGATTCTAGGATTCTGTGAAACAGTTTCAAGGGCTGTAAGGTGTGAGCAGGTTTTAATGCTGCTTCAATTTACCCTTTCTGTGCCCCAACTGTAACTGACCTTGCCAATGCTGGAAATCACCAAATCTGGAGGAAGTGTCTTCTCCAACTGTTCCGATTTCCTAAGGAAAAAAGGCCTTGTCATCATATTTTGTGTATGAGTGCCTATTCCACTGTCTACACTTCCTCTTTGAGTAGCTTTGGAATCCAGCATCTGCTTTTCAACGAATCACAGGTTTCAAGATATAAAGTTGTCAAAAGTTTAGTGGAAGTAGGCAACCAGCTAGGAAGATGGGGAGATACAAATGGAAAATGGATCCAAATGGATCCTCCAGCCATGGAAAAGGATGTAGCAAGAGCCCCATTCTTATAAGACATCAGATGCTCCATTTGGAACAGCTATAGAGGCCATCCAGGCCAGGGGAAAAACTTGCACGAGACACAAATCCATTGGAAACCAGGCTTCACTGATTCCATTGGTCATGGACCTGCTTGCTCATTTCTCTGAGATTTTCCTACCACACAGAGAGCAAGGGTTCCCTAAATATCTGCTTGTGCCGTTCACAGCCCAAGTTGTACTTCATTACCTCTTCTTAAAAACTCCAGTGTATATTTAATGAGGACTTTTTCAACACTCAGATCTCCTCAGTGCCCCAAACCACTGAACAGTTCTTCAATACCCCATTTCCACCTATCCCAAATTTCTCTCAGTGTAAGAAACCATTTTCACGTTTGGCCTTATTTGAAATGGGATTCTGCTCACTGGCATTAGTTTGTAACAAGTACATAAGTCAGTCTTTTTCTTGCTGTTTGTTGAGCTTAGATACTCCTGTCCCCAAATGGTATTCATTTACCTTTTCTATGGGCAGAAGTCTTGCCTGTGAGGCCGTATGCTTGTGTACTATCAGCAGGGCTGCAGGTTATGTGCAGGTGATTTATTCTGCACCTAGCAATGCCTGTGGGTAGGATTAACAACCACAGAAGTTCCTCACCACTCTTCAGATGTGCCAACAGATGAGTTAATGGGAGAACTGCTAATTCAGGTGAGGAAAAGCCAGCTGATATATCTCAAAACAGGATTTTAAAGTGCTTAAAATAATCTACCTAATTGTGTTTAATATGAATTAGAGACAACTCACAAAACCTGCTCTGTGACAGGTCAGTATGTCGCAGCTGGAAGGACTTGTGTGGCCATAGATGAAATATCTCCACTTCTCTGCACATCTAGATCTGGAGCAAAACATCTGTCCAGCCTCTAAACTAGCCAAGGCCGCAGTTACTTCTTGTCCTAAGAAAACCAAGAAACACAAAGTGAGTCCTTAAAGCTCCAAAAAGACCTGCTTATCAAAAGGAAACGATATTTCTCCAGCAACACAGACATTCTAAGGGCCAAGTTTATTGCACTTTTTTCACAGAGCATAATACCTTTCAGCACATTTTCCAATCCCATAAACATGACTGTGAAGGACTGAAAATTAAACTAATACACAGAGCAGCTGTTAAGACTCAGCCTTCACCCTAAGAGTACTGATCAGTAACGATCACCTGTATGAAGCATGTTTTGCACATTCTTTATAAAAAAAAAAGCACACACAAAAAGACAGTTGCTCCTCTTGACCCCAAATACATCTAAAATGGCATCATTTTGATAACTTAGCATGTATCTTCTAAATGAACAAATACCTTGTGAATTTTCAGTTGTCTAATAAGAAATGAGTTCACACTGCAAGCCTTCCCTTACTGGAAGGTAGTAGTAGGATCCCCTTCCTCCTCCCAGCCATCCATTTTCAGGCTAGGAGGCTGGAAGACTAGAGTCCTCTGTTTTTCTTCCATATGAAATGGGCAACAGGGTTCCATGTTATTACTGCTGAATGTTGGAACAGGCAGTGTATGATCACAGAAGCTTTATTTCTTTAGGGAATCAGGCTCAAAGAATCATCTCCCACCCCCTTTTTGCACTAAAAAGTCAGCTATTAAGTCACTGATCTATCTCCGACAGAGACAGACGAAGGGGGTGAAGAAACAAAGCGAGTAAGTCATGATGTTAACCCAGGAATAAATTACTCTTTGGTAGTCAGATGGAAGAAAAGCCTCTGAGGAAATTTAATCACCCCACCCTGTTAGTTATTAAAGGACTGTGTGGAAGCCATGGCTGGGCGACTTCTTATGCAAACTTAGGAAAATGTTTGTTTAATAAAGAGATTAAACAAAAGGTTTCATGACAATGTCTGCTGTGTCTAACAGAACTGGACTGTTACAGAAAACATCTTGCATTCAGAGCCATCCAGGTAGGCTGCTGTGTCTGTGTGGAGCAGACAGATTTGTGCATACATAGGGGAACTGAAGGATTCAAGCCACAGGGGAAAAAAAAAAAGTATTTTTTGTCTAGAGGCTGTGACAGAAAACAAGCTGAGAGAATTAGTTTTGTTATGAATCAAGGCTTACAAAAACGTGTACTTTCTAAGTAGAGCAGCAAGGCAACTTACTCTATTTGAAGGATTTGTTGCTTTGCAAACTTTTAAAGGAGGACTTTTCATTTGCATCTGAATGAAAAATTGTAAATTAAGATTTGGTCCAAAATACTTATATTTAAAATGTGAGGCTGTAGGGAAAACCAATCAATAGATATACAAAAATTACCATAAAATTTACAAGTTAAATTCTTACTATGAATACCCAGAGGAAATCAGCAATGCTGCTCAGTTACATTCCGATCGTCCCAGTGAATGGTGCTGTTCACATGCTTCCCAAAGATCACAAGTGGGATGTTGCCTGTAGCTGCTGTGATTCATTTAAAGCTTTTTTTGTCTTTTTCCAACTAAGCATTTTCAGAGGGGAAAACAATCATGTCATCAAGTTCCCCCCTCTGCTCAGACTAGGTCATTGCAAGAACATTTCATTCAGTGGTAGTATTAATAAAAGCAGGTTTTTGACATTACTTTGTGGTAGCTCACAAGAGAGTGAGGAGTACCTCATGACCTGCTTGTAGACCACAGTCAGGGGACGAAGGATCATCTGACTTTGCGGGGTGCTCAGGAGGACCAGAATTAGACATACCTATTATTTTAATAAAACAATACAGTATTTTATTGGGAGCATGCAACATGATTGTCCTAGCTAAAAGAAACAAACAGAGATGAGAATGAAACAGATTAAATTCTGCCTTTCCACTGTGCTGCAGTCTTTCCACCTTCAACTACTGATCCAAATATTAAAAAGTGTAGGAAAACTCATACAACTCCACATTACAATTCTTAAGTAATTTAGCTACGTTTTTAATTATCAGGCACAAAGGACAAAGCTAAGGCCCAAGCTAGTTATTGCTATCTTCAGTACCTAAGCTAATTGTCATTATAATGTTTAAGAAAAAGGGCTCAGATGCTGAGTTGTGTCCAGCTCTGATTCTAGTTTATGCCTGAGCTTAAACTGAGACAGCAGTGAGTTGCTACTCAAGACTGCCACCTCCTGTCTCTTAAATTCCTACTCACTCACTGGCTGATTAGTAACCTGATCACGGTGCTTTTCCTAGTACTCCCTTGCTTCTAAAGCTAATTCTACGTAGAATCATGTGTCTTCAAAAAGAACGAGACAGATATTTACACAGGTTGCAGGAAGTAGAGCAACAGTGCAATATGCTGTATCCGTCCTGGGAACAGTTCTATTTCTATGGATATCCAAAGCTATTAGACCTAATGAAAATCCAAAAAAGAGGTTGTTTCCTTTTTCAAGCAGCACTGTGTCTGTCTCACTGTTCTGTGTCTCAGGCCTATCCATTTTACTGTGTGCATTAAGCAACTGCCAGATAAAAATGCATTACTGGCATGTGGAATGTGCTACTGCATTTATAATCTGGTGATTAAAGGGAGAAAGATTAAAGGGAGAAGGTTGCATTTTTTTTTCCCAACGATTAATACTAATTTTATGTACAAGTGGCATCAAAACTGCCAAAATTGAGAAATTAGAGGACAGTCTTATGCTTTGCACACTTCAGATGTCTGACAGTTCGCTGCTTCTAATCAATTAGGCGACAACCTCACAGCCTTTTATCCACATCTGAGACTTTCTCTTTGTGAGTCTGGCTACTGGAATCCAAGTAAAGGCACACTCTGTGTTATTATCTGGTTTCAGACCTCAATATCCTCCTTGTAAGGAAGCATAAACATTTTCATACAAATACTTTGACTACACCCAATCTCAACTTGCCATTTACAAAAAAAACCCCACCACCCTTCATTTCCTTCTGTTTTGCCTTATTTCCTTTGAAATACATGGCAAACAACCTCTGCAAGATTGCTAGCTGAAAGTTTCAGATATTCTTTCAGTGTAAGGAGAGAGGCTTCAGGGTAAGGAGAGAGCTGCATCCACTTATTTGAACTATTTCTCAATTGTTTTCAGCCTTTCTTTAACCAGGGTAGCTTCCAGAGGCATGCAGTCAGGAATTTCAAGGGCAGTACTCACTAGTTCTCACCTCTCATGCCTTATTTATCTTCTGCTGTGGTGGTAGGAAGAAAAGGAAAACCAAAAAGCAGCATGTCATTTTTGAAGCAGGTCTCGGGTTGCTTTCATGTCATGTTCTTACCACTAAATGGAATATGGTAAAAAAGTAATCTTGGTGAGCATCTGCAGTGCAAATAGATCAATTGACTCTGCTAATGTCCAGCACTTCTGAGAAATCAATTTGGTCTTTTTTAAAAACAGAAGGCTTTAAAAAACCCCAAGTCTTTTGAAAAAAGTGAGAGGTGCAATTCAAACCATGCAGCAATATCATATACTGACAATTCTTATGCTTTCTGGAAAAGCTGCTTAACTCACTTCACTCTGAAATGTCTCTCCTTTAGCCAAATCTCCTGGTCTGGAAGTATTACATAGAGCATTGTAGGACCAGCACAGTCAGGCAGGAGAGCTTGAGAAGCCCTGCAGCACAGCAGCGTAACAGGCTTTCCTGCATCGCATGGACCAGGAAACCGAGGTTCAGATGTTTCCATCTCCTAACCTCTTGCATGCTGCATGCCTGCAGGACTCAGTCAGTCAGGATTGAATCTCTCCAACATCCTTGCACACGGGCTGTTTACTAAGCTAGCATGTCCTGCTTCAATGGTGCACTCTGCTCTGAAGTTTCTGGTTGCATCTCATCTTGCCTCAATCACCGCAACTCCTAAAATCATAGAATCACAGAATGGTTTGGGTGGGACCTTCAAAGGTCACCCAGCCTAAGCCCCTGCCATGGGCAGGCACATCTTTCACTAGATCACTGCTCAAAGCCCCATCCAGCCGGAGCTTGAACTTCCAGAGAGGGCGGCAGCCACAGCTTCCCTGGGCAGCCTGTGCCAGTGTCTCATCATCCTCACCATAAAAAATGTCTTCCTTATGCCCAATCTAAACCTACATTCTTTCAGTTTAAAACCATTGCCCCTTGTCCTGTCACTACAGGCCTGTAAAAAGTCTTTCCCCACCTTCCCTATAAGCCCCCTTTTATACTGAAAGGCTGCAGTAAGGTCACTGTGGAGCCTCCTCTGCTCCAGGCTGAACAACCCAAATCTCTCAGCCTTTCTTCATACTCACTGCTTTCTAGTTTCTAGTATGTACAGACCATATTTTTTTTTCCCTCAAATGAATTAAAACAACAGATTCTTACAACACACTTACCTCTACCTTTCATTTACTCTCCCCATAACTCATCCTCATGTGGAGCTAGAGTCCATGCAGACCTGCATATATCCTAAAAATACACATTGGATCTTGAATCTGTGAAACACTGTAGGGTGTCATCTCTGTGAAAACTACACAGGGGCTGCTAAGTATACAGTAACTGTTACAAATGAATCCAGCACAGCAGGGTGCTGACAATAACTGTTGCTCACAAATTCAGTATCCTATTGTCACATATACACATGTACATGACTGCAAGCTAGCTCGTTTGTTTTGTTCAGGTCATACTTTGTATGACAAAGTCATTACTGCAAGCAAATACAGATGAATTAAATAATACACACAAATTACCACTGCCTCAGGTGTCATGTTCTCTAGAACATGTTTTTCTTTTCCAAGTATTCCTATTTAAAAGAATGTAAGGGCTGTTCTTAAAATCCAATAGCATGTAACAATGTTTTCTTTCTAAATAACAGCATTCCTTCATTGTGTTTGTACAGCAACCAAGCACATGCCCATGTAAAAGCCTGCTGTAAAAACTGAAGTTAAAAATTCAGCAAACAGATAAAAAATGGTTTAAAAAGTGCACCATTAATCAATTTGCTTAAAGGAATGTTCAATTGTGTGGGGCTTAACTTCACAGCAATGAAGAATTAATTGATTTGAACCACATTCTTTGAAAATTTGAGGTTGAAATAGACTTCAGCTATCAGGATTCTACCATCAGCAAGTCACATCAAAACACTATTTTGCATACACTGTGGATGAGTTTTGAAAACTCTATTTATTTTTAACAAGTCAGCTTTCAAGCTCACAGAATTAAAAGACCAGTGTTGTGGTTAATGCACGGGGCTGGGTATCAGATGATTTAGATTCTTGTCTTGTCTCTGTCTCAGACCTCCCCTATGAGATAATCATAATTATCTTCTCAGAGGTGGCATCCAATTTTGCAGAACCGATCTTTGCCTGCCAGACTCTACGACCTAGAACCCAGTTTTCAGAAAATGGCTTCAGATGGTATAAAAAGAACTCAAAATCTCTGGAAATCAGATTCCATTGATGCCAAATATATCTCTGCAAAGCATCCACAAAATGTTACCAATGACATAAGTGGACAATTCAGATTTATTAATACCTTGCATCTGCTGCACATGCCTAAACAACTACAGAACATTTAGGGCAATGGAGAGTAGGGTCCAGAGTATCCAGAGGCTTGCCATGAGTAGAGGTGTTCAGTGTCCAGCACACCTCATCTACATACTTCAGTGCTTCAGCCTAGGTCACCAGAAATAAAAGTGATTCAAATAAGAAGCCATAGTTGAAAAGGCAGATTTTTTTTACTGTAAAACTATTTGTGGCCCCTAACTTCCAGTGAAATCCACATAAGTTTATGCTCTGCAGGGATCTGGACCTTTGTGACAGTGACCAAAATTCAGTATGATTTGCAATGTCTGAACTCTATAACTTTGTTTGGAGCTGTGTTTTAAAAATTTTGAACAGCAGATGTGATACATGTTAGACATGCTACATGGAAGTGAATGTGATTTGAATTTAAACAACAAACTGACCTTTACAGTGTGTTATGTTTATCTGGAAATAAGTCAACAAAGTTCATATTCTGTAATCCTGTGACACTAAAGAGAAAAAATGGTTTATCCACCTTGTGAAAAATGTTATAAAAAAATTCCCAAGAGTGAAAACCCATCCTCATCATATTTTAATTAAGCAGCCAAATCTCTCTCTCAAGAATCCTAGTGTAACCTACACTGGATCATACCATCTGTGTGACGATGTTTTGCAATTATGCCAGTACTTCCAGCTCAGATGATTCAGAATGGGTGGTGCTTTAGGGAGGAGAATCTAGCCCCTTTTTGTCCTTCACAGAAATCCAGGCGTGCTGAGCACCCTCACTGGACACAGTTTGACACCAGAGTTGTCTTTTCTTAGCAGGAAAGCTATTCTGCACAGGCTAGCATGACCACACTGCACCTGAGTGAGGTTTGTTTTGATAACAAGGAAAGTTAGATATTAAAGATTTGGTAAAGGTCAGAGTCCCTTAATGCTAATAAGGTAGTCATACAAAGTTGGAGGTGTGTCTGTTGAAGGCTTATTTGCCCTTTAAACCATGATATATTTAGAAGTATTCAGATTTAATGAATGCTTTTAACTTACTATCTCCATTCTTTCACAAACCCAGTATTTAATCAAGGGACTCTTTCTGTGAGTATTTCTAACTGGTTGTCTCGGCCAAGTAATAAAGCAATTTGAGACACAGATAAAATACCTCAATAAAAACCAAAAAAGGATTAACAAAAAGTTTATACTAATACTTAGGCAGAATGTCTTTCCCTGCCCTGCAAAAAACAACACTGAAACCAGCCTCATCAACATAGGAATCAGGCTGTTTCCTCAGCCAGCACAGAGCTGGCATGTCCAGATCCTGTACAGGTACACGGAGAGAGAGCGCTCAGCAGGGAGTGATGGCAGGGCGAAGAAACCCTCTTGTTTGCTGTGCAGTGTGTGAGACGTCATCTCTTCCTCCTAGACCCTCCTTTCTCAGCAGTACTAAGTAGAGCTGTGGGACAGTTGTCCCAGTAACTCATTTTCCCTTTCTCTTCTGAGCATTTCCTGCCCCTGCTTGTACAGTTTCTCTGTGCCTGACCATTAAGATAAGCATGGCAAGTTCTTAACAATCTATTCAGCTCAGTACAAGAGTTGTAGTACCTTATCTGATAGGCTTCAGCACTCTGCTTAGTCATCATACTTTTATTATCTTCTATCACGAAGACTTGCTCTCTTGCTAAAGTCACAGCAAGTCGCCACAGCTTCTCCTATTAGGAAACAGTGGGTTCTCTTCATGGCTTTGCAAGGAGCAGCAGTGAGTGGACACTAGCTTTTTTGGAAGAGAAATCTTCTATTTATATGGTATTACGCAAAGGTTAATTTCCAACTCACTGCAAAAAAACTAAGTTATGAAGTATAGACACAAAATTACTCTGAAAAATAGAAAAAAGTATTGTGTTCTTCTGTGTGTTTATTTCTTTACAGCCTTCTAAGCAAGTTGCACTAACTAGAATATACACAGAATGGGATATGTGCTATATATACACAAAGCAGGTAATTCAAATAGATAAGGTACCCTATATTTTCACCCAAAAATTCACTGATTTTTAAAGCTTTTTCACTACGAGATTCCTTTGCATCATACAGCTGACCTAGAAAAGAAATACTGATTTCAGTGCACTTCAGGTGGATTTAAATTAAATCTCTGTGGCAATGATTTATTTATAAGTACATGGTACTATTAGCAGAGTTCAAGTACTTCACAAATACTGACACTCCACAGGATCTCCGGGGTGTTAAGCTGCTCCTCAACGCCAGTTAAACTGACAATGGATCTCCTTCTCCACTGACACACCAGTGGATTACTGGTATGGGGAAGATGTCCTCTGTCACCCAGCAAATGACACCAAGTACAGACCATGGCAAAACTTTCCTCCCTGTTACTAACAAGGCTGCCACCATGCTTGGCAACTTTCTGCCTACAATGCTTTTTATTTTCTGTAGAACAAGAACAATTATCGCAGTTTAACTGAGCTAGTAAAGTTTTAAAATAGATTTCCGTTCAAACCACATTATATTTCCTCTCCCACATTGTACATGACCTTTAATAAAACACCAAAAATCTTTTAAGGGTATTCAACAACCGACAGCGAGCGCTGGTAGCAAGAACAGCAATGGAGCTACTGACTATACCCTGCAGTACTTAAGTTCCTCCTTAATAGGCCTGCTTCCGGCACAGAGCTTGCATCCCTTTGATATGGAATCTCATATGCTATGCTAGAAGCAGCAAATTAACCATTCATTTTGCAGTGATTGGCAGACTTCAGTATCACTTTTTCTTGAGCAGCTTTGACTGCACTGTAATTTCTTCCTGCAGTTCTCAAAACTCACCTTTTCTCACACAGCGTTTTCTTTAACGAGCAGTCTAAATCCCTGGCAGGAAAAAGCTTGTGTGACCAAAGTTACAGGGGTTGTATATTAATGTAATAAAATTAAAATCTTACACATATATAAGGATCTAGTGAATATGCAACCTCAGAAAAGTTAGGGAAGGCAGTTTGCTCTTTAGCTTGCTCTTTTTTTCCTTCAGGTCTGCCAAATTAAAACACCTTGACTCACAGCAGAATCAATTTTGCCAACAAACATGAGGAGGCATAGCTGGAGTACTCTGCCTGACAAACCAACAGATGATCTGGACCTACAACGACACATTTCTCATTCAGAGATTGCATGAGTATGGTATGGCAAGTTAAGTGAGAAGTGATGTGTCCAGAACTACCCAGCAAGCCTGACAGCAGAGCAGTAAACAGGGTGTTGTTCCGCTGTCTGAACCCTCTGTGTTGGGTTCAAGGAGCTGAGGGATTTCAGATATACAGATTAACTACTTTTTCTGGACAAAAAGCAGGCTTTTAAGGGAATTGCTTTACGCATCTGGTGTCAACCAGCAATGTAAACTTGTATTGATGCTTCAAAACGTTGTGCCCTGAAAAAAAATATTAAAAATAGGAATGTTAAACATATTTATATTAGAAAGTAATTCATACCTAGGTAAAGCTGCTGCTGCTCCAGAGTGACCAGGATGTCCTTCCATTACTGCTGCATGGCACTGGTTTAGTCCATGTCTGTTTGCATAGCCTCTTCATCCTGCTAGGCATGGCTCTGTCTTCTCACTGTCAGTATCTGGATGTGATTAAAGTTAAAAAAAAAAGTTAAATATTATGGCCTACATTCTCATGTTTTTAAAATTTCTGATTGTTCCCACTAGTCAGTGAAATTCAAGGCAGAAAAAAACATTACAACCACCATTATTTATATTTATTAACTATAAAAAATCCTTCACACTATTATAATTTCTGCTATGCCTAGCTGTTACAGACCACTGTTCACAGACATAGCTCATAGCACAGAAGCAAAAAGGGGTGTTTGATCCTCACTTCTTGAGTCTTGTGGAAGTCAGTGAAAATTTTGACAACATGAGAAAAAGATACTGGGCTGTCAGAGACAAGCCAGGAGGCTGTACTCATTCTTTCCTTTATTTGCAGTCCACCAGGCAAATGCAAACTGTTTGCCAAGCAGACCTGAGCAAAACCTCTTGGGGAGAATAAATGCTCTTCTGGGACATCAAGCTATGAAATAACACAGTAGAAATGATAAACAGGTCGTTTTAACAGCTCCCTAATTTCGCTCTGTGCAAGGAGAGCTGGCAGATGAACCCACTGTGATGCGGGCTGATGGGGAGCAAAAGGTGTGAGAGGATCAGGTGGGAAACTCCTCACACGGAAGGCAGGGGGCAAGTCAGCAACCCCTCACCTCAGAGGCAGGGGCAGGTTGGCAGCCCCTCACCCCAGAGGCAGGTTGGCAACCCCTCACCCCAGAGGCAGGTGACAGGTTGGCAACCCCTCAGCTCGGAGGCAGGGGCAGGTTGGCAGCCCCTCACCCCAGAGGCAGGGGCAGGTTGGCAACCCCTCACCCCAGAGGCAGGGGCAGGTTGGCAACCCCTCACCCCAGAGGCAGGCGACAGGTTGGCAACCCCTCAGCTCGGAGGCAGGGGCAGGTTGGCAACCCCTCACCCCAGAGGCAGGGGCAGGTTGGCAACCCCTCAGCTCGGAGGCAGGGAGCAGGTTGGCAGCACTTCAGCCCCTGGGCCTGCGGCCTGCTCTCCTCAGGAGGTGGGGGCCCCTGGTCCGGCCCGGTTCCCTGCCCCGGCTGCCCGGGCACCTCATGCATGCGCTCCGGCGGCGGCAGAGGAACTGTCTGCAGTCTGTCACGGCAGCACAAGCAGCCGAGGGGAGCTGGGTGACCCCTCACGCCGAGGCACCGGGGAAAGGCGAAAGGAGAAACTAAATCCGTTTGCCCGGCTCGTCTCTCGGCCCGCCTTCCTGCCCGGCACCGGCCCGGCAGCGGGCCCGCCGAGCGGGGCGGCCTGTGCGCACGGCGAAGGCCCGGGGGCGCGGGACCGCCGCCGCCATGGCAACGGGGGCGGGGCGAGGGGGAAGAGGCGGACACCGGTGCAGGGCGCGTTGCCGCCCTGATTGGGCGGTGGCGGCCGCTGACGGCTTCCGGCGTGCGCGCGCGGCAGGCAGGGCGGGCGGGGGGTGCCCGGTGGCGGAGGCTGAGGCGGCGGTAGCAGCGGCCGGGTCTGTGTCGGTGCGGGGCGGCGGCGCGCAGGGATGGACACGCTGGGCAGGAAGGTGGTGGTGTGCGACAACGGCACCGGGGTGAGTCGCGCCGCACCAGAGACCCGCCCTGCGGGTGGCGGGGGGGGAGGGAAGGGGAAGCAGGGCGACTCCCCCCCGACCCGGCCTGGCTTCCTGCCGGCACGCCCGCGGGCCGCGCCCGGCCTGCCACCGCCGCCGCTACCGGGCCCGGCCGCGTTCTCTCGCCGTGCCGAGGGGCTGCCGGGGGCAGGCGAGGGCCGCGCCGCCCGCTACCAGCCTCAGCCCGCGGGCAGCCGCCGTAGCACGGGAGGTCGGCGTGGGCCTGCGGAATGAATGGGCGGGGGGAGCTCGGCGCGGTGAAAGGCCGGTCCGGGCGGTTCGCCGGCTGCTCGCTTCGTTCTGAGCCGGCTGAGCAAAATCTACCGTCGGGGGTCTTGGGCGCTGTGCCTGGGGTGCGGTACTGTGCCCTGCCCCCTCCCCGGCTTTTCGCCGGCCTACCGTGGCCAGCTTCTTTCTCTGCCGAGCCTCGCCGGAGCTACCAGGGTTCAGCAGAGACGCCTTGTTTTAAAGCAACGAAAATACGTTCCGAATGAGCGCGTTAGGCCTTGGGATGGATCCCCTGTGTGCGGAATTAGGAGGTTAAGGGAAGCGGGTGGGGGCTGAGGGGTGGGGGATTTTGAAACTACTGGCCACAGCGGAGTGTCATCCTCCCCTTCAGTATCCTCATGACGTGCAGTGTGCTCAAAACCGGCACGGAGGGGTTTTTTTAACCGAGAGAGCCCCGAAGGCTTTTCTCTCCATCCTTTCACCTTTTCTGCTCTCCTTGATGAGTGCAGGCACCCACTAGAAATTCATCCTTTTGTCAGTGGCACGAAGGCTTCGAGGCGGAAGGAAGTGAAACAGATACCATTTTAAAGCAGAGAGATGCGATGCTAGAGGGGAATAGTTCTCCTTGGCAGTGTTGTTTAGAAATCTGGGGTTTCCTTCATACAGAAATATTGTGGAGAGTTAACAGACCTGAGATGTTAAGATCTCTTGACTGGCATAGAAAAAGAAATTTAATTTTTTTATTGATATATCCATTTGGGATAAAGAAGATTTCTGTTTTAAAGCCCAGGAGGGAATAGTTGAGACAAAGGATGTCCCTATTAGAGATTCAGTATCCTGAATTAGAGGTTTTTCCAATTAGCATCTGAAATGATTAGAACGGTTCAGGAAGAAGAACCCTCGTATTTGACAGTTCTGATGCCTTCTCAGTTTTCCTCCTGTAGTGAAAATTATCTTTAATAGGGCTGGAGCCTTTGGGCGCTTTTTTACACTATAATTTAGAAAAATGGGGGATTAAAAAAAGAAGGCATTTACCATTTTCTTCTTACAAAGGGCTGCATAAGTTTTTTTGGTTGGTTGTTTGAGGGGCTTTTTTTTAATAGTGTTTAATACTCTGATTGTCAGGCCCACATATAAATAAATCAGAGCTTCATCCTTTCATGTAGCCCTTTGCACAGAGATGCGATTTTTAACTTTAGGCTTGTCTTTGAAATTTAATGTTCTGTGCATAAATGATGGAGTTATAAAATGTGCAGTGTATGGGTAGCACCAGCAGTGTTGTGCTGTGGCCAGTCTCTGGGAGGCGTGGGGTAGAACCATTATTTTTACTGGATTTCTCAAACTGGATCTGCAACGCAGGTTTTGTACAGTGTAACATATCTGCACGTGCTTTTAAATCAAGAGACATCTTGGAATGATACTTTTTTTCCTCTGAGGTATGCCAGCAGGATATGAATAAGAGATTGTTGTGTTGGATAGCAAAGTATCGATAAATAGTTGTTAAATCAGTGAGATCAAAATATTTAGGTTGATTTGGGATAATAAAATTTGACTAAAATTCCATTTGGTAAATCTTTTGAGTCTCAACTATGTGTTGAGATTATCAAGTGATCCTGTTTTTTGAACCCAGTGTTTTTATAATAATAAGCTTTCTGTATGACAAAGGCTACCTGCTTTTTGTCAGTGCTTTCTGTTACACTGTGATATGTCACGCTTAAAACGATGGTTGAAATGAAATCTCTTGTCAGGTGCCAGAAATACTACATGAAAATGGAAAGCATTGTTAGAAAAATCAGATGTGAGTCTTAACTTCAGGCTTGGTTTTGAAGTTTACTGTTGTTGGTCTCCGACAAGTCAAATGGCAGCATATCTGGCTGCAACCGATCTTTGAGGAAGAGGTGACTTAGAAGGAAGTTCTTGCAACACATAGTATGGGAGAGGGGCAGACAATGGCACCTCAAAGCTCTAAAGCAGTAGAGATGGATCTTCCCACTGGTAGTTTAGTGGTAAGTTACTTAGGGGCCTGTGAAATTGCTCTCAGCTCTCAATGTTTGAAAGTTCTGTTGATTGAAAGGATCAAGCACAGAGACCTGATAAGAACATTAGGTTTTGTTTTAAAATGCCACGTGACCTGTTTGTGAGCTTCCTCATTCTTTTGGTTTGAAAGAGCACTTATACATACGAGTTCTTACTGCTGGATGACTCAGTAGGAAGTGAAAGAGTCAGTGTAAACCACAGTGAAATGGAGAAGAAACTATATATGGTAAAACTTCTTACATATGTGGTCTTGCACACAGGCAAGCGAAGTAGCTATTCTTAAAACATTCTGAATATATATATTGAATGCTTTCAAGAGTGAATGATGATGAACTCTTGGCTTCCTTATGAAGATGCATAAATCCATTGAGCCTTGATGTTATTGTTCCAGATATGGTGTGTAGTAGGCATTATACTGAAATTATTTGATAATAAGGGATGGAAGAGAAACGTGTGCCCTATAGTTAAATTTTATTAGAAGGTTTCAGATTGAGAGTGGAAAGAATGAGTGTTGAATATCCAGCACTGGAAAAGAGAAGCTGATTATATTCCAAACTACTGCAGTTCATGATGTTTAATTGAAGATGCTGGAGGATCTTTTGTGAAGAAGGGGGAAGTATCTTATGCTTCTTGGACCCCTTCAAAAATCTAGACCTGTCAAGATCTCTTATACTGGATACACTTGTGTTTCTCATGTGCATTTATTTGCTGGTAGTTTTACCCAGTCTGGTGCTTCAGCCATTATTTCCAATGTTATGGCATCATGAACCTACTGAACCAGTTGAATATTCAATACCATGTTGGGGAAATACTACAGTGGGGATGCTTTCATTGATGGGGAAGCTGACATACAAGGCTGACTTGTTCTTCACCAAATTTTCATGTAGCCTGGGGGTAGGAGGGGTGGGAATTTCAAAATTGGAGGGGAAGAGACGGTGTTAATAGTCACTATTACAATTTGAATAGCAAGAACTGATTTTTGTAGGTTGGCATTTTCTAGGTCAGCATTAGTTGTATGTGATTTTGAGAGGTATTTTTAAGGTTAGCCAAGAGGTGCTTACTTATGCACAGTGGCCGTTTTGGTCATGTATCTCAGTGGCTGCTGTGTAACCCTTGGGATTTATTCGCTCAGTCAGCAGGATTTTAAAAAGTGTGGGTAGCAGAGCTTCTTGAGGGATGCTCTGGTATCTTGAGTCATAAGTATTCATTTAGGTGTTGCTTCTGTTAGCCAGCATAGTTGGTGATAACTGGTAGGGAAGTTGCCTCATGCCGGAGGAAAGAAAAGGAGGAAAAGCTGCAAGCAAATACATGGGTGTAGAGGCGTACGGGCTGCCTGGGGGTGGTTACGCTTCTACTCCGAAGGGTTTATGAAACCCTAAGCTGGAGGGTGGGATTGTATGGGCTGTTAGGGAACTAACTTCTAACTTGACCAGGTCTTGTGCAATAAAACTTATAACAAGGGTACCTAAATATTGTAATCACAACAAAAGCTGTGTAATTGCCCTGAATGCAGTAATTTGCTAAGTTAGAAAGGAAGTGCTTTTTAATTTTATTTTTTTTTAATTTGAACCCAGCTCGGTGCTTCAAAATGCCTCTTATGTTTCCTCTGGTAACGGCTTGTAGTGTATGCAGGTAGTGTGATCCAGGAATGCTTGTGGCTACTCCGCTTTCTCATAGCAGCACTGCATCCTTGAACACACAGATAAGATCTATATAACTCCTAGGTACTTCTGGCCTTAATATAAGCAAAAGAGCTCATAAGTACTTGCCTTGTCAGAGATCTTGTGTTGAAGGAGAATGAGCGAAGTGACTTGGGTGCGCAGTGGCATTCTTCAGGTATTCCTGACAGCGCGGCTGTTGGAGACAGCAAGCACTTATAAACAAAATGAGGGTCACAAAAGCAAAAAATTCCCTTTCCCCCTGTATGAGCCCAGCTTTAATGAAACCACCTCTTGGCTCTTTCAGGAACTGTCTTTATAATTTTCTTTCTGAAACAGGTGCCCTTTTTACTGCAGTAAGGCGAGTAATTTGGAGCAACAGAAGGCGACTTTTCATGTTACTGTTAGTGTAATGACAGAATTCCCCTCAGCTGCAATTAGCTGTACTCTTTTCTGTGATAATTATCTCTGTGCCAGTCTTTCAAGCTCAGAAAACTCAGTGAATGCTTTGGAAGTTCTAGCAGATGGCTTTTAATACAACCTGAAATGGGTAATTAAGCTTCAGGACAAGGTGTGGAGGAGGCTGAGGGTTTTCTCTCCTTGGAGGCTTCCATCATCCAACTGGTCAATGCCCAAAGCAACCTGGTCTGAGTTCAGTGTTGGTTGCTTTGTTGGATGAGACAGCTCCTGAGGTTCCCTCTAACCTGTACAATCCTATGGTGCTGTGTTACTGCTGTTACACCTACATGGCCAAGTCATTTTGCAGATGAAAATGCACAAAGTTTAGTTTGGGACTGCTGGATACTGTTCTGGCCTGCTGATGTAGCACAGTACGCTAAGCATGCATGAAAGAGAGAAGCTTCCTCTGTATGAACTGCAGGCAGAACATCAGAGTAGGATGGCCAAAGAGCCTAATTTTGATGATCCACAGGAACTAAAATTGCAACTTCTTGCTGGCACACTTAAAATTCCTGTTTTATACCTGAGCTTCCTCTAATGACACATTTTTTTCATTGTATATATTTTTTAAATGCTCAGTTAATCTTCTCTTTTTTTTTTTCCCTGTGTATATTCTATCTTGGGACCCACTGATCTAAAGCTTCCTTTCTTACTTATCTGGGTAACAAACACTCTTTGGTGTGTACTACCATCAACTGAGGTTTTGGTCGTGCTGTTGGCTTTTTCCTGCAAGCTTGTATATTTTTCCTTAAAAGAACCCCTGAAAGCTATGAAGCCCTGAGAAATCCACCTGAATTGCACAGACTATCTGCGAGTTCAACTCTTCCACACTTTTTTTTAACAGTGTAACACCTGAATTCATAAGGTTTGGGTTGTTTTTTTTCTGATGTGTAATTCATTATGCTGCTGTGTGCTCTAAGTGGAGAGACGGTTTACTTGGGTCTTACTGGGTGCTCATCATAAGGGGATCTGCCTTATGAAATGATGGATTTCAGGTTGCTAAAGAACTTTGTGTAGAGCAGCGTGAAATCCGTATTCAGACACCTTTTTATGCCTCTCAACAGGCTTAGTCGTTTTCATCTGAAATGTGTCGAGTTGGTTTGGAAGTATAAATCCAGTAGGCTTCCAGTGGCACACATGCTCTGACATTTCGGCTTTTAATTTTTTGTTCCAAACCAGGTTTCTGTTGGTAAACAGAAGTAATCTATGTTCTAATAAAACTGTTTATTCCTTTTCAGTTTGTGAAATGTGGCTATGCAGGCTCAAATTTCCCGGAGCACATTTTCCCAGCTTTGGTTGGAAGACCCATTATAAGATCAACTGCCAAAGTGGGAAACATTGAAATCAAGGTAACTGTTTTTCATTATTATTCCTTTCTGACAGATAAAAATATTTAGGGCAGCTTTTGACTTATGTAATGTTTGGAAAGGCTTTTTTCCTTAATTCCCCTTTATGCTGTTCCAGTAGCTCCTGATTAATTTCTGTACTGGGTTTTAGCCTGTCACAAAGTTATTATGAAGGAAATCTAAAGCACTGGAGGCCTTCAGGTATTACAGCCGAGGAAGCAGCAGGTAGGGCTCAAATAGTTCTGGGCAAAAAGGGACTTCAGGTGCTAAGATGTAAATGATGTCAAGATTAGGAGGCAGAAATAGGACAGAGTTTGTCACAGAGCTGTACTGTGAGATTCTGAGACAATGCTGAAGAACTCCTGAAGCTTCTGAGTCTTTCTGTACTGTTTGCTTTTTGCTCACAGTTGGTTATCTGTGATCTTGTATGAGATGTTTAACTTTGGTTGTGTTGCACTTCATTGTTTCTATTGTTTTTGCTTGCTTTTCTTTTTGCTGTTGATAGACAGCAAAACTAATTGGTACCAGTTACCAGTTAGAGATGGAGGGGTTGTGTTTAGGCTGTTTTGTCTTGGGATGAATGGGGGGGTGCATACCTTTGAGAACATTTTTCTGAAGCCTGAGGAGCTATCATTTCTTGCTTATTAATTACAGAGTAATACTTCAGATGCTAGTAGTTGCTTCTGCAGTATAGGCTTCAGGCAGTGTCTTGGCTCTGCTGTGGTCATATCCTCCCTTCTTGCTTCTAGCCACGCATTCTCACCTTGTGCAGGTCACACTGTGTGCAGTCACATGGTGAGCTGCTTCTGTGAGCAGATCCAGCTGAAAAAGAGTGATTTCTTTGTCAGGGGAAGTTTTGACTGCTTTAATAGACACCTTTGCAAGCTCCTGTTTGAGAGCTGGGCAGAAGCATCAACTTGAGGGAGGAGCAGAAAGGCGATGCTGAAATGTAGGAGCCCTGGCTCAGGCCAGTGAGGGTCAAGTAAAACCACACTTCCAATTTTGCTTTGCCTCCTGCTTCTGAGCAGCAGCCTAGTAAAAGGGAAAAAAGCTCCTCAGTTTTGTTCCTTATTTTCAGAACCCTGTGGGTGACCAGAACTTCAGTTATCTGATTTCTGCTACTGCCTGTAAAAAGTTACTGATATCAGCAGAAGGCTATACTAGGAAGTGAAGAGGATGGGAAAAATCTCAGAGCTTTCCAAAATGGCCCTTTTTTCTGTTTAAAAAAAACCCCAAAAATCCCTGCACTTCCACTTACCTTGTGTCAGCTCTGTCAGTTTGAAGGGATGGAGATCTTTCCCTTTTACAGTAGATAGAAGGTTTTGTAAGGAGAGGAGAACTTCTTCCTTTCTCTTGCAAGACTTGGAGCGGTGTTAGATACTTCAAGTTAATGTGACTGTATCTTCAAGGAGGTCTTGGTGAAGTTTTGAAAAGTGATGTGGTGGTTTCATGTCTTAAGTCCAAGCAAAATTCTCTTGCATGAAATCCCATTGTTGAAGTTGTGTTTTCTTTCAGGCTGGTCTGATGCAGCTTGTCCTGCCAGTTTTGGTATCCTTTGATTATCTGATGACTTAGTTTGGTGTCATTGCAGGTGACGGTGTTGAGTTGGGAAGGTAGGCTGTAGAAGTTGGTAATCGCTGTGAGATCAGTGCAAAAGGACCAGTAACTATAATTTCACGTGCCTTGCCCATCTGCCTGAGCATGGACCACACAGGTGTGTTTTAGAGAGTATAAACAGTGTCTAGGGTCTTCTAGAAGTTTGATAGCATCTGCTTGTCACCCTTCTGAAGGAAACAGTGTATCAAGAAAAGAAATCCCTGCCACAGATACTTTTGTGTATCCCAGTAGGATAATACAGTAGGAAGACTTGAGTGCTGTTTCCCTTTGTGAAATTCTTGGAAGTTTCTTTTTAAATTAAAAAAATAATTAAATAAATTAGCAGATGAGTTTTATGTCAAAACTTTATTCTAGCCACTCACTGTAAGTTCCTACAGGATAAGTTTAAGTCTGAATAAAGTAAGCTAGCACGATTATCAGTTTAACTTCTCAGAATCATTTAGAAAAGCTGTCATTCCTGTGAAATTCAGAAACTCTGTGAAAAGAGTCTGGAAGCTGATCAAAGCAGTGGTTATCATCCATCTATTTCAAGTTGCTTTGTCCATGTTTTCCTTCTGGATTCTCACTCCAGCCAGCAGCAGGGATACAGCTTTTTCTTCCTACTCAAGAGTCCCCAGGCAGGGCATAAACACAAAAGTTCAGTTATTACTGGGATTATTTTACTTAAAATGGCAGCCCTAAAACTCTAAAAGCAGAAGCCTAGATGCTGCTCTTGGCTTTTGCTGACTTCCTAGTTGTGGCCAGATACCTTGTGCAGACTCTTGTCTGGTTTGGATAAATGCCTATCCCAGGGTGGAACTCTAGTGGTGCAGAATACTTAGAGAGCCCTGTTTGAGAGAGAGAGGCAGATACACTGCTCTTGTTTATGATGCAAGATACATAAACATGACGTGCCACACCACTGACATGCAGCAATGGCTTCCTTTATAGAGGCATTTTAATCTGAGGTCCTGAGGATGTTTGGCCCTAACTAAACTAACTCAGATCATTCCCTGCTGTACATGCCTCTCTTTTCAGCCTACTTCTACTGTGTACTTAAAATAATTTGAGAATTTCATTTAGGCCTTTTCTGACTTTCTTGCTTCTACCTTCTTTCTTCACCTTTCTTGACCTGTTGAAGTAGAATAACAAAAAGATGGTAAGTGGAGGTGCCCCTGTGCTGTTTGTTTACCATTTTTGCTTATTGGGACCTAGTAGCTGTTATGTCACTTTTTTTTAATGCTATTCATTGTTTTGTCTTGTCCTGCATTTTACATTTGAATACATACTTGTTTTGAATGTTGTTCATTGCTTTGGGTTTTCCTAATAACTAATTAATGAGAGTATTTTGTGTTGCTTCTAAATGCTATGTAACATGTAGTTTTGCAAGATATAAGAATAACTCTTAAGGATGAACATGAGCTCAGCATCTTTAACAGTAGAATTTCCTGTATTTAATATTACAAAACCAAGAGCTTGAAAACCCTTTGATTTCAGGGAGATAAATATTAACGAGTATCAGAGTGGTTGAAACATTGAACGTCATAATACCAGTTCCTCTGTGCAGATTCAGTTGTGCTCTCCTCCCTCTTCACCTACCGAGCGTGCATGTTTGTTAGGATGCTCCTGAGAACATATGTTCTGCCCTTTAACTTTCTTTAAAGAATGCAGAAGTTCTGTGGAACTTTGATTGCACATTTGAATAGCGGCTTTTCCTGGGCTACGTCCTGTTGGGCAGCATAGAGCCTCAAAGTACAATGCACAAAGGCAGCTTCTGATTCTTCTAGCTGGTGGAGTTCCTGTCGTCTTAAAATTCTCAGGAGTAACGTGGCTGTGTGGTGGAGTTTTCACAGGGCAGTTTCACTGGAGTAGGTTTGATTTGAAATGCCAGAGTCTGGACTTCTCTCTTCTCTACGGTTATTTGCTGTGCAAGGGAAAGCAAGACGCCTTGTCACGGACAGGGCTTGGAAGAGGAATGGTTTGATTTTAAACTATTTTCAATTAACTTCCTTTTTCTATGGTCAACAGTAATTGTTTGGGTTACTTACAAAATGCACTATAAACAGGATGCTGGATTTTTTCATTGGGCATCGTTTTTCCCTAGCATCAAATAGCAGGTTGTGTGACTCTCATTTCGAAGCTTTCTGTGCCATACAGCAAGTGCAGACTGCGGTGGCATCGGTTTGTGAAGCAGCTGGCTTTTCTGCAGTGAGGTGAATGTAATACTGGTATGGAAACAGTGCTGTTGGTGCCTAGAAATACCTCTTTGTAGGCTAAATATGACCAAGTCAGTCGAGGCTTCTTCAGAAAAGAGTGGGATATGATAGAGAGCAGAGATAAGGCGCTACTGTGCTTGCTTCCTCTGGGAAATGTGTGGGAAAGGAGAAGATACAGTGCTACTAATTTGAATGTGCAGTGTTTGCATAACTAACTTTAATAAACAGATTGCTCAATCGGTGTGGAACGACTATACAAGCCATGCATTAGTCGGTCGTGTTTGTGTAAGAATGCATTACTGGGGCTTTTGGTGTGGGACTTTGGCATGGGATAGACAAAGGTATATTTTATATTTAAATGTGTCTCTTCACACCCTACTGACATGGGCAATATGTAAACCATTGTTTCTTTTAACGTCTAGTGTGGAACTTCTGATCTCTTATTTGCTTTTGCTACTGTTCGGTATGCTTATTCACCGCTCATTATTCCTTTTTTGGTATTGTGCACAGAAATTTGCAACATGCATGGAAAAAATACTCTGCCAATCCCACCTACTACCCTTATGTGCTCTTTTGCATCTCAGCCCTTAGAAATTAGTGTTTAATAAAAGAAGTAAGTGTCAGTGGAGAAACATCTGTACGTATGAAGGTCTTTGTAGCATCTAGCTGGAACAGGGTTTATTGGTTTGTTTAAGGTTAATTGGAAAATAAAATTCAATTAAGTTTATTTCAGAAAAGGTTTGGGATGTACAACAGGCAAATTTAATACATGAAGTATATTCTACCCCTCTCCTAAGTACCTGAAAGTCATTCTAAAATGTGAGTATTGTGTAAGAACACAGTTGGACACAGGCTGGAGCTGTTCACTGTCATTCTTGATGATTTTGGTATGTAGAAAACTTTGCAAGCACTGACATGTTTCTCTCTTAAAATTTTACAGGATCTCATGGTTGGTGATGAAGCAAGTGAATTGCGCTCAATGCTGGAAGTGAATTACCCGATGGAAAATGGCATAGTCCGGAACTGGGATGATATGAAGCACCTCTGGGATTACACATTTGGACCAGAAAAACTTAATATTGACACAAAAAATTGTAAAATATTACTCACGGAACCTCCCATGAATCCGACTAAGAATAGGGAGAAGATTGTGGAGGTATGTCTGTCTAGTAGAAACTGATGTGTATTGTCGGTGAAGCATCCTCCTGTTTTCTAACTAAAACTCATCCTTAGCCCTAGTCATGAAGCTAATGTGGATAAATCCAAACAAGCTGATCTCACTCAAAAGCTGTAAGCTGGCTTCTTGTCTCAAGCTGTATCACCATTCAAACACAGAATTGGAAAGACACGTTTATCTTTGTGTATCCAAGATATATTGATCACTAGCTATTGGATGAATGTTGTTGATCTTAAATGACTTGGACTTCTGTAAGCCTGTAATGCTTCAGGGGACATTGAGCCTTGAGCAAGATGATGATTGCCACCAGATGGAGCAGTAGTAGAGACAAAGGTGTGATGACATCCAATTCATTAATCTTTGATTAGTGCTAGGGACTGTCAATTAAAGCCTTCAAAGAAGAAGCCTGACTCTTGAATCATTGATCTCAGAGTGCTGCCCTGAGTGACCTAAACTCCATCTGAACCTTGTGGTGATGCAGATTGTCAGATATATGTTGTTTAGCTCTGGTACCATGTGACAAAGACTCAATTTTGAAGAGCGGTAATGTTTAATAAGGACAAAAAGGTTCGTCTCTTGTTATGGTTTGATTCTTTCTTTTTCCCCCTCAAGCATCATAGGTATTTTCAATTAATGTAAGTCTGTGTAACAGAAATGTAATCAAGGACTGGATTCTAAGTCTGAAACCTTGTCCAGTTATCAGAAATTTGAATATCAAGGCTCTGTCTATTTTTTTCCAAATCTATTGCTTAGGCTAGTAAGAATGTACCTTTCCTTTAACCCCCTCAGAGCTACAGTAGTGTTTTCTGCAACACAGCAGTGAACTTGTTTAATTTTTTTCTTTCAGAGACTTGGGCAAGTGAAGTATAGCAGAGCTGGGGAGAACAAGTGGAAAAAAAAATCCAACTGTATAATCTAAATGCAGCATTTCTTAGCATTTGTGGGCATTAGGCACCTGTTACTTAAGTATTACATAATGCAACACTAGTATACCATTGTATATTGGTCAGCTGTGGTGTGATAGGCATAGCAGAGTGTTCTGAGTGGCCTCCATGTAGCAAGAATGGCTGCATTTCCTGTTCAGGCTTCTTTCTTTTCGGCCGTCTACAATGGTGGTCTTGTTTCTGTTTTCCTTGTAAACACAAAAGGCTGGATTTTAGTTATTCTGGTACTGAGTAATTTTATACCATAAACTGAAAAGTCTTGTATGGCTTCTGAACTCTGATAATTGCTCTATTTGCTTTTTTAAACCACTTCAGAGATTGTAGATACTTAGTCATTATCCGGAGGATTAGGGAGAACTAGAATCCTTTTTTTAAAATTTTTTTTAATAAGTTGAAATTTGAGTTAAACAGAAGCTCATTGTTTCCATTGATAATTTAAATGGATCACAGTGTTGTGAGGACTAGCAGTATTTAGCTTAACTGCAACGTATTTATGCTCCTTTCATATTCGACGCGGAGTGATCTTTTTCAGGGAGGCTAGCCCAGTATAGGGAGGCTAGCCCAGTATGAAGTAGAGGACTGAATTAAGGCTTTTTCCTGAAGCCTGCAGTAAACATCATCATGTCTCTGCATTTTATGATACAGTGCAGTAGCATTTTAAAAGAAAAGCTTGGTCATCTGGACCACATCAAGATGATAGCTAATTATATGCGCTGTACTTCATTCTACTTCCAGTAATTCTCTTTCCTCACCCCATCGCTCCATCAGACTCAACTACAGAGTAACAGCAGCAAGTGTTCACAGGACATCTAAATATATATGTATTTTTTACAGTGCTGTTTCTTTCATAACACACCCAAGGCACTGGTTGCTCCTCAGCTTAACGGTTTGCTGTTTGTCTCTATTTACCTGCTGGATTCTCCTTCTGTAATACCCTCGGGAGCAGGCAGACTGTAATGGCATATGGGGTAGCGCTGTCACTTCTCCTAATCCCAAACGAGCGTTCTTTAGCTTTTATCTCAATTTTTAGTTTTCCCTTTCTATGTCCAACTAGAACATCTCTTTGCAGGTAATCAAAAAGCTGCTGTCACGGGAAGAATCTTTTCAGAACATCCTGCTCAGTGCTTACAACTTAAGATTTCTTAACGTGTATGTCCTGTACCAAGGCATTTTCCCTATCAGATAGAACAGACCTAATGTCTTGAAAGTATTGAATAACAACCCCCCTCCCCAAAGGTCTTCATATAGTTTATAAAAGGGTTTTGCAGTGGCTTCTAGGGTTCAGTATGTGTGAAGGCATTAACTAATAGCATTTGAGTATTCATTTTCTGTTGTGAATATGACAATTTAGATTTTTCCTACATTTTTGTTTTGTAAGTGCTCAGCTTGTCTGCACGACTCATCCTTTGGAATAGTGCTGGTTTAGACAACAACTACTCAAACCGGATCTCTCTTTGAGCTGCCCTTTCAAAAGTTCCTTTTCTGGCAGACACTCCTGCTGCTTTTTTCTGAAGGCACTGAATATGTGCTAAATTCTGGCCAGTACAGAAGTTACTAACCAGCCTTGTAATGTCTTGCTCACACTTAGCCCACGCACCTGGCTGCTTATTAAATTTCCTTTCATATTGCCCAGGGTTTATAAGAACACAAAGCGTGATGTTCTCATGGCAGGGTGCTCTGTGGCTCAGCCCCTCTGTGTCCCTTCCTGCTTGACTTCTGCTATACTGTGTGCTCCCAGGAAAGGCAGCCTTGGGCTTCCCAGGGGTTTTGCAGTGTGTTCCATACAGCTGTGAAATAATTAACTTGACTTTGCAAGGATCAGGTTTTTGATAAGGGCCAGTCGTTTAAAATCATACTATTCTAACAGAGGATGTTCTTTAAATAGTTCAGAATTCTAAAATTGCCAGGCATCAGCTCTTTTTATTTAAAAATATTTAGGTATATTTTACTTGAGCTGTGGGAGTACACTGGACTTAATCACCTTCTAATCCTAGAAGTTGCAGAAGTGCTTAGGAGGCCACAGAATAGCAAAACTTCTGTATGTGCTGGAATAATCAGACTTCATCCGTTTTTCCTGGTAAAGCATTTTCAGGGGAAAACTGCTGTATGGTACAGTTTGTTTACTTGGCCTTTTTTGTGTTTATAAAGAGGACACGGTCCTATAAACTGTACATCCTTTACTCTGAGAGTGTTTCTTCACCAAAACTAGTTTAGCGGTTAGGGGAAACTAGTCTACAAGACAGGCAGTTAATTTTCACGTTGCAGTAAGAGTTCCAGAGACCTGTGGCATGCAGCAGCCAAAGAGCCCTACCTGTATTTCACTTGTAGTGTATTTTGCACAAATTTTAGAAATTTCACATCAGTTATGCTTTAAATAAAGGAAGAAGGCAGCTCACATGTGTGGTGCAACTCATGACACTGGGCTGATGCTGGGCCTGTATGTGTAGGAGGCTGTTTGGTCTTTACTTAGCCTGGTCTGCAGTTGTACAAAGTCTGTAGGGCTTGATATAAGGAAGACAAATACCTGAACCTCATTAAATTTGGAGCACACACCTTTAACAAACATTTAATTCCCAAGTGATTCTTCAGTAATGAAGTACTTGGCTGGCCTCTAAGTACGGCCTCCCACTCATTAAGCGCTTTGGAAAGCGGCTTAGGAAGGCTGCAGAAATTGGTGTGTGGGTTTCCTAAAAGTTGCTAAACAGATGTGGAATATTTCATATGGCTTGTCTTGCATCAACAGGTGAGGTATAGAACTGAATGTACTACTTACTGCTATAAAGCAAGCGTGTTTCTAATGTTTGTGTAGAATCTGTGTGATGAAATTTCTTGGAAAGTGTTTTTGATTAGTAAAAATACAGAATAGTAAAAATACAGAATTGTAGAAATACAGTTTTCAGACACTCACAAAATGTCTTTTAAGTAGTTGACCTGTTTTAGACATTAATTTTTGTCTTCATCTTACAGGTTATGTTTGAGACGTACCAGTTTTCTGGGGTGTATGTAGCCATTCAGGCTGTTCTTACTTTGTATGCTCAAGGTAGGCAAAGATAACTTCAAATCTGTTTAGTTCAGAAATGTGTTGCTGAGCCAAACTACTAATATGGTATTAATGGGTCTTGGGCTTAATTCCATGCCTTTGTGAGTAAGTTCAGCTCTGACTTACGGGCTTGCTTTTTGCTTTGAGGAACTATTGATAGGTACCACTGTTGGTGGTATTTTCATGAAACAACTGTGGAGACATGCTTGTAAATGCCAAAACCTAGTTCATTAAAACTGTCTTTGTTTCAGGGTGTAGTCATTTAGCCTTTGGCATCTTTCCAGGTCTTTAATGATGTGCTTTTGAATTTTTGATAAAGGAAAAATTTATTACCATAATTGAATTTCAAGATGACTAGGTAACTTTTGCACTATTTTCAGTTGTAAAACAAAAAAACCCAACTTGATTCTCTTGCTGTAGATAAACTAAAATAAATGGTCCTCAGCCTGAGGAGAAAACAACAGATTTGCTGAGTTATATAGAAATTCTACCACTGACTGGAACCCATCTATGATTTTAAGAAGTTACTCAAGTACATCAGTTCTAGTGACATGACTCCTTACATCTGTTTACTAGTGGTCTATTTAGCTGTCACACAGTAGGACATAAATATTCTCTTCAGTTAACGTGTCACCATGGTTTCTATGTCCAAGAGCAAAACCAGTGGGGTACTGGAAGGGTGGTTCTGTTACGCAAGTCATTAAAGCTAGTTGAACCAAACCCACTTTTGCAGACCTGGATATTAATTTTCTGTGATCTGTGTTGTTTCTCCTTTTATTTGCCCCCTTGTTTTTTCTTTGGTTTGATTGCTTGTCAGTATTGAATTGGCTAACATAAGTGCTGCTGTAGTGGTACGTGTATTTTATCGTGTGGTGCCCAATTAACTCTTTGAATAACAAAAAGTGAAACAACTTAGAGCAGTCCACAGTATTTCTGCATGCTGTCATCTAAAAGAAATTTGGAGGCCTTCGAAGATATAAAAACCAAGTGGCGTGGAAATAGAGCAGTTGCTTTTGAAAATAAATTTTAAAAGCCCTTTAAAACATCCTACCTATTTATTACAGTAATGGCTAAGGTTGCACACAGAGATGTGCTTCACTTCAGTGCACCACATTTTGTTGCTGCTGTTAAAACTCTCTTAAGACTAAATGTTGTTTTTACCTAAAACTCCATGTGCTTGTGTGCCTTTTAGAGGCAAAGGAGTTTATATGTCAAAACCTAGTTCTAATTAGGAAATTCTTTGGCAATTCCTCACAACAGTCTTTGGGAGTTAGGTGTAGTCCCTTGTGACTATTTCCTTCCTTACTCCATGTGTCAGATTGCAAGACTTGTGTTTTCATGGCAGTTACCCCAGTTCACTAATAAATCTGAAGATCTGATTACACAACTGAACCAAGGTGTGTTCTTTGGTTCATTCGAAGCAAATAGCCAATTTGTTTGCCTTCTGTTTACAACACTTGAGCAAATTACAGAAGCCAAACCAATATAACCTTGCCATTACATATTAAATGTTCCCTCATTATTTGAATGTCTTCCCTTAAAATATACTGAGAAACTGTGAAACTCTTTTCTATCAACTTTGAACATTAATTCTGCTTCTTATTTATTTTGTTAGTAAAGTATAGAAACTTCTGCCTTGACGTGATATCTCAGCTTTGTACACCTTAGAATTTAAGGGTCATATGGTAAACTTTTTTCACTGGAGTTAATTTCTCTGGTCTGTGGAAGTGGATCTGATTCAGCGTAACGCTGTTTCGGGGGGGGAGAGGGGGCAGATAGAAGTGTGTTGTAAAATCCAAATATTCCCTACGTTATGAAAGCATTGGGGTGCTTTTTGTTGAATATCAGTCAAAATTCACAAATCCTAACAATTGTAACAACTTGTGGCCTGAATAACTGTAGGTTTCTTCATATTTGAGAAATTAATATGAGGTTAGACATATACAGCTGATTCTGAGGAGAAATTTGTGCCCCAACAAGCTTTTAATGATCTTAGATACTCTCTTTAATTAGAGTGCAATTTAAGATGTCAAAACACCAGGTAAAATTGTGAACCGCAGAGTTATAAACATCTAGGAAAAACTAGAGGCAATACTTTTTAAAGTACATGACAGTATTTGTTACTATGAGAACTTCTAAGTTTAAAAACCAGCTGAATGGAAATAACTGAGTTTTAAATTGTGCCTGCTTGTCCCAAAACGACGAGCTGGAAACAGGTTGTGTTAGGATTACAATGAACAATCCCGTTCTTAACTCGCTACTATTCTGCTCTGTTTATCACGGTGCTAAATGTATCTCTTGGTCATTCTTTCTGTCCCATTCTTTTAGGTTTGTTGACTGGTGTTGTTGTGGACTCTGGAGATGGTGTAACTCATATTTGCCCAGTTTATGAAGGTTTCTCTCTCCCTCATCTCACCAGACGGTTAGATATCGCTGGGAGGGATATCACTAGGTACCTCATTAAGGTAAGATGGAAAGAAGTGTTACGGTTGAGGCTGGTGTCTGTAGTACATCAGTTCAAGGGATTTTTAACTTGATAGCAAGAAACCACTATACCTTCCCCTTTATCCATCTGTTAATTACATAAAGAACTCCTGTTTGTATTCTCTGTATTGCTTCAGTCTGGTTTTACTGTGTTTCCTGATCTAAGTCACATGTGACATTACTGATATTTTTCAGAGACTTCATGTTTTCTCAGTGGCTGTCTTGTAGGAAGGGATTTTATTCCATATTTGGGAAGGAAAAACTGAAAAGCTGGCTTTCCAGATACATAAAATTAAAACAAAATTGTGTTCTATCAGTTCTACTAATCTATTTTTAGACTCTTTCTTACACTGTGGAAAATACTGGAATGATTCTTCCCTGATTATTGAATAAGACAGTACGTTTTCTAGACTATTTGTTTTTTTAAAAGATCAGCAACATTTTGGATTGACAAATTTTATGGTTAAACTGGAATACTGAGTGTTCTGAAGTCAAGTCACAGAATCACAGAATCTTAGGGGTTGGAAGGGACCTCAAGAGATCATCCTAAATAAAAGAGTTACTTTGGTGGTCTGTCAGTTGTTTTTGTAATGGTTATACTGAAAGTTGTCATGACAAAGAAAGTTTCCCAATTGGATTAACGCTGCTACTATTCTGGTACTAACGGGTACAGTGTGACAGATTAGGTTTAGTAGTGAATTAGAAGTTACAAAAGGGAGAGCAGTTACTAAGATGTATTTGAATGTACCCACCTACTGGTAAAGAGGTCTGGGCTGTTCCTCTCATGGTGCTAACGTAGTATGTTCCTTCCAGCTCCTCTTACTGCGAGGGTATGCTTTCAACCATTCTGCTGACTTTGAGACTGTTCGCATGATCAAGGAGAAGCTCTGTTACGTGGGATACAACATTGAACAGGAGCAGAAGCTGGCGTTAGAGACCACCGTACTAGTCGAATCCTACACCGTGAGTGTTCTGAGATGGCTTTTCTTGTCCTAAATGTCATAGGTTTAAAATCAGGTTTTAATTCTTTCTGAATCAGGCTTTGATTCTTTCTGAATTTTTTCTTGGCAATAGCTCACTACCCAGACACAGGAGTCTGTAGAATCAGATTACTTGTTTCTGAGAGAACTTCTAAAACCTTTATTTTCTTACCAAATTTTCCGTAAGACTTTTCTAGTCATTGTTGCCATTGTAGATCCTTGGCATCAGAATACTGCTGTTCAGGAAGTTGCTAGAGTAAGTTGGCCTGCTCCAGTGTGTCAGGTTGTTTCAGCTTCATCCCTCTAGCAGTGACACATATGAGACAAGAATGGTAAACTTGCTGTTTGTAAACTTCTGATGATCACACAAGGAAGGGAACTGCAGGAAAGCATTACTCTTAAATCAATATTGCAAGGAAGTGTTTGGAATGGCAGCATCGATGTATCTGGTCCCTGATCTAAGTAAATCGCATAATGATTGAAGAATTTGTATCTTTTCAGTAGTACTGAATGACTTTTTGCAGTGGTGAGAGTTATCAACAATTTCCTGTTTTAAAACAGTAGGGAACAATGTAGGTCATTTCCTCTTGGTTTATTTAGTATCCAAGTGGCTAAAAGTGGTCTTCTAAACTGTGTTTTTTCTTCACTAGCTCCCAGATGGCAGGATTATCAAAGTCGGTGGAGAACGGTTTGAGGCACCGGAGGCTCTCTTCCAGCCTCACTTAATCAATGTAGAGGGGGTTGGTGTGGCTGAGCTGCTGTTTAACACCATCCAGGCGGCTGACATTGATACCAGGTAAGAGCAGAACACTGTCAGGGTGACACCAGAACTGCCTTCAAACAAAATAGTCTCTTGTTGCTGTGAACTGTTGGGGGAGTAGGGGGTCAGTCTGAGATGACTCCTCAGAGCTTTAACGGATTGTCTGGAAACTTGACTATTTTGGTATGAACAAATAAAGATAGAATCTGCAAAGTGCAGTATTACTTTCTACTTCTGTGATACTTGGAAAAGCACAGGCAAGTCTGCTGAAGTGACACAAAAGCTGTTTTTTGTGTGATGACTGTGGTTTTGTACAGACTCCTCTGGATATGTGGGGTTCCTACTTTTGCTACAGAGTATGCTGGATGACAACTGGGAACATTGGGGGTTTTTAGAAATGCTTTTTTTCTTTGTCAGGTCTGAATTCTACAAACACATTGTGCTGTCCGGAGGGTCCACCATGTACCCGGGGCTGCCTTCACGACTGGAGCGGGAACTTAAACAGCTCTACCTGGAACGAGTTCTGAAGGGAGATGTGGAGAAACTCTCGGTAGGTACCGAGTCACTGCTTTATTGGCCTGGGGCAGAGGTTTATCCGGAATACCCACTAGAGGGAACCAAGCAGTCAGAAATGACAGAAGCTGCGGGTGGCCCTCCATTCAGAGCGCAAAGCTGCCACCTCTTGGTTCTCCACATCCCTGTGTTTCGAGTAGGTCGCTTGTGTGCATGTGCTTACAATAAAGCCACCTGGGCTGTGCTGATAGCAAGTAATTCCTGAAGTCTTGGGTTAATTTGAACGTAAAGTGGGCTGGTAAGTGCTAGGACACAATTTATAATGTAGGTTAAATTAAGCTAATGAGGTTTGGTGCTTTGAAGTCGTCATTAAACAAATGTTTTTTTTAATCTGTGAAAGTTTGGGTTCCTGCTACCAGTGAAATACTCAAAAGTGTAAGAGGCTAGAGTTCTCTCACACCTTCAAGTGGAACATATTTCCCTCATTCATTGGCTACTGTGATAAGTAGACAACAGCAACACACAGGTTAAGGAGGTAACACTGCATTGTAATGCTATCTGCTTCTCAAGGAGATTTTTGCAGAGAAAATTCCTTTTGAGTGGAGTTCCTAATGGTGAACTGAATTGAACTTCCCTGGTTCTAAACACAATGATCTCTGAAGATCTTTTGCAGCTACATGGAATGACTCGATTGTACAGAATGTTTTAAGTCTCAAAACATGTTTCATGCAGAGCTTTGACTGTAATAATTTCAGCTCTTAAAGTCAGAACTTTAGCATCAAAGAATATAAAGGAATATTAATTAGTTAAACTGGTCCAGATTGTGGAAATATAAATCTGTTCCATCTGCCCTTCGACAACTTGGTATAGTTCTTAAAATATTTTGTGTTTGATCTGGTAACTTTTATTAATTATAGCCATCGTGGCTTAGGAAGTATTCCACTGCGTTCAGGAAATGCAAAAATACAGTCTTTCCTTTTGCTTCTGACTCCTGGGCTTTTTGTGGATACACTGGAAGTATCATTTTGGGGACCTGTCAATAGCTGACTCTCATTTCCAGTGCGAAGTAGTTAACTCCTGCAGTGCCCTCTGCTAGCTACCATTTCAGTTTTTTGGGTGCATTTTTCTCACTAAACAGTTTCCATTTCTATGCTCTGGTGGAAAGCAGAATTTTATTTTGAAAAGCTTTGTTTCAAGAATCCTGGTAACTGTTTCTTTTCTTTTTCCCCTTAGAAATTTAAGATCCGTATTGAAGACCCGCCTCGCCGGAAGCACATGGTGTTCCTGGGTGGCGCGGTTCTAGCAGACATCATGAAAGACAAAGACAACTTCTGGATGACCCGACAAGAATACCAAGAAAAGGGAGTGCGTGTGCTGGAGAAGCTTGGTGTGACTGTTCGATAAATCCCAAAGCTTGTTCCCATCACATGTCTAAAGCTTTTTTTGTTTTGTTTTTTCTTTCATTGCCAATCTCTGAACTCACTCAGCTACATGCTATGGAACAGCCTGTCTGCGGCCTTTTGACCCAAAGGTCAGGTTTTGTTCTGGTTTCTTGGGGTAGCTTTTGTTAAATGTTTCTTAATGTGGCTAAATTTGACTATTAAATTTGACCACTTCCCTGCAAACAAAACGGAGCAAGAGCAGCCTGTCTACTTCATTGTTCCTTCTCAGTAGGCAATTGGGTAATTCTGGTAGGCTTTTTCTTCTGGGTTTATTGCTGTAGTACTGCTAGCTTTTGTCTCTAGTTCACAAGGGGTTGTGTGCCTTTTTTAGCATAAGAAAACCGTTAAACAGGAGTTTTTGCTATTGGATCATTGTGGTGGTTATCTTTGCATCTTTTTGCCTCTCTCTAAGATTATTTTTTTTTTCTTTCCTGGAATTTTGATTGAACAGCATTAGGAATTAGTTTAACTAGCTGGAATGGCTTTAACACACTGTTTTGATGTAATGTGGTTCCATAAGCACTGTTGCCTAAAGTGGCTTCTGAGATGGTTTATATATCCTTAAAGGTGATGGTGGGGCTTTCATACTGTATTTCTCTAAGTGGACATGTACACAGTTGCCACAAACAGAGAAACACCTGATATTCTGGCAAATGTAAATTTGTGGCCTTAGGTGTCTTTTTCTGGAGGGAGGAGACAGGTTTGAGCTGTGTTGCTTTTCTGTTAAGGGATAACTGGGGGTCAGTCCGACCAAAAATGCCTCTTTTTATAGCTAAATTTTGGTACCATGTCGTCTCAGCATAGCGAACAGGAATGTTAAATTAGCTATTCTGTAATTTTTGAGAAACTTAGATATGCAGAGACAGGAGCCTCTGAACTTCTGAAGAGTTTTAGTACTTTCAGAAACGTCTGTGAAAACTGTAACTATACGTATTAAACCCACGAAAAGTCTGATGTTTTAAGTGCTTGTATGTACATTAGAAGCACTTCCATTAAACTTCACAAGTATATTAACCTAGTGCCAAGTAGTTACTGCAAGTGAATATCTCAATGACCAGTGTTTATTGCAGCAAGCAGATATTTATAAACAACCACTGGCAGTAGGTTATAAAGAATGACCTATATTTGTTCCAGTTAAAAATAACATTGAAATAAGAGATGTTGTCGGTTGATAAATATCCTCAATTCTTTTTGTCCAGTCTTGATTTTTTGATACTTAACGTGGGGTGGGGAAGGAGGTGAAAACCAGTGATGAAAATGCTGTTCCCAGAAAGTACATTAAAGCTGAGTTGTTCTGAAAAATAGAAGTTGTCACTAGTAATTATCAGCCATCTTCTCTGAATATAGTTGCCTGTATTTTCTTCCTACTAGCAGACTGGTAACTATCTTTGCAATAAAACCTGCCTTACATAAAGCACAGCAAAACCTGCTTGCATACGAATGCCGGTTAGACTTAGTCCTACTTCGCTTTTCATGGAGATGCTGTATCAGTTCTTACTGGTTTTCCAAGCCTACCCTAACATTTAAGCATAAGGAAGTTAAGCTCTGCTTTTGACTTCCAAACTATGGAATGTACGAGATAGGCTTTCATATACTGGCCATTCGTCTGCGTCTTTACATTAATAATTGACCCCAGGAACATGGAAATATTAAACTCCCTTGGATTCTTCAAATTGGCTTGCTTTCTAAATGGAGCAGACAGCTTCCTTTTGGCTGAGCGAGCCAAACGGGCAGAAACCATGTCTGCATTTCTTTAATAACAAGACAGTCGCTATAGTATTGCTAGTAATGACCATTTAATTATAGGTGGGTGGGGTTTTTTGCAGCTATATTTACTCTTTAACTTGAACAATATGAATTTGCAGGCATGCCGGTCATGCCTCAGCGCATGCACTTAAGCAGTTAAGAGATTTTTGGGGACATGAATGTAAGGGGTACTCTGAATTCCTGTAGTCTTCTGAACACTTAATACACACGATTTAAAAATGCTGTGGGCTTGCTTTAGAGCTATGGTTTCTCATGTGACTGTCTCTGGGCTTTTTGGACAGTATTGAGAATCATGGAAATAAACCAAAGAATGACTTAAAACCCTTTTTTTGAATGACAATCTGTCATGTGATTTTTCAAATCTAGGCCTTGACCCTGCAACCCCTTTTCTAAACCATCTTCTCCCCTGTTCATTGGCTTCAGTTAGGTATGTGCATGTTTGAGTAAAGGTTTTGGAATTTGGCCCTTTCACTAGAGAACTTCACAGCACCATGAGTAATAAATGTCAGTTGATTGTGCTGAATCTCGAGTTTCCATGGAAACCGTGTGTGTGTGTGTGTATATATATATATAAAAAAAGGCAATTAGCATTTTAAATTACAGCTATCATGGATTCAGAAGAACACATACGAATTCCAAATACTGAATGGGGTGTTCCAGTTGTGCTCATTGTGGTTCTCCATGTGTGTGTTTGCACACACGAGAGTGTGTGTGTGTTTTCTCTCAGCTGACAGCTTCAATATTGCTATGAAAGCAATCTGGTTTTAAAGTTGGTTGGGTTTTTTTTTTTTTTTGAAGACCAAATAACTTGAGTTGTATTTGCAATATGCTTCAGCTCCTATAAAATTAGAATAGAAGATGCTGCATAAGTTGTAAGTTTCTTGGGAACATCCTATTTTTAATGTTAAGCTGCTTCAAACCCCTCCCCCCAGTGTTCTAGGACATTAACTGATGTAACACAAATGGCTTTTTATACAGTTCTGAATAATGTTAACACACAACACTGGTTGGGACCATGAATGGAAATAAACATCTATTTAAATTGACAGGTCTTTTCAATACAAAAATAAAATCAGATTTTTTTCAAAGTAGATTATGTTTGTTTTGTTTCCTTTGGGAAATCGGTTCTGTCAGTTTTTCTCTAACTTAACTTCCATCCCAAAACTCTCCTGAGCTGCTTATGTTGAGGAAATCTGACATGCCAAAACACATTCCCTATTCATTGCTGTCACAGAGTGAGAAATGCACCCCTACTCCATTCTCTGGCCAAGACTCCATCCTAATTTCTTTAAAAAGAAAATAAAGTCCTTACCCTGGGACAGGAATCTCTTTTTTCCTAGTTCAAGCTCTCTACTCACTACTGAAAAATGAGAAGAGTCCTCAACTTGTATTGACTTCAGCATCCCTGGCTAGGCTCAGAAGCTACATAATGATGCTCTGTTTAGAAAAAATCTTGGCTTTGTGACCAGCTGCATCTCTCCTTGCAACTGATAGAAGAATTATATAAGGGGGAATGTGTAGCGTTTAGAAAGGTGCACTGGTTTGAAGCAGCTCTTACCCCCTGAAATTTGGTAATTCTCACTTTGTGTGTGGATTAGTGGCTAGTCTACTACTCATGATGCACTTATCTGGCTTTTGGAATGAGCTCAGGCAGCCTCTTCACTCTGGGTGATGGTACATGCTCTTCTGTACGTGTGTGCGCCAGGCATGTCCCCAGTATCATAATGGCTTTGTTTTCCTGCAGTTTGGCTCTGGGTGCATCTGTCTCATTGGCTAGGTCAAATACAAGCCATCTTATGTATAGGTAGACAGGCTTTAAATAGCAAAAAACCCCAAAACCAACAGAACAAAAACCCAAACCCAAACTCTTTGTTCCATCAGTGTGCATTCTGGGGGTGGTGGGAGTGGGAATCAGTCAGGCTTTACCTCTGCTCAGTAGTTCATGTTCCCTACTCCTACCCCTTGGCTTGCTTTTGTGTGGAAAGGACTAAATACAGCTCAGTTGGCATTTGCTAGTCAACTTTTTCAATAGTGAATTCCTCCCTGCGGGCACTTCATCTGTTTTCCACAAACAAGCTTCATGAGCTGCTTCAATACTGTGAAAAATCAAGTTTGGGGCTTTCTGTTGTTTGGTTGGTTTGGGTTGTTGTTTTTTTAAAATCTAAATATATGTCTTCCTGTGTTCTAGCAACCTGGAAAATGGCATTGTAAAAAATTGGTTTGGACCTTTTCAGCAAGTATTAAAATCTAAACTCAAATTTTGCTTTACATGAGCCTTGCCATGGGATACTTCTTCCTCTCTAATGGGTTGATTTGTTGTCCTGGAAGTGGAAGTCACTGTCACTTTGCCACTATAGGTCTCAAGATGAAAAGTATTTTCCATTCAGAGTAGGCTGCTAATTTTGCCTCTTCCCTTCACTGCATTAAAGCATCAAGGTTGGCTTTAGTATCCTCTGTGTAAATAATTCACCTTTCTGTAACCTGTTGTTGCAGCCAATTGCCCCAAGTTACAACTGCACAAAAGATGCTTGCAGTGCACATCTTACTCCCCAGAGAGCTGGGCAAGGGCTGCTTGCCTGCCTTGTGCTGTGCTCTGCTCTGGCGCTGATGAAACAAGGAGAGGGGTCAGGGAAGAGGGGCTTTGCTTCTGTATTTTATTTTTTCCCTTTGCCCTGCTGAGAGGGACCTGGGTGTCACGGTGGACAAGAAACTTGACATGAGCCAGCAGTGGCTCTTGCAGCTCAGGAGGCCAATGGTGTCCTGGGCTCCATCAGAAGAGGGGTGACCAGCAGGGACAGGGAGGGGATTGTCCCTCTCTACTCTGCCCTCCTGAGGCCCCACCTGGAGTACTGTGTCCAGATCTGGGGCCCCCAATACAAGAAGGATGAAGAACTGTTGGAGAGGGTTCAGAGGAGCCACAAGGATGATTAGAGGGCTGGAGCACCTGCCCTACAAAGAGAGGCTGAGGGAGCTGGGCTTGAAGGCTGCGGGGGGACCTCACTGCAGCCTGCCAGCAGCTGAAGGGAGCAGAGAAACAGGGGGGGAATCAACTTTTTAAAAGAGCAGACAGTGGCAGGACAACGGGAATGGATTAAAGCTGAAGGACGGAAGGTTTAGATTAGATGTTAGGGGGAAGTTCTTCACAGAGAGAGTGGTGAGGTGCTGGAACAGGCTGCCCAGAGAGGTGGTGGATGCCCCATCCCTGGAAGTGTTCAAGGCCCTGGGCAACCTTGTGTAGATCCAGGCCTGAGGTTGGTGGCCCTGCCTGTGGCAGGGGGGTGGAGCTCTGTGATCCGTGGTGTGCCTTCCAACCCTTGCCATTCTATGATTCTATGAAAGCAATTCCTTAACATTTAAGATTAGGGAAACAGTTTCTATTCTGGGTGATGAGTAAAGCATAATAAAATCTTAGCAGAGACTTGGGATGATGCTAAGGGGCATCTTCCAACTGCAGTACTTGTGTTCCTTCCATACCTTTTTTTTTAAATAATAAAAAAATCTCAGTTCCCTAAAGCCTAGGAATGATAATTAAATTGTAGCTGCAGGAATAATGACAGATATGGGCCCCTTGCCTACACCTTTTCAGCACCGCACCCATCTCCCATCTGTTTTTTGTTTGCCCTAAAGCTTAAGTGGTTTCAAGATCCTCCTCTTGCATGCATGTTCTCACCATGTGCCCATTTTAAATCTCTCCAGGTATTTTAACGAATTAATTAATTGCCAGTTGCTGACCTCAACACAAGTACATCCTGTAAGTCCTGACTTGCATCAGGCACTTTTCTTAGCTCAGCAGCCCTTCTGGGGGCTACTCCAAATCTCAGACCTTTGTGTTGTCCAGTAACTCTTCTAAACCACACTGTGTAACCCTGATGTCAGCTTTCCCTGCCAAAGCAGGAAAGGCAAGGGTGGCATTAAGGACATGAAAGGCAGTATTCCGGGAAGCACCCAACCACATAATTTCCTTGGAGTATTTTAGGGTTTTCCCATTGTAGTGGGTAGCAACACTACTTCAGACCACGCTGGGGCAAGGCCAGTAAGAGCAGGTGGGCTTTACACCGGCACCTGTAATAATGATAGACTGTTCCCTCGAATAAAGATGTCTTGTAAAGTGGGTGCTAGTGCTTCCCATAGCCTTCCTGGGTGATAACTGGGAGCAGGAGCCTTTGAAACATGGTCAGTGCTGGAATCCACGTAGTACCATGTGAAAACAAAATGCTTTAATGATAATTGCTCATTATCTAATTATACAAGAACTTAGAGCCCCAGAGGGCAAACAACTAATTAAGTGGTTGTCCGCTTTTAAAATGGCAATGAAGAAATGAGGAATATTCATTCTTTTGGCTCTTGTTCCAGTACTGTTAGGGAAGCCATGTGTTTCTCAAAAGGTGAATGAGGCAGTCCAGGAGCTCTCCCCATCCCGATACTCTGAATGCCATAGGGGGTTATTGAGGCAGGGAACTTGCTTTTAGGAGAGCAGACTGCTTGCTCAAAAGCAAGTCAACTTTTGAGCTGCAGCTCCAAATTAAGGAGGATCCACTCCCCCAGGTTACACAGGAAGGCAGCCAATGTGGGCCTTCAGAGTGGTATGGATCACCTTTTACTGTCAGAGAGTTGCTTGTGCAGAACTTTGAAAAGAATATATCTGGGGCACTTGGTCCCTTGGTGCAGGTGTAAAGTGCTGGGAACAGGCCTTGGTTTTACCCCACGTTGGGGCATGCTGTTGCCACCTAGGAAAAGAGCTGCCTGTCAAAATAAAGCAGCATTCTCTGTACGATTAATACCCTGCAGCTTCTCCACCAGCAGTAGTAGACCTCTATGCAGAGTGCTGAACCCACCACAATTAGCACCTTAAGACTCTCTAATTTAACTTTCCAAAAAGTACCAGACAGCTTCTACCTCATTTTGAGGCACATGCCTTCCTTCAGAGCCCTCATTCCTGCCTCTTAGCAGGTGTAGGCAATTAGCCCACTTGCAAAAATTACCAAGAACCTCACTGATTAAACCAGCACACACCTCCCCACCCCTCCCCCCAAATTGGTGGAACTGGCCAGTCTCCAGAGCTGACAGAACATCCCTGACCTGCTGTTCTTCACTGTTGGGGGATCTGCCTTCTCCTGGCTGTCGATGTGGCCCTGCAGATAGCAGCAAGATAGCACGCTGCTCATGTCACTGCAGAGCTCCAGCAAGACCCCGGTGCTGAGCCTCTGCAGGATTTGGAAACGAAGTGTTGCCCTGCCTGTCCTGCCCATGAACCCCAGCATGGCAGGCATACAGCCTGCAGGCTGTCAAGCACAACTGCAGTTGTGGTGCTCCCCGGTAGCTCCCCGCTCACACCTGGGACACGGCAGAGGGTTTGGAGCCATTGGCTTTGTAGAGGTCTGCAAAGCCCAGATACTCACCCCACCAGAAAAGCCCCTGCAAACATGACCACCAAACACAGAAAGCAGAATTTGTGCCCTTTCCAGACCCAGGGACTAAGGATTTTAGTCAGAAAGGCATAACTGTGACTGGGAATGAAATCTCAGGCAGTTTCTGGGGAGCAGCTGATGTGCTCTTGTCCACATTCTTGCAGTCACAGGGGTGTGTACATTTTTTGGGTTGCTGCTGATTGGAGGGCTGTTAGCTGGATGTCTTTTATATTCAAGCTGCCTTTTCCCCTACTTTCCCCAAATACGTGGTGCAAGTTTCTGCTGTTAAAGGGGGGTACTAACTTGGGAGGTAGGCTGGTCCCTTATAAATCAGAACTCTTGCTGGTTTTGGAGGTTTTCTTAAGGAGTGGAGTGGGTCAGAAGGAAGTGACTCTCCTTTTTTTTTTATTATATTTCCCATCCCCCCAACATTGTAACACAGTTGTTGCTTTCAGGAATATGCATGGTCTGTTTTCTTCAGACTATTGGCTCGTCTGGTAAAATAATTAGCTGTTAGGCAGACAGAGGGAAAGGATCACATCTGCACAAGACAGGAAGACTGGGACAGTAGAAAGGGGAAAAAAAAATCCCTGCTTGAATCACAGCTGCCCACCATGCATAGTAACAGAGCTTGCCAAGAATATTCAAATTGATTTAGGGAGAAAAGCTGAGGAAACTGTTTAACCCCAGCCTGCTTGGATTCATGACAGTATCTCCATGGGCTGCTCCGCTCCCTCTTTGGGCCAAAAGAAGGGTTTTCAAGCCATGTGTTTCACCAACCATCCTTTCTCCATCCCCCTTCCCCTTTTACAAGAAGAACACAAAACATGGACTAATTGCCAGGCATGAGGCTGTGAGCAGCTTTCCACACTGAGGAAATAACCAAAGGTGGGAACATTTATTTCATATTGATGGGATTAAGTTGTAATTGGATCATGTGATTAAAACCAAGAGCCAAGAAAATTATTTGTGACTAATTTCAGGCAATGGGAACCTTTTTGCTGCCTGCCCTACACTCTGAATTAGGCTCCTTCTTAAGAAAAGTGGTCAGCATGTGGATCATTTGCAAACAACCTTTTCAAGTGTGCTAGTCCAAAATGACTTGCTTGAGAGTTTCTGAGCACACACATCCGCTGCAGATCGTTTGCAAGCAGTTATGTGGATTTTGTATTTAAAAAACCCGAGAGTAGCAATTAGTTTGGACATGCAAGTCATCCAACAAATCCCTTTCCCTGCTCAAATACATCCAATATCCAGAATCTGTATGGATATGCTCATTTAATGATTCAAAAATAGGGTGTTTGGAGTATTTGTTCTTAGAACCTGCTGCTTCTGGGACCATCGTTACCTATAGGAGTCCCAGGCTCATTCCCCACAAATCTCCCTGGGATTAATCCACAAATGGATAAAAGTAGCAATGCACAGAACCGTGCCTGAAGAAAATAAAAGCTGCTATAATGCAGGTGTTTCTATACTTGGTTTCAGGTGCTGATGCTCAGGTTGAAATCTGGAGTCCTGAACACCACCTAAGTTGCAGGTAGGCGTTCCTTGCCAGCTGGAGCAGAGAACTCCAGTGTTCAGTACCTCCAACCTCTGCTCAGCTGTAATCTCTCTTACAACAGGAGGCCTTTGGCATATAAACTATATAAACTTTTCTTCAGTTAAAGTACAAGTTCCCTGGGTACCTAAATATGTGCTGGGAAGCAAATGCAGATCTGCTGAGACCCTGACAGCACCAAACAGCTATGTGCTGTGTCCATGCCTAAACCACAACAGGCCTCACCAGCAAAGCGTTCTCCATGAAGCTTGCCTGTGGAGCCAGGCTGGAAGATGTGTGCGCAAGATGTTTTTGGATCAGGTCTCCCACAAAGACAGCTGTGGGAGGAAACGGGCCCAGTAGTCAGACCACATTCACTATTAACATTCATTTATGCACAAGTACTAACACAATCATAGATGACTTCTAAAGGAATGGGCCTAAATACCTCCAGGAAGAGACACTTCTGTGCTCTGGACAAATGATTTAGAGGCCACTGAAAGGAAACCAAAACCCTCTTCCTCTCTTGCAAAGAGTTGCTCCCTATGCATGCCGACCGGGAGGAGACATCTCCTTATAGCACAGGATGAAGCACCTGAATGGCTTCAAGGGGCTGCAGGAGTGTCCTCAGCCTCTTGTATTTGCCAGGTTTTGGCAGCTCCTTGCACACAGCTGACCAACTCATGGAGATCCCCTGCACACCCTCTTACATGTTCCAGCATGGAAGAGGGTACCTGATGGTCCCTAGCACTGGCAGCTCCCCCAGGCTGCAGGGGAGCTACATCCTTATATAGATTTGGGTCTGCAACTGCTCCTTAGCTCCTGCAGGAGAGAGATGATCCTCCCCTCCTGTGGCACAGGAGCACTAAGCAGGTATCTGATACAAATGGACATGGCAGAAGGCTCAGACAGGGGAGTAAATCTGGCTGTATCTGTAGTTAGTGGGATTGTTTGAGGAGACATATTTGTAGTTCAGTGGTAAAAGGAGAAAAAAGGTGCAAATCAGAATCAGAGCAGAGGTCATGACATATCTTTCATTTTCAGTGTGATTAATTGGAAACTCCAAAAATCACATCCCCGGAGCTGGCAGGAGTAAGCCTGTCAGCATCCCAAAGTATGACAGAGCCTCAAACTTACAGCAGCAAGTCATCAGCTCCTGGCCAGGCAAAAATGGAATAAAGAAAATAAACAGAATGGGAGAGAAACAGAGAGAGGGAAAGAGGACAACAGAGAGGACTGAGGTAGATGAGAGGAGGCAACGGGATGGATACTACTGGCTTACTATTCATGGCCACACAGTTAAGACCACTGTCACACATTTGCTGGTAACTGTGGGATCAGGTATAACCTGAGGATGTCCTTTGGAGGACATGGTCTGTACACACATGGTTTGTGCAAAGTGGCAACAGTCAGCGTGCAGACACATGGCACTTTGCCTTTTAGAGCACAGCTGGTGCTCTCCCCTGGCCAGACACCAGTCAATGACATAAGGCCTGAATGGGAGAAGAGAGATGTTCATGGTGCTCCAGGGGTCCAAGAATGTTTTTTTATTTGTTCTATACTACATTTTTATTTAAACTACTTGATACATCAAGGATTACACTTTACTGGAACCAGCTATTACACAGGGAGCACAGCAAAGATGGAGGTCTGTGTGGTCCTCAGAACGACAGCTCCACTTTGAGGGGCAAAGCCTAGAAAAGTGCACAAGCAGGAGGAGACTTAGATACCTTTCTCCCCAAGGTTTGCTCAAGTTCCCTACTCATGCCAGAGCAGGTATTAAAAGGGTTATTAAAAGGGTAGGGAGTGTAAATCCACTAACACCAGGAATCTATTTTCTTTCAAACCAAATTCCGCTGTGAATCACTGTAAAGAAGAAAACATACAAGACCAAATCCCAAGTCCCAAATCCATGTTCCTGCCTCCTTAAGGATCCTCAGATAGATGGTTAAGCCTCACCTTACACTTACGGTCCATCTGACTTCCAATACCTGCATGCACAAGACTACACCTGCCAACTTCAAGAGACACATTCATGTGCACAGCAGGCAGGATGAAGCCTTAAACCCCACCACTAGCTACACTTTTACTGCCAGAAGCAACATTTTAATCTAAGCATGGGCTCCTGACAGAGGCTGTGTTCTGAGGCCCTCCAACATCTTTGCTCCATCTGAGCAATTGTGAGTGCCTGTCTTTAATCTGTTTTCAAGAATTGTTGGGCTTTGGGTTTGTTTTTTTGGAGGGTTTCTGGTTTGGATTTTTTTTTTTTAAGTACAAAAGAAAATGTTTCTGTGTGTACATTCATGGCAACAGAACTGCACAGAGACATAAACTAATGGAAGATCCATATGTTGAGAGAATATCATATGTAATGAGAACTGCTGCATTTTTGTGAAATGTAATGGGACAGATACGCAGCAGCTGTGGGTTACTCAAGAAGCAGCTAATTTAGCAAGCTGAATTCAAGGATATTTCCCAGATCTCCCAAACAATGAATAGCAGTGTTGTTTAAGATTACCATTATGCCTTACATCCTCCTTTGACTGGAAGCAGGGGGAGGAAGCCTCTATCTGTGCTTCTGGGGCAGAAGTACATGATTAGTGCCTAGCTATCATAGGAAGCCCCAGGGGAGCAAGAGGGTCTGGACTTGAAGGAAGGAAGGAAATTGTGAAGGATAAACAAAAAAGAGCCTCAGGAAAGCAGTTGAGATGGGCAGGACTTGGTGCAAAATAGAAAGAAAAAAAACAAATGCTGAAGGGATCTGTTTGAGTTCTAGCTAATAATAAACTTTAAAACAAAGTCATCCTCTTCTAAAAGAGCATTAGAAATTTAGTAGGTGCATATTTCTATAATTTAGGGTTTTTTGCAAGGGAAGGTATTAATAACTTATTAATAACTTATATAGCAATAACAGAACTTTTAAGGCTCAATTACCCTTGGGTTTTACTTTTCCAGGGATATTATTCTCCTTCCCACCCCATCTCATCAAAAAAAAGAGGAAGATACAGACAACCTGTATGTAGCAGCAGATGCAATCACAGCTCCATTTACTACTAGATTCACTGAGAAGACAGGGCTGGTGTGACCTGTTTTCCCAAAGTAGCCAGTCTGCCAACAGCCCAGGTACCCTGTAGCCACCCAAGAAGACCACAAAGTCCTTGCAGTTGTGGCTGCCCTGGCCCACCATGTAGCCCACTTACCCCAGGTGCCCTGAATTCCCATCGCAGCTGAAAACAAGTACCTTGTGTTGCAAAGGTAAATAAAACAGGGAACCCACAGCAGGATCTGCTAATTCATCAGTTAAAATAGATTATACTTCCTTCTTTAAAAAAAAAAAAAGGAAAAAAGAAAAAGGGAAACAATTAAACTGGGCTAGTTCAAGCTCTTTATCAAAATCTTAAAACTCTATCTTTTGTGGGGAAATTCTCTGCAGTGACAGTGGTGCAGTTTGCAGCTACCCTTCGGCAGCTTGGAGGCAGAGGGAGGGCGGATAAGGACCAGCTAATCTGGAATCCAAACTTGTTGCAGGATTCACACGTGTAAACAAAAGCAGCCCGGCTGTGCAGAGGGTCTGGGGCCTTGTTACATCAAGATTTGTCAAGCATAACACAAAACAACCCTCCCCTTGAAAAAAACCATCCCAACAGCAAGTTAAGAGGTTACCTGAGTGAATGGAGTTTGTTAAGGATTTTCAGATACAGGAACTTGCTAGGAGTAAAGGAGATTGTTGCATTTATCTGGTTTCCAGATCATGATGTTAGAATTTATGCTTGCTGTACCGTTCAGATAACCAAAGGCTCTATCTCCCTATAAAACAAAACCTCTTGATTTCCACACAAATGGAATGATCTTACAAAGAGAAGTACCAGGAAAATCCACCTGTCCTGACCAAGCTCTTCTCTCTGCCCCACTGGTGGCAATTAGAAGTAAATGCCTGAAGCCCCGAGACTTGCTGTGCACTCCTGGGGGTAGAGGAGAGCAGATGCCCCTGTTTTGCTGACAACATCGTTCCCATAAGCCCAGCTTCAGAAACATGTTGTAGTACTACAGCAGGCTCAGGACAAACCTTTTGCTTAGTTACACAGAGAAGGGATCGCTCCTTCTGTTGAAATCAATGTTAAACCACAGAGTGGCTTATATAATCTAGCATCAGGCCTCCAAAGTGTTTTATGACAGAGCACATCTGGAGTCAGCAAAAGGCTATCTTGGGCCAAGGACTTTGCTCTGTGCCATATATGACCTACACATGCAAGGCTGGGGTGTCATTCTGCTCCCTGAGTCACCGCTGAAGCAAGATAACAGAGCTAAAGTAAATAACAATGGAACTACCTGAAATAAATTACACTTTAAAATAGACATCTTTTCTTCTTAAAACTTCTTGGGCTGACCCTTTAGTAATCAACAAACGCCGCTCCGCTCTCATATCTGAACAAGGTTTCCAGAGCAGTTCATTCCTTCTCATGAGGACAAAAGCACAGCCCCTCAGCAAGAGGAGCCGGAATTTATTCAGGAGTCCATAGGAAACAGCTGTTGCTTTCAACTCGGCCTCTCCTTTATCTCCTTTATTGTTTATTCATGTCTCAGTTAATACTAGCCACTGTGAGCAGGTCAGGACTCTGCACTCCAAAAACCTCCTCAGAAGCTGATGGAACTCAGCCCAGTGCCAGTAGGATGGAGGAGCTGGGTTTTACATTATTCAATTCCCAGGTGGTGACAGAGGTAAATTCCTGACTTCGTTAGCTAGTAGCACAGACAAGAACCAGGCCCTTGCCCCAGATTTTTGCAGAGGACAAACATTCAGTGAGTTGCATGAAGGAAACCAAATGCAACAATCTGTAAAGGGAGCATGCCTTTGGATGTTCCCCCCACCCCCTCCTTCTGTGAGTTTGTTGACACTTCCTTTGTACTGCAAAAGATGTTTACTCCCCCTGGCTTCTGTAAGAGTATAGCGAGTAGGATTACACTCAAAAACCCGCACGTGTTTATCTGTAGAGTCTGTGCTGTGGTGCCATGGCATGCAGAAGCAATCCAGAGCCCAAATAGCTCAGGGAAATGCTTGCAGAGAAGCAAGGAAAAGGCACAGAGCGATGACCCCAAAGGGTATTTGCCGGAGATATTTGTTCCCAGGCAGGGGGAAAAATGGCCGTAATGAGCTCAGTGTGAAGAACAGGAAAATGGAAGGCAGGGCTCCCATGTCCTCCTTCTAACTGCCTTCATTTGTCTCTGTTTCCCAGCCAAAACGTGGGCGTAATTGTTCAGGCATAGCATGAAGCTTTAAAGACTCACAGTGGATACAGCATAGCGGGAGGACAGCATGATGTCAGCAAGAAGCAAGTTGTTTTCCTCAGCCGTGGAAGTATTATCAAGGTAGAAATCGAGGGATGTCAGGACTTCAGTCCAAATTGGATAGATCATTAGAGCTTACCAGACTGGCAGGGGACAGAGGGACACCAGTATGCTTCCCTTTGCAGAAAGGCTTGTTGATTTTCCTGAGCTACCAATCATCCAGACCTGTACATTCCACTCTTTAAAGCTCTGCAAACCCCAAAGCAGCATCCCCACGGGGAGAGAAGCAACATGAGTTTGCCAAGGAGAAGGGCAGAGGAGAGGTGAATGCCTACTCATAGAGCAGACCTCTTCTCAGTTAACAGCAGATGACAGTGTCACTTATTTTCACAGACAGCTATTTAACAGTCAACATAAGGAGGCATCATGAATAGAGAACAGCAGACAAGGCATAAATTATACAGCTAACTAAAGAATATGGTGCCTACTCTGCTTTAAAATGCAGGCCAGATGTCTTCAGATAGAGTTGACTGTTAGTCGGCAAGGCAAAACCCTTTCAAGACCAGCTAACTCAAGTCACAATGTGTGCTTGATTCGCTTGGCTGAATGGGGATCTTCCTGGGCTGTGAGCAGGATCTACGCGCAGCTGAAAATACGGTGGGAATGAGTCAGTTCCTTGGAGCTTGTGTGGGAGGCAAAGACAGAACTGTGGGTGGCTTCAAAGTGTTAAACAGCCTTTTAAATTCAGGCCCAGTTTCTCAGAGGAATACGGAAACAGAGATATTCACCCAGTCTGGATTTAGTTCCATGCCTTGGGTCAGCCTTGAGAAAATGTCTCTCTGATAGCAACAGCCACTTCCCAGGCGTGCAGGTCTGCTTGCTCCTGAGCCAGTTCAGCTTCAGATGTAATCCTCTGGAGTTTAACAGCAACCCGGTTAGTCCCTCACCCATAGCAAGGCAGCAGCAGCAGCAGCTGGCCCTTTTCTCCTGACATCCACAGGCTGCCTCCAAGGCAAGGCAGACCCTCACCAGCTCCAGGTCAGGCATTTGTCTGTCCATCTTTGCCTCCTTTTGCTCAAGCTGCCCGGGATAACAACTCTGCCAACACAGGCATCTTGGGTGCCCACTCCCTGGGATGATGAAAAGCTGCTTCAACCTTTCCAGCTCTGTATTGGCAGGGTGTTTCCCTGTCCCACAGTCTATCATTCCACTTCTGGCACCAAGAGCTTTGGGATGTGGTCCTACCCACAACCGGTCTGCGCATAGGGGGGAAAGGGGATGCTGTGGGTTAAATTACCTGCTGCGTTGTAAATTCAGGCCCCATCCTGTTACCTCCTGCCAACTGTTTGCCATCAGCCCTGTTCTCCTAAAGTGCAACTGGAGTCTGGTCAGCTCTAAAGAGGATTTATTGCTTTTACTGGATCAGGCTCACCCTTCCATTTAAGTGGATTAATGTGGGTTAGCTCTAACTTAGCTCTATGCGGCATTAGCCAAGTCAACATAAAGTTCCCTACTACTGGCAATGTTGCTGTTTTTTCCCTGTCACGATGAATTTTTAATGGCCTTTTGTGCAAAGCAGCTTTGCAAAATCTTAGGGTCCTACTTTCCAACTTAGATGATTTGCCATGTGAAGAACGCAATGAATATTTAAACCTGTAGTATGGCATAGCCTGTGCAGAGCAGCTAGAAACTAAGCCCTGGTCTTTCGTGGATTTGCCAGCAACCATGTGAAACCCCCAGCCTGGAGGAACAGCATGGGGAACTTGTGAGGATACATCAATCTTTGGTGCTCAACAGAAATCACCCTAACCCATCATTCTTTAGATTCTTTTAATTAACCTCAGGATTCATATGGAGGAGCTGTACGCGGGTGGAGCTGTGGGTTATTTGATAGATGACTCGGATCACTCTGCCGGTCATATTTCATTCACGTGACAGCAACTGTTGAAGGTTGTTATTTACCACTGGGACCAGGGTCCCCATCCCAGTAGACAATGTGCAACCATGTGGTAACAATCTCTGCCTGGAAGATCTTACAATCAGACCAGATTAGACAAAAGGGTCAAAAAGGAAGGGACCCCGCTTTTGCCCTCATCGTACAGATGGGTGAACTAAGGGCTGGCAAACACATTCAAGCAGCCACCAATTAAGGGTTTACTGTAACCCCTTTGTGTGCAATTTAGCCCACAGCAAAATCAAGGCAAATCGACTTAGTTTTATCGGCTGTAAAAGGGCACCCGGTTCAGGAGCCATCACAAGAAAACCTCCATCATCCGCTTGAGCACACAAGGATAGATGCTGGAACTCAGCCAAGGCAACGTGGCTTTCATCTTTTACATGAAAGGGGGCTCCCTTTGACATTTTGAGGCCCACTTTTTTAAGAGCTGTTATGCAAACTTTGGCTCACATGAGCTTGAACAATGAGGAGACGTGTACAACCAAAACTTCCAAAGTAAGCAACATTTCCACATGCTGGACCCTGTTCTGCAAAGACGTGGGCAGGAATGGTCCCCTTGGCTTTTGGTAGCAATGTCCCCTGGTTTTGGTTTAGATATTAGCATGGAAAGATGCAGGTTTCTTCAGAAATCGCTGTTTGTCTCTGTCTCAGTGTCTCTCTGCTATTTTAATTTGTGAAGCCATCAGACTTCCTGCAGCCAGTGGCCATCTTCACAAACGATCATATTTAGGAGGCTCCATAAGCTGATATGTCATTATGTCAGTGTGTTAATTGATTAAGTCTGGCCTACATACAGTTAGCTGGACTATTCCCTTTGGATTATTATTATTAGCAAGACCCAGACACTTTAAGCCTTTTTAGAGTCCAGGAATCTCTCTCATCATGCAAGTAGAAGCCCAAGGAAATCTCTTGGAATCACTGACTTCCATGCTATAATAATTCAATTTTGTAAATGGAAAGGTATCATATTGATGCTCAAGCAAGTGAGAAAAAAAAGGTGAAAGCAGCCTTCAATCTGGAGACAGCAAGAAAAAAAAAGCCAATCATCCACCTACAGCCCCTCAAAGACACAGCCAACGCTCTCAGATGAATTAAGGGATTGTGAAGCAGACCCTTTAGCAGCGAGGACCAGACTGAAAAAACCCCAGGGCATTACTCGACACATTTCTTTGCCCTGATTGGGAAAACATGTCACTTCCCTTCTAGATATCACTGGTGTATGTTAAAACAAGTACTCCACAAGCGATGAAAGTAACAGCACTTGGTTTCCAAAGTATGTGTCTGAGCATGACTGGCGTTGGTGTGAAAGCAAAGCTGCTCTTGCAGGTGGGTGTTTAGTGTCCAGTACGGCATGACTGACAGCTGAGTTTATCCACAGGTAGGGCATTCATTACACAGCTTTTCTTACAATGCTTTCCAGGTGCTGAATGATGATGAGCTCAGCCAGAGTACCAACAGCTCTCTGTTTTACCTAGCTGCCTATTCTTCTAAAGCCTGTAGGAAATAAATTTCTTCAAATCCTCAGTCTGGCTCCAGAACCATTATGGGAGCAAGAGAAGCAGAAGATTAATGGTGCCAATTCAAATCCGTTAGGAACCAAGTGAAAGTTGAATTTCTGTGTGTCGCTTTACTCCAAGCTATGATAAAATTCTGTGAGGCACAGAACCATACCATACCATATTATTTTCTGTGGTCTAAGACCCAATTTCTGGAGATGCTGATCATCAGTAGCCCATGTTGAAGCAATCAACAGTCAAATGAGATGTCTCAAGTTCAGATCCAAACATCAACCATTGAGTTTCTGCATCAGAACCACTGAGTTTCTACTATTTGGCTGAATTGCTCACCTGGCCAGGCCTTGCCAGTCACTTGTTTTCCCTTGCGAGTAAGACCAAAAAGGTGACCCTTAAATAGATTGTGGTAGCAACTCAGGCTGCAGAATTTTCCTGTATTTCTTTATAGGGGATGAGAAAGTGCATAGAAGACCTTTGCAGAACTAAACAAACATGAAGAGGCACTTTGGTATTATTCTGTGCATTAGCCATACTCTTACAAAAATAGCTGCCAATAATTAGTCTCCTGTATTTTGGGGGTGATTATATTTTACTGAAGCCAGTGGGATGTTTGCCATTGACTTCAGTGGGGCCAATGTTTTACACCTACCCATCTAGGAAATCTTATGGGTTTCAGGAAGAAATTAAGACCTGCAACACCTCTCAGAGCAAAGCCGTTTGTACTTAAGAACCCAAATATGGACCTTAGACCTTCATCTCTGGCCCCCAGTTCATCTTAGTTTATATTCACAGATACAGCACAGCTGTCTCTGAAACTATCAGAGTCCCAGAAAACAAGTATTTTAAATCCAGCTCAATGTCAGCAACCTGACAAATAAACAAAGCAATAAATTGGCTGTCTTTTCACTGCCCACCTCATATCCTCAGTTAGTTTTGTGTCTTTTGACATGTAAGAAGCTTCAGAGAAACCATACAACAATAAGAACACAGTGTCACCCCAACAATAAGAATATTAAGGTTAAAAGATCCATAAAAGAGGATTAAAAACACTTGCCAGAAGAAGGATTTGGAAGAGGAGACACTTGCATTTGCAAAACGGTTGATATAGGGCTGCAGCTCCTAAAGATCATCATGTTTTGCAGGGCTACCTGTAATAAAACATTTCTAGGGTAAACCCCTCAAACTATCACTTCAGCACTAGAAGAATCTCCAGACAAAACAGTAGAAGGGTTGTTATGATATTTCAGGGAAATAAAATACAATTAAAGTAAAATTTTGTTAGGTTTAATGAATAAACTCTCATTGCCGTTACATTCAATTGGATTTGTTTTGAAAAGGCACATAAACTTCCCTCTTTGAGGGGATAAATCAATGACAAGTTGTCTGATGTTAGGAAGAAATTTCCTCTGCTAGCAGATGATTCCAATACAGAGTTTCTTGTATTCTCTCCCTTTGAAGTATCTGGTACAGGCTGTGGTTAGAGACAGGATATCAGCCTGACGAACCCCACAGACTTTTTCATGCAGCTCAGAGTTCAGATGGTCACAAACAGCAGTTGTTCTGGTTAGAAAAAAGCATCACGCGTTTGCTGGAAGTTCAAAAGCTCTCTGCTCAGCACCTGGATTTTCTGCTCTTCGTGCCACATCTTTACAACCACTTCCTTCAGGAACTGGCCATAAAACGTGCTCTGATGGTGACAGCTCTTAAAACCTTATGTATGTGAGTGGGTTTGAAAACACAGTCCTTTTGGGTGTGCATCTTTGTTACAGGTCCTTTAGCTCATGTAGATATTCACATAAGCACCCTTTCAGCCTTTAAATCTTTGGTTGGAAATTCAACCTAATATTGAAAGAACTGCTGCCACCTCAAAGCCCTACGAGCTGTCAAAAATGAGTGAAAGGTGGCTGAGGGAACGTTCCTGCCAATTTGTCACCTTTTTAAGCTAAAACATTATACAACACATATCAAAATGTTATACCAAAAACATTACTCTTTTTTTTTTTTTTCCAAGTTGGTTTGTGAAGGTCCAAGTGAATGAAACTATATGGCAATTAGGCACAGGAAAAAAAGGCGATGGGCTAAGGTGCTAAGGTCAAAACCAGTGATCCTGGGTTCCAACAAAGCCCTTCCTTGGCTCTCAGCCTGCCACTCCAGCTCCTCGCTCACCTACTTATAACTGCTGGAGCAGAAAGTGGCTCCATTTCTAACACAGCCCTTCAAAGATAGGACTGGGAAGCTGGTGTGCTTGCTGTGTAGGCTAAGAAATCCCTTTTCATGGATTTAGGCTGTCCTTGTACCTAGTGTTCCTTAGGAGCATGGGGTAGGGAGAAGATCATGGAAAGTTCACCTTAGGAAGTTGACAGCGAAGGGCCTATTTTGGGTGCCAAACCTTAAGATCCTGGCATCCAAATCCTACAGATCCCAGGAGCCAAATCCTGGCTTTGCTTAAGTCTATGGAATTTTTGCTACTGACTTAAGTGGAGTCAGGATTTTAACTCAGGGAGCTGGGGAATACAATCTCCTGCCATCAAACAGTCTGTTCCTCTGAAGTTTTCTCCTACCTGATGCTGGAAGGAGTCCATTTGTTCAAAGTCTAGGGAAGCACAAATACAGAATATACTGTCTGGATGGGTGCTAGAGTTTTGAAATAAGATATATTTCCTGCTACTTTTCTGACACATCACAGCCCTTGGAATCTCACTGCAAAGACAAGGCGAGGAAAGTGTGAGGACTTTCCTCAGCCAGAAGCCTGCTCCAGGCCTATAGTGCTTCTGGTCACATGTGAAAGTACAACTGTGTTTCAGCCCTGTGGCAGCTAGCAAAAACCATATCTAAACTGTGGTGCTGGCATCACTGCAAGGGCTGCCTTGCTCTGGCTAAACAGTTTGTGCCAAACCACTCCCTTTCAGGCAGATGAATGAATGCACAAGCCTTCCCACTCACCAAAATGCCCGTGGTTCCCCCAAGTGACGCCCAAGTCACAGCAAAGCAGAGCCTCCTCTGAGCACAATACATCTCTCTGCTTCATCCTGTTGCTGTTTCTCTTTCTACTTTGGAAGCCTTCCCACTTCTGTGGCTGCTTCAACCACTCAGTGGGGTTCTGGTGTTTCCCCCAAGATGAGGACGTTCACTGAGGTCTATTCACTAAGCAGACAGAGAAATCCTGCAGCGATACGCAAACCTCGGGGCCACTGCACAAAAAAACCCATTCATTGTTGCCAAGCCACCAGGGTCAGCCACACAGCTGGAGCTTTACCTGTTTATTTATTTATTTAAAGGGTAACTATCACTTGGGTTTTCAGCTCGTGCTGGTAATTTCAGACTTCTGGTCCTAAAGGATACACGTGCACACACACACACACACACGTATGCGTATATAGATTTCCTGCTTGGCTTCCTGAGCTGCGGTGTTGGTCTGAATGCTCCTCTCAGGGGCACAGACCATCTGCCCTTGATAGCAGGAATATGTGGGGACTGCTGAAGGGGTACATCAGGCCCCATACCAATACATCACTGTGACCCTGTGACCCCAGGGACGCCTCAAAAACCAAACCAACCAGTTGTCCATCCTTCCACTCCCCCAAAACCCCACTGTATTTCATATCTAGGGTGAAACATATATCCTATACATACGCAAACCATCCTGGCTTCTATATTTTTTTTCCCCCTACTCAGATTTTTCTGAAACAAATGGCTTGGGATTTGAATTTTGCCACATTCAGAGTCATGAAGAAAGCCAGCAGCAGAGTGTTGCTTCTTTTGGCTGTGCACATCAAAATGCTCTCTGTTCTCAGCTGCGGCTAGCGCTTTTGGAAACAGTGGTTGAAAGTTATACTTACTAACCTGGCTTTTATCATGGTCCTCAGGAAGTTGTAAAGAGTAAGCACTTTTAAAGTGAAATCACTAGAGCTCAGTAGTTCTGGAATTGGGCTTTTTAAGGTTGGAAATGGCCCTCCAGGGCACAGGGACATTAATGTTTCAAATTTTAGAAGTGTCTGAGCTTTTAGTTTCTGAATCACGTCAGAGCTAAACATAATCTGAATACCGGAAATCTCAGATTAGAAGATAGGGTACATTTGGGAACACATCAGACCTGATCCTTCAACATCAAGGATCTCACTGTTCGTACTGACAAGTTCCCTATCCCTGTTCTTTTTTTGTAAGATCGAAATCTCACTAGAAGAGCTCACACAGTTAATAAGCTAACACTGGCACAACGATGAAACACAGAAATTAAGGGTGTGAAAACCAGAAAAATGCTGGCACAAAGTGGTAAGTGACACTGGTCCTGTCACTTCCCTCAAAACAGACACTGGTCAGTTCTACAGCTTATAATGACATCACCTTAGAAAATGCAGAAAAAGAAACATCACTCCATATTCCACTCTTTATATAATTAAGAATTCTAGGTAAGAATTAAGTTTAAGACTGTGTATGACTTTGTGTATGGCTTTAGCCATCCCAAAGTATGTGTTAATTCAAGCTTCCCCATGCAGTTCTTAGCATCAGTGACTCCTTAGGTCATTACATGAACTATATTGAGTCTGGAAATGATTTTGTGCTTTCCTTGCCACCTCAGAGTACCAACACATCAGGGCACAGAGCTGTGATGAGGCATGCAGAGAGCTGGGCTGTGCTGCAGTCCTTGGAAACATTTCTCTTTACAACTAATCAGAGTGCTGCTGCGAGATCCTGTCTCACACGACATTAGGCAGCAGGCTTGAAATCTAGCAGAAGCCAAACCAAAGTCTGTCAACTCTTCCTAGATGAATTTACAAGTGGGGAATGGGGGAATGAGATGAATGGCATGGGATGGTTGCGCCCGGGTGCAGGGAAGCAACTAAAAATATTTGTAGGGATCTAAGTACACCACCCCAAAAATACACACATACTTTCCACCGTTTAAATATCTTGTCTCTGGGTGGAAGCCAAACATTTTTCTATTTTTTTCCACGTATGCCACCAAGATACTAAGGAATTTAATTGCCTAATTCCAAATGTTAAGAAAATACCAGAAGGCTGAACATCCTGGAAAAGGACAAGGCGTTAGGAGGATGTTAACTCATCTAGCTTTGAGTGCTGAAGCAAGGACAGTGTTTCCGGTTGCTGATGTTGCAAGCTCACTCTCTGATTTGTGAAAAAGGCTGAGTTTGGTCTGTAGGAGAAGCCAAATTCTGCCTGTGATAAGCACTGGGAACACATGCAATGACGTTCATGCTCCCTGCAGCCAAGATCCTGTAGGAACCCAAAACTCCCACTTAATTTTCAGACAGAGTGATGGGAGAGACAACCTTTGGATTAAGACGGTGATGAACTTGTGCTCAGGATACTTGAGTCACACATTCCCCATGTAACATCATGCAGGCCATTCAAACTCTCTTTTTCATTTTCACACAGCGGTAAGTCCAGGAGCTCAGTGAACCCTCCTCATGCAAGAATTCTCCCCCTGCAGGTAATATGCTGGGCAGCTGCAGTCCTCAGAAACACATGACACTGTTAATGTGGTGCCTTGCAGGAAAAAAGTGCTGTTGTAGCTGGAGACACCCTCAGAGGCTGATTATCCCTCAGTTGCTCCCCGTTCCCCCTGCAATTCCTGATCTCATAGTACTTCTAAGAAGAGAGGCTTCTTGGAAGTGTTTGCAGGTTTCCTGAGTGAGCACAGGCAAGAAAACCCTCTCCTTGCCCTCTGTTTCTTCACTTTCATAAGCTACAAGGAGAAAAGCTTACACAGGCGTGACTGCTGCGATAACACTTGTCTTCAACCAAGGATGCCTTCCCAGGTGAGAGTCCTGGTGCTGAACTGAGTTGGCACCCTCCTGCTGCAGAAGCTGAAAGAGGCTGGGAGAGCTATTCTGATCCAGGCAATGGCAGCAGCATATTTGGTGTCAAGTCTCTGCTATAAAATGCCAAGCCACAATTGTCAGCATCTAAAACTCAGCCTGGCTGAAAGGACATTATTCTGAAGTGTGATTTGTATTACATTTACTAGTGAAAGGTTTTTTTTTTTTAAGAGCCATAAAATATTCAACAGTTTCATATGGTTGCAAGCTTACAATACCTATGTCCTCTCCAAACTCAATTTCCTTGACTGCATCTTGCCAGGAGGACAGTAGCTGTCCCAGATGATTGGCAGGCATAAGCCTGGGACCTCTGCATTGATCAGGCTCCAGGAGGTTGATTGCCTTTCAAGGTGCCTTGTATCTTGGTGGTGTTTGCATTTTCCATGGATCCAGGGTTCAAATGTACCATTTACTGGTTCAGTTTAGAAATTGCCAGGTATAAGCAACCCTTTTGATTCACAGACAAAAGGACACTGCAGGCTGCAAGAAAGCTTAGCGAGGCCTTCTGTGGGACAAGCTGGACTCGAAGTCTTCCTGCCACAGTTAGTAAAGAGATTATGATAAACTGCAAGCAACAGGCTACTGGAGTCCCTTTGCCCTTGGTTTCACTGCAGATGGAGCGAACAGCAATGCAGACTGAACTATTTTATGTGCAGTAAGAGTCCTCCTGAACACACCATGTAACCCACAGTGGATGTGCCTCTCATGAAGGCTGCAGTGTCTTTCTTAAATTGTAACAAATATTGTATCATAAATGTAAACATCTCTTGTCTATATGAGCAAGTAATATTTCTAGAAATATGTTAATGCAAATATAAAGCAGTAAAAAGCAAACATGGGTTCAGGATCTCAGCAAAGCACTGAAAAATTCAACTGTCAAGGTTATTAACACAACTGGCAGGTCACCCCATGTGCTGGGTGAGTGCAGATGACATACTTACATATAAAAAGCACCTATCCCCTACTGTAGCAGAGAGCAAACCATTTATCCAAGCAGCATAGTTTGGCCTGCGTGCTCTTTGCCTCCCCTCTTACGCACCATTCTAGGCAGCTTTGTTACTCAGCAGCACAAGCTGCAGCACATCTTAAAAAAGGATCAGTGGCTTGTTTTATCACTTTGGTTATCACTAGTATCTAGAAGTATCTAGAAAAACAGCAGGGTTTTTCAGAAACACATGGTGTAGGGCTCACTAGCTCCCACAGGAAATAACCATAAAAAATTCAGATATACTCACTGTTTTTCTCCATCAGCTGCAGTCCAGTGTCCATTTGAACTGGGTTATTCCTCTTCCATCTTCCACATGAAACCCCTCTGAGCAGGGATGGCAGTGCCAGCTGCCTCAGGCAGCTCTCCTCAGCAGCAGCAGTGGCAGCAAACTGCGAACTCCCACTGTGCACCTCAAAGAGCAAGGTGGCCCTCGCTTGGCAGCCATGTTTGCCAGTCTTTCTCTCTGCTTTCCCCTCAGAGCTCAGCCTGGGTTCAACAAAATAGAACTGTCTACCTGATGTACTTGGCCCAGCCCAAAGCAGCACATGGGACCAGGGCCCAGGGAGAAGGGAAGGGACAGCAGGAGAGGGATCACTGTTGCTGTCATGGCCGTTGAGGCCTTCAGGGACAGTACCACCAGGCCAGGCCACCTCAGGGGACATCCTCCCCCAAAATGCGTGTAACACTTGAAAAACACCTACAAACACTTGAAAAAGTACCCCCCCATAGTCCCTGCTGTGTTCAGGCAAGTATGGCCTGTGACAAAGCCCAACAGCACCCACTACCAAAAAAAAAAAAGAATCCATGTTTCCCCTCAGAAACCCCGAGGTCTTGGGGAGGTGGCTCTAGCGATGGCCCCACGCTTACTGGCACCACCTCATTTTCCCCTCATTTTCATGCCAGCTGAATAATGATAAGCAGTGTCATTTTGATATGATGTATTTATATTTACATGGTACATTTTAAAGCAATAGCTACACTGATCATACATATTAGAAACAATAAAAAAAGAAGTTAAGAACTAAAATGTACATCATACACTTGTATATATATTTTTTTTTTTTACACAGAGGTAAAAAGGCTTATAAAAATCAATACAACAGGGTTTTAACTTTTAGTATATAGATACAATAATGATGAGGCTTCAGGCACTTTAATTTGTTAACGTGAGCGATAGCTTGGAAAAAAAAACAAACAAAAAACCCCCTTTCCACAACAGGAAAAAAATAAATTGGTTAATGTTTTGTTACCACAGATACAAAAATAAAATCTGAATAATTTCTCTCAAATGATTGATGTCAGTATTGCAAAGCTGACTGGGAGAATGCTACACACTGTTCAGCAGCAGTGTGGAAATTAAGGAGAAATATTTACAAAACAACACCCATTTCTATCATTGTGCCCTACACCACTGCCTTCACAAACCAAGTATCACACGTAGCAAAATCTACAAGTATTAAAAAAAGAGGGAGAAAGGGAAGAAAAAATTTTTTAAAAAAAGAAAAAAGAGGGATTTTTTTTTTAAACTTTTATTTCCAGACATACAGAAAGGCTTGGAGTATGTCTACTTCACTTAAATAAATAGGGGCACTTCAAGACCGGACAAAAAGCTGTAAGATCTTTTTGTAGTGTTGTGCTTTATAGAGAGAAGATCTTACAGATGTTTGTTTACATGAAACAACTTTGAGAACAGAAATGAAAGGAAAAGGTTGTTCCATTATTTTTTTTTTCCTAGAGGCTGGCTTGATGTTTACTAGACACCATTGAGAGATTTGTCAACTGCTATTAGGCACAAAATATTTATATTTCATTCAACAAACCCAGACACATCACCCAGAGTGTAACACTCCATCCCTTTTCCACTATCATTCTTTTTTTTTTCCCCCAACCGAAAAAATCCCCAGCAACTGCTACGAATTAAGCCTACCAAACTCTATAGTGTATAAGCACATTGCATACTTAATTCATGGTTGACTAAAAAGCTGTGGTTAACTCTCAGCAGAACCGTTGGGACATTCCACCAAGAAAGAATGGCAAGCGTTCCTTTTACGTTTATTTGGCAAATTAATTAAGAAAAAAAAAAATTCCTCTCTTTTAAGACTGATGTCAATGTGCAATAGAGGGAGGGAAAGGACATGCGCCCACTGGCAATTTACTGCAGAAAGAAATTATGGCAGGAACAGCAGTGCCAGCTTTGACAAGCCAATCCCTAGCTGCCTCAAAGTATTCAGATTGTACTATGCTAGTTAGAGCTCACTGCGCTAAATCTTTTTTTTTTAATAAAAATTATTTGGCTATTCCTTGTAATATATTAGAAAAATACTCTTTTTCCAAGCTAATTACAAGCCTTGTACACAAGACAACATGACATTTAAAAAAAAAAAAAAATTTAAAGAAATCTTATCCTGCTGTATGCACCTTATGCATCCACTTGATAAATCTGGGTGGTGAACTGGGGAGGGGAAAGTCAGGGAGACGCTTCAGTCTGGCTCCTGCAAAGACTCACATACTTAACCCTACACACAGACTCACAGAAACGCCGGTCGCACACGCAATGCGTCGAGACATGTGTAAGCATCTGGAGGATGGGGACCGCAGGTCAGGAAATGGAAGTGGCGGTTAACATCCTGGCTTCTGCTTTTAAATACCTGTTCAGACTGCTAAATGGAGCTTCCACCGTGGACGCGTATGTTCTCGTGCTCATGTATTATACAGAAAAACAAACAAACAAAGACGATTTTCCATATAACCCACCACTTAATGCAGCATTTCCCCAGAATTGCCATAATAGTGCTTCTGACGTTGCATTGTTAGTAATTCTTTGCATAACGACAATTTTCCTCATGTGGAACCTTAGTGTTTTATTCACAGATCATTACATGGCTAGCTAACGAAGAAGTTCCCTTCTTTTGGGCAGAACTCTGAAAACAGTTTTATTTTTCCAATGTTATTTAGGGAAAGAAGAAAACCCTAAAATTTAAGTTTCCCTTTCAAGTAGTGGTCTGAAATGATTACAGGTAAGGAGAACTACCAGATTCTCGATGGTTATGTGACTATGGTAACTGAGCCTTGCTTTCTGTTCACAGAGCTTTAGGAACAGAGAAATAATTTAAGATGTTTGCTGAAGGAAATGACGATGGACTCTAGAAGAGAAACTGCAGCTTAGATGGCTATTTTGGCTTTGGAAAACAGAACAAAAATCCCAAAGAAAACCAGTGACAGAAATACTGTGTTGTGGTACAAGTTTGTTACTAGCACACCTTCTATACATGCACAATAACTTGACAGCAAGTTAAAGTATCTTCCAAGTGAGATTTCATTCACTACACCACCCCCTTTCTAGAAGTGCCAAAGCTTGCTAACATGTTGATGGTACCACACAAGCGGAGGCAAGACGGACACAACCTGGAGATGTTCTACAATCCACCACCTTTTAAAGCAGTTCTTTTCTCAAACTCACTTTTAACTGAAAAAAATAAAAATAAAATAAACATGTACAAGACAGTCTGTTTTGATTACAGATTAATAATACAAAAGTCTATGCTGTAGGTTAGTTAGTTAGAACACTTGATGAGCAAATCAATGCAGTGTGAGCCCCAGACGATCGAATGTAAAGTGATCCGAACTGGTGGTTTCTGGATGCTGTTGGGCACAGTGGCTGCATCAAAATGAGTGATCTCAATGCTCCAAAACCAACGTGTTCCTTGAACTACAGGAAAAACATAACACTTTGAATGCATCTGTAGTCATCCAGCAGCTTTGTGTTTTCCACCACAGCACCTGCACATGACCCCACAGTGGTAACAAGCCCGAAGCGGCAAGTAACAGCACATACATGGAGCAATGAAAGACAAGGCGATAAGGGCCATCCACCGGAGGCAAAACATTTCATCACTGGTGTCGCACGAGCAAGGATCCGTATAGTCTCCTTCCGGATCGGACATACAGTGATAGAGCATAGTGTCTGCGCACCACATACAGCTCACTCGATGGATGCAAGTCTTGACGCGGTCTGGAGCATCCTGGCATTGACCCCGTTTGTTCTCCTCATGGTTGAACATGTCCCTGCAGTACACGCACCGCGACCTCTCACCATCTTCCTTCCGCCTGGGCTTGAATTTGACAGGTTGAGTCTTTATCACAGCACCCTTGATATCTTCACTCAGGTCAAAGTCCGAGTTGTCTACGTAAGGATAAGTGTATTCGTGTTTTGAGGCCTCGCTTTTGGCAAAACGTACGTAAGAGTCCATGTCATCAGGATCAAAGTTCTTCCCTCGTGCCGGGGCATGGCGATAGTCCTCATATCCAGTCATCCAAATCTTCTCCCGAGGATTGATGCGTACAATCTCCTCATCATCATCTGGGAAGTTGACATGCCGGTAGGATCGCGGTACTGACTGTGGAAACAGGGAGGGAGATGGAAGAAGGAGAGAGGATACATAAGCTCAACTTTTGATATCAGCAATCACTGTCTCCTTGCCTAGTGAAAACTCAGTATTTAAAAGCGTTGTCTTCCCTTCTTTGTATGCCCTTTACTGTGACCCATCATCGTTCCAAGCCTTTGGCTCAGGAATGAGTACAACTACCTACAATGGTCTGTGTGCACATAGTACAACACAACACACTAAATCACAGCATAAACCCTTTTTATTATTTTTGACAATTAGAAGGAATTTAAAGCTAACTAAGGAGGAGAGGGGCAGAAAGGGAGGCACCTCTCAGGCATGTGGGGGGAAAACCAAAGATCAGTCCTAGCTATGGCAGACAGAGCCCTTTAGGTGGCAACACTGGGAAGAAACCTTACTTGTTCTAGATGGTAGTGGTCAGAGCTATAATGGTCGTGAAGGTGCCCACGAGTGCAAATTCTTCGATGTTCGCAGGATGCAGGAGAAGCCAGAGTTCGCACAGGCTGTTCCCTTTTTTGTGAGGAGTTAGAGGAGCTATCTGTAGCATTCTGTTGTAAATAGAAAGAGGAGGGGGGGAAATCGTCACACATTCAGCTGTTATTGCACACATATTAAGAGAGATGTTTTGCCACTCAAAGACTGCGCACACCTGCAGTATCGATGACACCTGATGGCAGGCAGCTTCATAAAGCTACACATAAAACACTTGAAAGAGGCAGATTGGTTGCCAGGCTATAAAAGCTGCCGCCACACACATGGAAAAATAATATGCCATAGCCTACCCATGACATTCACTAAGGCTACTTGTATTGGCTTGGCACGTCATTTGTTATGCTGGGCACTGTGGGATGATGAACATTCACACTTCTCAACGAGCAAAGTTAAACTACGTTATATGATGCAATCGTGTAAGTCATGCTGGCAGACTCAGAGCGAGCATCTGTGCGCCCAGGCTGTACTGTACCCCACTAGTTACCCAGGCTACAAAAATACTGGCAATTTTCTTAACCTACAGGCATCCCACTAAGCCAAAAACTCCTTTATACGTTCATCTGCAATCAGTCACTGAATTCCAGGTCATCACAGGCTACCTGAATTATGGCCTTTCTTTTAAATCCTCTGGGTTTTTTTTCCCCTTGTTCTGTCACCGATCTCTAATGTGCAATGTCACTTCTGTTTTTATACCTCCCAGGCTCTCAGGGACCACCTTCTTGAGGTTAGTAAGTTACATCATTACACAACAACAATCACGAAAGGGTGAAGTATCACACAATAACACACTGTTGCAAATACCCACAGCTTCTTAATATATGTACTCCAGGAGAAGCACATAGTAGGGTACCAACCCTAACCATCCTCTCTCCATAGCTCTGCATTAGTAAAATAGCTTCCATACAATATCTAGACATTCTGTATTTTCCCCACTGATTCTTTTCATAGATTGGTTGGGCTTTTTCATGTTGCCATGAATATCAGAGGGCAGCTATTAAATGCACAAACAGATCAGGAACAGGAGAAAAAGCCTCCATGCACAGAAATCAGAAGAGCTGTTTTAGGCAAGTGCCTAAGAGATTGGTGCTTTGAACTAAGAAAGACATCCACCCCCCTCCATCTAACAAACTGTGCTGCAGCTACAAGGCCAAGGGAAAGGTTTCCATCTGCCACAACTGTTACCTACAGACACAACCTGAAGATCGGAGGGAAGCTGTATCAGTAGTGAGGGAAGACTGGTTTTACCTGAAAAACCTCTCCTTGCCAAAAATGCGCTCTCTAAATATTATTTTCCAATGGATCCTACTAGACACATCTCTTACTCAAAGAACACAAAGATGCTCATTGTGCCGATCTGTTTTTTCTGAAAACAAGGCTCTGCAAGACTGTCCAAAGGTAAGCACACCTTAAAGCTTTACAACATAAAATAGATGTCAAGCCTCTTTGACATGTAAAGCACTTAAAAAGCGCTGAACTCCCAACTTATTTTGCTGAAAGCAAACATACGTATCTGTTTGCAGTGTGATGTAAAGCCAGGCTGGGTTATCTGAGGGGTACAACAAGCAGGATGTGTTCTGAATGGCTGAACCACCCATTAGGAACAGACTTTTAGAGTACATGGGTTTGTTTCTTTTTTTTTTTGACGAGTACTAGAAGCACAACTACTCTTAATATAGTTAACACCACCTCTAAAACACAACTGCAGTCACATTCAGGCTCTTTTTAAGAGCTGATTTAATCACCTCAGTCTTCTTTGTACCTTACTACACAAAGGCACTTCAAATCTGGGGTTTAAACCCTTCAAAGCTGGTTCTTGTGCCTACACCTCCAGGTCCTACAACATCTAGAACAATTTGTGGATGTTTCCGAAGAAAATGAGAAGCTTCTACAGGTATGTTGTAATAACATTAAGGTTCCAGCCTATCTGGAAAACCAGAGCAGAGTCAGGATTTAGTTACAACAGCCGCCTCGTATGACTACCTTTTTGCAGCACTGTATGCGGTGCAGACCCGGATGCTGAGCTGTAATTTAAGCTGCTCAGAACAACAGAATAGGCACACACACCCTGTGGTCTGGGCAGCCATAGTCTGCAGCATGCTCTCAAAGTTAAACTTTGACTGGCATGAACGAGAAAGGAGGCAGGGCCTTAACACGGTGCCACGCCAGACCCTTTCACCTTCACTGGAACTGCGGCCGAGCCCTGCTGGGACAAGCCTTGCATGGATACGCTCCCAAAACATCGTGGGTGCTCGTGGTCAAAATAACGAAGCCTGGGAAAATTCCCCAACTGGAGGAGGTTGTGCATACTGGCCTGCAACCCCCCTCGCCCTCCTAGATGAAAATAAAAATCCCAAACTGGATATAACTGCTAGATAATCTCAGCAGGGCAGCTGGGAGCTATAACCAGCCCTCCGAGCAGTGTGCTATTTGCTGCTGCTCAGGGAAGGCAGCATTTCTGCAACAGGCAATTGGAAAAGAGGCTGTAGTGATTTTTATCTTGCCCGATGCTTATCTACCCTTGCTTTCCTCCACACCTTATTCTCCTTCAGACCTGGCAGAGCAAGTGAGCCTCTCCTCCACATGTGTTGACATGGCTACAAAACCTGTTTTCAGCATACCAGAGAGGCTGTGGGCTCTGGCCTCCGCTTTCACCTTATTAAAAATTGCTACATTTCCATGTTCAATGTCCTCAGATTAGAGAGGCAGCGTGCCAACACAAACACTGACTCTAAGCACCCAGAAAGGGAGAGAGTAAACTACTCAGGACTAGGTCTCTGCTAACTCTTCCGTAAAAGAGTTTGTGCTGCCTCGTGGTTGGTGACATTGAGGGCAACTGGTTGACAAATGCAGTGTCTGCAGGTGTTACCTTGCTGACCAGTGGCTGGCACAAAGCACTGCTGCTTTCCAATAAGTTCCCCCACCAAGATGTCAAAATTCTGTAGAAGAAAAGGCTCTCAACACAGGAATGAATGGTTTGAAGACTGGAAAAAAAGGGTAGAAAATACCTCCCTCTCAAGCAGAAAGTCACCAATGAACCTTATGTGTCTATATACCTGTGCTGGTGAGCACACTCATGGAATGATCCTAAGAGGATGTGAACCGCAAGGTGACACGGTTTTCTGATGAATTTTCAGTCATTTGAGAGAGTAAAAATGAAAGCTGACCCTGAGAACTTGCATAAGAATCTCATAATGCTGAGAGACTGGATGTTAAAAACCGTAATCACCACTACAGTGCAAAGTGACAGAAACACCATGATCCAACATGTACAATGATGCATGCTGAGCTTGCTCTAGCTGGTTAGGAAAGAGGTCTTTGAGTTAAAAGAGGCAGCCCTCTCGCAGTGTCAATTTGGTGGCTCTGCAACAGATGGAAAAAGTGGCAGGAGAAAAAAAAAGCAGCAGCAATCATCATTGTTGTACCTATCCGCTCTGCTTCCCCAGTCTGTATGTGGTTCTGGCCTCCCCACCCCCCTGTGTCAGTAAGGGTATTTCCACCATGGCAAACTCACAGAGCAATGGTGAAGACAATCAAAGATAGGGGATGGCTTCTCAAAAGGACCTAGCTAAATAGCTTGGATCTCCCCAGCCTGGAAGAGAGATGATGGAAGGGTCCATCAAGATGGGAATGGACACTACGGGACCATGACTCCCATGGGAATGAGTCTGATGCAATTATTATTCTGGTGTCCTTCAGAAGAGAAGGATGCATAGCATTCACTGAAATAGATAAGATTAAAAGATAAGGAGGTACTTCTGACAGCAACCATCATTAAAACGCAGTTCAAGGAGCCACATGGAAATCCTCAGATGAAAATACGCGACCAAAGATCAAGGGCATGATGCTCAGGCCCTCAAAAGCCTACTGTTGTCTCAGTACTGCTCCACTGAGACTGAACTTGGACTTGGTGACTGGCAAAACTGAGGCATGTTCTCAAAAGTTACTCTCATCATTAAGGGCCTGGACTATCTCCCCTATCAGGAAAGGCTGAGTGAGCTAGGACTGTTCAGCCTGGAGAAAAGAAGACTAAGGGGGGACCTTATTAATGTTTATAAATATCTTATTTTTATGCAGGGGAAATGGCCAGCCCCTTTTAAGTGGTCTGTGGGGACAGGACTAGGAGCAATGGTTGCAAGTTGGAACACAGGAAGTTCCGCACCAACATGCAGAAGAACTTTTTCACAGTGAGGGTGAGGGAGCCCTGGGACAGGCTGCCCAGGGGTGTGTGGAGTCTCCTCTGGAGACATTCAAGACCTGTCTGGACGCCTACCTGTGCAATATGAGCTAGGGAGCTGCTTTGGCAAGGGGGTTGATCTCTGGAGGTCCCTTCCAACCCCTATGATTCTATGATCTTCAGCCAAGTGTCACTATGCACAAGCAATGGGAAGACTTTGTCAGTGATGGAAGCAGGGAACAGCTTCAGTCCCCCAGAAGACCAGGTCTTGTCTGGAATTTTCACCACCAGCATAGCGGTAAAAACTTTAGGGAGGAATGTGGAGAGAGGAGACACAAGAGGTGTGCTGCAGGTCACCCAAATACAACATACTTGCCTACAGGAATGCATCTAGAAAGGACGTGATCTCCAGAGCCAGGCTATTTCACCGATGGAAGAACACATCCCACTCTATCAAGCCACTGGTCTGTCAGAGAAACACCATCTCCTCTCAAGTCTGTTGAAACCAATCCAGATCCACTATTTGTTTTTGAGGGGAAGCTACTGAAAACATGCCCAGTAGCCACATAAAGAGAAACGAACCCAAACCTAAAGTTGTTGGAACAGGAAGTCCGCTAAAAAACTCTGTTTCAACATGCCCTCAAATGCTCAATTAGAGAAATCTGTGCCGCATGTACCAGAGCTCTGAGATTGCTATGGCCGTTGTGAAGCCTTGTGGTTTCATTGCTTGGATAACAAAATCATTAACCACGGCCATAAGAGTCATTTTATAAAACCCATGCTACACATTTCCTTTTGCAAGTTAAGCTGCACGTATCTGAGCAAGCACACGTACCACATGCTTAATATGGCTGGTTTGAGAACCAACACTGCGCTTCGACATGCAAATGACTTGCACTGTGATTATTAAAAAAAATAGTGTCCCTGTTTCCCCCTCAGACTTCCAGAAGTGACTCATTAAATTAAAAACCCCTAGTCATTAGTAAAGAAGATTATGTTAATCATTTACTGCAGTTTACTTCTCATTGAAATGGATTTGTTACACAAGACTGGCCGGCTACTCAGGTGCCTAAGCAATATTCTGAGATAAGCATCTATCATAAAAACCAATGAGAAAGAGAAGCCGCCTTCTGCTCCGGAACTGGACTGATCACCTTGCCCGCCTCTAATGGTTTTACAGAACAGTCTCACCCTGTGTGATGCAACATCTAAGGGTGACTATGAAAAATAAGAAAGATTCATCTCAAAATGATGAAGCAATACAGTCTGCGGCAGCTTGTCGGAAATCAGCTGCCGGAGGGAAATTATGGGGCTCTGTCACTTGTAACTTCCAGAAGTGCTCTCAGCAGCTAAAGCATTCTCAAGTTTGCTGTCAAGAATAATTGTGGGTCAAGCAAGACAAGATGGTTTTTATCATATCAGACCCCCAACTCCAATGGTTACGTGAGGTGGAGAGGATGAGGGGGAATAGAAGTATCATGATGTTGAACAAGTAGTTTCCCAAGTCCTAAAGGAAACAAAAACCCGTGCCAGCCTGGCCTTTGCAAATCTACAAGCCATCCCACTCTCTATTGACACGCTCTGCTTTGCTCATCTCCCACTGCTGCACAAGCCCACTCACTGTGTCACCTGTACCTGAGGGGGACTGTCAACACGCAGCACAGACATGCAAAACTTGGCGGGGCTCAAAGTCTCTTTTTTACCAAGGCAGCCTTCTGCAACAAAGCTACTCACAGCGGCTCTCGTGTTTGCTTCAGGAAGCCTGGACACGTTAAGGAGGAGCCCATCGCCACCTCATCATGTGAAGAGACATCTCCACCATCCCCATGACAAGAAATCCAAATCCCTCACCAATTCATGAGGATGAGCCCAGAAGAGTGACAGCCAGCAAGCTGCATCCTCCCTGACCCATAGCACGACCATCTCCAGCTGAGAGCTGCTCGATAAGCTCCCTTCGCAGGCTGCCGAAGCCCTTTGTTTGTGTGCTCTGCCCAGGTGCAATCCCTTGGGAGACCCAGCACAAGCCAGTAATTCTTCATTTGGCCCTGCTCATTTGTTGGAATAAGGGAACACACAGCTGTGCTATCAGTATGGAAAGGAAAAATTATAAAAGCAGTCGAAATGGTACAGCAAGTGAGCAGTACTGAGCTAAGCCCTATCTGAAGTTTATCTGCAGAGCCTCCGCTGTTTATGAACTCCACAAAGAGGAAGTCCGAGAGCTATTTTGGACACATAGCAAAGAAACTTCCACCTTTCCAAAGAAATTAAGATAAAATACAGTGTCCCAGAACTCCCTTAGCTTAATCTTGCCAGAACAAGTCCTTCCTTTCCCTCAATCCTTTTTTTTTTTTTTTAAAGCCTGAAGAGATATAGCACTTTTGAATTTAAGAGGGAAAGGAAGAGCAAAAATCCTCATTTTTGTCTCGAAAGACATTTTTCTCTCTATTTAAAGAAATCAGAAAAGGAAACAGCTGACATTTTCCATCCACCTCTACGAGTGCCCCGTATACCCAGGACAGATCACTTAAAAGGCACCTTAATACTGAGATTATCCAAGAGGAAGGTTCAGTGTGAAAAACTCTCAAGATCTGAGACTCCTGTTGTCTCCCGAGTACAATCTTTTCATTTGTCATGGCAAAATACAGCCACGGAAGGAAACACTTTGTCATATTTCTGTTTGTTTCCTATCACTAAAGACAAGACAGAAATTATACCGAAGAAAACCTCATCCATACATTGTGGCAACATTTCTACACTCTCAGCCACTGAGAGCTACTGGAGCAGAAGAGAGTTCACCTCCCTAGCAGAGAGACTGAAAGAAAAACTTCATGTTAGATCACATTCCAGCACGGTTCAAAAACAAACTGGCTGTACACAAGCACTACAATAAGCCCAGATTCAGGTTTTTCTAAAATCAGAACAGGACTGTAACTTCTCCAACATTTGGACTGTTTCCTAGTCACCGCTTACACAAACACCAGTACCGAGTGCAGAAACCTAGGTAGTTTGACCACTACCTTTTTTATTCTTATTTTGAAGTTCTGTGGTTATAGCTGTCAGTGCCAGACAGATGCTGGTGGCTGTGCTGTCTTAAGTCACAAAAACTTACGGAATACTTACAAGGATTTGGTGCACACAATCATCTCCATTAAGGAAATGCTAAACCTGCCTCCGGCATCACCGGTCAGTACTGCATGGACAACAGATGTGGCTTAACAACTCACTTTGAGGGGCAGAAGGGACATACGAGAACCAGACACGGTTCAGTGCTATGGCAAGTGCTCAGATGTGTGAAAGGGGAAACAGTGAGGTTTTCCTGTTTCGGTACCTGCCAGCGATACAAGGAAGCAGGCACATCTCTGAAAAATCAGGTATCTGAGCAGACACAAAGAGAAATGCGGGCAGAAGTCAGAGGACTGGAGATGGTATCCCCTTTTACTTGGATTCAGCTCAGGACTAGAGGCTGCAAGTGGGACCACACAACGTTACTTTCCCACGTGGTACCCTTGGTCTTGCCCTTACGACACTGCTGCACTAGCACACCACTTCAACGGAAGGGAATGCCTTTGCATCAGGCGCACATAAGGGAAAAAACAATGTTACAAAGGGAAAAAACCTCAAACCCCAAGCCCCAGTTATGGGACCTGCTCCCTAGAGAGCACAGCGATCCCAGGGAACAGTGGTTGAGTGGGATGGCTCTGCCTACACACAAGGCCTTTGTGTCCTCGGCAATCTGGAGAGCTTCTCCTTACCAGGGCTCCTACGTTTCCTTCTTCATTCCTGTAACTCCTCCTTGCTGTGGCCCTACTGGATTTCTCCATGCTGAGATGAGCTACACTGCTTCAGTGGGATCTTTCCACCTAAGCCTGGGAACTGTTTAAACCAACCAATTACTTAAAGCCATCTAGGGACAGTGGCAGGCTTTTCCTTTTTGCATAAAGGGCACTGTTAATCTGTTTATGCCTTGGAAATGACATCGTGGTGCAGACACCAGCATTGTTGGGATGACCAGCTGCCCAATATTTGTGTTTGAACGGCTCCGAAGATTAGCAAAGCCTCCCTCCTCTAACGAGTAACATTAGCCACGATACCACAGCTGTCCTCTGCTAAGGCTGACAGACGACCTCCGAGGTCCGTACTGCTGTGGTGAGGTGACAGTCCCGGTTCTCCTTCCCATCAGTCCCATCACTTGCTCTGTGCGCACATTTGGGTGGAGAACCACAGGAATTCAGCCCCAAATAATTTTCTTATCAGCTCCCTGACCCCAGCTGACCACTCAGAGAGGCCTGTATCCTGATGGTAAAGCAGGGGGTGCAGACACGAGGGGTCTAGAGAGGGAGGTGGGCACCAGTTCCTCTTTAAAGTCTTCCAACTTTGACCTTCTTGTCATCAGCATAGCTGCAACTCAACTGGAAAGAGCTGGCTCCTAATTTTAACTTAGCATGTGCTATCCTGGCGAAAAGCTTCTCTTTTGGAAGATGGGTGCAGATGCTAGGAAATAGAGCTCAGCCCAGGGAGGGTGTTAAACACTGGACGTACGCAGGGGATGGAGAGAGCCTGAGCTGCTGCTGAGCGCAGCCGGGAACAGATGGTCCCACATAGCTCACCACTGAATCTCAGCTCTTCTATACACAAGTTTCCAAGTGCAGGGTGGGAAATAACACTGGGGAAGGAGAAAAATGCTAATGAAAAAAGTAGATTAGTTAAGCTAAAAGAATCAGTGCACCTAATCCACCACTAACATCTTTGCTAGGTACAAATTCAACACTTCAACCTCTAAATTCAGCAGCGATCCTTCTATATAATACATCAGGTTACAAACCGAGGGGGGAAAAAGCAGTTAAATGCAAACTTCCCACAGCAGACTGATACGATATTTTAAGAAGTCAGTTAGGGGTCATTTATTCACACAGTTATGAGCATCCACATTATTTTAGTTGGAATTCATCACCAAAATAGAACCCAACAGCTGATGCAAACTTTTAAAATACCCTCTTCACATGCACTGCAAATACGTCAGGCTCTGCTTAAAAACGGTGGTTATTTACTTCTGCCTTTCCTTCTCCCTTTTGCAGACAGAACCAGAGACAGATGAACTGCTTCCTATAATCACTTCTGATTTAATTTTCATAAAATATTTACGAGATACAGGGCAAGCAGACCCTTGGCAAAACACATTAGGCAGGTGAGGGAAGGAAACAGGGCTATTTACATGCAGTTGTTTAGAACGCATTTCTGTACTGGGCAGAGGTCCATTTCTGAGCTCCCTGGACTCTTGTGTTCTGTTGTTAGTCCTCAGTTACTACCAAACACATGCCTGGGGGTGGAGGGAACACCGGTCAGAAGGTTGTTTTGTTTTTCTTTAAAGAGGTGACCGGAGAGGAGCCTGCCACTTAAAAGGAAAATCATTCTTGAAATGTAAAAGCACAATTAATTGTTTAGCTTTACCAAACTCCTCCTTTTCCTTTCCAAACTGTTAAAAAAAAACCCAAAAAAACCCCACAAAACAGTTTCAGAGGATACAACCAAATTATGGTTAGACTAGCAAAACTTGGGTGCACATTTCAAGGAACCCAAATTTTCTGTTTTGCGGGGTTTTTTTTTCCTTTTCTATCTATTACAATGAGACAAGAGATTCAATCCAGATTTGCCAGGGCTTATGACAGCCTCCCTCCCAAAAAGGAGCCTCATGGCTCCGACTTGGCCCCCTTCATACCACCATCAAGACGGATGCTCCAGCTCTTGGCACCAGGAGGCAAAGGTTTTCCCCACTCTGAATTATGCAGAGGCTGGATGCTGGGGCTGTTGTGCACCATGCAGAGATTCTTTAAACCTTCCATGCATGGCGTGGGAAGTTGTCAATCATCACTCTGCCCTCTGCACCTGAGGTTGCCCCTTTTCAACCCTGTTTATACTCTGCATGGGGTCTGCTCCATCTCACCTTCAGGGGCGGTGACCAGGGCTTGAGTGAGACACCCCAAATCCAGCCAGCATCCCTGGTGCTGTCTCCCATGAGCACCCTGAGGCGTAGCATTTTATTCAGATGCAGCAGCCAGAGAGACTGCCGCTTACAAATCTAGGTGCTTGCTGAGAAAGACTTCCTTGGGTTGTACACTAAATAAACGGAAAAGGCCATTTTCTGCCTTAGCTGAATTTTCAAACACTGCACAGGTGAAAGGAAGTACCATATGCTTCAAAGGCTAACTGCAGGGCAGGGATTAAAGGAGGAACCAACGGAAAACTACAGTAATATTTCCAAGTTAAAAGGATGTTACATCTGGCTATAACATCCCCACTGGCACTGCCTCAGTTATCCCACTATCTCCTCGTCTCAACTGAAGCCTGAATCTGGCAGTGGCAACACGAGGGAGGAGAATGCCGTAAACACTGAACCCGGTTCAGCCACGAGTGCAAGAACCACCTTACTTGTACCCCTGGCAGAAGCACAGGTGTGCAGCGAGGCTGCCTTGCAGAGGGCTGTGCATCCACAGCTAGCGGCTGTGCAGCAGAGTTCATTCGGCATGGTGAGTGTTAGTGGGGCGGCGGAGGCTTTTTGCAGCCTGCTTAGCTGATCACTCTTAGTTTCCCTTGAGCCAGCACTTCTGCTTCTCCAGCCCTACAGCAAGCTGGCTCAAGGAGCTAAACCACCGGAAAAGTATTGACTTTCTTTTATGGGGCTAGTTTTTGGTTCACTTCCTTGGGCTGGTGCAGCATGGGGTCAGCCACGGTGGTCAAGAGGAGGGTGGCAGGAGACCCTCACCACTTCACTAGCTCTCAGTAGTACCAAGGCTGAGGATGCATCAGTCGAGCTGTGTCCCTTGGCTGTGGTTTCACACATGGTGCTAAAATAACCTCTGCAACCTCAATTCCTGCTCCCCCATGCCGGCTCCGCTCCCGGCATACTTGGGCTGCAAAAGCAAGGTGGGGAAACCGAGCTGGCTGGAGGATAACTTGGTTTTCATGGGCATCTTGCCTCAAATTAGGTCCCCCTTAAGTAATGCTGAAGAAATGCCCAGGGAACCACAGCCGAACAAAAGCAAGGCCAAATCGGGAAGGCCACAGAGCCAGCCTGTGAGGCTGAGGTAGGCAAAACCACCGCGCTGCAAACAGAAAACGCAGGCTGGACTCGCAAACCCTCCTCCTGGCTGAGGGCAAGGGATCAGAGCAATGCCAGGGGAACAGCAAGGGCCATGGTGGCTGCTTTGGCGGGGGAAGTGCAAAGCCCACCTTCAGGAAGGGGTCCCAGAGACAGCTTTGTCGTCAGCCAGCAATTCCAGCTCCATCTCTGAACACTCACCCCCTGCATCCCCCTTTACTTGAGCTGCTGCTGTTGCCTGTGGGGCCATGTGCTGGTCCAGCTAGGAAACTAATCCAGGTTAAAAAATAATAATAATTTTTTAAAAATTAAAAAAAAATTTTCCCCTTCCATTTTACTGTACATTAAGAAAGGGTGATTTCATCTTGGCCATGTTTTGTTTCTGACACATTTGTGCCTCCAGCACACAAAGGCACTAAAGCATTCAGCTCCAGATGAATTAAAAGGGAACACGCTCACAAACAGCTTCACACTTTAACTCATCACACAGTTTAAGTACATTACTAGATAGCCAAATTATTTTTTCAGAAGACAAACATGCAGCTAGTTGATTGCAAGTGTGAAGCGGTGCTACAACGCTCTCACATCACAAATGAAACTACACTTAGGGAGTCAAGTCACCTTTGGACAAGGAATCTTACAGGCAGGTTTGCTGGCAATGCTTCTTGTCCCAAAGCCTCAGGTGACTGCATATGACAAGAAAACAGGCTTTTTGTAGTCCGAGGAGTGCTTGTATGAATGCAAGTCTGGTTACACCTAACAAAATAATTCAATAGAGTATAAAACTGGAAGAGCCAGGCACACTAAAATATGCCACCACAACATCATCTAAGCACAGAAGAAGGGGAAAATGGGTGTTAAACAAAAAAACCTGACGACACCAACACCCGACCCAAAAAACCCCCACCAACAAACCTCCTTTGAATCACTGGGGCAACCAAACAAAACCCAGTACTGAACTGGTGCACAAATTACAACACTTAGAAGTTCTGGCAAGATACTGCCATAAGGAAACTTCCACCACAGCAGATGATGATGTTTCAGTTTCCTGCAGGATATATCCCAATCTCAGGCACAGGACTGACTGTGTGTGTATGTGGGAATGGTAGAGAGCCAGAGAATACACAGTCTTGAGAGGAAGAATTGTGACAAGAGAAATTGCTTACCCTCAGCAAAGCAGCTCAATACAACCAAGTTGCTACAGTAATTAACTACATAAAAAACCTACATGACAGCAAGGTTGGGAAGTATCTGATGGCAATACAGGTATTTTCTGCTTAGTTAATTTGTTACTGAATGACAGATGTTCCTCGCCTTGTCTTCACAGACACCCTGAACTCCTCAAGGTCTCAGGAGGCTGGTGTTTGCAGGGAAGGGCCTGCTTCCCATATCTGGGCTCCTAACGAGACAACAGAAAGTCCTGTTTTGTGACAGCAAATGCTCTTCTGACTTCTTCAGAGTGCACACAGGTGATCGTGACCGAATTTCCGACTGTTCCCAGGGGGGGCGGTGACTGCCAGACCTCTGGGAAGCACAGCAGTAGCGGCTGGGTGATCCTGACCTTTGCCAGGGACTCGAGTCTGTAGGCTGGGTGCAGTAAAACAAGCAGACTGACAGCTCCGTTTAAAAAAGGGAGGAAAAAAAACCCCACGGAGAAGGTTTTACTATTTTAATGCCTTAGACTGAAATAGTGCCAAAGCAACTGAAGTTCAGCACACTTGGGAATTGTGTTAAACTGCTTATTCCTGATCTCTAGCAGGGAAAAACCTGCTTTGTCCACCAGAGATTGACCCGAAGGCAAAAAAAGAGTTATGATAAATATAACAGAGCAATACATAAACTGTGCAAGACCCTTCCTTCCCCCTTCTTTCTTTTAACAAATGCAAATAAATCTTCCAATCTACCCTACAGTTATCAGTTCCCCTTGGCTCTTCACTTGATTTACATCTCATGAATGTGTTAGGCACGTAAGAAATGATTCTGTGTGCTGCATACCTCCACACCAGCATGGCTTTTGTGTTTCCTGCTGTCCAGGGGACAGGCTGCAGGTGAGGAAGGGTGACCTATAGTCTGAAATATGTAGTAATTGTACCTACAGTTTTGAAGGACTTGGAGAGCAGCTGCCACCTCAGGTCACAGCAGCGACACCTCCGTCTCAGAGACAATGGTATCAAATTATGAGAGTGTGTATACATTTATCTTGTCCGTAGAGAGTAAGGAAACAAAGGGGTTTGTTTCCAGCACGACCTAAACGAAACAAGGGGAGAAACACTTTCCACTTGACTTTCTCAGCTGAAAAACCTCTTTGAGCATTGTTATCCATTCCCACTAAGGGACATGAACTTGTTGTGGGCAGAGTTAATCAGGAAAAAAAAAAAAAGGAATTAAAAAAAAGCTAGCCTTAAAATAGCTGCATCTTCAGGACCTTTCCACTACTTCAGGGGCATCTCTCCTGCCTCCTGACAAAAAAAGCAGAAACAATTCCTCCGAGAAGCTGAGACACCTAATGGGAGGAGGAAAAACCCAATTAAACTATGGATAAACCAATGACTTCAGACTCTGGGACTACCTTGGTAGTATATCTGCTGGAACAAACAAAGCAGATTCACAGTGCTGGAGAGGGAAGAGCGAAAGTCATGTTCAGACGTGAGCAGTGACTGATATATCTGTGTTCACTGACCGAGCGTAGGACAGGATGAAGATGCCCAGAGCACCCTGCACAACCTGAGACGCCCGACTATAAAAGCTATGACTAAATCTCAGTCCAGTTGATTGCTCAGAGCCAGGAATGGGGTTTTTATCTGCTTGTTTTTCTGGTGGTTTTTTTTTCTTTCTTTCTTTTAGGGAGGGATTTGAGCCTGCTGGTTCCTGTGTATTTCCCTCTTCTTGGCAAGTACTTTTTTTTTCCTCTTAAAATCTGAATTAGAATATCTGTGGTTTACAGTGCAAGCCTAAAATCCAGACATCAGAGGATGTGGCTAGCAGCAATGAACCCTTCGGCCGTACATGCAAAGCACAGCTGGCTGCTGAGCAGGAAGAATAACAGAGGTAAGGCCATCTAGTCCTAACCCTGGGACGATCCCCTAATCACTTCACTCAGCCTTACAGAGCAAACAACGTGGATTTGCTCACTGTGACAACTAAAGTGCTGCACCCCAGCACCCCTGTACAGAGTTCTGCTGCTCTAAAAGGCAATTTTTCTTTCTGTCACTTTATCTCAGCCTTAAGAAAATTACATGCTCTTGCTGCTCCTCAGTTCCTGAGAGCAACTTGTGAAAGAAATAGATCTTGCAACTCGGTGCTTCACTACTCTTAGCAACCTCATTTTCCACAGAGGGGTGGGACAGGAGATGCTCCAGAACCACATGGAACTTACAAAACTATTCCAAAGGAATTGGACTGGGTATCTACACGTTAAAGAAAGAGAGCTACAGTGGTTTTTTAAAAGAACCATCTGAACGTGAAACAACCAAGCCAGCAAGAAAAATTAGATTTAGTGTTTATCTAACTAACATAAATCTTATAAATTTTAATAGTGAGGCTGTAACACGCTTGAGGCCCACATGGGAGATGAAAGTAGGGAAAAGGTTTCATGGAAAGGCAGCAGGGAGAAATCTGGTTTTTTAATTAGGAAACCAGAAGAGATGCAAGGGGGACTGTTAACGCTAACATCTGCCACAATCTGGACCTCTACGGCAGAGAATGGGTAATTGTGTCTGTCTCTTCAACTACTGTCAGCAGCATCCAAGCCACATGACAAACTTCCCAACTTGAACATCCCCAAGGCACAGGAATACACGTTCATGCTGAGAAAAAGGCACAAGCAGTGCAACATCGCTCCTAAACACACAACTTCGTGGTGAAAACGTGAGTCTGACAACTTCTACTGGAAGCCTGGGGTGAATCCCAGTGCCAGCACAGAGAACTGGTGTCAGCAAGATCTGCCTATATCACCTTACTGAAGCAGGAGAATATTTTCCCTGTCTTGTAGTTGAGGCACCAAGGCTTTTAGCCAGGAGGCTGTAAGAGAAGTGATGGATCCAGTCTAGGTGTCCTGAAATGCAGCCCTGTAGCTCAGCCCTGCACCTCTAAACCATGCCTGCTCCACCTGCAAAACCTTGCGAGTCTCAGTTTGAACTAAAATGACATTATTTTTAGAAAGACTGATGATTACATGAAGCAGCTACGATTGCAACAGGCGCATCAAACTTCGTAAGGTTGGGGTTTGTTGTGTTCTCCTCAGTGTTCCCCCCTCCAGGAAAGGAATGCAGCGATTTTTAGGTTCACAAACCAGAAATGACGCGGGAGCTGTTGCTCCTCCTGCCAGTGGGAGTCTTGTCTCTAGCACTAAAGCAGGCACAAGGCTGCGGATTTATCTGAAAAACATGAGCAGGGTTTCAGTTGAACTGGGCATAAGGTTTTGGAATGAACACCTCTGCCTTTTCAGATGGGTTGCTGAGAGAGACTGTTTCAGGCACTCTGCAGACTCTGGGAGACTTTTCTTTCCTTGGACTCAACTCATATTTTTCACTTCACGGTCATGCGGGATTATTATCTGTAATTGAATGTAAAAGTGTGGATTAAGGGAAAACTTTTGCACAAGAACCCAATTATAGGGCAAATTCTGTGGCTGAGGAACTGCAGAATATATTCAGTCCTTATTAAACTTTATTTCTGAAATGAATGTTAATTAAAGAAGGCTGAAGGCGCAGGCTGGATGGATGAAGACAAACAGAACAATCTCAGACCGTTGCAAAGACAGTGTTTCCCCCAGCGGAGACAGAACGGATGGCTAGTCTTACTCAGACTGCATCTCTTGAGAGGACGATTTATAACGTACAAGACAGGAGAAATTTATTTGCTAACATATGGAAAACATTTATGGGCTCTATTGAGGATCTGGAATTAAAGAAACACAACTACATATTGTTAAGTCTTCTAAATGGAGATTTCATTTAAGAAATAAGCATATTCCTCTCAAGTCAGTGACATTTCTTTCCATGCACGTCTGCTTTCTGCCCTATTAGGTATGAATTTCAGAGCACAGGTTTGTATCGATTTGCCTCGTTGCTGTAGGTCTGATCCACAGGAAAACGATGAGATGGCAAAGTCCTGTTTTTATAAATATATAACCCATGCTTCAGAGTGATGGGTAGGGAGCAGATACAACAGGGATGGGGCAAGGGGCTGCTGCCCAGGTCATGGTCTTGGCACTGCAAGTTCTACTGATGGGAGCAAAAAAGGCTACCCACAACAACAGAGCTTCCCAAGCAAACGGTCACCTATCCACAACTGCAGAACACTCACCTCCTTAAGCACAAAAAAATGCACCTTCTGGTATAAGAAAATGGTCCTCCATGAAGTCACACAGGATCACAGCTGGAGGGAGAGCTCTTCCTCTGGGGCAAACCTCCCCTTCCCCATGTCAATACCCTGTGGGATGCCCAGAAGGGTTGCATGCTGGCTGATGAGTAACAGAAACAGATGATGTACGACTTTTGCATGCACAAAAATACACACAAAGCCATTGTCCCACGGAGCGATACCGAAGCTGACAGGATTGGGGACAGCCTAAAAGCCCCATGCCAGTCACTATCCAACAGTCAGTGCCTATATGTAACGAGAGTGACTGTTTTAAAACTGGTACCATGACACTGGTGCAAACATCGGTGCTGACGTGCAAGATAAAGCTGGGACCGCCATCTGTAAAGCAGCCTAAGAGATGTTAAAACCTTGGACCCGCTGCAGTTGAACAGATTGAAACATCTTCAAGCAGGGGCAGGACCTCAGGCCAAATATTTGAGGCAGCAGCGACGGCTGGGATTTTCAGAGACGGGTAAATGACTGATTAAATGACTCAATCATGCAGATGCTTTTGAAAATTCTGCCGCACGCAGTTAAGTTTATTCATGCATGTGTGGGAGAGGGGGAGGACTGTGAAGATTTTAATAACTACCTTAGGAAATAAGAAAGAACAAATGTACTTTCTCTTTAAAACACAGTGGGGGGGGAAAAAAAAACCAACCAACAACCCCAAATCACAAATCCAAACCTGAAAAATCCACTTCTGTGGCTGAGGAAAGGGTTTACGGGGAAGTTATGAAGATGTTTTGTGTGCAAGGACGACCAAATGGACTACGATATACAAGTCAAAAAGAAGTGCAAAGAAAGAACGAAACAGAAGGGTAAAAATGTATCACAGCCCTGTGAATTTCTTGCGGTCTAAAACCCTTCCACGCTTCAGGCTGTTATTTCTGGCTTATGCAGACTTCGTAACTCCATCATCAACCAAGATTCCCAGATAAATGGGAAGTGGAGAACTTCAAAGAGTTTAATGACTACAGCAAAAGGAGACACTTCATCCAGAGAAAGGGAAGAAGAAATATTGGGGAAAAAGATGCTCCTACAGCCTTATTTTTGGAATATGACAACACACTGGCCCCGACGCAACAGCTTTACTGACAGAACCGCATGAGCTACTACCATTGGTGAAGTCTCTCTCACAGTCTGGAGAAGACACAACATCCAGAGAATGCTGCCAGGCAGGGCATGACCCAAAGTGTGAACGTGTCTGTCCATCATCCCCCCAGATCCCAAGGTGCCAGCCATGGCTGAATTTTCCCTCCTTTCTAACACTATAAAGTAGCTTGCTCCTCCTTCTCCACCAAGCATCCTACCCATAAATACCTGCACAGTGGGGGGGTTAGTTATCTGTCACCTTCCCAGGGTCACGTAGAGGGGGGAAAAAAAAAAAAGTCTCTTTTCACTTTGAATGCAGGAGGAGTTTGAAAGATTCTGATGTAGCCAGAGCACCAGTCATCCACCTTTCCCAGTGTAATGCAACACTTACTTAAAGGCAACAACTTCTTCCTCCTGCTAAAAAAGCACCCTACAAGTTTAAAAATCAACACTCAAGCTTCTGGAGAAAAAGTCAGGAGCACCCCCAGGTCCCTAAATGCCAGCCAGTTGGATTTTAGTAAAAACATCCTTTCCTGTTTCCACAGGCTACTTTTCACTGCTTCGACACTATTTCCACGGCTAACCCAGTGAGAGCTGGCACACTCTCACTAGAGGCACGTTTTGCTGGTTGCCCCTTTTCTGACAAGCACAGAAGAGCCACACGCACGCCCAGCACGACCAACGTGCCCAGCAGAGCACGGCTCACCCAGCAAATCTGGGGACAAACCAGCAGAAATTGGTAAACCACCCTGGCTCCAGCAGTGCCTCCCCCATGCCTGTCCCATCCCATCGTCTATAAATCACTTCTGGCAGGTAGTTGGGAAGCAGCTGCTAATGATAGTTGTGCTGTGGAGCGCAGGAAGTCACCTTTTAACCCTGCCTGCTGTTGTTTGTCTCCCGGAGCAGTCACAAAAGGACAGATGCAGACAACATGCCAGACGGTGGGAGAATGTGTTTAAAACACAGCAGGGAACCTTCCCTGGTCCCCTTTCAGCAAAACATCACCCTCAAAACCACCTTTTGGTTTCGAACACTTCCCAGTGCCCCTTATCAAAGGGCTTGATGCTGGTCCTCAGTTTTCCCTCATTCACCCTAAAGATGCAGGGAAGCATCCCAAAGATGACACTGAGTTTGCTGCTGCTGTGGATATCCCACCTTCTGTGTCCAGTCCCCACCTGCACTGTGGGATGAGGAGGGGATATATAATCTAACGTGTGCACGGGAGGTCTGTGACTGGAGTGGAATGAAATGACAAAGCATTTGTTGTGAGTGCCCTGTTTTCAGCCCATGGTATATCCATGATCAGATTACTATTTCATTTGACAATTTTTTTTTTCCAAAAAATCTCTTTTAAAGAATGCAAGTCTATCAGGCACAGTAGCTTCTAATTCAGAACAGCTTCAGAACATATTTTAGATATTGCCACAGGGTAAATACAAGCAACTCGCTCCTACTGAAGTCACTGATAGTTAGGTAGGTGGCATGCTACTGTACCTTCCTCCAGCTGTAAAATACTGTTTGAACATTGTACTTTTCATGCACAGGCAAAGCACCTTGAAAGTTCGCTTTTGCTAACAACTGCAATCCAAAAATCTCATTTCCTTGAGTGTGAACCTGAGTAGCAGCCATTTACTCTAGCTTGTGGGAAGCTCAAGGACATAGAGAGGTATTAAGACGTGTGTGTGCCACTCGGACAAAGACAGGAAATCTGGGAGTTATCATTCCCTCCCTTCTCTGCCTGGCAACATCTGCTCTGCCATGCTTTTCACGTGGTGACAGGAGGCTGACAGAATCTCAAGGCTTTACCTTCTGGGGAGGATATACTTCCACCAAACAACACACACCTACTGTCCAAACACGGTGACAGCCGGAAGCTAACCCTGAGGCATGAAAAGAAAAGCCCTTCCCAACCTGGCCATGTACACTGGGGCGTAAAGGAGAATGACCTCAGGTGAGAGGGACTTACAGTGAAGACATCATCATCGCCAACCTCGGCCTCGTTGTGAAGTGTTGATGAGGAAGTTGTAGACCCTAGAAAAAAAAGACCACACAGCTTTTTAAAGACAGCAGTTCTATACAGCTTGTTTTTTATTAGGCTGGTAAACATTTGGATCTTCACAAGTTTTTAATCACTGTAGATCTGTAAGAATGGCTCAAATTAAGAAAGAAAAACCTGTCTATGAGTACCTGGGTTGGAAAGGTAAAATCTGAAAGTGTTTCTTGTCATGCAATTGCATGGCTGCCAATGCTAATTAGCTAGGTTAAAAATAGCAGTTACCATTTCCAATTATGGAAGACTTCATTTCTGAGGAATGGTAAAGCTACGTACTTATCAGTGCTTGAGACTAGATACTCAGCTGTCAAGAAACCATGTATGAGTTATTCTTCACGTATTCCCTAAATTGGAGGGGGGGGGGGAGACTATTTAAAAAAAAAAAACCACCTCACTTTGACAGTGAAGAGCTGGGTTGGGTTGCTTTTTTATTTCTAATTTTGGAAGTTGTTATATATTGTAAAGGTCTTCTCTGTTACCAGCTATTTCTCAGAGAACCACCTTGCTCCACATAAGCAAAGCATTTGAAGGGAGCTGAAAGGAGCAAAGCCATAACAAGAATCAAACACTGGGGTGTGGTTCTCATTAATGACATGGCAGCAGTCTGAAAAAAGTGGGAAATGGTATTAAAAAAATCCCCTTCCTCCAACCCCTTTACTCACCCCTGCATGTATCCCTCTCCAGAGGCACTTAAGAGCCCAGCCAGCACCCCACATTGCAGAAGGGCAGCAGGGAGGGTGGCATATGCCATCGTGGGACTTGGCAGTGAATTTAGGCTGTGGGTAAAAAATAGGGGGGTTGATAATCCCTGTCCCTACTCCTGTCCAAGGACCCCGCTGGCCTCACTCCCCAGGAGGCTGCCCAGGAGGGTGAGTGCAGCAAGATGCTCTGACAGGGGAAATAACCCCAAGTCAAAGCTTTTTCTTTCTTTTCTTTAACATGAACCCACTGTTAGACTGAATTAAGGCCACAGCACATCCCCGACTGAAATAGCTGAACGGTTTGTACCACCTTCATTCTGGAAATTTTTAAAAATAATGTACTTTATGTAACACCATCCGCACCAGCCTCGGCCGCTCTCAGCTGCATCATCCCAACGATGTGCAGAGCTAAGTGTGAAAGCCCACTTAAAACGTTAAGTAATGTGAAAACATTTGTGCTCTCTGCCACAGTAGCTTTGAAAGTAAAAAAATCTACAGAGCTGCATAAGGTTGCTGTGCTTGTGCACAAAACTTCTGTACCTTCTGATGCTACAGGGAACAAGCCACTGGTTAAACATTAATAATAAAGCAGTGACTGCATCAAGTGAAGCTCAGAATGCACACGGTTTGCTGTGATTAATATTACCTCATAAATTTGATCAACTATGTGAACAAAAAGTGAAAGATAAATGAAACCCACCGCCTGATGCTGTGTGTGTGAGCCAGTTATTGTTTTTCATTCAGAAAGCCTTATTTGGAAGTTAAGGAGGAATACATTCATGAGGATCAGCCTGTGCTCTTAATGGGATAAATATAGATTTGCTGATTTTTAAGTATCTGAGATAGAGCAGAACTTGATTTTAAGTACCTCCACTGTAAAATCAATCAGAAAGAGCAGAACAGGGAGTTGCCACGTGCCGACATCTCCAAAACACTACTTAATACAGCTATCAACTCCTCCAAACTTTGCACAATCCCTCGCCACTTACTGAAAACGTTGTTTCTATGACTCAAAATGCCTCCCAGTTTTAGCAAGAAAGCGTAAGGTCTAGCTGTAACTCCTTTACGTTAATGGCACAGGAAAAAGCAAATGAGTAATGAGCTGAGAAGATCCTTCCTCAAACTGATGAGGTATTTACCAGGAAAGAGCCCTTGGGAATTACTTCTCTCCCAGTATCTACCATTCCCACGGCAAAACAAGGACAGGGCATCCACATCTTTAAGCTGTGTTATGGAGCTAGTGTCCTCAAAGGGAATACATAGCCATATGCATTTAAGTTAGTATCCTCAAAAAGCCCAGTACTATCTGTATATAAAAATATCCTGGTCATACCGGGTGAGAAAGAGAAAGGCTTCAGACCACTAAATCCCTCCATAAAGGGGCATGATTATTTAAAAAAAGAAAATAACCCCCATGAAGAATCTAATTTCATTAAAATAAAGTACTACTGAATGATACCTGTATTACCATTGCCTGATTGCAATGAAAAGCAAAAATACTTATCACAACTTCAAAGCAGAGACAATTAAAATGTGGGCTGGGTTTTGTTTTTTCCCCAGAATTTAAAAAACCCAAACCAGCACAACTAAAGTTTTCAAGAACTCCCATTCAACTTAGAGGATGCAGACAAAACTAATTACAGAAAAAAGTGTCAACAAAACAACCAAACTAAAGTTTTATTCAGCTCTAGACAGGAATTCATAGGATGATTTAAGGAAGACTCAGTAAGAGAAGATCTGGCTTCATGTAAAGAGCCTGGGCTGTTTGAGTCACTGTTGCTAATGGGAACCTCAAGCCTATGAAAAAAAGAAGCGACAACAGAGGTGAGGAAGTCTGGACAGCCCAGGCCAGAAAGGCTTGGAAAATGCTTGTACTGAAATCCCTTCTCTCCTTAAGGGATGAGAAAACTCATTTCATAGAAGTAAGCTTGGCGTTGCTCAGCACAGGGTAAGTGCCTGGCTACGCTTGGACATGTGCACAAGAGATGGCCAAGCCCAAGAAATGATTTTAAACCCACCGCTCTTCCCAACCCCTTGACTCAAAGCCCCTTCCTTTCCCACTCTTCCAAGGGTCAAAGTGGCAGCTGCCACCACGGTACCTTCAATGAGGTCCTCAATGGCTTTCCTCACTCCTCTGTCGAAGGCTCTAGCGTCAGCGGGGCTTTGAAAAGTGAGCCCAAACTTTCTGTTGTCAACTTTCCAGTGGTGGAAGGTGGGGTTCGCCTTTGTGTACACCAGGTCCTTCTTCACAAAGCATTCCAGCACCACCTGGGAGGGCACCAGACCCAAAAGAGGAACAAAGTCACTTCTTCCACCCCAAGGACAGAGCCGGCCCCAACCTAAAAGCAAGCCAAGTCACACCTCACATAGGGGAACATCCCTCCCCACCAAACGATGACTAAGAAACATCAGACACTGAAACTGTTCTCACAGCCATAGCACATTCATTTGCTTATGCCTTGAGTAGGTCCTTCCTCAGTATGCCAGGAGCCTGTTTCAGAGCCAATCTGCACAAGTGACAGCTATTCGGGTGCTCAGGTGGAGGGAGAGCGTCTTCCCTCCATTTTGCTCAACAGAAATTTCACCCGCCAGCAGCAGATTTAGGAGGTTCTGTTACACTCCCCCACCCCCCTCCTACCCCAAGCCAGGTACTCATCTCAGGCTTCGCTGAGCCAAAAACCATCTCTAGGGTGATGGCTTAGGAAGAACAGGAATGGCTTCCAAGTCTTCCCATCCCCCAAAGCTACAAATATGGCTCCAAAATACAGTAAATAAAAAAAGCATTCTAAGCAAAATAGTGCTACAACAGCCAGACTGCACATGGAACAGCTTTAAAATGCCCATCTTTCTGAAATCAAGATTACCTCTAGCTCAAACAATGAAGTGGGGGTTTTCCCCCCTTAAAAACTCAGTTTGCAGAGCCTGTGCAGGGAGTGTATCTTTTAGCTAGTCTGTATCTCCACAGGAGTGAGTTTCAGAAGAATCAAATACACAGACACAAGATAAACAGTGACATTGAAAAGGGACCCTGGAAATAGGAAAAAGGCTTTATTGAATTGATTTGTGCAGGAAAGGGAGAGAGCTCCTTTTCAGATAAACAGCTACCAGGAGAAAGCGAGTGCGTCGATTCATAAGAGACAACTTGTCTTCATATTCTCACTCTGCTCCTTCAAGCCTTGAACAGCACGCAGCATAAATAATTCATGGCTGTTTTAAAGGCTTGCACTGCATTACTCAGTACAATGTGACTGGCTTCATGGGTTCTTTACACTCCAATTCACTTCTCACATACCTCTGCCAGGTCTTAGGTAGGGGGAAAAAAACACTCCACAGAACACCAAAAACCTGAAACAACCTAGGCCTTTTCTTGATCATCAAAGGGCTTCTTTGCACATTGATGTTGAAAAGTTACCTGTTCCTTCCAGGTGGCAACATGACAACCTAGATAGCAAAAGATGGCAATTCTAGATGAGGATGGGTTTTGGTTTGTCCAATCTGGTACTAGTTGCACATGTCTGGTTTTTATTTTCAAAAACCCAAACCACCAAAACTCACACAAGAATATAATAGCAATAGATCTGGGATAATTGTCATTGTAAGGAGAGACAAAAGTTGAATTAGATTCTATTACCAGTTTGTCTTTCTGCCTTTCACCATGGATTAGAAATCCACTTCTTCCATTGCCCTCTGGGTACGTGACCTTGCAGACGCCAACTCTACTGAGACCGCCTCCTTCTTGTGGCAACCAGCCCCCACTGGAGTCATCTCGGGTCATAACCACAGCTTTGACTCGCACAATATAGCTGTCACTGCAATGGCAACAAAATAAAAGAAAACCTTTTGTGAGCATCACACAGTCTCATCAGAGTGCTTTTCTTGAAGGCGGTATTCAGACAGCACTGGTCTGGTCCCAACACAAAGTCTATGTCCAGGATGGAAGTCTACCTCCATGCCAGATGGCCTTGATCGCTCAAGCCATCACAGGGAAGAGATCCATCAAACAAGGAAGGAATGAACCCACTGGGTTTCTAGATGCCAACATACAGATCAAACAGCCCATGATCCAGGACACTCTTTCCCCTCATGCTGTTAGGGACAGTGACCAATAGAGTGGGATGAGTCATGCAGCACCCCAAAGCCACCACCCACAGGGGATGCACTGGCACATCAGGTCTGGAAGAACACGCAGAGCTCAAGTAACCCATGAAAAAAAGTCTTTTAAGGTTTTTGTGACCAAATCAGTGAAGTGGGCTTTGGAGGACAACACTGAAATCCCTGTACAACTGGAACACCCTTATGGGCAAAAAAACCCACCAGTGTGGTCCAGCCAGTATCTCAGATGAGCGGAGCTGAGAACCATGTCAGCTCAGGTAACCAGAACCACACCATGTCCCTAAAATAGCTCCACCAGCATTTCAAGGGACTTTCAAAGGTGACATGTCATAACATCACAAGAACCTATTTTGAAAGTAATGAGCGATTTGGGGCTAATCCAGGTGTATCACAGGGGTCAAAAGAGCGCCCCCCCTCCAGCAGAAGGCTTCGCTTCCTCACGCCTCTTCCCACACCCTTTTCACAGAGCAGTTGCTCCAGCATCACCAAGGAAAGGATCATTTGGGAGCAGAAAGGCCACTGCAAGACACAAGCAGAAGCCCCACACCTTACACAGGACATGCATCTGACTCCAGCCTAAAACAGGTCTCGCCTCAAAGCTTCTGAGAAATACCAAAATTAGCTTTGCAGGCCTCACAGGGCTCAGTGCAACCTCTCACATGTTAGACATCAATGAACCCAGCGACTGCTCACGAACAGCACTGATAGCCGTGATGCCCTCACAAAGAGGTCACCACGGCACAGTTAGATGTCAGACATGCAGAACCACAGCACTGTCACCTGCAGAGATGCCAAGACACACACCAGTGCTGCAGGGCCCTCAAACCTGGGCAAAAATGGGAACCAGCATCAACAGGGGCTACAAGAGAGCATGTACGAAGAGAATTGCACAGGAATTGTCCATCTCTAGGCTGTGAAGTAAAAGCTCAACATGGGTAAGTCTCCAGGAGAAGGCCTATTCAGCGTGATTGGCATCCTTTAGGGAAAGGAATTTCTCCTTGAGGAGTGCCCTCTATCCACATGTTCTCCCACCATCCTGAACAACATGAAAAGAGAACCAGCCCTTCCTATCCCAAATTAAAAGCAGTGGTAGCTTTCTCCATCGCGCTCTTGGTAGAACTGTCCCTTGTTTTCAGACATTTTTGCATGCTTTTTATAATCCAGGTGCGAATAGTTGAAGTCTGAGTTCCCTGTTTAATACGACCAGATTTTATTTCCTCCCTAAGCAAGCAGCCTCATGGAAAGCAGTTTTGAGGACAGACCAAGAGAGGCAGCAAGCATCTTCTGGGTAGAGGAGCCTGGGACCAGAAAATGCCTTCCGTGGCCGGACAGATGTCACAAAACACACGCTGTGATTTTCCCATTGCTGCATTTATTTCACAGATAGTCTTAACTTTCTCCCCAGACTCATGCAAGGGGGACAGTAGGCTGGTGCTTCTGGTTTATCCCAAATAGCTTCGAGTGGTTTGCACTGGCTCGTAAAAGGCTTTTCAAAGCATGCTCAGATGTGCGGCCCGTACCACAGCTGACCCACGCAAGGCCTTCACAGAGCCAAGAAACAAAGCTTTTAAGAATATTTCCACACTAAGTCCTTAAAGCAGCATCCCAGGGCAGGAAACGGGGCGAGGCTGTCTATAGAGAGATCCAGTTACCTTTTGATTCTCTAATGAAAAAACATTTCCAGGTTTTACCAGGGGCAGTTTTAGTCTCCTAGCATCCTGACACTCAGAATTAAGTAAAATCCTTCAACTCATTTCCCACTGTACAAAACCTGAGCTGCTTTCACCCAAGACAATTTTTCTTCTGTTCATCTCCCTCTACTTTTCCCATATGGTCCATAAGGACTAGCAATTAACAGATACAGAGCAAAGTGAGCCAACTATGCATTTCTATATAGTCCTCCTCTTCATCAAGGATCCTTTCTGGACTTAAACTTTTAACTCCTCTCATTTCTAGGGAACTCCCATTAAATTTTAAGCTCTCTTCTGATGTTGGAGCTGCTTTGATACCACCTTCCTTCCCATCCTCCCGCAAGTCATCCACACAAACTGCTCTCCTCCTCCTTCCAGGCTTGTGAATTGCCACTGGCAATACAGCTTCCTGTGGGATTTACCAAGCACTTTCATGGCAGCAGTCAGAGCCTTCGGCTGTCCCAAAAGTAACACTGTCTTCAGTTATTTTGCTGCAGGAATTGTCCACATAAAGGAAAATTAAGAAAGCAGCAGCCTCTTGGTACTTTGCAATTTGCACCAGTTATTTGTGCTTTTCTATCACCTCTTGGGTGATTTCTCCAAGCTTGTAATTATCTTTGAATACTAGTGGTTGCCTACACACTAAATTTAGGTCCTCTGACTGCTATCCCTGCCCATTATAATCCCAATTTGATGGGACACAGAACCATATGGTTTTTATTTTCCCATCTCTGCTGATATCATTATATGATATCTTATGACCTCTGCCACCAAGGCCATGGATTTCACCTACATACCCATCAGCTGTGTGTCCACAAGTCACGACTACAAGGGGAAAAGACAGGTGCTTCATTAACAAAAAATGCTGGTTCTACTTTTGAGTGGCTTTTATTATTTTGGAAGTCAGCATCTTTACCCTGGGATGCCTCACACGCTTAGTTCAGGGTCTTGGGAGACCAACAAGAACCGGGACAGGTTTTGGACCAGGCTTTGCAGCTGGCATCTGCCCACATCCAAGATTCCCTCCTGATGTCACAGGGTCAGGGACTAGGGGCCAAGAGAGTGAGGAAACAAGCTAAAATAGCAGGGTTTTGACCCAAGCGGAGTAATCTGGTAATATGCTTTAACAGAAAGTGGACAGACTGATGGTGGGGAATCATTTATTGTCTTTTCAAGAACATGTGGTGGACGACAAGCTTAAAGGAACCCAAACACAAAGGGAGAGATGTTAGTATCTTTCCCCTTTCCTCATTACTCACCACATTTGTCTGTCACCCCCAAATACCCAAGAGAACACCATATAAATTGCACCTCTCCCAACCTGAAGAGCTATCTCCTGCAATATACCAAAGCCAGAAAAGCTAGTTTCCGTTCCCCTACCACAGCAAGACGACCTCCACTCTCCTATTAGAAGAGGAACTTGTCGAGTAGAAGGCTCCACACCTTTGGCAAGGTAAGCAGGGCTCTGGCTCTGTTAATATAATCACTTCACACATTGTCCTATGCCATCAAAAGTCGCCGGTGACATCCCCATCCCCGCTCCAACATCCAACCTACACCAAAGGACTTACGAAAAAAAAAAAAATCAAACAACCCACAAAGACAAGAAAGAAAGAAAAATAGGTGTTGAAGGCTTCTTCAGACTTAACACCTTGGGTTTGTCACTGGATTAGGACTCAGAAGCTGCACAAATTCCCGCTTCCTTCAGTTTTATATGTTGAACTCTCACCTCCCGTTTCTACGAGCAAGCCTCGAATAGGCAATGCTTCTTCCCTTCATGCCAGTGTTGATAAATACTTGGGAGGTACTCAAATATTTCAGGTCCATATAAGGCCCTTGCTTCCTTAGCATAAAAGCTGTTTCTTTTCTTTGCTATTCAGTTTTACACGACTGCACCGAAGCTCTGGCCTGTTGCAAGCACTCAAAATCCTCCGGCAGGATCTGCAAACCCCAGGGGCACGTCAGTGCTGAAACCTCGGTGCACCGAAGCAGCGAGACCATGATGTTCAAGCCGCCCACTGGCACTTTTAGCAGGGCAGCTGCTGTAGTTTGGCTATTCTGGACAAACACTTAATGAGGTACGTGAAAATATTCGGCCCGTTATCGTTAACGAGATACCGATTTCCGCCGAGATTAGATAACGCCAGGCTGTCCTACCGTGAAAAATGAAAGAGCTAAAAAAAAAAAAAAGGGCAACCTGAAGCAGCAGCAGCCTGAGCTCCCCTTTTTTTATTGGCTTCTTAAACTTTAAGACCGCTCTAATTGTCGGGTTTATGGCCTAGGCGCTCCGTGTTTCATGCAAACTATTCTTAATTACGCTCTTAAATGGAATACTTTGCTATCTTAACCCTACAGATTTGTCTTCAGCAGCCTTAAAAGCTTGGGAAGAAAGTATCTGCGGGGATTAGCCAGCTGCATGGCAGCCAGCCAGCGTGTTGCAGGGCTGCTTCAGGGTGCGCGCCCGCCCCACCCTCAGCACAAAACCATGGTGAACCCGGGGAGTAAAGGTGGCGCAGGGAGCCACGTGCTGTTTTTATTGGAAGGGAAAGAGAGCCCTTTAAAAATTATAGCTCGTGGGTGTGCGTATTATCTATTAAAAAAAAGTATATTAAAAAAAAAAAGGAGAGGAGTGCATGTGTAATTGCTGTGCTGAAGGGTGTCAGGAGCTTTCCCGAACATGAAGCGCTGAATGACTGCCTTCCTTCACAGTAACTGAGCAACTGAGCCATGGGTGCACGGCTTAACTTCTATGAAGCATCTGTGCCCAGGAGAAAGGCGATGCTTGAAGTGTGTATTAAAAAAAAAGCCCCTTCCTCCAGCATGCACAAACCGAATTAGGCGCAGCTGACACCATCCAGGGCTGGTACTTAGGGCAATGGCACTGCAGCAAAACCAATGTGTGAGCGGGGGGAGCTCAAACCCAGGACTAAATGGCACATAATTCCTCTGCTAGTTAAGGGTCTAATGTTGCCAGTGCCTCTTAAAAAGGCAAGCAGCTCCCTTCCACTGGACGCTCTTCTTTTCCATTCTGCTTCAACACAGCATCTGTAAATACCATCAGAGACGTCTAAAAAACTTGGGGGTAGGGGAGGGAAATAGTCCAACCCATTATACTTTGCACTTTCCTTTGAGTCACATTTAGCATCTAAATCACACCTTCCATCACTCAGCAATATATTTTCCTATAGCCAGGCTAACTGACTACAACACAAATGTATAAACCTCCACATTAACACAGCGACACAGGAATTCCATGCTTCCCTCCCTTCTCAGCTTCCCAGCTCACAAGGCCAGGAAAGATCCAGGCCTCGGACAGGGAGGTAACTGTATATAATGGTTTTCAAAATCACAGACTGCTGCCTGTAACACATCTGCCTTCCCAGATGCCAGGGACGAGCCAAAAGGACAGCAGAAACATGGCAGATGTTGGACCAATCAGCTCAACTGAACTGCAGATGCCGCAAGCTTAAACGTAACAAGCTACACAGATCCATGCCAATTTAACTTAATGATTACTGGGGAACAGCCTGACTTTGACTGAGCTGGATGTATTTCACGGCGCCTCTACTTTGCCCTCTGTTCTTGCCCCAGCAACTCCCGACAGGCAGAGTTTAAGCCATCGCATTCTGCCCAAGTCATCGCTGGAAACTGCATTGCTGAGATCCTCCCTGGAGTTCAGCCCACAGGCAGAAAAGCAGCTATGTTTTGATGGAAATCATGAAAAACTACTATTTTTGGTGTCCCGCTTTCTTGATCAGATGCTTGGTTCATGAACCTTCTAGCAAGGGTGAAATACCTGCCAACATTTCCTTCTTCAAAACCTCAAGTTCACCCTTTGTCAAAAGAAAACTTCCTAAGTGTATGAAGCCATGACAAAGTTGATATTTTGATACCTTTTAGCCTTCCAGCATGTTTGAAGCTTCTTCATTAAATATCAGCAAGAAAAAACCCAAGCCATGTGCAGCCCTCCAGTCAGAGCCAATGCTGAAACGGAGCCAGGAGAAAACCATGGAGAACTACCTGAAAGTCTTCTTTGCCCTCACCTCTGCATTGCACCAGGAACACAGAACCACTCTATATGTAACCCATCTCTAGTATAACAAATTTGCAACCTGTATTTTTCCTTTTTTTTTTTCTTTTCAATATTGCCAGAATAAAAAGGCATCTGGGAAATTCTGCTTTTTCACCCAGGTCAGAGTAAGGACAAGGCATTTCAGTCTCCACATGCTTCACTCCAGAGATGCTGGACTAGTCCTGCAATGTGCCGGTCCAGGAGCACTACACGTTAAACCAGTCTCAACCTTACAAGCCAATTCTAGGACATTTCTCCCTGTCTCAACAAAATGAGAAAACTTTGTTGACATTTAGTATTTCCTGCCAGCTTCCTTCCAAAACCAGGAGTTTCTTCTTCCAACTCCCCAGTTCACATCTGGCTACTGAACTGAGTGGAGCAGCATGAGTTCAGCTTGTGCACTGACCATGTCACACACACACACAAAGGAGGAAAAAACGTAGTATTAACTCCAAGAACACGGTTAGCTGCAGCAACATGGATGGTGGAAGACGAAAACACTGCCCCAAAGGAAGCACTTGATGTAAGATTTGGAAATCACGAAGTTAGAAGAGATGCACAGTCCTACCTGCGCATCCCATGAAACACCCCAGAGGAGTAGTTTTACACAAAAGTAACTCACTGCTGAGGGTTTTCCTGCCCAAAGCCTTGTCATGACCAGCAAAACAAACCAAACCCAGAAGGATGATCATTCCTATGGACTACGAGGAGCCTGCATGTGACAAGGATGCTCAAGTGCCTTTGACCCTCAAAAATTTGTCTTCCTATATGACACATGGCTTCACACCCGCAGCACAGCTCTAAGAGGCTGGAGCAAACCCAGAGTAGCACCTTTTGACTTTATTTTTCATTCCTTGATGCCTTTCTGGGTCTAGGGTGGCCCCAAAGGCAGAATAAAGACAGGCCAGATCATGGCCAGTGCCCAGCAAGCCTGGGTTTGCTTCCAGCGCTGCAGCCCATCTGAAAAGCTTCCCTAAGAAAGATTAACAGCAGTTTTGTTTTGTTTTTTTCAGGAGGAAAAGGACTTCTCAAAAAACCCAAGACACCTGCAACAATCCAGCCACCCGCCTCCACATCTCCCTTAAACACTGAGGCAACCATGAACAAAGAAACCCTTTCACCAAAATGTTTGTTAAACATCTAAAGCTGAGTTTATGAGAAACAGCTCTATTCTACTTACTGAAATGTGATTTCATAATCCCATAAATATTTCTGATACTTCCAGGACGTACGATGAAAAATTATGTTTTGTATATATTTAGAGATATTTTTCACATAGATTAATACTAATATTTTTATTTAAAAAAAAAATAACACGCACACAAGCATGAGCTGCTGCCACCAGAGTAACTCACAGTGCATTTTTACAGTGCAACATCCCAGCTGATTTGGATCCACCAAACCAAGGGACAAGAGCAATCCTCTACTGCAGATGCGGCCCTCATTCCTTACCATCTGGGGGTGATCCTTAGGGATCTGGTGGGCTCTGGCTGCTATTTGCACAGACATAGGGCTGTGTGGCTTAGCCCTACGTGGGACAAATAAGTTTTTGGCCAGTGTAACCTCTCCTCCAGCACCAGGTTTGCCCAGCAATCCCCCCAGAGTGCCACGTATGTGCACTGTAAACTGGAAAGATGATTTTTAGGGGGAAAAAAGCAGGCCTGTGTACATGCTGATGGGCAAGCTGCGATCCACCTTTTTGAGGGCTAGCCCCAGAATCTAGCTTACTACTCAAACAACATTGAAGTGAAAGTCTACATGCATCAGGGGCAGATTAATTTACTACTCACAAATGTACTGAAGCATTTGTGTAACACACTGTTCAAAACCCACAGCAAGAGTTGCTACAAAAATAACCCAAAAGTTTACTTTTTTCCCCCTCCCTAAAAAGACAGCCACAGCACCACTGGGATGCATGCTAACAACAAAACTTTTAATGAAACCTCTTTAAAAAAAAAATTAAATCACACCAAACCTCTCAATCTCACTGGAGAACTGAACTGCCTTGGGATCAGCCTCCTTGCAGCTCTGCACAGTGGCTTTGTCTGTGATTGCAAACTAATGGTTTGGGGTTTATTTAATAGAAGAAAAAAAACACACACCACCAAACCCCAAACCAATAAAAGCACAGCACCACCACTACCCCTAAAAATCCCTTACTTTTCTTCAAAGTTTTTAATGGATCAATTCTGCAACAGATCATTATAGTTGAACAAGACAGTATGTCTTGGAAAGTTGTAAGAAGCAGCAAAACAAACAAAAAAACCCAACCCAAACCCAGTTTAATAAGATAACACATCTAACTAACTTATCCTGCAGCTCCTGAAGCCACTGTGCAGTACAGGCAGCAGTTACACACTCAAGACTTCCTATTTTCGTGCAAGGCTACAAAATATTAACAGATTTCAAGGAAAGCTAATTAGTATTATCATTTACAGTAATGAGAAATAAAGTTGTTATTGCGTGACAGATGGTATTTGTTTTATATCACATGCAAGATAAGCAAAAAGCACATAAAAGCTTCGCCAAACAGGTAGTTGCATGAGACCTGCATCCTGAATTGATTTTTTTTTCCCCCTCCCTGAAAAGAAGGCACAAGCAAGTTCCTAATTTTTCTCCCACATACACCGACCATAAACACCCTGGTACTGTTGCCAATGAATGGTGACACTAGGAAAACCAAGAATACGACGAGCAAGTAAAGTGACTGTATTCCAGCTTGGGGAGGAGTTTTACCACCCTCCTGATTTCGTGAAGGGAAAGTGGAGATTTGATACCACTTGCCAAAAATTAGGGAGGAACACAATGGAGAAATCTTTCAATTCACCAGACGACGGGATTCCCACATGAGCCTCTTCCCCATCCAATGAGTTCCTCCTGTCACACCAGAAACCGCTGTGGTGCTCATGATGCTGCCAAACGCACCGTCTGGACGAGGCATCCTGTTAGTCCCATATAATTGTGCAGATTAAGTCCCACATTTTGCAGATGAAGCGCTGCATTATATATATATATATAATATATTATATATATATATTATATATATAATATATATTATACATGCAGCCGTATTATATATAGCGTGATAGAGAATAACGCAAGGCGTGCTCATCTTCAGCTACAGAATCAATGGTAACTCTGGCACACAGCAATAATTATGTATGCACACATGCACACACAGAGCATTTCCGAAAAATTCTAACTTTACACAGAAAAAAACCCCCACGGAAATTGCTCACCCTAAGCAATTTGCATTTTCCCCCTACTCTCCTCCATCTTGACGGGTGAAGAATACAACTATATTTATCCCCTGTAAACATCCTCCTTGACACGCACGGTACAGCTACAAAGGGTGGCCTGTGTTTTGAAAAATATAAAGAAAATTAATTCTGTGACTCAATTCCAGCTGAATCTATATCACAAAAGGGGGCAGGGAGTAAGCAGGAAATTGTTGTCTAAATCTAAAGGGGTTTTCTTCTGTTTCCAGGTAAATATATTTATTACAAAAAAATAAACCAAGACATTCTTAACTACATTAAAACAAATATGCATACTGATTTTGCCTTCCACCTTCCTCAACCCCCCAGCCCCAATAAGCATCCATGGAGACGGCCATCAAAGGATGCAGCTTCCCAGGCAGCATCTATTTTCTCCTCGGTATTTAAGAGAGGGTGCATGTCAAACCATTACTTCTGCAAAAAACCTCCACATAAGATTAAAAGAAAGCCTGTGTTTCACAGAAGCCACCGTACAGACCCACTGAGGAATTACATGCTGATGTAGGAGAGATTCAGAAGGGCTGTGCGGGCAGGCGGGGGAGGCGGAGGAAATAAAAAAACCAAACCAACAAAAGAGTAAGTAAAATAAAAAATAAGAAATTATACAGAGCAAGAGCACTAGCGCTTACCTGCTGGGGGATTCCATTTCCTCTACATCTTACACCCTGATCGCCCCGTTTTACCATCATTGCCACCGCCAGCCTCCCCGACCGGCCAGCCTTGGCTGCCCCGCGTCCCAGCTGGCTGCTGCCCAGCGAGCAGCTTCAGCTTCCCCCCTCCATGCGTGATTCAGTCTCCTTGAGGGATGTGCTGCATTGTGCTGGGTGAGTCATCCCAGAGGTATTCTGCATATTACAGCCCCGGCCGGACCATTACTCATTCGCAACATCCTCCCGGGCTCAGAGAGCACAAGCGCACGCACCGACCAAAGATCTCTGCTTCCCCACCCCGGTTATAGGCTGGGGGTGGTGGGGAAATAAAAATTATTACAATACAACTACCATAAACTAATAAGAGGGGGGGTGTTCAGCAGCAGCTGCTGGAGCAAACATGCTGCTGAGAGGTTGCACCAGACTGCCGGGCGCGTCACCCACTCACCCAGGACTGCAAACAGGTCCAAAGTTGAAAGCAGGAGTCATCTCCTCCGGTAACCCCGGCTGCACTTTATTATCCAAAAGCTGCTAACGCAGCACTAGGACCAAGGGTCCAAACAGCTCAACAGGCTTCAGGGAAGCACTCGGCCTCCCGATGCACCTGCCTCCATCGCAGCTTTCCTGGACTTTACTTCCAGCTTGCAACAAGTCCGTATGTATAAGTATCAGCTATAGGTCCCTATATACCATACCACTGCAGGCAGCCCAACCAACTGAAGCACCAGCACAGCCACGTCCCTACTCACAAGCTTTGTTTCGGGTGGCTGGTCTCAAGCACACCCCCCTTGCTGCTCAAAAACTTTCAGAACCGCTTTAACTCCCCTCTCAGACAGTCTGTCCCCCCCACTCAGAGCTCACGATCATCCCTAAATGCCCTCTCATTTTTATTTTTAAAGCAGAAATGTTGCTCAAGAACTGCCTCGGCACCGACAAGAAGAATAAAAATTGTGACACTGGAGCTCTGAATGCAGCTTCTAAAAATACTTGCCTGTTTTCTGAACTAATCTACGCTGAAGATTATTAGGCAGGAGTTGGGAAGAAAGCTAATTTCAGTGTTTCCAGACTTAGCTGCTTCTGCCTTCCTTCAATTCAAACTGTTTTACCCTTGACTTGGGGCAAAAAATCCCTTTTTCCCAGGATGGAGAAGAGTGACTGAAGTGATGATGTCTGGAAAGCATCCTTTAGGAAGCTACATCCTCCTCATTTTACAGCCATAAAAGTCACACACATGCTTGAAAACATCGGGCTTGAGCTCAGTGTTTGCATGGTTCAAGACCAGTGAGGCTTCAATCCAGCCAGTTTGCAGGCACCAGGCTGACAGAGGATGCCAAGGATATCCTGAGTCACCAGGACAGCAGCTTTCCTTTGCTGCTTCTCTCCAGCATCCAGCAAGCACGCATGCAGGTACAGCTACAGGCACCTACTCGCAGCGTGGCTGCATTTTTGTCATGACAACTGAGTCGAGCTCCAGTCCAAAGCCATGCTGAAGGCAACAGGCAGCATTTGAAATGTGTTACAGAGGATCAAGTGACAGCTTCATTTACCAGATTTAAACGTTCAACAGGAAAAAGGTCCTTAATTGCCTGGGCAAAGGGTACCCTGCTTTGGTAGAAGTGCATGTGTGACCACTGCGTAACTCATTAGCCAGTCAGAGCACCATGCTATCTAAGTAATCAAAAGAAGTATTTAAGACCAAATTTTACTTGTACAACCCCACTCCTCCTATCCAGGTGGTGCCAGAATTCGTTGCCTTGCTTTCCTCTTCAAGCACCACAGCTTTATCCCTCAAGTGCTTAACACGGCGCCCATCAGCTCTGTCCTCAGCTGTCTCCAGCACGAAGTCAGCACACAAGTCCAAAGCATCAGCAGCCAGAAAAATCAAATAAAGATGCCCAGCCCTTTTTTTTTTTCCTCTTTTAAGTCCAGTTTCTAAAGTTTTTCTCCCAAGGGATAGAGGAAGATGAAATTAGCCTCCCAGTGTAAGACAAAACCATCTTTGAATAAACCATGTTGTAATCACGTTTTTGAAATAATCTGAGTGGTTACGTGTCCCCAAAGCTGCCCTGTTTCCTCGCCTTCCCCCTGCTCCCCAGCCCAGGCCACCACCGATACTCTTTGAGACTCAAAGGACAACTCAGGGTGAGACGGGCACTGAGCACCCAGGTAAGGGCTGCACACATCGAAAGGGGAGTTTACATGGAAAAGCCGTCACACCGTAACACTTACACATTTTGGTGGGTGCTGTGGGGTAGCTCTGAGCTCATATGGTTGGGTTGAGAGGCTACTTGGGTGGGTATTTTCTGCAAAGTCACCTGTGTGCTGGGAGCTGGAGCCAGTGAAAATGCAGGGCACAGAAGAGCTATGGGTTGCAGAAAGCTCAATCCATATAGATGCAAATAAAGCCCTGGCCTTCCATTCACACGGAAAAGTTCTTCTCTAAGTCAGGAAGAACAAACACCAGCAACTGAGCCAGCCTCAAGCCTGCTCTCAAGCATTTTCTCCCAAAGGATGTGGTTATCAAGTCACTGGATAGTTGTGTGCTTCAATTGAATCAGCAGTTGGGTTTTTGCTTTTGCAAACGTTCTTTAGACTTAAGGCTAAGCTAATAAAACTCAGCTCTGGGGTTGCTGGTGCTGCTGGGCTGCTTTTTTTTTTTTAATTACTGTATTTTCCCCATAAATACTTCTGTGTTCACAGCACACCCATCCGTACTAGCTTGGTGCATATCCTCCAAAGCCTGTGTACATTTCCTAGCAGGGATTAGAGCCGATCTAATATGAGGACATTTTCCCCAGTTTCCAGTGGGATGCACGTTACTACAGGGTTTTGCTCTTAGAAATGTAAAGTAAACACTGAGACTGGAGAGCCAAGGTGGCAGCAGATCTGCTTTCCACTGCTTTCTGGCCAACTACAAGCACGGTTCAAAGAGCTGAGACTGTGGCTGGAGCAAGAGGAGCCCGTTTTTACTGTAGCTGCTGGAACAATTGTGTGATTAGGAGAATGAAATTCAGTCACCTCATCAATGCTGGTCTTAACAGGCTGAGTATCTGCAGCACGACATTGGTGCAGCACACAGGACCAAGCCCTGATGGCTGGTGAATGAGGCAAAAGATGCTTCAGCACATAACTTTGGCACAGCACAGGCTTCCAGCCACCTGCAGCCCCAGTTCTGTACAGCACGCATTGAAATCTGTAACACCTCATTGTCTGGGAACATCAGACAACCTACCTGAGGTGTGTTATTCAAGATATGCTGCAGTAATATTGCCTAAACACTGCTTGCTGTGCTTTGTGAGGGGTAAAGAACGGTGCTCTTCTCTGATATTGTTTGGATCTACAAACAAAAGACTTCATGGACAGGTGAAGCATAGCCTTTTTGTCCAACACTTCAGAGATCCCTTTCATGCACACTGTCATCGCTGCCCACAAAGTTTTCTTGAATGCAGCGATTATTCCAGTCATGTTGCAGGGAAGAGCTGGAAGTACAGCAGAAATAGGAGAAAGAGCAGAAAAGCTGATCCTTAGAAGTGACTTTTTATCACGTGCTTAGTGAATATTCTGGAGCACTGAAACATGCCTCCCAATGTACCACTACCACACTTTCCCTGTTTTCCATGAAAATGGAGCAAGGTTCTCCCATGCTGCACAAAAGCAAGGTACTATTGAAAGTACAGCAGAACAGAGCTTCAGCAGTCGAGGAGTCTGATGGGGGACAAGTGGTCCATGAAGTTCTGGCCATAGCACGGCTCAGTTCTGCTTGTGCATCTCAGTGCAGACCTTAGTCAGAGTTTAAGCACGATGCTATTAAGCATGTTGCTTTCCCAATGCAAATGTACCTCGAGTACTGCAGTAAAACTAAGGAAGGAGGAAAGATGCAGTACTTAATCTCTTGTAGACATCGTCTCATCCAAAACCAAGAAGAATCATCCCTCCCCACGTCGTACTCCCCAGTCAGCTCCAGCAAGCTGCAAGCCACCAGCATGGTAGGAACACATTGCCACTCATGCCTGGCAGCAACCACTCTGCAGCTCAGGGCGCAGGCTGAGAGCCACCATCCCAGCTGGACTATTGCAGACATCCAGATATTTACATACAGTACTATCCCAGGTCCTAGCAAAGGCAAAACCTACTTATAAATCACACAGATTCTAAACAAGCACAGCAAGTCGGAAGCAGCATTTCTTCACCATTTCACACTCTGCAAACCAAGGCAACGCTTTGTACATCAGTTTAAGAAGTCCATCTTCAGGTGACTGGCAGCTTGCAACAACTTTTTGTTTTCTGAGTGTTTTACAGCTTAGGCCTTGGACAGACACGTCATTCTCACAGATGAATGGACCTCTGCACATCTGGACGACAATAAAAACCAACCCCAGCACTGATGGGTATTTCCATCCAGGATGCAGAAAGGTTCTGGATGGAAGCCATGTGGATTTAATTTTCCTGCAGATAGATCAAAGGAAAGCCTCCAGAGCGTCTTACTTGACTCTAAATAAACATCCATGACCAGAAGAGAGGTTACACAAATGACATGCACCAAGATCCTCCATGTCGGAAAAGCCTTGCTCACTTTTCCTCTAATTAAACCCTTCCTCCATAGCTCCTAATTGATACCTGGACAAACAGCTGTAATACACCCCAGGAAATCCAACCCTGTACTTTGCACTCATGTAACGTTGATTCGATCATCACAGGGCAGGCTGTGAACTGTGATTTTCTTGATAAAACAACTGATAAAAAAAGGGCTAGTAAAACCCTGAGAACTTCCTCCTGCTTTTTTCCACACCTAAGTACTTAGCTCAAAGGGTAAGTGCTTTTGATATCCTGCCTCTTCGTGGTTTCCACCTGAATTTGAGTTTTCCTTGCACTAGCATCTCCTGGACCGACCAGATGACAGAGCTCAAACGCCTCTTTCAAGTCACCCACCCGAAGAGCTCCTTGCCTCTATGAGCAAAGACTGATCACTGCCATGAAGGGATTCGTACCTCCGTCCCCTGAGAAAACCAACTGCTCACAACATGGGTTGAGGAGCTTCACTTGGCTGGCTGCTCCTAAATCAAACTGTTGTTTCATTCCAGCTTCAATCGAGATGGTCTCATCTAACAGGCGCTTTACTGCAGTTTATCTACAACTCATCTCAACTGACAACACATCCACAATATTCCTAAGGAAAAAGAAATACTGTTTTCTTTAAAGCTTCAATCTTCTTTTAACTTCTAACTAGTGGTCCCCTTCTGCAGGATAAAACTTTTTTCCTATGCAAATACTCCCAGCCTAACTATAGATACACCTGACCACATATACCCACTTTGTCTTCTTCAGTTTCTTCTTTGGCTTTAAACCGCTCTTGCTGCTCCTCCTGAAGGCTGGCACTGCCTTTAGCAAAGCCCTCACTCAGGACTCAATGCTTCATGCTAAAAGCACCTGCAAAGGCAGCAAGATACAACAGACTGCAGCATGATACGATAAACTTTATCCACCTACATTTCTAAACACACTGAAAGCTTCCACAGAACTGTGTTGACCAGTTCCAAGCTCACAGGCTCAAGGAGATGCTGACTGCACCCGCTCTTAAAACTCCCTTTTTTGCCAGGGGCTGACTTGATGGGACCAGCTCAAATTTTCAGGATCTTTCTGCCTTTCTTCCACATTTTAGTAAAACATTATCTTGCCCTTAAAACATACCTTGCCCAGTTCTTTCTCACTGCTCTTGGGAATAAACTGCTACTTTATAGCCTTAAAGGAAGGCATTTAATGCTTATGAGATACTTGCCTTGATTTTTAGTAGCATGGGAATTTTATTGCTAATTTAGGGTGCCCATCCTCAGAGTCTGCCTCTTTTGCAGCACAGAAACGATACGGGGCAGGTTTCCCCTCCTGCACAGAACATGGCTTCCCTAGCATTAACTTTCTTGACAACATCTGAAAGCACAGCTTTCAGATCACCCCAATCCTACAGCAACTGGAGATTCCTCACCAACACCTTTGCTTTCCTGTGGCCAACAGTGCGCATCTCCCAACCTTGACTTCAGCCTCCCGGCAGCCAGCTTTCCTGTTTACATCTCGGCTGCCGCTTCCCTTGTGAAGCAGTAGGGCTTTGGAAGAAGCACAAACAAACAGGCGTTTCCTCAAGCTGCAGGCACTTGCGTGCTCTCTTCCTACCATCATCCCTCACCCGGTCACAAGTGTCACTCGCATTTAGCAGCCTGTACTTCCTGCGCTCCGTTTTAACAGGCAGATCTTTTGAATGCTAGGAGATACAGCAGTGTGAAGTGCCTACTGAATATACCACTGGCAAGAGCTATTCCGTTGGTGTAGGGCAGAGAAGTCAATTGTGGGGGATTACCTTGTGGTCATCCGATATTCTCATTTTGGTGGGTAACGGTAAGTTGTTCAACATGCTTCACTTCCATGATTTCATGCTATTTCCTTCCAAATAAGTTAATTTTTGGGTACGTCTGCCTCAGGATAGCCAGAGTCTGACTAGCATGCCTGAAGGTGACTAAAGCCTCCTATGACCTTTCCTTTTGGCAGCAAAGACAGTGAAGGAGCTTCTCGTCCCATTCCTGTCAGGGTTCTTGGAGCACTCAGTATCAGCAATCTCAGATCACCTGGGTTTGCCAGGGAACACCAGAATATCAGTGCCCCCACAAGACCGAAAAAAGGTTAAGCTTAGAAAACACCTAGTAACAGCTTATGCAAGTCTACTCCTTTAACAGGCCACACCACACTGATTAAAAACACCAAAAAACTGAACACTGAAGAAAAGTGACATCATCTTCTTGCTGCCGACCCGTAAGAAGCATTTACCTTTTATCTTTGAGCAAAGCCCAGCCTATACCATACACTACCCACCTCCAGTAAATTTTTAAGGTAATGTCTAGGAGGGAGGAAGGAGATACAACCTGATTTTTTTTTCCAAACTTCCCACTTGTTTTTCACCGTCTCAAGCTGTGTGACAACCACTCCACGACTGTTCAGCAGATAATGGAACCACAAGCGTTTATCGCAATCCAAAATGCCTTATTTTTTCCTCCCCTTAAAGCTCAGATTTAACTAGGGGTTTAATTCCTGTTTAGCAAGGACACAGAATCAACAGGAGGTGCGTGCTTATCCTTCAATGCCACAGCTACGAACTTGGTTTTCTTTTTCCTTATGGTGCTTTCATGAAGTTGTAAGTCTCTGGCTTCCTTGCTTTGGATTTACTTGCCTCTGCCACTATGTCCACTAATATCTTGCAGCAGAAGGAATTTTAGGAAGGAAGAGCCCTGGTCTGAAGACAGGTCTCCACTACAGCCATGCAACTGATGGGTAGCTCTGTGCCCAGCACTCCAGAGGGATGTTTTTGTTCCCAGGCAAGTCGGTGGTGGAAGCACAATGTGCCAAGACTGCCCTGCAAGGCCACGATGTTCACTGGAAATTAACATTCAGAGAAAACACTGATGGTGCTTTGACACGTGAAGGGAGAGAAAGAATGCACACGCTGTTCAAAACCAAGTTGAATATGAGCTTTGCTGAACAATTCACACCATGATGGGACATCACAAGTTGTCTGCAAAAAAACTCCAACCAAAACCCAAACCCCAAGCCTTTCTAAGTCTGATCAAGCACTACTTGCAAGGGGCATTCAAAAAATTATTCCTTGAAAGTCCCACAAGCTGCTTCTCTGCCTAGGACGCCTTTTTATTAATGTTAGCACTCAAAGCAGATGCCCAATCCAAGGGACAGCCCTGGAGGACCTTCACCAACATGGTTGAAGACACTGATGCAATGGAGATATTGATACAGACAGCATATGCTGTGAAAACCCAAGGCGGTGCCAGCACAGGCGTTAAGTTATAGGTGGTACAACAGACCCAGCTTCAGTAGATTCAGTGACGGCATCAATGACAGCTCCATCCAAAACAGAACACCAAAAGGAACAGCCAGCTACTTGTCCCAGTCCACTGCTCTCCATTGGAGATGTGTGAATGATGCATACTGTCGGTTCGGAGGTAGAAGGGAGAAATCATATCCTTGCTTCAGCCTGACCAGATGCATTTGGGCTCTAATCAGCCCATGGAGAGCTTGGGAGTTGAGGCCCCATCCACCGCCTGCATGCATGCATGTTTTAGGACTAATATATTTAAATGAACATATTTAATTCATGTCTTTAAAACCTGAGCTGAGATTACCTTAAAGTAACAAGAGTCAGCAGTGTAGTGACTGAAAAGATTGCCTCCTTCCTGTTATGAAGGAGAGTAGTTTTACATTAGATATAAGGAAGAAGGTCTGCCCTATGAGGGTGGTGAGGCCCTGGCACAGGCTGCCCAGAGAAGCTGTGGCTGCCCCATCCCAGGCAGCGTTCAAGGCCAGGCTGGACTGGGCTTTAAGCAACCTGGGCTAGTAAGAGGCGTCCCTGCCCATGGCAGGGAGGTGGGACCAGATGATTTTTCAGGTCCCTTCCAACCCAAATCAATCTGTGATTCTATGATTATAACAAGGCAAAGCAAGAGCTAGGTGTAGAAATCAGGCAGTTGTCTGCTGACTCACAGCCAACACTCACCTTGCTAATAAATTAGGTGGAAATCCATGACTGTCTTGAAACAAGCTCTAGATGTGGCAGCATCTCTCTTCAGAAATCTAGGTAACTTAAACAGGAGACCTGCAGATGCACTTAGAACCAAATAAATGAAGTTTAGCTGAAGTTACGCTTTGCCAAAACCAACATAAAGACAGTGACCTCTGGAATTTGGGGCTACTTGCAGATGTCCTAAAGGATGCCATCAACCAAGTCATACAAAAGGTGCTTTAACCCCTGGCAGCGATTCATCTAGCTATTTTTTCTAGCAAAAAGCCTTATTACTGAGGCAGAGTTTCCTATTATTTGCAGAAAAATTCAGAAGAGAACAAGTAGATACTAATTTGCTAAAGAGACAGATAAACATGTACAGGAAATACTTCTATGAAGGTCCTGATCCTCTGAAGATTAATAATCTACAGTACTGGAGACAAAACCATGACACTGAGGAAATAAGCAAACTATAAAAACAGGAAGAAGTGGAAGTTTATTTTTTTTTATGTTATTTTGAGGGAATATTTGTTTTTCTGAAGCTTAAGATACCAGCAAAAGCCTCCATCTGCAGATCACACTATTCTCTATACAAAAGCAGCTGCTGAGTTTCCTCACCCAGGTCCCCAGAGCTGGCAATCCGGGGAGCCCATCCTGCACCTTACAGAATAGCTGCCTCCCTAGCCAACATTGTTAGTCAGTTTTCACCTCATTTAAAGTCATCACTAGTCACAGAAAAGCTTGTCCCTGAGTGGACAATGTTCTGTAGACGATACCCATAAATCAAGTTCTGTTGTTGCATTTCCCCCCTCCCCCCCAACCAGAGGACAAAGGCATATATACCTCCAGATACGTATTTTGACAAATTTACTGTAATATTCTTCCATATTACTTGTTGGAAGCGTTTTGCCACAAACAGAAATTATCAAGAAAAGCTGTTCTGGACTCTCCTGCCTTGGTTTTTGTTCTGGTGAATGTAAAGCTACCACTGCCATCAATGACAGCCCCTCCAAGGATGCAGAGGGGATATGCTGAAGCCAACCACCACTTGTGCTGCGACCTGGTGACACAGCTATTTTTGGACCACCACAAGTCACTTAAGCTGAGCAGACACAACCACCTTGTCTGGCAGCATTAACCTTTTCTTGAATCTCAAGCATCCCACACTAGACTATGGTGGCATCGCAAGGAGCTCTCAGACTCATGTCATGTCATGTACATAAGCTGTCTTAATTAGGTTAGTCAGGCTGAAGCACAGCACTGCCCAGGGGTCTTCTGCTATCAAAGGTGGTGGGGAGAGTAGGGGACAGTGACACCACATCAATTTATCCTCACTCAGGAACTTTTTGAAGTGACTTCTCCACCTCGTTCTTGCAAAAGCCTGCACAAAATCCAGATCACTCTCACTGCAACCAAAGCTACAGAGATCTGCTGTACGCCACTCTAAGAACTGAATTAGGCTCAAGATTCTCTGCAGAGTTCCCAGCCACAATTACAGAAATGGAGTTTGACTTAAAAAAGAAATTATTTAAGGATTTATGTTTCCAAAATGTTATTGTCATTTTGCTCTTCAGTACTGTGTACTACTGAGTTATTTTTGTCCACTAGAAGTGTTCCCTTTGAAGCATTCATTGCTTAGGAAATATAATTAAATTTCCAAAATAGTTAGCAGATGTTAGTTAACTATGGAGGACAATGACCTACATTAATAAGAAATAATCCCGTGCAGTACTATCAACCTAGCTTTCCACTTGGGTTTGGCCTCTGCCACAAGTGCACTGAAGAACTACATGTTATTTTTATGCTTACTGTATGGCACATTTGAATAGACATTTATATATCTCAATATTTTATCAAATACTAAACATCTGCTGTTTGTGTGACACAGACTATACCAAGCCACAGGTTTTCTGATTTTGTGCATGTCAACCAGGACAACGACCTATGGCAACAGCAGCACGGTCAATTAAACAGCAGTAAAATCAGAGAAGCAACGTTAGGACTCTGAAACAGCTTAAAATTTCACTTCACCCAAGTTATTCCTGTCTAGAGAAATGCCAATGCTGCTCCAGTGCTGCAGAGCGCATCGATACGCTCCTCGAGGACAACGGACATGCAAAGGTGTGTGCTCAAAACCCCACCTGAGCCAGCCAGGCTAGCCAGTGGGCACCTGCCTTGTGCCAATTCACATTCCCTTCTCAAAAGAGTACTTACATGAAAATCCTGCCAAATTGCAGTACATCCAAGTATCCCAGCTGTTAATCTCTCCTAATTTTTGCCTTGTTTCCCCTGCATGCTACTATACCAAGGTTTCACGTGACAAAGTGTTTTACACCATCTCTCAGCTCCTCCTGTTAACTGATAGTATTGATGCGAGTTGTTTAATTACCAATTACAAGCAGAAATTGGAATAACCACAACAGACACAGGCAGAGACCCCACATGCTGGCTTCTTGGAAATCTCTATCAAGAGCCCTATCAAAGTTCACCATCTCTGACTAATTAAGTACTTGAGGGGACAGTGAAGCTGCACCCATATACAGTGTGTGCCAAGGTTCCTCATGCTTCACACCCTGACACGTCACCCAGAAGTGTTGTTTCAATCCTGAAACAACATGCAGATATTCTGGCTTCACCCTTCTTTGCTATAGGTGAAGATGAAAGAACGAGATACCAAAATCACAGGCAGTACTTCCAACAAAAACACCAAACTTTGACTCCTGCCATCAAGGCGGTTCATCAAGTGTGAGCCAATTAGCAAAATACAACAGTCTAGTTTTCTCCATAGTCCGCCATAAACATCCAAGAGATGCTTCCAGAAAAGCCCCTTTCTTCTAAGCATATAAAATTAGCATGAAGTAAAACAAAAAGCAGAAGAAAATGATGGGTGCCTTGACCAGGGAAGCTCTCTGAACTTTGGCAGCCTTGGTAACAGAGCATGCGGTGCTGGAGGACAGCTGTAAGCCAGCTGATGCTCAAAGTGTCCGACATCTCTTCTGGGGCATCTCATGGCTTCTTGGCTTGCCACAGCCCTGGCTGCACAGGGCGTTTTTCATTTCCATTAAATCAGCCAGCGTTTGAGGTCCACGGGCATTTCAGCAAGTCAGAGACACATGCCAGTGACATCAGAAATAAAATATGAAATAATAATTAAAAAGAAAACCAAGCAGCTTAGAAAGTTTCCATAGTATTTACAGTCTGTGGACTTTCCTGCCAGCCAAGGTAGCAACGGGAAAGGCTGGGGTCTGGTGCCAGGGACCCTAGACACCCATCATGCCTACAATGACCAGCTGTTGTCAGTATGAAGGATGGTACGGGGACTATTCCAAAAATCCTGCTCCTGGATAGCACTCGGAACTTCCTCGTGATCCTCTGCCAAGCAAGTGGCATTGCAAGCTCAAAGTGGCTCCTCACTTGCTTTCCTGAAATGCTGCTGTGGAAGGGGTAAGGGGGCCGCTCTGACGAGCCCCGCCGTGCCCACGCCATTTCCAAGCAGCAGATTTTAACAGCTTTAACCTGCAGCTGGCAGGGCCACAGCCGCATCCACGGGCTGCCACTCAGACCTGCAGCACTCCATGTTTCTTCTTTGATATGGAGTAATTTTTGCTCGGTGCCCCAGTGCTTGTTCAGGCAGGCCTTCTGTTCACCTGGGGCAAGCATGCTCTTCAAGCTTAATTAGGTCATATCCTAGGCTCAAGCATTTAATAGTTAATTCATACATCATGCCAACCTATGGTGTCCTCTGCATGTCTCTCATGCTTCACGTTGTGGAAGTCCAAGGGTGGGAGAAAAACTTGGGGTGGGGAGAAGGTTTAATTTTAGCCAAAATGAGGAACATGTTCTGCATGCTGCCTAGCTGAGGGAACAAAATAAAATCAAAATCTACTCTGCAACAATCCTGCTCTCTGGCATGGGCAGACTAATACATGCATGATCCATAATGTTGAGGAGCACTACAAGGCAAAAGTCATTCACAAAACTAGAGATACAGCCAGATACTAAGCCAAGCTACACAACAGGGGGAGGACAACCTGGAAGCCACCAAGGCATGTGTGCACTGACAGGCTGAAGGAGTCTACTGCAAACCTATCCTTGAACTGCTGTCAAAGGTAGTGCCTCAGAGAGGCTGTTGGCTGTGCTCAGGCAGGAGACTGCATCTTCAAGTTACCTCTCTGGCTCCAAACATACAGGAAATACTTTCCTGAACAGGTTTCTTGCAAACTTACATATCACCCCTTGCCAGGTTGTTGTGTGTTTTTGTACAAAAACCCACAAAGACCAAACCTCAGAGAGACATTTCCCACGTCTTCCTGCAGACATTTGATCGGAGGGAGGACACTAACCACCTTCTGACCTTTATTTAGAACAAGGTACTCTTGACAAAATTAAGGCTAACCTTCAGAGGTAAGTTACCACATACAGCAAATATCTTCCTTAAGCACAGAAGAGGTTAGAATATTTAGCATTTTAAGTAGATCACATAAATGACAAAGCCACATTCCTGCAAAATAGAGAAGTTCCTTTATTCATGATGTTCCAAAATAAAATGAGTATAGAGACTGGGTTTTTAGCTTCTTTGGTATTTCCTTCCCCATATTTAAAGGCTACAGTTTTCACAGGAAGTTAAATATAAAACAGCAAGAACATGCACAAACCTTTCAACTTCTTTTACTCAAGCAAAGAAACTCTTGCACAGCAGCACTCAGGTTCCCTGCAATGCAGCACCTCCCAACGAGCCACATTTTCCTTCTCTCCCATCTTGAGTTTTCTCTGGGTATTAAAAATTTACCTTTCCTATCAAGGGAGTTTCTATATCCTCCTTATGAATTATATGGCAAGAAATGCCCAAACCAGGTGCTTAACTGGTTTTACACAGTTCAGGGATCAGCAGAGGTTTCTCACTGACAGAAGTCAGACGCAGAAGTAGAGGAAAGGGGCTGAACATTGATTCCTTCCACCTAAGGAAACAACAGCTTAAGCTAGAAGAGCGGTTGGACATTAAGTGTTGGGAGCCTCTTTCAATTAAAGAACTTGCAAACCCCATAGTGTCCCCCTCAGGCTACTTTGCAGTCACTCAGTGAAACCTCGTGCTTCTCACCGCTTCATGGAAGGAAAGAGAATTGGGTTTTCCTCTGCAAACATCGTAGCAAGTCAGCACTGCCAACCAAATGCATACAGCTGCTGCTGTTGTACCTCTGGAGTCACCCCAAGCTGCACATCTGGGTCACGCCAAGAGCGCAAGGCAGTGAGGATGAGCCTGAGCTAGCAGTTGGGTTGAAGCTGACAGCAGGTCCCCAGCTACCCTACCATGCTGCTGGGAATCTGGATCCTACCAGAAGCCAGAAACTCAGACATGGTTCTAGGCTTAACGAGTAAGAAAACAAGCCAGGTGCTCTGTACCTGACAGGAAACACACATCCAGACAATAAGCCAATGAAGACACACAACATCTGACACTGAGAGTCACACTCTGCAAACACCATGAAGGTTCACTGCCACTGATCAAAGAAAAACAGTCACCACCTTCGCCTGCCCAGGTTCACATCATGATAGCTTAACAGAACCACAAACCGGCAATTATCAGTACAAAACCCATTAATATGTTTTCTGCTGACCCACTGCCAGTTAAGGTCACAAATTTCTCTGCCACCCCATCCTTCCCTTCTCTCCCCACCACCCCCCGTTTACACGTAGGGATCATAGAACTGTAGGGGTTGGAAGGGACCTCAAGAGATCATCAGGTCCAACCCCCCTGCCAAAGCAGCTCCCTAGGACATATCACTCAGATAGGCATCCAGATGGGTCTTGAATATCTCCAGAGAAGGAGACTCCACACCCCCCTGGGCAGCCTGTCCCAGGGCTCCCTCACCCTCACTGGGGAAAAGTTCCTCCCCATGTTGGTGCAGAACTTCCTGCACTCCAACTTGCAGCCATTGCCCCTTGTCCTACCCCCACAGACCACTGAAAAGGGGCTGGCTGATTCCCCCTGCATCCCCTACTTAAGATAATTATAGACTTTAATTAGGTCCCCCCTTAGTCTTCTCTTCTCAAGGCTGAAGAGTCCCAACTTACTCAGCCTGTCCTCATAGGGGAGATGCTCCAGGCCCCTAATCATCTTCGTAGCCCTATGTTAACTTCCACACACACTACAGAAAACCCAGCACTAGCCGCACTCACAAGCGACGTTAGCTATTTACCAAGTATTTTTTAATGCATCCTAACATTTGAACTGTCACTTTCATACAAAGATGAGAGAGGATGTGAAAGATCTCTGATTCTCAGTTCAAAGCTGAAGGACAGTTAACGTTAACCATCTGAAGATGCAACCTCTTCCAGGCACAAGCACGTTCCCTGCAACCACCACCAGCAGCTCTCAGCTAGACCCCTGGCAGTCTACCGAGTCCTTTACAGCATTAACTGCAACAAATAACATACGTTATATATTGCCTTCTACTGTTCCACTGATGACCCATCAGATAAAACAGATCCAGAAGCTCCTGGCAAAGCATCCATGTTTTTCCACCCTCGCTTACAGGGCAGGGGTTGCTTTTTTGTTGGACCAACACTGCTTTATGTGTCTATAGCACAAGTAGGTAGCCTGAGCTTGACACCAATGACCCAAGGTGGATGACCATCTGGAGAAAGTCTAACTGGGATTGCTCATTTCTAGTCCCACCTCTACCACTCATACCACAAGCACAGAAACTAGAGCAACTTTTTCCTTCTGAAAACACGTACAGGAAAGTACTACTTGCAGTAGGGTACTAGACTCATGTACAACCACAACCAAAAGCTCTGGTGAAAAACTGTTTCTCCTAACCCTGCAGCAGTGAGGAAGCAGAAGAGGTAAAGTCTAGTACCATTTAACAATTTTTTTCTTGATACAGAGCTTACACAGTGGGTATGTGTTTTACTGAAATCTCAACACTTAACTGCTGGAACACAGGAGACATTTTCCTCTGTACCATCTCATCCCAAGACAACACATGAGCCTTAGACACCACTGTAACCCAAAGAGAAGTGATCTGCAAAAGCACCCTGTGATTTTTTTGCTTAAATCACTACAGAATTTGGAGTGCATTTTGCCCAACAGATGCAGAACCAAGCTGCAAGTGCTCTCCTGCTCACTCCCCTCTGGTTTTCTTTCTTTAAGTCAGCACTGAGAAGCCAAATTAAGCTTCTGACTCTCAGCTTCTTTAATCACATGAGTTACTGTGACAACTCCAGAAGTTTATATATTTTCTTTTCAAAACATGAATGGGAAAGTGTACACAAACAGCCTTCTTTCTCCATCCCTTCCTTCCCATAAGGAGGGGTGTTTGTTTTTTTAATTCGACCTTATGAAAGGTTGGGGAAGCTATTCCACCAATACTCTGATAAAGGTAGCCCACGCTTCCTCAGAGATATAGTAAAGGGAAGGAGGGGAAAAAAAAACCCAACCCCAAAACAGCCAACTAACAAAACACCCAAACACCCCCACCAGCAACAAAGCTGCTAGAAATGTTTTTTCATTACTTCTGTACAGAACAGGAAATGATATCAACAAATTAACCCAGTTTACACTTCACCATGAGCTCTCCTGAACAAGAGAGCACGGAGATATGCTGGTGCAGAGGCACTAACCACAGCAGCATTTCAGCGCTCAGCAGCCAGCTCCCCCAACCTCCCCCCAAAAATACCTCAGAAGGGGTTTTTTGTGTTTCAATCTATGGATCTTCAAGATCATCATTTCTGAAATAGTCCACATGGCTGTTAAATTTAGGGAAGAGTTGTCTTTGTTTTCGGGGGGGGGGGGGGGGGGGGGGGGAGGGGGGCAGAGGGACAACAACACACATACAACACTTTTCTGCACACCCTGGAAATTTATTTCAGGAATCTGGTTTAAAAGCATGCATGCAGAACCAAAACAAATGAGTGGTTGGTGCAGACCTCATTAAGCTGTAATTTTTTTTTCATTCGTAGGCTGTGATTTCAAAAGGCTTCTTAGCCACTCACTGGGGGAGGACTGGCACGGCTGAGGTCAGCAGCCACACCAACCTCCATATCCAAAAACTGGGAGACCCCAGCTAGATCCTGGCCTCTGGGTCCACAGGCATTTCTGTGACCTAATAATAAAGCTGGGAGAGATGCAAGGAGATTTTTTTAATGTGCAAACATGGGAGAGAAGTTGGGTAAAAACATCACTGTACTGCAAGCACACCTATTTTAACACCATCCAGCCCAACATCATGCAACATGGCCACAGGGATCCCACAACCAAGAAACTCTTCAATTCCAGTTCAATCCAAGGCATTAAAATAAGACTAATTTCTGCTTCCCCTTTACCTGCTGCCTGTAATAATTTCTAAGCGTGCCACACACATGTAAGCACAACTTCTAGGTGGCCAAAGGACCCCCACATGCACACATCAAGTCAAATGGATAAAACTCCCCACTCTCCTCCTGCCTCTGCCCATCCACACCAAGCCATGCCACTCCATGTCTGGAAGGATTTTAACCAAACACAGTCACTTACCCAGGTGCACTGACCTGGGAAGGTTTAAGACTTCTGGGTGAGGGCAAGGGAGGCACAGACTTTTGAATAAATGATAAAAGCACAGTCAGACCTGACAAACAGCTCAACAAGGAAAAAAGTTGGTATTTATCACAGAACTCATTTCAGGAACTACTGTAAAAAGGCACATCACTGACCCGATAAGATCTTCCAAAAACTGCTTAGCAGAGTTTATGTATACATAGGCATAGGGGGAAACGGTTTATTTGGGCTCTAAGGTTCTTCCTGTAGGATGCAGTGTTTATAGAGGGTATTTCTAGAACTTCCTGAGTGCATTTGTGAGACCGTGCTCTCCGTACGCCTCCAGATCCTCTCCACACCAGCCTGCCTGTCCACAACATTTATACCCAGGGCCTCAGAAGCACAGAGGCTGTATATCTTGGGCTCAGCAGGACCAAGCTCCGAGTCACTACAGTGTATAAAACACAGGAAAAATCACAGCTCTTCTTGATGTGTTTTTTTTCCCCCTGAAAAATACCGCAAATTATCTGTGACTGTAACACAAAATTGTTTGGGTCTTCAAAAATGCATTTAGTCCCCTTTCTCCTCCTCTCCTATCACTCCTCATTTGTTTTTTTTATTTGTTGTTTTTAACAAGCTAGTTAACTCTCTACATTTCTTTTGGACAACAAGCAGAACCTCATTTTCAGCATTGTTTAGTAACTTTTCTAGCCACCCCACATTCAGGCTCTCATGCAGTATACCCAAATGCTAAATACTGGTAGGAAAAAAAACCAAACCCAACAATCAAGCCCCAAAAAATAAAACAGGAAATTTTTCTCTTAAGCAGCTCTAGTGGTTTAGTTGTACTGCAATCTTTTATTCTTGTTTTGAAACAGACAAGCAGCTCTGCAGTACGTTTTTCCCCTAGTTCAACTAAACATCAGATGCCTTTTTAAAAACACAAGGTCATTGAAGCAACGCAAGCATTGGAATCACGATTTTACAAACCCCTCTAACATTTCCTAACCTTTCTATCTGCACATCCACCCAACTGTACACACACAGTAACATGTAAAGCAACAATGGGCTGCAACCAGCTTAACACCTCCCATGCCAAGTTTCAGTCGAGGATGAATTACGTTGGCAGTGCTGTAAATCTCCAGTGATAAAGTTTTTTGCTGTAATTTCACCAGTATTTAAAAAAAATAAAAGCACAAGCGTGCTCTGCTGAAATATCAGTGGCTTTTCTGTAATTTATATTCACGTGCTTTAAAAACATGGAGTGTCATGAGCTCTGAAATACAGGGATTTACGCTGTGGTCTAACAGGGATGGCTGGACCCTGGCTCTCCATCCCCACCAAGGCACTGGGGGGGCTTTAACAGCAGTTAAAAAATAAAAATTAAATAATAAAAAGAAAAAAAAAATCCGTACTAAGGAATTGTGCACCTTGGATTTTAGGAAACATGATCAGATAAGGCAGCTCTATTGCCAATACTGTGCAGAAGATGGTAGAAGGCAGGTCTAGCCCCCACTTTCAGCAGCGTGCTCTCCCACACAGCTCCTAAAGAGCCAACCTGGCAGCTGAGGAGGGTGCATCACTCGGTTTGCCGACACTGCAAGGACCCATCGTACTCGGCATCTAAGGCAAAATAAAAGACACCTGGCTCCCCATTGTGCTGCTGGACTTCTGCCCCTGCCCCCCCACCCATGCAGTACAGACAAAAGATGGAGAGATGGAAAGGTCTGAGGGCTAAAGGAACCGCACTATCGAACAAAACCGAAGTTCAACAGCTGGAAAAACTTGAAGCGTGCTTTGAATTAGCTGGGGTGATACTTTCTGATCTCTATGTAATTTTTAAGAGCCAGACTGTTTGTAAATAACCTGCAACCCCAGCCCCAGCCCTGCAGCAGCAGCCAAGTCTACTCGCCAGCTCCGCTCTGCCTTCCAGCAACTCGTTACGGCATCCCTTTGATTCCTGGAAAATAAAAGCACCAAACCCCTAGCTCTCCAGTATGAACACCTGGATGCTTTTTCTTTTTTCAGCTCTCAGAGATCTTGTAAAGACCCCACAAACCACCATCCCGGTGGTACCCTCCTGCTGCCCTAACCAAGAGATGGGGTGATGGGCTGCAGGGGGGGAAGGATGCATGTGATGAGGCACTCGAGATGCTGCTTGCTACCGGGGCATGAACCCAGCTATTCTATTCACACACACTCCCTTTGCCTCATTTCGTCTCAACTAGAGGCAAAGCACACGCTCCCTTATATGCCGCAACTTGAAGCGTTAGTAACCTTGTATCAGCTCGGGGGCATACCTTTCCACTGGTAAAACCACGCACACAGCCAGCCTGCCTTCCAAGCACTTAAAAAACCCAGACGGGAGTGTTTGGACATGTCAGCGGAAGAAATGCAGCAAGTGGAGGCGAGCTGAGCTCTCCACCGCTGCGCAGTCATTGGGAGAAGGGGGTGAGACGGACGGGCATCCTTTCGGGCAATGGACCCCTCCCCGTGGGGACCTGCTGAAGGTGCTACAGGCGAGGAGGGATCTCGGCTGCACAAGAACGAGCATTTCCCCCCACACCTATAAAGACATATAAACAAGGCTACAGAAGAACTTTCTTTCCCCTCACGTTCCCCCATCCCCTTAAAAAATGCTTTCCACCACCAGTATGTGAATTCATAAGCAAAAAGCATAAATGGTCCAGAGACTCTGCAAACTAATAATTAAAAAGTTACCCAGATGTGTTTTAGCTCAGATGCTAATTGCTGCTAGTGGCATCAACTAATCCTAAGCAGGGACTTAACTGCTATAAAATCACACCGTTTAAGAAACATCTTTCCACAGGCAAGGGGAGGATGAGGAAGGAGCTGATAAGCGAGACCGTGGTGCTGCAACAGGCTCCGGTGTTTAGGGAAGAAGCTTTGTGATTTCCCACAGAGTTTTGAAACTCCTGACTGCTGTGCAAACACCTCTGGCATGTTTCAGCTCTTACAAAGGAAACTAATCTTTCTCCTGACTGCACACACCAAGCAGGCAAGCAAAGCTGAAAAGCTCTAACATACAGTGCAGGAAGGGAGGCTTCCTAGGCTTCAGACCCACTTTTAACTAGCAAAAAAACCCCCCATAAGTAATAAGACTATCCAAACAGGACGTATATATATATAATGCAATTAAAAAACTAATCTAAGCGTTTCCAGACCTCCTTGGTACTTGAGTGCATGTGCAGAACACGCTCCTGTCCTTGCACAGCAGCACAGGTCCCTACAAGCAGAGACACGTGTTTCCCCATATGCTAGATCAAAAGACACTATCAGGTTTTACAACACATCTCCCAACACTATCAATGCAAGTCTCACAAAAAGCAACAGCCGAGGTCTAACAGCCACCAACTCAACTTTTCCAGTTAAAAAAACCCCCAAAAAACAGGGGGAAAGCAGCTGCTCTCAATGAGAGAAACACACCTTTGTTCCTGGAGAGGTGTGCATGGGTCGCAAGTCCTAATGTTACTTTAGAAAGGCCTTTACACATGTGCAAACAGAAGTCTTTTTAATTGTTTAGGCAGTTCATTTCTGGCTTGCATCTTGCCTAGATCCTGTAGCACCTCAGACAAAAAGCACTAGCTAGCAAGGAAGAAGCTCTACCACCACTGTAGACTTCATGCCATGAAACACTTTTCTTCATGTCGAAGTTCAAACTCTTGGGGGTGGTGGGCAACTCCGTAATCTCACTTTTGAAGACACCATAGATGGGGAAGTCAGGTAATTGTGTTAGAGAGCTCTGGCAAGACCTCCTCCCCATGCCTGTCGGCAAGAAGTTTCCTTCCTAGCCGGAATCACCATCAGCTGTAGGGCTCAGCTGAGACAGGTTGAGATCTCTCTTCTGATTAGAGTTGAGAACAAAGGGGAGGGGGGAAAACCCCAACCACCAACCCAAAACACAGTCCTTGAGCTCCGAGCTGCAAGCGAAGAAAGAAGAAAGTTATTCAAAAAGCCTAAGAATGAGCAGACTAGAGACAAAAACAGTAATTCGGGTTAAATCTCACTTAGACCTACTGCAACAGGTAAAACCTGCCAGCAGAAAGGTCTTCAGTGGCCTTGAGAGCAGAGTTTGTAATTCTGTTTTGGATAAAATGTAGTTTACTTCTAAGGTAAAGCTTCTACTGCAGGAAATTGATAGCATTTTGCTCCAGTGCCTACCTATATCAGGTACCCATGATGGGAGACCACCTTCCCCTGATGCTAGGGAGAAAATACTGCCAGAGGGTTTGGTTTGCAGCAGGAGACATGTCGATGGTAGAAATCTTGCTTCCAGACAGGAATGGTGTGAGAAGAAGTGGCGGTGGGGGGAGAAGAAGAAACCAAAAACTCAGGAGTGCAGGGGGAAGGAAATGAAAGCACAGAACAAGAAACGAAACAGAGAAAGTGGGCAGGAAAACGCAGAAACACAGTGGAAGGGGGGAACAGCCCCACATCAGCTCCATGTGGAGAGCTGCTCCAGCCTCAGAGGCAAGGCTAAGCCTCCTGTGCTCAAGAGCCATCCAGCTGCCGCTGGGTAAGCCTGCTTCCCTGGGCGTGATGGGTGCAGGGCAGGGAGAAACCACAAGATACTTTGCTGGATGAGGGACAGCGATAAGACAGAGTGAATATATCCTCCTGGACACAAAGGAGATGACCTTCCTCTGCCCACCCAACATCTGTTTGGCATCAAGCAGCAGCATGAGTTGAGGCGAGGAGCATTGCTGTATTTGGGGGTATCAACTCTGTTGGCCACAATGATACGATAAAACCCCCCAAAACAACTGCATCAGTGGACAGGAGCACAGCGAAGCCATGCCCAAAACACTACTCTTGCTGCATCAGCAGGGTTCACCTCCGCTCCGTTTCCGCAAGGCAGCATCCATGACTCACTGAGCAGAGGGACCAGCAGACGGCCAGGCCAGCCTTGTCATGCAAGAAAACAAGGTGTGAGGAACTATGTGGGTGAACCAAACTTTTGCTTCGAAAAGCTGATGCAAAACCAAAGGTGAGCGTTAGGCACAATGGGCAGGCATCAAGAAGGCAGCTGGCATAGCCCAGCAGCATTTCTCTGTAGCTTTAGAGTATCAGGTTTTCAGTACTGAGCAAGCACCAGAAAAAGAAATGATTAAAGGAAATTTGACAAGGGAAGGGGTGGATGTGGGAAGGGAAAAGGGAAGGAAGGAAAAGAAGACGCACAAAATCTTGGGAGAAAACTGATAGGTAAGAAACAAAACAAAAAAGCATTAGAAACCACCATCTGAGTTGATCCACGCTAAGGTGGAAAGAAAGGGTCAGTGCAAGGTGCTGAGATGCTGCACTGCTCTGCTTTGATGCAGGCTTGGAGAAGACCTTTCTTAGTGCTGCCAGGACGTATGTGACAACAGCTTCTCACTTGTTTTTGGTAGACAACAGAACCGGGGACCACTGCGGTTCACATCTGCTGTCGATCAACTCGCAGACTATCTGTGCCTTTTTTAGTCAACTGACCTTTTAAATTGTCTTTCTTTTTAAATTTATACATTGCTTCAGAAGTGAGAGTCCTCCAAAACCCAAAGCTCCCCTTAGCAAACAGAGCATGTACCAAATGCACCATCTCCAGAGCTCTACTTCTAGTTTTACTGATCCTCTACGCCCTCTCCACACCTGTGCATCTCCTGCAAGAGGGTTTACGCTCTTCTCTTTAAAAAGGGGTGGGTGGAAGGGAAGGAAAAAATACCTTTTTTTTAACTGAATTTGTTGAAGGTGGAAGTTCCAACAGCACAGTCCTAAAGCTGGTCCTAAAGTTCCTAAAGCTGGTCCTAACATCAAAGAAAGCAAGAGGCACACCTCTGCTGATGAGCCACAAGATCTCAACTTCGGTGGAAACAGGGATTCAGTGGGCTGGATCAACATGCAATCCTGCTTATGATGGGATGAGGCTGCCCACCTGCGCTGTTTTGGTACCCAAACTTAGCAAGTACTTCCCTCCCAGGTTTAATATCTTTGAAGGATGGTTTATTCTTATTCTGCTGGAGGGAAGGGAACTGAATTTACCCATACCTCAAGCCTGCCAGAATGCGTAAGAAAGCAAAAAGAGGGATTGAAACCAATCGTTAAGTTGTCTCTTGGTCCTCAGCTCCTCTTTTCCAGCCTGGTCCAGAAAAAGGAGTACAATTACCAGCACTTCCTTGCAGTTTGGTGGCCGACAGGAAACAATTTTGTGGTTTAAATCCAGCTACCAGCGAACCAAGTCCATGTTAAGAGCGAGCCTCACCGCACAATGTACTTTTGTTTGCAGCCTCGGGATTTAATTAAAACGAGCAGATAAAGCCTAGCTTTTAACCCACGCTCGAGGGTGCGCCCCAGCAAGATAAAAAACAGGCTGCAAAAACAGGTCGAAGACGATCCCACTGCTGATGCGGCATCTGCGCCACGCTTGAACATCATCCCACCACGTTTCTTGCTGAGGGGAGCCTCATCAGGGGAAAAAACCACCCCTTACTTTCTGGCTCATATGCAGGTTGCTCACATTTCTCCTCTTCAATAGAGGACCAGGGTTACCCAAGGGCTGCCTGCAGCCACAGTGTGGACCAACGCGGAGAGAAATTCAAGCCTGGCTCCCTCCTGCTCGTGGCAACCCTCTTCCCCCTGGCCCACTGTCCAGTTGCCCGACCAAACACCCCCTCCGTCCATCTTACGCTCACTGCTCCTTTCCAGCCCATATCCAAGTAGAAAGGGTGAACTCCTATTCCCTCATAAACAGCAACTTCTCCCAGTAACTGAACAAAGCAGCCACTTACATGTCGTATTTTAAACAGGCATGTTTTCAGGCCAAGAAATAAACAGTTATATTTTGGCAATCCTTCATTTCCTGTCCTATTTGCGAGCAATAATGTCATGACATGCGGCGTGTCCTGTGCCTTTCTCCCCAAGCTTAAGCTTGCAGCAGAAAAAAGAAAGTTGGCTGAATGAGACGCTTATGACAGCTAGAGAGAAGTCATCAGTATTGGGCAAAAAAGTGTGGCAAAAATAAAACGGGGGGGATTATTTTTCCAGTGTAAAGGGCAAACTTCAACACTGCTAGACTCAGTATTCGGAGCAAGCGCCGTTGGTCGCACTGTTGGTCCCTGCTCAGTGATGGAGAAGCAAGATTTTGGGACAAGCGAAAGGACAAACAAGGGTTGAGTCAAACTGAATTTTCTTTCTCTGGAACAGGAAAAAATGCATCGCCCCGAAGCATCGGCATGCTCTCTTGCCACATTTTGCTGTCCCACATGACACTGCAACAACTCCCTGCACTGTCTGAGACGTATCCCACTTAACCCAGCTTGTTAAAAACCTCCGGGGGACCGGTCCCACTTGCAAGCACTTGGCACACATGCTCGGGGCTTGCTGGAATAAATCAAGCACACGTTGGCTGAGCAGCTGGGACACCCCCGGGATGAAGTCTGCGTGGCTCGGGCAGGGCGTCGCAGCTCCGTCCCAAGCAGGGAAAGGCTGCGGCCCAACACTTCCTCGTTCTCTGACCTTTTCCATTTAATTACTTCCTGTGACTTTCTTGGAACCGTGCATCGGAACGAGCAGGCGGCAGCCTCCGGGCGTAACCGAATCGCTTTAAGGGTTCGGCTCCATCCTCCTACTTATGAGTGGAAAGGAGCCAGCAGCCCACCCGGGAGCTGTCGGCTGCGGAGCAGGTCACCGCTAGCAGTGGGTAGGCAGCTGCCCCTCTTCCCCGGTGCAGGCAGCGCTGCCTGAGTATCTCTCACCTCACCACTCCAGCTCAGCACTGCAGCTTCATGCCACCGTCTTGTTACTGAGAGCCCCCCCGCACCCATTTCCCTCCCCCCCCTCAATGTGCGAAGGGGAAACTGAGCAGTGATGGGGCGGTGGGAGGGGGGGAAGGAGGGATGCAGAACTAAAGGCTGAGATGCAGAAAGAGGCGCTCACTTTGCAATGACAAATTGACCTCTAAGTATCGATCTGAAATGGTGCAGTCGTGAAGGGACCAATGAGTTTCCAGCATCCTGAGCACTATTTTCTCCCTCCTCAGTTTTTATAAATCGTTTCAAAACTCAAACCGCTATCGAGCGGTGCTCAAAGAATTTTTAAAAAGCCAAAAATGCAGCGGGGGGGAGGGGAGGGAAGGAAACAAACACCCCCATCATTCAGTTGAAGAGAGTTATTTTAAAAAGCATCCTGACACTGGTCCTTTTTTATTTTTGGCGATCTGGCTGTTAACATTTGCTCACAGTGCACTCAGTGAAATGAGAATAGCTATGCAAATTAAAGCCAGATATCTAGGGCAAATAGCACGCTATACTACCATTGTTCTGACAGCTTGAGAAGACTTATCAGGAGAGCCTGTCCCTATTTCTTTTAACACCATATATGTTGAAAAAAAAAAAAAAAAAAAACCCAAACAAAAAAATTAAATCACTTCACCCACCACCGAAATGAAAAACAACCCATGAGTCACCGGCCTCAGCGACGCTATCAATCAATGCAAGGCTGGAAGCGAGGCGCTTCGGAGGAAACCATGGCTTACCTAAACCACCTTGCTGTGCCCTGCAAGGCGAAGGCTGGAACTAAACTGCAACAAGGCCAACTGCAGCCCCCAAAACAGACATCTGGGATGTGCACCGGGGTAAGGATCACATTTACACTGAAAACCAACACATCCAACCAATGCTGGGCTGCAAAGCGGGTTGGGTACCAGCTCCCCGAGGCCACCAGCACTCTCCATCTCCCAAGGACCAAAGCACAGCGCAGCTGGGTTGACCCCAGAAGAGGTGGTGGAACTGAGAGTCTCCCTCCCTCCCCAGCCCAGGCAGGACACGCACGAAAGCCCATCTGCCAAAGCCTCCCTCATCGCGGCAGCGCGGTGGCACGTGAAGAAGAATTTGCTCCAAAACAAACTGCAACCTCCAATTAAGGAAAAAAACCCAAAAAAACAAACCAACTAACCCCAACCATCAGAGCAAAGCACTCGCTGTTTTACACTGACGCTCACCTCCACACCGAGCCCTGCAAGAAAATGCGTTCAGAGCAATGCCTGCCAGCGAGATGGAGGTTGGAGAGCACCAGCTTAACCAGATGCAGCAGATGAAGGTTTGCCCCTGTGCCAGAGAGCCCAGAAACACAGACCCCACCTCTCCTCCTCTTGTCCAATTTGAGAAACGAAACAAAAAGAAGAAAACCAAACCCAAAACAAACCCCAAACCGAGAACCAGAGGGGCTTTTATTGGAAATGAGTTGGCCACATTTTTCCAGCCTACTAGGTCATGGCAATGCACGCAACAAAAATGCAACTTGGGGGTTTCTTTGGAGGGGGGAGGCGTGGAGGGAAGAACCATAACCGACTTCAAAACAGCCCCGATTTCAGAAGCTACATATAAATGCCTATCTATAGCCTCTTCATTAAGAGGTGCCAAAATAACAACTCCCCGTAACACGCGTGTCGCGGGCAGGAGCCATTTCCTTCGCCGCTCACGTTTTCTCCAGTAAACAGCCTTAAAAATCCGTCTGACGCTACCAAGGTGCATGCTGTCCATTAGGGCTATTTTGTTCAGGTTTTTTTTTCCCTTCAGACTCCAGAACCGGGCCGAGAAAGTTGCCCAATTGCGGCGGCGCTTCCCGAGCCCCTCGAGCAGTCATTTTAAAGCGCGGCACATCCATCCTATGGCGCTTGGCACGGCACCAGCGCTGCACGCCAGTGAGTCATGGCTCTCGACTGTCAAAGCCCAGGAAAGAGATAGCCAGGAACAACGTTTGGGCTTGTAACAGCCTTTCCTGTAACGCAGCCCGAGCTCCTCCTGGGTCTGATTTCGGGGGAGGGCCGGTTTTCAAGAAGGGCAAAGAGCACCGTCGGGCATTTTGGAAGCCTCGGTGCAGCCTCCCCCGGGGGGGGGGTTGGTTTGGGGGGGAGCGTCCCCGATCAGGGGTGCCTGCGCGGGAATGGGGTGTGTAGAGGGGTGTGTGTGTGTGTGTGTGTGTGCGGGGGTGCAGCAGCTCCCCCCGCGGCGGGGAGGGGGTGGCGGTGAATGGGGAGGCCGCCGGTGACCGGGTTTATGAATGCGGCGTCATGTGACGGCGGCGGCGGCCGCCCTCTTATTCACAAAACGGCGGCGGCCGGGGCGGGGATCCGCGACGTCGTGTCGTCGTCGTGTCCCCGTCCTCCTCTCCACTCCCCCCACCCCTCCACCTCCCGCCGCTTCCCGACACCCCCTCCCCACCGCTCCCCCCCAACCCCGGGGATGCAGGGCGGGGGAAGGGGAGAGCACCGCCGTGCCGCCCGCTTCCGCCGCAGGCCGCCCCCGCCGGGCGCCCCGACTCCCCCCCCCCCCCCCCCCCCGCCTCCCTCCCTCCCTCCCACCCGCACCTCGAGAGGTGGCGGCAAGGGGCGCCCGGCGGAGAGGGGGGCAGTGTCCCGTCCTTTCCCCCCCCCCCCCCCCGCCCCCCGGCGGCCCCGCGCCTCCCGGGGGTTTTTATGAATGAAAAGGCGGTATGCAAATGAGCGCGGCCGGGGGGGAGCGCGAAATGGCGGATGCGCGGGCGGGCAGCGCGCACACGTACGCGCGTGTCCGTGTCCCTCTGTCTGCCCGCGGTCTGCGTGCGTGTGGGGGACCGGGGCTGGGGGGAGGGGGGTGGGTGTTGAGGGATCCGCACCGGCTCCCGCCGGGGCAACAAAAGGCGGCCCCCGCCCGCCCGTCCGCCGCCCCCGCCCGGCCCCGGCCCCGCTCACTCGTCAGGGTAGGCTTCCTCGGTCATCTTCTCCCCGTCTAGGCTCATCCCTCGCCGCGGGCGGCCGGGCTGCGCCTCCGCATCTTCCTGCGCTTCACATGGCGGGGGAGGCCGCGCCGCGGCGGGCCGGGGCTGGCGGCCGCGCCGGGCCCGACGGCGCGGGAGCGCGGGCGGCGGCGGGGGGGTGGGGGGAAGGGGGTGGAAAGGAGGGGGGTGGGAGGGGGCTACGGCCGCGCTCGTCGCCGGGCGGCGGCGGCAGGGGGCGGAGGAGGAGAGGCGGCGGTCAGCGCGCCGCGGGGGCGCGGCGGGGCGCGGCGGCGACGGCGGCGGCGCGGGGTCCGGGCCCGGGGGAGCGGCGCAGCGCCCGGGGGCAGGCGGCGGCGCCGGGCCAGCCCCATGGCCGCGCTCACGCCATGGCGGGGCGCCGCGGGTGGCGGCGGAGCGGAGAGGGAGGGAACCCCAGCAGGAAGCGGCGGCGCTGCCGAGCGGCCGCGGCCGCCGGGAGCGGGCAGGGCAGCGCCGGACCCAGGCGGGAGGGAGGGAGCCGCGGCGGCGAGGAAGGAGGAGACACGCCTGCCAGTGGCGCCTCCCCCGCCGCGGCGCGGCCCGCCCCGGCCCGGCCCACCGAGCCCCCGCGGCGCAGTGCCCGGGGTGCGGCCGCCGCCGCGCTCGCCTCCGCCCGCTGGCACCGCCCCCCGCGCCGCAGCCCCCGCGCCCCGCCCGCCGTGGCTCGGCTCGGCCCGGTCCGGCTAGGCTCTCGGTTCCCCTCAGCTTGTCCCGGCTGAGTTCAGCCTGGCTCAGCCCCGCTCAGCTCCGTTCAGCCTGCCCAAGTAAGGCCCGGCCCAGCCCGATCTCGCCGTTCTCAGCCCTGCCGGGCCTGGCTGGCTTCCACCCAACTTTGCCCAGCTTGGCAGGGTTCAACCCGACCCAGCCTGGCCCAGCTCAGGTCGGTTCTGCCCGACCCAGGCTGACGAGACCCGTAGGAAGGATTTACTTTCCCCGTAAGCCATGAGCGCAATGCCGTGTGTGCAGCGGGGGGTTCAACAGCCTGTTGGTAGAGGAGCTCGGGGAGCTGGCGGTGCCCCACGGAGCCACAGTCAGAGGTTCCTCTCCACACATTCTAACCACCCATCTTGCCCTATACAAGAGCTCAGATCAGCCCTGGGAGCCGTGCTCAGCAGCACTGTGGCGTGAGTGCAGGCGTGCTTGGTAGCATCACGCAGTGATTTCTGCAGGCAGTTTTAATTGGGTTTTGCCACACTGAACAGTGTTGTACCTGTAAAGACTCTTCCAACTTTCGGTACGTCCTCAGCTACACCTTGCCATCTCCTGCCCAGGAAACTTGCCTGGTCCACAGAGGAAGGAGTGTCAGGAGCTGACTTTAGGAAGGAATGTTTGGTGGGTGACGTTGGGTAACTAGCAGTGACTTTTAGTTTTGCTTCTCCATCAGGTCCTCTGTGACCTAGGAGAAGAAATCTGTGCCACGCAAGCACATCACCTTGTGCTTCTGGGCTCTCTGTGGGCTCCTCAACTGCAGCATCTCTTTCCTGTGGGTGGGGACATGTCCCTTCTCTGCTCCCACTGCTCAGGGATATGCAGACCCTGTACAGGTGTGATTTCTAAGGAACCCGCTTACTGATTTGTCTTTCAAGTCTAGTCTATGTGGTTTAGTCCAGATTTTGGGATGGAAATTGTGTTTCTGCTCTGTTGGGTTTCAGTTTCTAAGTGCTGTAAATTTTCTTTTCAGGAACAGAAGTGGAAACTTGGAGAAAAATCTGTGGACTGCTAGCAATGTGATGGAGGCGAGAGCTGATGAAAGCTTTGAGGTCTTCTTTATGGGAGGTTACCCACAGGGATAAGCAGTGTGTCCTATGGAGATGATGCCAGGATCTGCAGCTTTGGTAGCGTTGCACCATATTTGCTGTTGCTAGAGGTTTGGCCATAGCACCAGCTAACGTATGAGAGTGTAAGCCCCCTTCCCTCCCCTTGGCAGCCTGTGGCATGCTTATTTGGGTGGCAGTGCTGCCTCTCCCTCTATCCCCTTCCCACCCATTCATTCCTCTGCAAAGCAGTTTGACACCCCCTCGGCTCTGCTAATGCACCACCCCACCGCCCTGTCCTGCTGGGGAGTTGCACTGCTGGGTCTGCTAAATGGTCCCAGCTAAGAATACCCCCCACCCCCCAATACATCTTTATTTTGGAAAGTTATTCAAGGATCCAACTTGCAGAATGGCACGATAAACATCTTGGCAGAGCTGGTCTGGCAGCGAAAGGAAGTGTCAGGGCAGGAGTAAGCGGTTGGGAGCAAGGAAATGGTAGGAACGGCTTCAGCTGCTGTGCCATAAAAGACCAGATGTAGTGATTTGACACACTTCCACCCATCCTATGCATTTTTTTTTTCCCTCAAATGCTGCTGGGATTGCACAGATGTCTAACATCCTTAGCATCTTTCATGCCAAAAATGCCCATGGTCAGCAGGAGCATCGATGTGCGTGAAGTGGGGAGTGTGGCATTTAGCAGTTGGCTACTACAGACCCAGAATAAGGACAAAGTTATGGCCATGTGAAAAACCCGGCGCGCAGTCATGTAATTAAAAGGCCATTATAATGCATATACCACTGAGGAGGTCTGGGTATTAATCACTGTCTGATTAATGCCTGAGAGCTTGACTGTATGAGCTGGGTGTATTGTTGTGTATGTGTGTGTGTACATCTGCCCCAATGGCAAGCAGCAAATATGTTTGAGGCTTGGGAGCTGAAGTCTTACTCGATCTAGTTTCTTGAGTCATTTCCTGTGGATTTGCAAGATCTTTCATTTGATCTCTGCTTTCACTGCCCTGCTAATTCGGAAGCTGCCGAGCTATTTATTCTCTGAACGATTTCTCTCACCGCGCAACCCTCTTCCTTTTGCTTTCACACAGAGAGACGCTGAATTTTATTTCTCTCAAATTCAGGTTACCATGCCGGCTCTTGTGAGTAGTGCTTTCAAGATGACTGACTTTTCTGAATGAAAAGGCTCTCGGAGGTGCGATTTCTGTTCGTGCATTGTACTGTTTGTATACAGAGCTTCTGCTTACACACGGAATAGCGCTTCCCTGCGATGCGATCGTTACGGTACCTAGAATTAATTAGCCATTGGTGGCAGAGTTTCAAAACAGCAGCTTCTGCATGCTAACTATTTGCGTGCTATGAGTATTCTGCATTTGATGTTTAAAAGGAACATGAATTTTGCAGAGTAATATTTTGTCCGTTGCAGAGGATCTGCTAGATGGACCTTGCTTCTGCTTGGATTGAAAATGGACTTCCCCAAAGTGGTGTTACACTTTTAGCTGGTGTCTTTTTTGGGGTCGGGGGGTGAGAAGCACTGGGATTTGAAGCGGCCCGGTTTGGGATGGCATTTACTGCAGGGCTTGCAATGTAGCCTGCTCCCTTCACCCACTCTTGCTTTTAAAACTCGTACCTTTGAGATGACACCTTCCACACTGTTGATTTAGGAACCTAAATGTGAATGTCGGTACTTTGTTGACTGTGCTAGTTTCAGTGACTTTTCCACTGACTCACACGGTGACTTTGAATGAGTGAGGAGTCGAAGTCAGCAGTCCTGAATCATGCCATCCTCCAGACAGTTACCCCCCTCCCCGATAATTCTTTTGAGCAGCAATCACATTTTAAAAGCAATGATTACACCCGTGTTTTCTCCCATTATAATCACGCAGAATTTAAGAGCTACAGAAATGATCTGCAACATTTTCAGTCAGCTTAAAAGCTTTCAGAGTTGTTGACACATTTTGGGAGGTCAAAGAGTTTGGAAATACAAAGTTTGGGGTTTTTTTGTTGTTTTTTTTTAGTGGGAGTGGGGTTTCAGCAGGCGGTTTGGAGAAATGTTGGGAGGATTTTAGGCACCTGCCGGGGAAAGAGGAGGTGGAGGCCTCCTCATATTCTTCCCAGGACGTTCTTCTGAAGGATGGGAAGAGCAGAGCAGGGAAGCAGAAAAGGATCCTTGCTGCCAGATGGGTTGCTTTGCCCCAGAGCTCACTGTCCCACTGTTTTCTCCATCTCTTATTTTGTATAACAGAAACTGGTAAGAAAGCTTATGTGATCTCTTCGCTACTGCATGCGTGTGCCTCTGCACAACTTTACAGATGCTGGGGCTGCTGGTTAGGGTGGGGGAGAAGGGGAAAGGAGAAATGGAGAAGGAGGGTAAAGGTATTCAAAACAACCCAGTGCTCACCGGTTCCAATAAAATAAATGTCTGGTTAGAGGATCAGCTCGGTGCTTTCAACTGAAAGCAGAGGTAGAGCAGGAGCTCAAGACCATTCTGGATGCCACGGGATCCACCTGGGCCATGACAACATCCTGATAGTCAGGAAGGCGTTGACCAATGCTTGCAGTCAGCCATGCGTCACACATATGGGGCAAACCTGGATTCATTTGTAGCTCTTTTCTTGAAACCATGTGCTCTCCTTCACCCTCTCCCAAAAGAAAAGCAAGCTTATTGAAATGAGGGGATTGGGAGGAAAAGAGGGCTTTTCAAAACTCTTGCTTTCCTACTGTGTGCTCAGATGTCCTCTCGATATTCAGCAGTAAGTGATTTGTAGCCCTGCTGTCATGATGGTTTGGTGTTTCCCTTATGTGCATAACTTCCTTTTGATATAAAGGGATGATAACAAACCCAAATTGTAATCTCACAAGCACATGACACACAGTCTTTGTGGGGCAGATAGCAGGAAAATGTTCTGATCTTGAGTTCAGCGCTTCAGCCTCCCTCACACCCCCCAAATCTCACCCTGGTGTTAGGGTGGCATTAGCAGGTTTAGTGAGACAGCAACGTTGTCAGGGGTGATTCCTTCAGACATTTCCTGGGAGTCCCACTAGCGCCGGGTTCCCGGCATGGGCACAAGAAGAGATGGGTGCAGGACTGCTTCTTGTTTTGCTGAATGCTTGGAAGGAAAAAAAAACCTGGTACAAAACCTTCACGTGTCACCACTGGTTCCTCAGCAGTGCTTTGCTTCTGCATGTTCCTGGTTCAGAGGATGCCATGGACCATCAGATCAAAAAATAAATGTGCACAAACTCTGCCAGTGTCACAGATGCACTAACAGTGTCAGGGTTAGTCCTAAAGCCGGGCTACTTCTGGTGTGAGGGAAGGGCCACTCTCCTCTCAGGATGCCTTTCCACCCTTGAGAGGTTTCGGCATTTATGATACAGCTGTTTCCAGGCGTCTCATGGGAACTGAATAAACAGATGCCAAATAATCTGTTTTTACTTCAGGGAACACAAAAGTGGATGGAGCTGGGAAAAAGCGCTGGAGCTGTAAACACCTTTTCCTCCCCTCCCTGGGAATCATTCGAATTGGGCTTGGACAATTAAGCACATTTTAAGAAAGTTGCCTTCCAATACTCAAACTTCACTTGATAACTGGTGTTTCTCCTCTTCTCACAGAGCTAAAGCCTGCATCTCTTCTCCACTGCAGAGCTTTCTGGCTGGCCTCAGCAGGTGTCAAGAGGAAATGTTGACTGCTCTCTTTGGCAAAACCAGTTTTCATGGCTTGCCTTGCCTTTCTCATCTGGCATCTCGCTGTGAGCAGAGGGCCCTAGTTCAGTACCTGAGCTGTTATAATCCCAGGTTTACCCAGTCCAGGCCCGGCCATGGCAGAACACCCCCGCACAGGTATTGATTGGGAAAGGCTTCTGGAGCTAAATTAAGCTTTTGATATATGGAAATGAGGATGCAGCTGGGTCAGGCGTCAGTGGCGTATGGTACGCAGGGGAAACGAGTGGAACAAGTGCTGCACGTCCCCTGCTTGCATCCTTCTTAACTGAGCCCTCAGCTTCAGGGCTGCTCGGCGACACCAACCCACGCAGTCCTTTACAGATGCTTGACAATATTTAATTTCAAAGGGTAGCAGTCCACCCTCTTCTCCAGGCAGATATTTTCCCTTGTGGTAACATCCTCATAACAACTCCAGCTAGGCAAATATAGCATATGGCTTCTGAGTGTCCTGGGACGACTCGGAGGTGGATAGGTCAAGCTGAAGAAAGTTCATGGCTAAGCCTGTGTGCTGCTGGATGCCACTGCCAGGGATTAGCTGCAGTAGAAGGTGGAGAAGCTGGGAGGAGGTTTAATGGTCCTGCAGAGAGCAGCACCTTAGACAGCCATCCTCTCAGATGCTTGCATTGCTGTTCCCAAGGATTCCCATGGAAAATAATCACACGCTCCTTTTATGCCCTTGTAATCATGAACATATTATGCTTCCCTGCCCACTTCTAAGGAGAAAAGTAATTAGTTGCCCCACACAAATCTTTCAGGACTATACATACACTCTGGTATGTGTCCCAGCTCTGTCTGCAAGGGAAAGAAGACGTACAGCTCTGCTCTGTGCGTGGTTAGTAACAGACGCTGCCATGTGCAGAAACTGGGTGCAAGGCCTTTGACACGCTCACCGCCAGCCGCACCTCCAGCAGCGTTTGCTGCCAGGGCTAATGAAGTCCAGAAATGCAAGGCCAGGTTATGAGAGTTTCAGGCCTGCAAAGCTAAAAGCACCAGCTCGTCTCCCCAGAGCTCGCCGCCTGCTCACAAAACTCCCTTGTTTCACATAGGAGCCTCTCCTGTCTCTTAGTGGGGGAAAAAAAAATGGGCTGGTTATTGCTGGGTGCACATTCTGACCTTAAAAGCTAGAAGTAAAACCAATCCAAGATATGGGGCGTACTGAAGTGGCAGCTGAAGGGCTTTTTATGGGTGATTCTACAGTCATAGATACACCATCGTGCTAAAATTGCAGCGGGGAGGAGTGGGGGTTAATTTAAGGTTTATTGTGATGAAGAATCATTTAGAAAGTGCTGGGAAACAGCAAATGGAAGACATTCTGGAAAATAAGCTTAATTTCTGCAGTCAGGAGTATTGACTTAATGTTGCAGGGAGTGTGAAGGAAACCTCCTAGATCCGTGGCAGGTAAACATTTGCCTTTGATTCTGTTTTTCTCTTGGAGTCTATAAACCCCATCATTTAGACTCAGATGGACGTTCTGAAAGCTGTGTTTAGGAAGAGAATTTCATCCCCTCTTGCACGTACTTTTAACACGTGATAATTGTTTAACTGCAGCCTAACAAAGTATGGCTGGAGGGGTGGGTTGTACAGGAGGAGTTATGGGGCACTGATGGCAACTGTCTGATTCGACCCCGCTGAAGGCACCAGAATCAGAAGAGACTTTATATTTTGCCTTCAGTGGCTTATGGCAAATTCCTGTCTCCGGGTTCCACACATTGGAGCTGTCCCATAGACAACACAGGGAACACACGCGTGTGTGCTGGCACCACGCGCAGCTTCAGCGTCACACGGCTTCAATGTGGGCATCAAGCTCTGCAAAACTCTGGGCCTCTCTTCAGAAAGGTTTTCGTTGGCCCTACGTTTCTGGGGGAACAAAGAACAAGATCTTCAGCAGTATCCAGACACCTTCCTTCTTATTACAGCCCCACCTTGGCAGCACTGTCTGGCATTTTAAGCATTTTCTCACTCCTTTCTTTTTTTTACCCAGGGAGCTGGAGAGGCTATAAATAAGACATTTTGGTGACTATGATATTTTGTTTAATGCCATTAATTTCATCTTCATCGGACCTATCACAGAATCCAGCGCTCGGCTTTTATTTGTTGTGTTCTGCTGCTTCTCTCCCTCCAGATCTGTTCCTCCCCCACAGTGTAGCCCAAAATTCAGGGAATTACCCTAACTGTATGGGCAGTATGCATTACATGTGGCTGCTGCTCCTTGTACCAAAGCCATCGCCACGCTACCACTATTTAATTTGTCACTGCATAAAATGCTCAGGGTAACTGTGACATTGAAAAGCTGCTTACAGATTGGTTCCTGCTCAGCTCTAAAGAGATTTGGTTCTTCTCTGTGACATTTCTGAGTCTAAGGAAGTAACAAATGTGAAAGGTTTCCTACAAGACTTGATCAAAGGCCTGGGAGATGGCAGTCTGATTTTTGTCCCTTCTCCTCTTAGCAGGCAAACCAGGCTAAGTCTTTGTCTTCCTGAAAGAAAGATAGGTAGATTTAAAGTCTTGGGAGGCTGCAAAGCAAAGGAGATTTCACCTTGCTGTAGCAATTCAAAGTCAACTCTGTCCCCTCTGCTGATGGACTTTTCCTCTGCTAGTAACAGGATCAGCAAAACAGCCTTTGAGAAGGGGCACCAGAGCTTGCTGCCTCCTGCTTTCTAAAGAATAAAGACAGCAGAAAGGACTTTTTGCCACAGTTGTCACCAAAATCACAGCCAGAGCTTTACTTGACCATAAAATCTGCTATACCAGAAAGGAGTGGAAGCTTTGCAGCAACTTATTTGCTGCACACAATTACTCCAAAAGGGACCTTGATCTTTTAACAGTGGCACTTCATTACACAGAAGTTTCTCATATTAATTTTCCAAGGGAGGGGGGGGGTGGGGAGTAGGAGGGAAATAATCACTGAGGAACACGAGATCTTGCAAAAAGATAATCACCCAGGTAATAAATTATGTATTGTAGCTTTTGATATAGTTACTGCATCTGTGTAATCATGTCTGGTCTGACATACCGGTCTTCATGAGCATCCTTCACAGTCCTTTGTAAAGGCAGAGAAAAGTGCTGATCTTCCCTTGCAGCAGAAGAAATGAAGAAATCACAGCCCAAGAAGATACCCAGGTGTCAGGGAGAACTCAGACTCAGGAGCACTTGGGAGACATGGAGGACAGGAAGACAACTCCACCTGAGTTTAATTCCCTGTGCTTTTTTACATGTGTCTAATTGCCTGGCTGTGAGTGGTATTCCATTCACCCAAGCCCCTCTGTTTCCCTGTGATTTACTGTCAGAAAGGACAGAAATAAATTCTAACCTGTTTGTGAGGCACACCAGAATTACTCCAAACTTAGGAGAATTTTGGGAAGCGCTTCAAGCCTGAACACCACCCTGCTTATTCTCTTCTCATAACTTGTGTCAGCATGGATTGAAACAAAGAGCTGCCCCGTCAAACTGAAGGTGGTTGTAATTGTTTGCCCAGTGTGGCCTGAGTAAAAGTGCTCCAGTGTACACTTCCATCCTAGGAAAATTCTTGATGCCCAGATTTCCAGGTTTGAAAATAACTCTCTAGAGATGAAACGCTTTTTTCACCCTCCAAAGAAGTGTTTTCACCTACAAATAGTTTCTGCTGCCTAAACACAGCAGAAACTTTCCTTTGCACTTGTGCCAACATGCAACTTGGATAAAGAATTAAACTTAGATTCTTCGTTATAATGCTTCCCCCAACTTCTATTTTTTTTAATAATGACTGTAAGACATATGCTGCCTGTCTTCTGAATTTTAATCTTTCTAATGAAGGTGTGTTTGAAGAAGGCACGCCCAACAGAAAATGTTCTGTGGTATCTTAGTTGTGCCTTTAGTGTAGAGGACCAGCTGCCTTTTCAATTTTAAATGCACTTTTCAGGGTCTTACATCACAGAGGCCTAAATTAAAACACGCTTACCATAAAGGGGTGCAGCATATGCATTCAGCCAGGAAATTGTGCTGTGACATGAAAGATATCCAAACACTGTATGTAATTTTGAGGATGAGCAAGGCTTGCCCTTTCAGATGTCCCACGCGAGGGAAGCACCCACATCCCGCAGAATTGCAAGCGCCTGAATCATGGAAGTCGGGTCACAAACCCTCTAATTCCCACTGGTTTGAAGAAGGGTGCGATTGCAAAAATTGATCCTGGTGCTGCAGAGAGGGCGGCTGATCCCCTGGGAGGGTGTGAGCCTGTGTGGGAACCCTGGTGGCCAGGCACCCAGGGAGCTGCGGAGCTTGGGGACGAGGTAACTCTCCCTTTCTCCCTCCCAGCTCCTCCATCTCATGGATTTTGGGCTGGGGGGGGGGTCAAGGTCTGGTGGCTCCCTGTGGTGTGAAGATGTTGGGTAGTGGTTTGCAGGCTGAGAGGGGATGATCATGCCTGGTGTGATGAATTACCATTGAGCTCTACATGACTTTAAAACTACTGATGAAAATTTCTCCTCTCAAGTATGGTGGTGTAGACCAAGAGTAGCACCACTGGTGCCTTTATTTTGGATATACATATACCATGGTGAGACCAGCAGCTGGCTTTTAACATAGCTCCCTGAAAGTATGCAGCTATGGAAACCTTGCCATGGGCTGTGCATCCAGGCAGAACCACATTCCTCTTTTCTGGGTTCATTGTATTGATGCCAAATTCATCCTCCACCTCCATGGTTCCTGGGAGCTGAATGGGTATGTTCAGAGTCCACTGGCTCCATTGAATTTCAAGTATATAGAGGCACCCTCCCCAAATTCCTGCTGCAGTGAGACCTTCCTCTTCCGCCTCTATTCCCTGTCAGTCTTCACCTGTAACTCACGACTGGGGGGAAAGGTTTTGCAATCCCCTTCAAGTATTAGATATTGGCAGTTGCTCTGGTAGAGCATCGTGGTTGGAGTATCCTGGGCTCACTCCGGAGGCACACAGCTCTCCCATGTCTAGGCACTGCAGTAGGTGTGCAGCTGCTCGTGGGGTTACCAGACTCCACACAAATGTGCTGGCCAAGTTCAAAAGGAGGAGGAAATACGTGAATATTCACCTCCAGAAGACACTGCCTACCTTGACGTTTTCATTTACAAAACAATGGCTTACAGAGAATTTTGAACTGGAAGGTCATGTTGACCTTTTTCCTTTTCCTCTTTTGACTTTTGTTTCCTGTAGGAGAGTTTCTGGAGTTACTTAATGTTGCCATCAAGCCCTAGGGATTCCCCTCCCTGTCCTCTTCCAGTTGCATTACATCTCCCAAGTTCACTGCGATGCAAAATCGCTGAGGGAGGACATTTCTATTTAAACTGGAAGCCATGAATACAAGAGATGCTCCTCCCAGAGGAAATGTTGTTGTTCTTTCTACTTCCGTGTCCTCAAATAAATCTTAAATCTTTGCTCTGTAGCCAGGTAGGTCCACTTGGGACTTCCCAGTTTCCTCTAATTTCTGATTTACACTCTTGCTGTGTCCATGGAACCAGATACTATATCCATCTTACTGACAAAAAAGAAAGAACAATAAAACCCTAATTGAAATATTTTGCTGGAAAAATGTCACAGCATAGTGATTTTTGAAAGAAAAGCCTGAGAAATATTTTTCTACTTTTCCAAACTAGGAAAAAAGAAAAGCATGCATATACCCCCTTTGGTTGCAGTGGAACTGGGAAGGTCTGATACATTGTACACAGTCCTAGCTCAAGGGAAAGGGGAGCCTGGCTTTGTCTTTTCATGTGTATTTGTGTGGGTTTGTGTTGAGTGTGGTAGGGTCTAACTTGAGAAGTTTTGGCATGATGCTGAGGAGAAGGCGGCTGTCTCAGGCACTAAGGAGGCTCCTTTGGAAAGGCTGAAATCTGTCTGCCTGCCCTCAGGTGCCCCCAAACTCCTCTACAACCTCAGCCAAACTACGGGCCTCTGCACCCTGCTCCCATCTGACTTGGAGCAAACGGATCCCAAAGGCTTGGGTCCATCCCGGCCTCTTTACAGGCATCTTTGGAACATTGTTTTGTCCTGATTTTCTTTCCTGGGTATGTTTTTTCTCCCAAAAACCCCTTCTTAATATGTGATGAACTGGCCTCACTGCCTGACAAGAAGACAGGATTCTCCCATGCAGGAGACACGTGCCTGACCCATCTCACCCCCCAACTCTTCATCCCTTCACTGCTTTCTCCCTTCAGAGTCATCACTCAATGAAGCACTTCATAACTTCGCTGCATTTATTGTACCCCTGTTCTCCCAGATCTCGGGGGATGAATTCCCTGTTTATCCCATGCAGAGGGAGGGATCGTCCTTGCGTGTGCAGTATCTTTAGGGGGCAGCACGCAGGGCCTCAGTGCAGGGATTCCCTGGGTGAAAGCCAGATGCCACGTTCCCCTCCACCACGTAAAAATGAAAGCAAGCTTGGCCACAGCAAAACCACAGAGCAGCCGTGGAGCTTCATGTGTTTGGGGCCACAGTGTAAGACACCCAAAGCTTTACTTCAGTTTCTCAGGGGGGTGCAAAATGCACGGACGTGTCTGTCAGCGGGACCTCCAGAAGGACAAACTGTCACTGGGATCACCGCTAGAAAGAGCTGCCGTATGGTTGGTGTCACGGGATTTCCGCAAGCTTCTGCTTATCTTCTAGGCAAATCTCTTGGGGAGGAAAAAGTCAGACACACACTCACAGGTACAGTGAGCACAGCTGTCTGTTGTGGGGCTGTAAGGAACCGCCGGAAACCGCGGAGGAAGATGCAAAAAAAAAAAAAAGTGAAAAGTGGAAATGGGGGGAGGGAAGAAGCTGTTTTTCTCAAGGCTTGGCTGCCCTTGCAAACAAGAGTTACATCCCAAAAGAGACACCCGCCTTAGGCAGGCTTAGACCATTACAGCCTTTCTGTATGCTGTAGAGGCTGAAATGGAGGGAAAGAAACTTTGCTGCACGTGGTTAATGTGGTGTTTTTGGGAGAGCACACCCGTGAGCCGGCACAGCCACTTGCTGTGCTGATAAAGCCTGTTTCTGCTCTGGAATCAGGGAAACTGAGTCACACCAGTGAATCGACTTTGCCCAAGCTGTACAGTAAGTGTGACAGGGTTAGGAAGAAAAGATTAAACATGAACCAATTCCCCTCACCCTGCCTGCCTCACACGTGCTTATGTGATGGCTCTATCATCTGCAATGCATGTTTTAGATGCTCCCGAAATTCATGAGTCAGGCAGCCCAGGTAATACTAACATGCTTTGTATGTTCAAGTTAAGATTGAGCAAAGGCAAGACACCCAAGGGTTTGGTTTGCCCCGAAGCAGATGAGTTTGCTGCTCACTCCATGTTTTCATGTCAAGGAGGCACAAAGCAAAGTGCCTATGCCCTACCACAGTTCAGGGGCTGAGCTGGAAAGTGGAGAGAAATAGACTTGGATTGGGTCAATTCCCTACTCCCTTCTCCGCCCTTCCTTTTATTATTTTTTTTGCTTGAGGGAAATGAGAAAAAACCCAACATGTTATTTTGGGACAACACGAATCGCATGTTGAATGTAATGTTTTGTTTTGAGGTTAGTTACCCCTCTTGCTTCTCACACTTTCTTTTATTTCAGGTCTCTTTTGAGTGGAAAATGCCACTTCAAAATAGCAAATCAAAGGGTTGTGTTTAAGAGGCATTGAAATAAAATGCTGTGGCATTTTCAAAACAGTTTAGTTCAAGAAATGTAGATATGTATGTCTTTCCCCCTGTATTTTGGATACAGTTGAAAGTATTTGCCATGCTTCATTCATTTTGGAAGCTCCAAAATTGCATGTTTTGGGTTTGTCTTTTTTTTTTCCTAGAAATGTTTTGGGGTTTTTTGGCCTCACTCAACTCCTGCTGAGCGATATGCTTCAGCAGAAACAAGAAAAGGGAGGTGTTTAACCTGGGGAATGGGTGGCTGGAAGCTCTACTAGCTCAATGCCCCGGGGGGGAGTACTTGCAACTCCTGGATGTGTCTCCAGGGCACAGGTCGAGGCTCACAACAGTGCCTAGGGTAGAGCCTGGGCTATGGCTGAAGGCAAAGATATTGAAGAAGCAGCAGTGAGGAAAACACTGGAAGCAACAGGGGATGCAGCTTTATGGTGCTTGGTTTTAAGTGGCTGTGCCACTGGATGGTTGGTTTTCTAACAACCGGATCACTGGCACCAGCCTGTCTTCCCAATAGGCTCTGGGGTTTTTCTCAGTTTGCTGGCAGGTTGCATAGAGGTCGATGTGTAGGGTCATGGAAGAAGCACTGGGGGCTAGTGTTATTAGAATGTGCCCCATCCCTGGTGGGGCTCTGCAGGCCTCTGTCCTCCAAGGTTTGCTCCGCTGGTGCTACGGGTGCGGAGGTGCACTCAGAGCTACCTCCTTGCTCAAGCTGGGAGCTTGCTTGCTCACCAGCAGGCAAGCTAGGGATGTACAGAGAAGCAAAGTGCCTTGTGCTCACTCCTGATAAGAGAGGTGATGCTGATAGGCATGAGAGAAACATCCCAAGCAACTGACTGAAGCTGAAATGTGGTTTGCAGCTTAAGTGTTTGCCTGGCTTGTTGGCACTCTTGGGCAGTGACAGTCAGGAGCTGGTCCAGGGGGATTGTGGCTGCACTACAATGTCCAGAAGACAGTCAGATCCTAGAGCTTCCCCTTCCAGCCGAAAGATCTAATGTGAAGGCAGTACCCCTTTAAAACCAGATTTACAGTAACTGGCAGCTTAGGTGACCAGCATTTCCTTCCAGACCAACAAATAATGCTGTGTGCTCTGACTAGCAGGGGACAGAAATTCTGAATTTGAGCCACTTTAAGCTAGCAAACTCTTTTTCTGCTTTTCCTGGAGCTGGCTAGCTGTGGCCTTCTGTGGTTGCTCCAGCATGCGATGTTTTGTAATGAAGTGGTGGGGTCTCAGCAGGCCTTATTCTGTCACTGGAACAATGGATCACGGACTTTCTTTATATCCTGAAGGGCATCAAATAATAAGAACAAAAAAAGTTGTCCAGCTGTGCCTCAGCTGGAATAGTTTCTTCATTTTTTTAGTCCTCCTTCGTAGACAGCACGGCTGACTAATTCACTTACCTTCTGAGAAGGATACTTAAAATGTAAATAGAAATCTGGATTTAAGAAGCTTCACATGCCTAGCATGAAGATGTAAGAATTACCCCTGCTGGAATAACCTTCCCTTCGTTGGGGTGATATTAGGGGGGAATTTGGTTGGCTTCTTGGCAGCTCTGCCCACAAACCGAACGGTGGCATCGTTGGTGGCTGTTATTAACATCTAGAAGATCATGGCTAACCTTAGTCACCTCAGGTGATTTGTGCCTGCAATGATCATGCAGCCTGGTGCATTTGGGAAGGGTAAGTACAGGAATACCAACCCAAACTGCCTTCTGTCTGGCAAGGGCTGGCAGTGCTGGGCTAAGCTCTGCTTTGGTTTAACCCTCTGCAAAGTCCATGCAGAGGTGAAGAATTGTGGGTGAAACCCACTGGCTGGTCCCCTAGCTTGGAGGAGTGCCCAGAGGTGGCTGTCATGGCTTGCCGGGATTCAGGGTGTCACGGAGAAGGAAGCCAAGGCCTGAGGGAGATGTGACAGTGAAGGTGCAGGCAGATCTTTGCTGCTTGCAGCCTATCTCCAGCTGATTGTGGCAGGAAGGTGAAAATGAGCGTGATAATCAGCGTAAAGAGCAGATTTTGAAGGGAGCAGCTTGGACCTGTGGGGACAGTGGCGGAGGGAGCCACTCGGCCAGCACAGCTGTTTCTCCACCCGTATCCTCACACTGGGAAAGGACCACTTGGGAGGCAAAGCCGGTCTCAGCTGGGACCTGAGGAAATGGGCAGTGACGAAACAATACCCCTGTACCCACTGAAGCGCATAGGGCAGATTGCATGGGGAACGGCTCATATGTTAAGGCCATCATACTTGCTGCTGGATTTTTTGTTGTTGTTGTTGTTGAAACCACTACAGAGAGCAGCACGTTTCCAGGAGCCTGGCTCCAACAAGCAAACTTCCCTGTGGCTTCCTGCTGGTTTGGGAAGGATTCGTGGCTGGGGATGCTTTACCTCTTCCGTGCCAACTTGACTGGAGCCATGTCTCAAGATGGTTCTTTGATATCCTATACAAAGGATTGTTCTTTGTGGCTTTTTTTTTTTATGAAATAATACGTTTCTGCAGGGTTTAATCTAATTGAAATACAAAGATTTAGGATGGGGGACTGGGTACGTGCAAAGTAGCATTTACGTATCTGTTTCTCTTGCTAATAGATAGGCCTGCCAGTCCCACAAAAACTGAAGCATGCACTTAATGTTCCCAGTGTCTAATCCTGTGAAAGTCTACTCCCAGTATATAGGCAAGCACACACGTACATCGGTGTGAGGCACAGGATGCAGGGCCCCAGTACTGGTGTGCTGGCTTTGGGCTGTCATGTTTCAAGTGTCTGTGTGTCTGGAGCATCTTACTGGACTCAAGGATGCATAAACCCTTGCTGTCTGTATCTAGAAGGTATTAAGTGGGACTTGGAAAACAGAGGGCTGGCAGGGAGAAGCAAGACGTTACACTTAACGATGTGAAATAATAGTAGAGGCCAGGCATGGATCGTTAAATAATGCTTTTGGTTGTCCATTATTTGCTTTGGCCTTCCTTCTGCCTCTGTGAAAGGCTGACTCCTGTGCTGTCACTACCAATGGCACAGTCGCCATCACTTTTCTCAAATGGGCCCTTCTGTGTCGTGTTTGGAAAGCAGGCCTAAAACGTACACAACGTATCAGCATGAGGCAGAGGGAGAGAGAGCTCAGAGATAACGCAGCGTATGCACGTAGCAAGGCATGCGCCTTATCTCCCAGTGAATTGGTGAATCACTATCAGTGCTACAGCAGCGTTCTCAATTACTGCAGCAACTTAGGGCCTTTGATACAAGGCCACCAGAATTTTTGTCTGCGATCTGATAAAAAGCCAACCGTACCAAAGCAGCAAAGAGATTAAAAGCAAAACAAACAATTAAAGGAAATGGGGGGGGAGGGGAAGGATAGAAAAGTTGCAATTACATGATGTATTTTATCCTGAAAGCTCTCAGCATATATTCCAATACTGTCTTTAAGTCCAGTGTGTCACCCACATGAGGCTGGAGTGACTTACACTGGTGTGTGGTGCTGCTATTACAAGATCTCTAGAGCATCTGTGACTGAATCCTTCCTTCCTTTGAGGAGCCTGGATACTTGGGCAGATGTGCTGGGCTTGGCTTTCCATTTAACCCGAAGCAAAAGTCAGCTTCAGGCTGCCAGATTGTGCCTGGTTTCAGATCAAACCCCTGTGAAAGTAGTGAGTTGAGTATGGTTTCCAGTCAAAACCATAAATCGGTCTTGATTTGCTTGAAACTTTGCCCAGGTTTTTGTTGCCTTTTTTTTTTTCTTCTTCCCCAAACTTGGCCCGTGTTCTAGGTTTGTAACAAAACCTAAAACAAACATCACTGGGTTTCAGGTTTAGTTGTGAAAGTTTAACACAGAAACCATTTTCCTCCGGGAGGAAGGAGGGATGCTGGCCTGTGCACTGTGGCTGAGCATTGTTCTTTATTCATTTTGAGAATGACAGTGGCAGTTTGTAATTTCTACCTTGAAAGCAGCTGGAGAAGAGCCTTTGGCTCACTACCTGATCTGAAGGACAGAACGGAGGAGGGTGACCAACACATCCCAGCTTGGATCTCCAGCCTGGTTTTCCCATTGCTGTTAGCAGCAGGGAGCGAGCACATCAGTGCGGAGAAGCCTGGCTGTCTCACTGCTTCACCATTTAACTCAGACCAGCGCAGCTCTCAATCAGGGTCAGCATTTGATAGCATGGAGGCCAAAGATAGCAGGAGAACAGATTTTTGCCTGGCACACGGTAAGAGCAGCGACTGGGAACCATGCCACCACAAGAGAAGGAGCTGTGTAAGAAACTGAAGCTTCCAGCTCACGCTGAATTCCCATCTCACCAGGAGTGAGGCTTGTCATGTAAGAAAGCAAGGCACCATCCATTAATTGCTGGCAGCGTTCTGTCTTTCTGCGAGATAGGAGCTTCCAATTCCTCTTGTGTTTCTCCCAGCAAGCAACGTCTCCCATTTGAGAAAGAAAAGTCCAAGCTGGCATGCTACCCTTGCTCTGGTCTGCATGGCAGGGAAACCAGGACTCCAGCCTTTTCCCATTAGCCTAGTGTTCTGTGTGCCACGTCGTGCTGTGTGAAACAGAGGTGGTTATTTTTTTTTAAAACAAGATTACTACTGTGCCCAAGGTCAAAGACTGCAGGAGTGAGTTAGCCACGCTCAAACATTGCTGCAGTCTCTGATGAGCACAGATACGCTGTGTGGCCCTTACAGCTTTTGACCCAGAGGCGTGAACGCTAACACCAGAGCCCTCTCCGGGCGCCTGGCTATAATCACAGGAAGCTCATTCATTACTCAGGTCCTGAAGATATGGAAGTCTCGGTAATCAGTTTGGATGGGAGAGGTAAATTAATCATTTCCTTTTACACTTGTTGATAGAGTAATTCATTCTGCCATGAGAAAATTTGGAAGTGGGGGGAGGGGAGGAGTCTAGTTTCAGTAAACCGTGAGTAAAACCTGAGATTTCAATCAGATGATATGGTCTGCTTTTACTGTTGCATTTCTCTATATTCTTACTTTCCCCATCTCCTACAACAGGGCCTTTTTCAGGGCTAAGCCTGGAGCCACCCTTTAGAGGTAACTGGGACGGTAGATAACTTTTCATCCAGGGAATGGACTGGGAACCGGATGAGATCCAGGAGAAAAATACCCCAAGGCAGTACAGCTGCTATTATCTCCAGCCACCAGCAGCAAAAGCAGATTAAAGACCTCCTATGGAAAGTAGAAAAAGGGTGTCCCTGGCAAATCCTTTGTGCCTCTGCCCGGCCTGCTGGGCAGCGCTGAACTCTCCCAACTTGCTGTTACAAAAGGATCTGAAACAACACTGCTCTGGTTGCTGGCTTCATGGGACAGGGGAAGCAATGCCCATCTAGAGCAGTCCGTGTCCTTCTCCTGGCAGTGCCTAGCTCTTGCAGAGATATTTTAGCCTCTCCAGAGGCAGCTGCTGAAATACTGTTGAACATAGAATTGGAAAGAGAACTGAAGCTGGGGCTGGGTTTTTGCTTTGGTTTGGGTTTTTTTTTTGCTACATCAGGCTTTAAGCTGCTAATTCTAACAACAACATTTCAAAATACAGTCCAATAATACCACCACGTGTTTTAGGAACATTGCTATTGTGGTGGTGTTAGATGCTTGCTTGGGTCCTAACAATTTTGGTGGGATGCATGCATAAGGGACCCTCATGGTACTTCTAAAAGTGAGGTGTGAGACCAGAGAACATAGGCAAATTGTCATGTGTCAAATCCATTTAAAACATCCTCCATCATTTAGGTACAGCAGTTGTCACAGGAAATGAGCAGTGCCTTTGCATGGCTGTTGTAGAACTTGCTGCTTATTTTGCCTAATTGCTTACCTGTCTGCCGCAATCTCGTTATGCTGGGTGCACACCTTTTTAGAGCTCCTTACAGTGGCTATTTGGTAGGGTGGGACTGGATGTTATTTAAATTAGAACGGGGAGGGGGGGGGGAAGAGCAATTAGTGTTTCCTGAGATCACAGAATCACCTTTCAGTTGCACCAGTGGGAGGTAAAGCTTGTTAGTTAATTGGAAGGGCTGAAACCCCAAGGTGTCAATGCCATTGCATTTAGAGGCTGCAAAAGAGGACAGAACCATGTGCTGTACGGCAGCTTTTAGCCTGCATGAGTGTGGTTGCACTTTCTATTTACAAAACACAGCTATTACTGGTTTTATTAAGTTAGTACACGTGTGAAATGGTCTTTTTTAGACCTTTCCTCCTCAAAGCACAGGTGCTGCTTTGTGTCGAGGCATCGAAAATGTTACATGCTACCAACCCAGCTGTGCAGTTTATGGAGCTGACAAACAGGTTTTAAGCTAATCCAGCTGATTTGGGAGCGCTCTGATACAGAGCTGACCTCTGGCTTCACATTGATGATAGGCTGCAGAGAGTGGACCCATCAAAGAAACTTGGTACTTGGTCTTTAAGCTGATGTAAGTGCTCCTTCTCACACAGGTTGTATTGGTATGAGGCTTTGGATATTTATAGTTAAAGCTGTCAGTGGGCAAAACACCACCCTGGGGTTGCAGAGACCTTGCCAAATCAGGTAGTACCAGCTGGACTGAGCTTGGAACAAAGTGATGAAATGCTGGCTACCTAAAGGCCTGTTGGTTGGGTGTTGGTAACTCTGCTGCTTGCCAAGACCTATTGCTGCTGTAAGGCAGTAGCCGCAGCTGCTCCTTTGTCAGTCGGTGGTCAGAACCTGTACTGATTGTGCCAAACCATTTGGTTTCTGCTCTTGCGCTGGTCCCTCATGTCTTGAGTGTAGCTTCTGTTCTCCAGCTCCTGCTCTCCCTGCCTTGCGTTCACGAGTGCTCGTGCCTATGGGTGCAAGCGGCAGTCTTGTCAGCAGATCAAATCTGGAGGCGTAGGAGTTTCCTGCTCTGCCCAAATGGGTGATCGGGCCTTTCGTTGTGCTGAGGGGCACCGTGTCCAAAAGGGGGTTTATGAGCTGCCTTCCTGAGAAGGCAGTCATCACAGATGTGTCAAAGAGATAGACCTTACTTTGGCAATAGGCTGCTTTTGCCTGTGGGGTTTTGGCCCTGAAATGAAGTGATTCTTTGGTGCTCTAACTGTACCTAGGCAACATCATTACTGACAAAATGATGTAGTTCAATCTTCCCTACCTCCTCACAGCACTGTAATCCAAATCGCTGCGTTGGTAAAACAAATGGCAAAGTTACAGAAAAGAGTTTGAGCTGATCTAATGGCACATTGCTGCTAGCAGAGGGGAGCACATCCCCCCTTTCTCTGCCCTCAACCGTGAATGTTCTGCTTCTCCCTTTGGTCCAGTCTTCAGCCTGCCTGGGATCCTTCAGTTGAATGCACTGAACCAGAGGCTTGAAAAGGGAAACCTAAAATGAAAAAGTAAAACCTCAAATGCACCTACACAAGGAGAATGCACCTACAAAAGGAAAATTTTTGACCACACTAGTCAGCAGAGGGTGGAGCCCAGCACATGGGAAGGGACAAAACGCAGAGTGAGAATGAGAGCTGCCGTGAGGATGGAAGCGGAATAAAGAAGAAACGAGAAAGGAAGGAGGAAAAGGAGAGCAATGAGCTGTTGTTTAAGAGCAGCCATTTGGTGGAACTTAGTCTTGAGGTGGAAGGCTTGTCCTCTGCCTTGCATCTTCAGTGGAGCCTTCTGCCATTTGCTTGCAAACGCGTCTGGCAGCAGCAGTGACAGCCACAGCACATGTCTGTATGCAGGAACGTGGGAAGCACATGACAGTTTGGGACCCCCTGCTCCAGACATCTGGATTAAGCTGTTGGCCCCAGTTTACCAAGCCCTGCTGCTGGACACACTCATGCACAAAGACCTGGGAAGAAGCAGGGGAGTTAAGCTCTGAGGCAGGGAGGAAATGAGCTGAAATGAATGTAAGAAGCACTGTTTTCAGGCTGCAAGACATGTAATAACTAACCTGAACAAAAGCTCTCTATCCCAGCAAGGTGTTAATTATATGCCTTGTCTTTCTGGATATGTGCGAACAGGGTCTCTATGCCCACTGGGAACAATAGGTGTAATTATTATTTAGTTGGAAAGAGAGGAAGCCCAGCTGCCTTTAATGCACAGGATCAAATGAAGGCCAATAAAGTGTACGCACACGTGGCCTGCACTCTGTGGCTTAGTGTAACCTGCGGAGTTTGCCAGTGTAATTCTAGGGTGTGGAAAGAAATCAACTCCCCCACTGCTGGCAAGGCACTGGTGTAGACAGAGCTATGCTGACAGATGAGTGTTTCTGACAGTTTAGCGTGTCTGGGTACGTAGGTGGCGTTGCCGTAGGCTGAAATTCCCTTTGGTGGCACAGGCCGTGTCTCTGCGAAGGGGTTCAACGCGTGCTGCTCCATGGCAGTAGCTTTCACAGGACGGACAAGGACAATTACACTTTTTGTTGTAGTTGTTGTTGTTGTTACAGCAAGATGACTCCTAGTTCAGAACAACGTTTTTCATGCGTTAGTTTGCTGATGTTCCAGATGTGTTACAGCGTACAGTGTGTGTTTGTAACAGCTGAGCTCTTGTGTTTCAGTCTCAGGCTAAGGAGTGCCATAGGGGAATGAAATCTCTGAGGCCAAAGCAGGAAAGTTATTTATGCCAGGAAGTGATGCAGAACCCCTCGGCTCTGCTGGAGGGAGGCAGGAGTCTGCACCACTTGAGCCCATTTATATGACACCCTCTCCCCTACCATTGCTGAGCTAAATTAGAAGATAAATCTTAGAAGCCATTGAGTGTCCAGGTAAGGATTGATAGTGCTCTGTCCCCACAGCATCTGTGCAGTTCTCCTTGTGTAAGCCATCCCCTATGCAGAACAATCCCGTGGCACAAAACTGCCTAGCTCCGCTCCCTGCGACAAGCCCTAGATGCTGCTCACCACCTCTTCACCACGCTCCTGTTACAGAGTATTCCTCCAGCTTGCTCATTTGCTCCTTCGCTTTGGGAACCAGAGGATTTTCCCCCTCCTAGCTGAGCACACAAAGTGTGGACCGTTATGTCAACATCCATGCTGGCTCTAATTTCAGGAGTTGACTGTCATCAAGCATCAGTGTCACCAGGGAGCTTTCCGCTAGGTATGGTCCAGACAACCGCTTGGACCGATCTTGTTAATGACTTATGTGCAGCTGTAGAAGAACATGGAAACCTTCTCTGCCAGAATGCTAGAGGAATTTCTAGGTTTAACCCTCCATGGAGTATCCTAGGCTTTGAATGTGAACAAAAAGGCGTCTTCTGGTAAATGAGATTAATTTTATTAGGAGGGAAAATGTAAGAAAGTTAGAATTAAGTTTGTTCACAAGTACAGTAAGTGTTGGTTGGGAAAAAAAGCATAGAGACCACCTTATGGATAGCTGAAACAACCACAGCTTACCGAAATCTGAGAGTGCAAACATAGAGCACAGATCTTTCTGCTACCTCCTCAAAGCGTAAGGACTGGGCAAAGAGGTGCTTTGACGAAAGTTTCTTTCCCTCTGCTAAATGCATGCTTTTCCTGAAGAGGTGCCATGTATAAAGAAGAAATCATGCTACAGGCGTCATTTTGTTTTCCAAGTCAATGTTTCATTTGCCTCCTCTTAGAATATACATTTCTTTGCTTATGATCTTGGCATGGCTGTACATATTTTCTATTCTCTTCAGGGGTGGTTTGCTTTGTTGTCATAGCAATGCCTTCTAACTCCTGCACTCACCAGTTTCTTTTCAGGTTCCTGCAGGCTGCAACCAGTCCCTCATTGTGATGATCACATCTCCTAGCAGCTTTAACGCCTCTTTTTTTATCTCCCAACTACAGGCACATTCAGTAGCACGATTCCAAAGAATTCTGGCCCAAACAGGTTTTCAGCTTGAAGTTAAAAAAAAAAAAAAGCAGCAATAGTGTTGTTTGGTTTGGGTTTTCATTGTTCTGATGATGATCTAATATTTCAACATTTTTCTTCATTCATCTTCTTAGCTTTTCTTGGACATGAGTTGTAATTGCCTTGGTGATCTGGATATTGGAGATGAGGTGCGCCAGGCTCAGCACTGTTGCTGGAGGACTGTTTTTCCCTAGGTCATGATTGTATCGGCAGTGTGAGGCTAGGACCAGGCCAGCTCAAACAAAATTGTCTCCTTTTCCTGTGCAGTCTCTCTCAACAGTTCTTCTTCTGCAAAGCTCCACTTTTGGAGGCTCATCGCCTCATGGGCAAAATGGGATGGGGTGAGAACTCAATTTTGGTCATTGCCTTTGGGCCCAGCTTTGCTGTGGGTTTCCCTGCCCTTGGATGAGTCAGTCCCTCCATCCTGCCTGTCGGCCCACCCAGGGCAAAAGGGAGAAAACACGCTTTCTGCCTTACAAGGGAGGCCAAAATCCTGCCAAGCCCATCCAGGCTTAGGTATCCTCACAGAAGGGATGATGACAGACGCTCTGCAGGGAGAGCACTGACTTTGTCATTTCTACTGCACATGGCAGTGAGAACTGTGGGTCTGAAGGCACTGCTCAGCAGCTGCCCTGAACTAAGGCAGGGATGCTACTTCGAGCACCGTATCTAGATTTAAGTTCAAGTCTGACCTCCTTGTATTACATCTCCAGCATGTTCTCCAGCTGCAGGCTTGACGTGTCTATGGGAATACAGGCGTTCACAGGATGGGCTGCTTCTACCATCTTCACTGCACATCTCTCCGTTGCGTTGTTGGAGCAAGCCATACATCTGTGAGGATACATGAGGCTTCCCAAGTAGTGAGCCAAAGGAGCCATACCCTATATGCTCACCCCCAAATATTTTCTTGAGACAGATTATTACAGGCTTGCATTCCACCCTCACCACACAAAATACAAATCGCAGAACAGAGATGGCTCCTGCTCCAAAGAGCTTTGTTCATCTCACAGTGGCTGCATGAGGTTGCTGGCTAATATTCTGTTGCTGTTGGAATTAGTTTCAATATGAATCAATACCCTTTTTTTTTAGCGCGGCAGGCGCGTACGCTATACAACTGAAAGCAGTTTTAAAGGAACTTGTGACTTAATGAAACTCCTTGCAGGTTTCAGTTCCAAAGTGACTATCAAGCAGGATCATTAGTTATTTGCTGTCTTTGTAAACATTACATTCAGCTTGGAGTGTTGTTGTTGTTGATTTTTTTTTTTAAAATCAAAGATGTTTGAATTTTTTTTTTCTTTCCTTCTCTTTCCCCAAAGTAGGAATATTTATCTTTGAATCCTCCAACAGCTTTGGAATGCAGCCTCCACACAGACTTTAATAGCAAAACCCACTTCTTCTGACTCAGGGACCATTTGATGAAATGTCTAGAGAAGCAAAAAGCAGCAACAAAAAAAGCTTTACACAGATGCTTCCCTGTGACTAACAGAACGTCCACCCAAAGTGGAGAGAGTATAAGTACGTTTGTCATATGTGGGTGTATTTTTCCCATACATTCATTTTTAAAGCTATGCAGTAGAGCACTATAAAATTATAGTTTTACAAATAAGCATTATTTGACCGTCACTGGGCTGAGCTGATGACTCACTCTGTGACCTCCATGCAAGTCATTTGATTTTCTTGTTCCTCAGTGAGACTAGCTGGGAAACAGACTGAAAAAAATAATAAAAGACAAACCCAGAAGACATTCCTGACAATATGTTCCCTACCTAAGCTTTGTGTGTCAACTGGAAACACAACACTGGAAATAACAGCTTTACAGCTGTTGGCTTGATGTCTGTGCCCAGCCCTGTAGGAATTGTGGGTGGCCAGTGTCTCTGAAAAGCACGCTCTAAATATGGGTTGTGGTGTCTGACCTATTCTAAAACATCAGTAGTAGAAGACTGGCAGTCAGCTTCCAGTATCAATATAGCATCCTGCTGTCACTGCAGTGCGAGCTGGGTCTTTTAGCAGTATGGATGTAGCATCTCCCGATGCCCCTGGATCATTAGCCTGACAGGGGCCATCTCTGCCCTTCTTGTTTACTTTCTGGTACCAGGTTTCTCTTTGACCTGAAAGCTACATGTTTGCATGTAAACACTTCCCCCCCCCCCCAAATTAAAATAGTCTCATTATGTTCAGAAAGCAGCATAGTTGTGTAGCGTTTTCATGGCCCAAATTGTTAATTCATCCAACCCAGTCTCAGTATTTTGAACACCACTGTTGGAAAGTTGTGGGGCAAACCTCGAAGAACTACCAGGTTGCTCTGGATTTAAAGACCCAGTGTCTGCTGGCTGAACCTGGGTGCCTTTTCTGGCTTTTTACAGCACTCCTGTGTCATGGTTTTGAAGCCTTCTTTGCAAAGGATATAAAGAAGGAGAAAACAGTGTGCTTTAATGAGACCAGGGTCTAGTGCAATCTCCGGGCTCCAGAAGCTGGGGCTTAAAGGGTGAGGCTTGGAAAGGCCGGTCTGGTTTGCCTCTGTCTTTGACATATATTTCTAGTTTATTTTCCTGCTGCTATTCATTGTTTTTTTTGTTCTGCTTTCCCCTCAATTTCCACCTAAGGGACCTTGATCTATTTTGAGGAGGGCATAGCAGTAACCTTAAAAAGGAACTTCATTAACTTTATTTTGACTCCTTTTTTTCTGGTTGCCAGTTACATGAACCTCTCCTTCCAACCTGCTGTCTAGTGTAATTGCTACCTAGGAACAGCAACGTTACGCTTTCCATACATAGAGAGTAACTTATTAGGTGTCAGCTCTGAAGCATCTATACCATACCTAGAAGGCACAAGCTTGGTTCAGAGCTGACTCATGACTGACAAACCAAATCTACTGGGTTTAAGTGCCACAGCCAATGAAATAATTGCCCTTCATAGTTTGCATTGCCTGTCCATCAGGTGCTGGCATTTCTGCAGCAAGGATGGAGAGTGGGGCTTCTTTCTCTCTGTCTTTACACCCAGTTCATGCTCTGTTACTCATATTATGCGTCTGATGAGGACAGGACAGTGATACCAGGTGAGCAAAGCCAGAGTTTCCCTGTCCTGCTACCAGAATTATTTTGCTGGTCCGATCCTGTATCTGTCCTTGTCCTTGTGCATTGTGGTCAGCTGCCTGGGACAAGACAGAGATCCTGTACACGGGATGGGTGAGATCTCCAAAAGGATCTGTGTGAGGGACAAGCCTGCTGAGCTGTGGAGCTTATGAGGCCATAGTGAAATCAGCCCCTGGAGGGTGACTCCTCTCTCTTCTGAGCATGTAAAGCATGCTGAAGCTGAGTCACAGTCCCAGCTGTTGGGAAGGATGGGGGGCTGGAATAAAATATAGCAACAATTAACAAAAGAGAAATGTACTGAATAAGAGCCTCCTCCATTTCATTTTCCTCATGGAGGTTATTGATTCATCACTCTAGCAGTCCTGGCTCCCACCCAGGATGCAAAGGGCATAATATAGGTTGTCTGGAGGCAGTGGCTACGGAAGATAAGGAAAATTCCTGTTCAGCATTTCATACAGGGAATCTTCTTGTACGTGCCCTACCAGATTGCTTATGTAGAACAGCAAAGCGGGGAAAGGAGTGTGCTGGTTTGGATTACTGTGCTGTTTGAAGGCAGCTATTACGAGGTGGGTAGTATCAGTCACAGTAGCTGTTCTGGGAGCAGCTGATGCAGAGAAAACTGCTTCCAGTGTGTCTTTATCACATGGCTCTCTATGCAGAACCCTGTAACCACAGCCCCAGTTCTTCCCAGCATGTAAGTCTCACCTGCTTTCCTGTATCACAGCGCCAGCCAGCCAAGCAACAGACACTTGTGGTAGGAAAGCTCAAGTAACCAATATATAGGCTGGCTGGAGTGTGCATGCTGCTGGGTCACCCTGGGAGCCAGATGGATGCCTGTGGAACTACATGGCCTTCCTAAAACAAGGACATTCATTTGGAGATGTCTTCTCAGCCCAGCACTGATTTTCATTAAGCTTGGTGAGGCTGCAAAGATACTATTTTTCTCTCTGCCAAATTTAGCTGGAATTGGCCAACAGGTTTAAAAGCCTTTGATGGGGGAGGAGAGTGGAAAAGGAGAGCAAAGCAGCAGGATCACATAAGCCTCATTTCATTAGGAAGCCAGGCTAAAAAAAGAGAGTTTATCTTCCAGCTATTAAATTCTTTTGATTTGTCTTGAACGCTTAGCTGTACGAAGAGGGCTGGTCTTTATCCAGACCAGTTAATAAACGGGTGCCCTTGCTGGATATTGTTTCTCTGTTACCTATGTGAGTGAAAGGAAGAAGGAAAAAAGTCTTGGTGCTTATATACTTGGAAGGGGAAACTGGAGGAGTAGAAGAGATTATGAGCAGAGGGGGAAATGCTGATCACATATAGTTAAAATTATTTTTACCACGGTAACAAAAAATACCTTCCCCTAGAAGACACTTGAATCTACGGAACCAATGTAAGCAAAGACAGCGATTAAGTATAGCTTGTTTAGAACATAATTCATGGCAGCTCCAATGAAATTCTTAATGAAGTGTGATATTTTCCTCTTAAAAGTCACTTAATCATGTTTTGAAAATGGGAGCGGTTAAACTCTTTCAATCTTCACTTCCAATGGTTGCCAGCAAAATCTGATCCAGGGAGTCAATTAGGAAGGATTCTCCCGCGCGCCAGGTTTACTTGTCTCCTCCTTGTGTGTTTAATCACTATGTAACTCTCCTGACTTCCTGCACAGAGTTTAGGATTGTTCAATCTTCTTTTCCAGAGGTATCCAACAAACATGGGATCCTACAAAGCAAGTACCATTACGTCTGTCTTGTAGTATTGAGTGCTGCCTTGAAAAGGAAGGGGGACGCTTGGGTTTAAACGCAGTCTTAGGGAAAAATTCCCCCCCCAGCAGTTATGGTTTGCTGGCAAATACAATTATGTGTAAACAGAAACTTTGCTTGGTTCTTGTGTGGAAGAAGCTACATATGAAAACAAGAGAGCATCTAAACCCTAGAGTCTGTGTCTTTCTACTCTAAGCCAGCTGTCTGAAAGGAAATGGTCAAAATCTTGTCAATCGTTAAGAAAGAATTTGTTTTCCAGATGTTCATAATAACCCTGAAAATATATTAAAAAAGGGGAAATCTGACTCCTTACTGAGGACCAGGGCTTGCCACTCCTGTTTCACTGACATCAGCAGGACTCTTCGTGTCACAGAGGGCAAATATTTTCTGAGAGCAGATTCCTGTTCTGAACACTCCTACGTCATTTACGTTGCAGGATTGCTCAGAGGCTGCTGTGGGTGACCTCGTTCTTCCCGTCTCCCCCACACTTATGGTTATATATGTGTGAGCCTCTCAGTCTCAGAACCAGAGTACTAACACATGTGCTCTGGGCTGGATCTAGATGTTATATATGGCAAGGATAGGAAGCCTCCTCTGGCAACACGGAAGATCTTTAGTGAAAGGAATTAGTGGTATGTCTGAAAAGGGTCACTTGGCTTGGGAAGCCACTGGAGAGTGACAGCCCAGGAAAACGCTCCTTCACTCATTCTCTGCTCTGTCTGGTTGACCTGTGGAAAGATAACACCGCTGTCACTTTGATGGAGTTGTCCATCCAGCATCCACTGTGGGCTTCAAGGACAATCTGTTGGCTGAGCTTAGCCCACCAGTTCAGAGTGTTTGAGCCAGGCTGGCTGACTGTGCCTGAAATGGATTAGGCAGCACTTAGATAAGGTGATCCGACTACAGAGTCAGGAAGGTGGTAACCCTCTAGCAGGCAGGAGCTGACAAGTAAGCGGGAGGTGGATACGTCTTCCAGCAGAGCAGCTGTTTGCATCCCAGCCAGGTCTCTCAGTCCTAACTTGTAGCTGCCTTCCAGGAGTCAACTGAAAAGGAGTGGAGGCTGCGGAGCCTGGCAAGAGATTCACTTTAGGATCAAGTTGTTGCATTTGGTCATTTTTTGGGGGATGTTGAGTCCAGAGAGAGGGATTTAATAAAGATCGTAGCTTTACCTTAACACTGAATCACCATAAGATGTTGCTGCATGCTCCAAGCAGCAGGAAATAGCAGGCACCCTCTTAGATGCTTAAGCCAACCATACCCTGGATGGCATCAAGAGTAGTGTGGCCAGCAGGTTGAGGGAGGAGATTCTGCCCCTCTGCTCTGCTCTTGTGAGACCTCACCTTGAGTACTGCATCCAGATCCAGGGTCCTCAGTACAAGAAAAACATGGACCAACAGGAGCAAATCTAGAGGAGGTCACAAAGATGATCAGAGGGCTGGAGCACCTCTGAAGACAGGCTGAGAGAGTTGGGCTTGTTCAGCCTGGAGAAGGGTCTGAGGAGATCTTATTGCAGCCTTCCAGTGCCTGAAGAGGCTACAGAAAGCTGGAGAGGGACTGGTTGTCTGGGAATGCAGTGATGGGATAAGGGGTAACTGATTTAAGCTTTAGATTATTAGATATTAGGAAGAAATTCCTCACTGTGAGGGTGGTGAGGCCCTGGCACAGGCTGCCCAGAGAAGCTGTGGCTGCCCCCTCCCTGGCAGTGTTTGAGGCCAGGTTGGATGGGGTTTTGGGCAACCTGGTCTAATGAGGGTGTCCCTGCCTATGGCAGGGGGTTGGAATTAGATGGGCTTGGGGTCTCTTCCAACCCAAACCGCTTTGGGATGCTATTGTATAGATGGCTGGATTTGGGCTTTTTTCAGTGCCCCAAAGGCATGGTGAAAGCCAGGTTGGACTGAAGGGCAGTGGTGTCACAGGAGCAGAGCAGCATGAACTGGCCATGGAAAGGAAGAGTTTTGTAAAGCAAAACTGTCCCTGTACAGTCTCGCGGAGCTGGAGCCTCCCAGCCCTGGGTGCAGGGAGGGCAGCTGGTTTGAAGCCAGCACTTGCAGTTTTGCAGGAGCCCCGCTGAGGGGAGGCAGCCCCAGGCGGCCCTTGTGGTCCCCAAACCAAGTGCCTACAGTCCCCCTTTTCCAGCGAGCGGCACCGGTGCCGTGGGTTTTTCCTGGGGTCACCAAGAAAGAAGCAGCAGCTCTGCGGGCCAGAGGCCAGGCTGCCAGCGGCCCCCGAAAGCGGTCAGCCCCACGTCCTTGGAAAGGGGCGGCGAACGGCTCCGCGACATGGCGGCCGCTCGCCCGGCGGCGCATTTCCGCGCCAGCCAGGCGCCGACGCCAGGTGGAAGCCAGCAGGTCCCGGGGCGGCCCCAATGAGCTGCCGCCGCCGCCACCCCGCCCTCCCGCCGGAGCGGTACCGGGGCTGGCCCTGCGGGGCTGCTCCCCCCGGGCCGCCCCGGCGCTGCCTGAGGGGCGGGCGACATCTGGTGGCGAGGTGCGCGCCGGGCGGAGCATCGCGCGGCGGCCGCCCCGACCGGGGGCTCCGTCCGCCGCAGCACCTGCCTCTGCCTCACCGGCTCTCTGCCGGGGCTCCCGGCCCTGCTCGGCTGGCAGAGCTAATTCCCAGCCGCCGGTGGAAAGGATTTCCTCCGCCGGGTCATCCTTAACGTGACGGTTGAGTTGGCCAAGCTCCGGCCGCAGCACTCTGCTCCAGCCTGCCGCGGCCCGTGCGAAGCCCGCCCCGGGGGTGTAACGTTTCCGAAGATGGAGATACCTGCATAGGGGACAGGGGCGGGCACCGGGCTGGGGTGGGCGCCGCGCCGCGGGCACGCAGAACGGGAGCGCCGGTGCGTTGTCGTCCCAGCTGCGAGGGATGCAGTGGGGGGTGGGAAGACAAGGAGTGAGGGCCGTGGGGAGGGGGAAGCAGCACCCTCACGTTACTCAGCTCGGGGCAAGTTGTTCAAAGCCTTTCCCCGGCATGGAATCTCTAAGTTGGACCCATCCGAGCCCAGCTCCTTGCAGGGCTACCTGGAACGGCCCCGTGCGGCTTGCTGTGGTTATCTGAACGCAAGCACTCACGCTCGTCTGCAAAAGGTCTTTTCACGCCAGTATGAAACTGCGCTGGCTTTTCTTCAGGCCTTGTTGCATCTGAGCTTCTTCAGTTGCATAAGGAAGAAGCGGTCTGTGGCAGGGTGTCCTCCAGTGCCACCACCGGGTTTCCGTGTGGATTCTGATGCAAGCACAGTGGGAGGGCCCACAAGCAGAGAGATGGGTTATCCACTGCTGTTCCAGTCCTACTTGTGATAGAGGTAAGGCTGAAGGAAGGAAGGTGGCGGTGGACTGGGGTTTAGAAACATTTTTGATATTACTCTTTCCGCTACCGAGTGGTAAAATGACCTCGGGTAAGTCATATCTCCTCCTAAAGCCTTGGCTTTCCCACCTGTAAAGTTGATAGTCCCTTTCAAAGCACTCCAAAGAGAATAATAGGGTTTTTCATTACTGAATTGTTCCACAGCCCCAGCAGCCTTGTTTTTTAGCAACTGTTTCTGATTGGTTCTTTAAGAGTTTCAATTAATTGATTGATTTTCAAAGAGGATTGCTTTTATTTTTGTTCCAGTGTTGAGAGAGCAGCATGTATTTTCCTTCAGAGGAGGGGATGGTTTGTGTGGTTTTGCTGTTCTTTATATTTTCAGTTTACTAAGATGGATAAATAAGCAGATGGCTCATTCTGATGGAAGATTGCAGTCAGAGTTTTACAGTCTGTGAATTAATCCTGTACATAAATATTTTAAACATTTCTACCCTTATTTGCGTACACAGAAGTAGTTGCTTTACAAACAGTCTTTAGTATCGAAGTCCATATCTCCATTCCACTACTTCCTGTGAAATATTATCACTTGCTTTCATCATCTATTTATTGTTACATACAATAAGGAGAGAAATCTGTCCTGCACAGGTGCTCAAAGCACCAGAACTTTCCACTAAAACCATTAGGAGCAAGGCTGATGTTCCTGGGCAGCCTGCTCTAGGTGGACCCTACCTGAGCACAGCAGTTGGACAAGATGATCTCCTTCCATCCTCAAGCGTTATGCAATTCTGTGATACCTCTGAAGGTCAGGCCTTGGATTTGTCTGGCTTTTCCATGCCAGGCTTGAGAATGTTAGTCTGGAGAAACAGGACTGTCTCTTTGCTCTACCCAGGTATGTTACGCTCTGGGGAATTTGAGAATACCTGTTGACTGATGGGATGCAAGTCACAAACTTTGCTCTTGTTTTTGTACCCAAAGAGGTATATAGGCACAGAAGTGCTGAGGTCATGCAGTGCATTCAACTTGTCTGGTCCCCATGTAATAGAAGGATGTCACTGCCATAGAACACACTCATTTGCTTTACAAGGATAAAGGAGATAGGATGTGATAAAGTTCCCCAAATATGGAGCAATGTAGGATTGATGGTAGGAATTCTCTCTTTGTTCCATCGTCTGTGGAATATAACTTGCTGGCACATCCCCTGCGTAGCAATGGGGCACACACACCTTTGAGTCCTTGCACATTGTGTCCTCCTTTCATACATGTCTGTCTCACACATATATATTCCATATATTTCTGTATCATGCATTCAGTACCCCATTCACTCCTGTTTTGTGAGGGTGCGATTAGCCTGATCTGTAACCTGCCCTCACTCCAGCTTGAAACATGGTTCCAGTTAAGCCTCTGATCTTTAAGGAGCCCTGCACCTTAAAATCAGTTTATTAAAAGAGCCCGTAAAGGTCGTTTAATAATTTTAACAAACTGGCTTGGGGTTTTTTAGGGCGGGGGGGGGGGGAGAGCTACTTTTATATTGTGATTGTCGTCCTGTGACATAGGGCCATCAGGGAACATACCTTTGTCCTCTGAGGTCTCACAGGGTAAAGAAAGAAGCAGCGATGACCACAGAGGCCATGCTCACTGTATCAGAACTTTGAAACTGCTGATCTAAAGATCCTAGAAAGGATCACAGCTGTCCTGTGGGAATGCAGCTTCACATAACGTGAAGCGTTATGTAGCCAGTGAAACCCATTGCTCCTAGACTACATTGGGACCAAAACTCAGCCAGCAACAGAGGGAGAAGAAATCTTCTTTGTCTTCTTAATTAAGATAACCAGTTTCATATCAACGTATTCTAAACATGCTTTTTGAAGAAAATACAAAACCTGATGGAATCAAGGTGGACTCCAAATACAAGGATGGGGAACAGACTGTTGTTGATCTATAGTGTCTTGTGTCTTTCTCCGAGACGACTACTGTCTGCTTCCCAAGCTAGAACTGGGTAAGATTTAGTAAGGAAGTTCCTAGACTGGACTGGTGGTTCTTCAGTTGTCTGCATAGGAGGTGGTAATGTCAGTCAATCAGGCAGTCCAGCTGCTCAATAGTCATTGCTAATCATTAGTGTTGTCTTTGATTAGAGTAATCAAAGAGCTAAGGCCTCGGGGGTGGACTCTTACCTTTTGCCTTTGTATAGCTTTGTCCAGTACAACTTCTGGTCAGATAGGAAGAGTGGAGAAACTGGCTGCTAGCATTGGAGCATTTTGCTTTGCTATTTGAAATAGACAGCTACTGTGAATGACCCATAAAAGGACCTGGCAGCTCTCTGGTTTGCACTGGGGTGAAGCCTGTTCTAGAAGCACTGTTGCCATCTTCAGCACATTTGATAGGGAGATAATACTGGGGAAGACTTTCCACTCTCCTTGTGAGAGGGTTTGCTCTGTAGCCTCTGTGAGATTAGGAGTGGTCCAGTCTATCGGCCTTTTAGTCCCTTCTGTATCCTGTGTTAATGGGGATTTCCAGGGACCCCACAAATTCAGAAAGATGCTCTGTCCTCCCCTTTATAGAGAATGCAGTGATTTTCCGTAACTGTTCCCAGTCAGTCCGTCTCCTTCTTCTTGGGGGTTCTGGATCTATTCCTTTGACAGTTTCTTGCCAGACTGCTGTTTCTGAGAATGCTCCGCCTTCCTTGGGCTGTAGTCTTTTATTCCAACCACTGCTAATCAGTACATACATAGCTGCAGAACATGAAGTAGCTGCTCAACACGTTAACTCCTTGGTGGCTGGGTTTGGGGCTTGAACACAGCATTTTGCTCCTTGAAGAATATGAAACTATGGAACTTGCTACTTCCTTCTGGGTGGTCTCTTTGGAAGGGAAGCACTTTGCTAAAGACTAAAAGAAGACCTGATTTTATGGAGTTGCCTGAGGAATGTAAGTTCCCATAGGAGAGAATAGAACAAAAATTTAGTCTCTAGTCTCAACTAGTAAGTTATTTTTGGGGAAAAAATAATTGACTACATGAATCATCATATATAGCATAAAAGAGAAAAAAAGTAGCAATCCTACACGTGGCCATCCTTCATTCTGCTTCATGTTTCTTTTCTTCCCTGTGCTTAACAGGGAATGTTGAGCAAATCTCACAGGACTGGTGTAGGTTAGCTCCATCAGCTAGTGCATTTTGAGGGAAAATGTTTTAAGAAATGTGATTTCCTTATTTCCCAGGCAGGAATGTATGTAGTTGCATGCTCTCCTCCATATTCCACTGGGACTACCCCATCCCAAACCCTAGAGCATCCCCACAGTGGAGGAAGGTCTTTGTCACTTTCACACTATCATAGCTACCTCGGGGTAGATTTTCGGCTGTTTAAGATAAGGCACATGGTGCTTGGTAATCTGCATCTGACTTAGTTTATGTATTTAATTATTAGGAAGGCTTTTGGAAGCTATCCTTAGGTAATTCAGTGTGATCATGATTTTCTCCCCAGTGCAATTGTATATCCTCATGTTGTTTCTTTTCCCCTTGCCTTTTGGTTTTCTAAGTGATCTAAAAGTTCCACTGCTGGGAACAAGAAAAACGAGGCCTATTTTCCCCAATCTTTGATCTCTAATAAATTTGAGCTAGTAAATTATATCTGCTAGCAATTCTTCTGTGTATCATATCTCTCAGGAAACCACTCTGAGACTTCTATAACAGCTTAAGGAGAAAAGTATGCTGAAATTCGCCTTTCATTGTCTGTATTTGATCAGAGAGTATGTGGCCTCAATTTTATTTATATTTTAGTAAAAACAAATCAGTGGCTTTTCAGATCTCAAGGCAAAAGAAAGAGATAGTACAGAGAATAATAGGAAGAAAACATATGATCTGTTTTTGTTTTCTCTGTGTGTATGTTTACAGACAGCCCCAACAAGATGAAACTGATCCAGGTTGATGTGTGACTGTGAAGGCAGAAACAGAAGGCCTTATTTCAACAAGGGGGAAAACAAATTCCACAAAACCTGATGCTGTGGGAAGAAGTAGTTTTCAGTACACAGACACTGTGGGGTGGTAATGTCTGGTGCTTAGGCAGGGTGAAAAATTCACAAGACATACTGCAGGAAGTCACAAACAAGTGCATCTCTCTATCCTCGGCCAGTTGTCTACAGCTGACTTTGTAGCAATGTGTATATAGGGAAAAAACCCCACAGATTTGATCCTGAAGAGGATGCTCTGTGTGTGTGTGTGTGTGTGTGTGTATAAATAAATACAGTTTATGTACATGTATATGTACAGTTCTCTACATACAAATGGACCGAGCACATACATGTTTATGAAAGAAGGTTTGCCATCTAAAATGGTTGGAAAAGAAGTGTGCCACTGTAATTGTAAGTTTGAAAAACACTCAAACAGCTTTGATGGAGATTGGGTGCTTTGGGCCAGAATTCATAAAAGATGCCTAAAGGGCAGTGAGAGTTGGATTTCAGAATGCCTGAATTCAGGGGTACCTCTGGGTGGGATCTCCAAATTTTATTTGCCTACATATCTTGGTCATTTAAAAAAAGAGTGCTGTGCATGTACATCCTTGGGGCTGTAGAAGGTAACTCTGTTTTCCCCCTGTCCTGAAAAATCTGCTGTTGAATCCAAGTGCAAGGAGCAGTAGAGGAGGCCTTGCAGTGCGCACCACTCAGGCTGGGATGTTTTGTTCTTCGTGCTTGGCAGCTGAACAAATCTCATAGGAATGGCAGAGACCAGCTGGCCACGGCTGAGTGTCATGGTTGGTCTTGCCAGCTCTCCAAGTGAATTCAGGGAAGGGAAGCGCTGTATTGGCTGGCCTCAGACCTGAAGGGTGGCATAAAAATGGTACTGCAAGAGCTACAGCCTCTGCGAGCTTTCAGTTCTCTATCACTCTACCCAAGGAACTTGCTGTTTCTGCTTAAGTGGGATTTTAGGAGAAATAATTCAGTGTACCTTGGCAACAGCTTAGACTTCCCCTGAGGTCTCAGATAGACAAGACACTTGCTTCACCCACAGCTTTGTGCTTGTGTAGGAGTGATAGGGCTTGAGTATTCTCCAGCCTGCGGTCACTAGATGGCAACATGATCCCACACAGCGGCAGGTTTCCTATTCCCTTCCTTGGAAGACAGGCTCTCTGTGGAAGGAAGGACAGGAAGATTGCATTCAACTTCCTTCAAGCCTCGAAGCTTTCTAAGATGGCAGTCACTGAAAACAACCTTACAGGAGATGTACTGTGCCTGTGCCAGCATCTGCAAGTTCATACTGACTAATTCTTACTGTGTTCAAAGGGTCACATCTATCTCTAGGGACTCGTAGTGGAAAGAAACTCAAGTCAAATTTTTTTTTTATTCATGATGGTTCTCAGCACAATACTGTTAAAACCTCATTTTCAACTTTCTTTTTAAGTGTCTTTCTGCATATGAGTGCATTTATACAATAATTTTTATCCTGTGCCCAGCTATTTAGAAGATCAGTCCCTCTGGGCATCAAGACAAACAGGATTTCAGCCTTCCTATAGGCTATTGGCACTGTGTTGCCATGTTTTGGCTTAGCTCAGTGGGAAGGCAGACAGCGATGCTGGCACATCACAATTTAGCTTGCAGGTCAGCATTTCTCCCAGAGTTGGGACATCCTGTTTGCTGGAATAACTCTACTGTCTTGGATCCTGGAGATAAGTGGACATTATCACAGAATGTTAGGGGTTGGAAGGGACCTGGAAACATCATCTAGTCCAACCCCCCTGCCAGAGTGGGATCACCTCAATTAGGTCACTTGGGAACATGTCCAGGTGGGTTTTAAATGTCTCCAGAGAAGGAGACTCCACAGCCTCTCTGGACAGTCTGTCCCAGTGTTCTGTCACCCTCACAGTGAAAAAGTGTCTCCTTATGTTCACATGGAACTTCCTATGCTGCAGCTTGCACCCATTGCCCCTTGTCGTATCGCTGGCTATCACTGAGAAGAACCTGTCTCCGTCCTCCTGACACTGTTATGGGTTAGCAATGACCATTGCTGATGGAGGAAATATATAATCCACAGACTGACACAGAACTCCCATCACAACTGTGCAAAGACTTCCATAACAGCTAATAGTTTTCATCTGCATTAGACATGTTCCTGTCCTTCCCCACGCTATGGGGTCAGAATGTTTATCAGCTGCGATGGTCAGTGATAATGAAATTAATATGTCGGGGCTCCTGAGGTAACTCATGTCTTTATACTAGATTAGCATTATTTATTTGGCTGAAGGCATTGGTGCCTCTGTTTTAAGATGTGACAGAATATTTATCAATTTTTTGGAGTACCACACACCTCCTAAAGACTCTTGGACACATCTCCGCTTTCCAAAAGAATCATCAAGGGAATGAACATTCATTAGCTGTGTGTTTACAGTAAGTGGATCACAAACTATTGGCAGGGTCTGGACATTTGTGTGCCAGCTGACTTGGGAACCTTTGGTGGCTGAGCCTTTTAGAGTGATTGAGATTGATGGGAAATTATTTCAGGGGCAGGACTCCTGTCTCAGTCTGTTATCAGCTGTCGGAACAGTATCTTCCAAAGGTGAATAACTTTGGAATAGAGGATAACTTCTCTGTGTCGATACCCTGCCATCAACCTGCAGTGTTGTGTAAAGAAAAATGTCATCCACCTTGTGCCACTCTTTCTGCTGGATTGTTTGCCTGAGATTTTCCTGCAACTTCAGTGCAGACAAAAGACATACTTGGTTGCCTGGCCTTCAGTGGGTAGTGTAGGTAGAAAACAGCTCTTGCTTTCAAACTTAAGCAGGTGTATTATCCCAGGTATGTGAGAAATCTTGCATTTAACAAGCCAACCTTTCTCTTTCATAGCTGCACATTAGCTTCTCATTCAGCAGAGCACTTCTTTCTGCATCTAATTAAAAGCATCTGCATACATTCTCTTGAAACCATGTCCTTAAGCATTTGATCCTTAAAGACCTGTGAAATTGAATCAGTTTGCTTGGAAGTCATTTTATATTGCAGATCATTTGTTTCACAGTTTACTGTGATGAGGTCACGAGAGTCTACTTAGGAGCTGAAGGGGTCCGATGGAGGCAGTACATCTGTCTTAATACACTCCATCCGTGGGCCACAACTGAGAAAGGTCAGGAAAAAACAGCCACCAAGATGAAGACTCTGCTGCCTGACCTAGTGTCAGGGAGTCAAATTCTATTGCTATGCCTGCTCACACCGTTTTGAATTGCTCATGTGCACAAACATTTCCTGGCCCACTGGCCTCAACCAAAGACATCGTTCTCATGTCTAGTGTGAGCCTTCGCAGGGGACAGATCCCCAGCCATACCAGTCGCTTACCTGCCAGCGACACATTCAGTCTGTGCTGATACTTCTTTCACGGTGACTCAGAAGCATAAGGGAGCATAAGGAAACATCAGGGCATGTGAAAATACAATGTCTATCTTCCTCCTCCTAGGATGATACCTTACTTCCGGGTTGCTGCAATGGAGAATTCATTCAAAAACTGTATCTTCTTTTATTCCCCTGAGCAGCATCCCATGTTTAACCCTGAAGAGTGTTTGCTGTGCTGGCTGTTCTTTAGGAGGAAGGACTACCACCTGTAAGCCAGCTGCTGCAGCTAGTCAGTGTACTGTTATTGCCTGTTCAAGTTATTTGATCTTTTTTTCTGACATCTTCACTCTGCATCACCTTATTCTTGACTCCAGCTAATGGTAACAGGGATTAGTAATGAAGAAATGAGCTCTTTACACCTCATACTTTGCTGCACCTCCCAGACACAATGCTAACTTGGTAAATGCGTTGGACCCTTGTGCCAGGAGCGGGAGTTAAAACCTGACCCAGAAGTCCCTATTTTTATTTTGCTTTATTTATTTAACACTTCATTATAGCCCCTTAGCGGTATGTGCCTGATAGAAAGCGTAAATGCATGGAGCCAAATTCTCCTTGGAGGGCTCTGTTCTACAGGAGGTGTTCAATAGCTGCATCCCCATAATATCTTCCTGGAGTAATCCCACTGCTATAAATGGAATTACCTGGATGGTGTAAATAAGAGCAGAATCTAGCCCCATGGCTACTTGCAGTTATTTTGATTTGTATTGCTGGACAACAGATAAATCCTCTTTTTTTTTTCCCTCCAGTAGCCTGCCAATAAAATAGTACTGTTTTTAGGATTCTGGCATTTTCCTGTCTTAATGAATTGAAATTGTTAGTGTATTTGGGAAGCCTTTTTACCCCATTTTAATTGTTGTCAGCGCTGTCCAAGGTATGGACTATCAATGTGAAAAAGCGTGGTCTCTCTCGTTTAAATATCAAACTGAAAAAGCTTGTCTGATGCTCTAAATGATTTAAAAAATCATGGCAATTTATTTATATCATGTAGGGGTCTGAGAATTCATCAGGTGTCCCGGTCAGACCTCCTTCAAAAGGGAAGAGCAACACATCATCTGCATTTGCTAATGCGTCTCGTTTTAGCTGGATCCAAAGCCTGAAAACGATTCCCAGCTCTAGGGATGTGTCTCCGTCACACGAACTCAATCTTTCTGGGTGTTGCATTTATTAGAGGAATTGCTCACTAGACTGCAAGAATGACTGCAGGAGCTTTTCCAAAGGAACTTAGGAGAAAATCTTCAGTATTTTCTGTATTTATTCAGAGGAACACAAGTGAACATAGAAAAACAGTGCATTTTTCCATTAGCTTGTGCCATCAGGTACATGCAGTGTACAGTGTGAAGGAGGAACACATGTATTTAATGCTGAATGTTCCAGAAGTATTTTGCTAGGAATAATTTAGGTTTTGCTCATGATTTTGGTGATACAAAAGCCGAGGAACATCCTGGCCCCAAATGGGCTTATATCAGAAATGTGAATGGGAAGAAAGCTGTGCCCTAGGTTTCAGCTAGCTGTTCTTAACCCACATATCAGTGTTTGCATGCTTATGTGTCTTTTCATTAAACTAGCAGGGATGCTCCAAGGTAAGCTACATTCAAAATATTGAGGGGTTTTTTATATTTTTTTTGTAAGCCTGTGTTTCATGGGTAATAAGCTTTCCTCAGGCTTTCAGTTTTGGCTGTGAAGGTGCTTCATCCAAAAGGGAGTCCTGCTAGTACTGTGTGGAAATCCGCTTCAGAGCTCACTGGTGATGGGTGCTTCAGACAGGCTTTTCGTGTGTGAGGAGCTGACCTGCTTATGGCCTACACAGCTGCACTAATGTAAGAGGTTTGCTGATGACAGTTAGCAGAGATGATGCTCAAGCTGCTTGCCTCAGTTTCCCCATTGAGGACAAAATGGTTTCCCTGACCTGCAGAGGCTATGTGAAGTTGTTCGGTATTTGTAAAGCAGCATGGGGAGGCACAGTCCCACCCTCACCAGGCAGAGGAGCATCAAAAGGTGCTCAGTCAGCCTCAGTGTCCTGTGCAGCATGAGGAAACTGGGCTATAAAAAGATACTCAGAGTGGGAGATCTGTGCCCATATGGGAAGGAGATGGTGCCCTGTAGTTGTGTTTGATGTGCAGCAGGATCCTGAGGTTACCAGGCAGCAGAAACAGCTCTCTGAAGGGTGAGGGAATCTGTCATTACCACATGAGCTGTGTCAGGATCTGATGAGGATGGGCTTGGTGTCAGGAGGAGGAAGCAGGAAGTGTTAACCTTGCAGGTCCTCTGGGTGAAGGTGTGGTGCCCTTATTTCTCATGTTATCTGGAGTTCGCCATTGCTGGGTGCTTGTTAGAGGAGGTATTCTTGTCCTTGGTTACTCTAGCTATGTAAATTATGCTGTATGTTCTAATATGTAACTATAAGGATGTATAATTACACAACCTTCCTATTTGGAAATAGTAACCCTCTAGCATTAAACTGCTTAAAAAAACCCATAACTTTTTATGGCAGATCTTTTCCTAAAGAAACCTCAGTTATTTCTGAGACATGTGTTCTTTTAGTTGTCAAGAGCTAGGGCAATATTAAATAAATACAAACAAATGTATACTCTATTTAATACTTGGGTGTCTGGTTGTATACTTAAGTAACGTTATGAAATATACATGTGGAAAGGCAAATTGACTTTGACATGTTAAACACGTTGGATAAAAGCTTATCGGGGGCTGTAAAGAGTTCTGGTAATAGCAGTGGGTAGTATTATGAATAATCAGTCTTGTTTCTAGATAGCAGCTTCATTGTTAGGCAGAATAAATGATTTTGCTCTGAAATTTAATACTGTTGCTGCACTTTCTTCATCTCTCTCTCTATATATATATCTCACATTGATTGAAAGCTCTGATGAATTTTACTTGATTCCTCCACATGGTAAAAATTTACAATGGTATGAAAGTTATGAGAGAACACTTTTACTTAAAGGAAAAGTCCGAATGATAAATGAATTAATTGACAAGCAGATGAAAATAAGTCTTCTGGTCATCTGAAAAATGATATGCTATAAAAGCAACTGTAGTGGCTTTTAGCAAATGCCAAGCTAATGTGAAAAAATGTCTTTGGGCTAACTTCTTGCAGCTCTACAAATGCAGAATACAGGCTCCAGCATTTTGCTTCCCTTTAGCTGAAGGGTAGAGCGTATTTCATACAGGGTATGAGAGTACCAGGGTACCAGAGCTTGCAGTCCTTCTCTTAGTTTCCAGTGCAAGTTTAGGCTCTTGTCCTGCAATCCCATAGGAGCTTCCATGCTCTTGTGAACACATGCAAAGTCATACATGCCTCTAGGAGACTCTAAACGCCTTGAGTGCTTGTGTGTCATCCACTTCTTCCACTGCCTTTTGGTGGCAGTCACATCCTGGTCCCAGGCTCTGATTGCTTGAGCAAGGAAGGAATTTCCCAGATATGATGATGAGCTAGGGAAAGCAGTTTATCTTCCCTCTGTCACAAGTCCCAGCCTGTAACAGGAGTTGGGATGACTGAAGCCCATAGTCCCTAGACCTGGAGCTGGCAAAGATGGAACAGCCTTGGGGAAGAAGGCTGTCAGAGGCAGTGGCTTACTCTTACTGCTCTGTGTGATACTGTTTCTACTATTGCTCTGTCGGTATTTTGGATCATCTGTGGGGGTTTTTTTAACTCTTTAGACAGAAGGTGTCAAGAACATTGACTCTTCCTTTCCATTATAACTCTTTCTTTCTTTCCACCAAGTTACAAACATTTGTAGGTACTCTGTTTTTCTAGCTCATGTCTGTTTTCTACCATCTGCAATCTCTGGCTTGTTTTTAATTCTATTTTCCTTATCGTTTGAGGACAAGACTGGACACAACCGAAATTCCTCACAGCACCCCCTGAGACACATCCTCCCTGCTCTCTGCTTGTAATCCTTTGTTTATGGTATTTCAGCCAATTCTCGATTCAGGATCACGTGACAGTGTGTATATTCAAACTGAATGCAATTAATAAGTGTCAAAACGTCATGAAATGCTGTGTGAGTTGTGTGCTAAAAGACAAATGTTCTATATCTAGGCCTTTCCCTTTAGGCACTAATTAGATAATATATGTTTGAAAGGGTTGAGTCTGTCAGTCAAGCCATAGATCTGTAAATCCATGTTGAAATTCATATGGCAACACTCATCAAAACACTTAAACATGTGCTTAAGTCCTTTCTGTGTTCAATCAAGTACATAAGCATGTGCTTAAGATTTGGGTCTCCAGGCAGACCTATTGAAATTAATGAGAGAAATGTTTTTCATCTCTATGCACCAGGTCTCCATCTTGCTACCAGGAAAACTGAAGCCTTCATTTACCAAGAGCAGAGTCATTCTGAATCTGACACTTCAGTAGATATTTAGTGCACTTATTTAAAGCACTGGAGCTATTTAAAATAATACTTAGGAATGTAGTTTCTTTCCTCTCTTTTAGAAGTAGTTAAGCTCCTTTAGTGTGAGTAATAGGACTCATCTACAATAACACTTATCTGTGGCTCTGTTTCACATTCATGAATATTTGTGAGAGCCTTTTCCATTGACCTCCATGGTGAGGTCAGTGTGGTCTCCACGTGGCCTTTTGGATCCCATGAGTAGGAGAACAGGAAGTCCTAAGCAGGGGCTTAGTATCCTTTGCCACTCATACTTCTGACACTGAATTTGCAGAGGACTTCTCAATTCCCAGAAGTATTTGGGCATTTACCTGGGAGCAAAGTATCAAAGGACCTTTGGATATTACCTGTATTGCAAAGGGCGGCCTTTGAGTCACTCAAAACCAAACCTATCTAGGGATAGTCAGGTCTGCTAGTGCACTGGTCTGGCTGCTGTGCTTGCTTAGACAGGCTTCCTCTGACACAGGCGGGCAGTTTGGTGGCAATGTCCAGAACCTCCTGCACTCTTGCAGAGACTGTCCTTTCATTGTTCACTGAAGAACCATGGCTTCCTGGCTATGACAGCTACAGACTGACTTAATGTGTTTGTTTGGTTTTTTTTTTGGCCTGAAACTAATGTTTCTTTTCCTCCAAAAAGGAACTGCGTAGAAACATCCAACATTTTTCATCAGGAAAAGAGTAAGAAGCACAATAGGTTAAAATAGGTAGAAGCAAATTTTTCTGTTCTAGAGGGAAGAAATGGAAAAGGGAGCTTGGCTGGGACAAAAACTCAAGTTTCCAGTGAAGCCAACTAATGACAGCTCCTGAAGAAAGGCGGAGCTACAAGTCCTGAGCAGTTCTGGGAGGTGGTATTAAGAAACCCAGTTTGAATATAGTGACCCACCTCTGGAACATCTGTAATTCTTTAAGCTAAACTAATATTATAGGACAACCACTCTGAAATCTTAATTCCTGTTCTGCCAAAGCTCACTTGAATGCTTCTCCAAACAGCAGAATTACTTGATTTACAGGCAATGGGCACTACATGGCCTGCCAACACATCCTGGGCTACTATTAAAATGAAGCAACGGGAATTTGCTTCTGCTTTCCGGTAGTTCAGTATTTCTGCCAAAGGTTGGAGGGCACCAGAAATGTGTTAAGAGGTAGAAATGAAAGCAAGTTCCAGATTGTCTTACAAGTCCTTTCTTGGAACTGTCCATATTGCCCCCAGGGTGCTGGTATTATAGTGCTAAAAGAATGGATGGTTTAAAGTCTGAGGAAGTGCAGGTTTGCATCCTGTAGAAGCCCTTGACTAAAACTCTGAGAGGAAAGTGTGTTCATGTGGTACAGTGCTGTGCTGTGCCCAGACAGGAGCGAAAGTGATCCATGGGAGTGGAAGAACCCATCAATTGAGACCAAAGCATGACTGTGAAACAAGAAGAAAAAATCCATAGCCAATCTTTCAGAATGAGTTGACAGGGCTGAATTAGCTTGGAGTGACCTCTAACATAAATTAAGGGTAAGCCAACTGTGATCAGTGGTGTAAAATCTAGTGGGTGAGTCCACATCTTGGTTCCTCGCCCCACTTTGGCTATTCTAATCTGATGTGAGGGAGTAGGGAGTGGAGCTTGACCCAAGGCCCATGTTAGCCAAGGCTTACCCATGTCAGCCTTTCTAAGAGCTCTGAGCAAGCCCTCGGGGGCAGACCTGGCTTTGCAGTGTCTGTTAGTGCCCCAGCATGCTCAGAAGAGACATTGTGTTCAGTTGAGTGCTGTTAGCAGCAAGGCTGGAGGGCAAACTACCAAAACCCTTATGGCAGTCAGTTGGCAAAGACCTATGAATACGTGCAATTTCCAGCATTGGTTGAATCTTCACTGGCTTGGAGGCAGGCCCATCTCATGTGATGGTGAGTAACCCAATATGATTTTCCTGGCAAGTGGCGACTCGATGCCAGCATTATGAATTATCCAGGGCAAGGCAAGGTCAAGTGTTGAGGTAACACAGGTGTTCTTAAATGTCCATAGACCATGAGTACTTTTTGTGATTTCTCACCTTCTTCGCCTCCCCCTTATTTTTCTGTTGCTTTCATACTTCACAGAAGAATAGGCCTAGCTCCTGGAAACTACCAGCAGCCTTCTCTATCGCACCCAAGTGGACTTGTCAATGGACGGTCACAACGAATCAGCAAGTTGTGTTCTCATCCTCCTTATTCATGAGGACCTCCTGGATTTCACAGCTTTTCATTCTTGAATGTTTATAGCCACCCTAACAGAAGGTACTATACTTAGCAAGCAACATATAGGTGGCTTTTTTCCCCTCCTTTTCTGCAGCAGAAAATAAATGCAACCTAGTGCCCAGATCAGTACAGCTTCCAAGAACAGGACACATGCAAGAAAATCCAGCCAAGTGGCATCATTCCTGAAGCAACCATGTTGCAACAAGTTGCACCTTAATCTATCCCATTGGGCCAACTCTTTTTTTCTGTGGATATGGCATGTTCTTGCATTTACTTCTCGACCTGCCTGACTTTTATCAGTTTCTTTTCATGCTCTGGAATGAACATTATTCAAATCTCATTAAATCAATTTACTGTCAAGACAAATGAAAAATAACGGTGCTAAAAAACTCATGGGGCGAGTGAGGTGATCATTTTAAAGCTTAAGCAAAATTCTGTCCACACTTAGTTGCTGAGCTGCACTTTTGTGGATGTCATTGTTCCTGAAAGGAGGGAAGGCATGTTGATGTAATGGCTGATGAGAGGCATGTCAGAGGCCACCACTGTGTCCAAAACCCACTGTGAGAGATCATGGTTTCAGGTCCCAACACTTGACCTGAGAGGGGTGACTGAATGTTGAGGCAACGCATGCAAAGAAGAAATCCTTCTTCCATATCCCCACACTGAATTTCAAGATCAATTGTAAAGTTAACTCTATGGGCCTTATGTTTTCCTACTGCAAAACCTCTGCTCCATGGTGGTCTGTCTTGGTCTCCTGAGCCCTACCGTGTTTTCATGTTCTTCTCTCAACATGAATTTGGGCTAATTCAATCATTAAGCAAAAATCAGGATTTGGGCAGAGTGAAACACTGTAAAATCCTCTATGGGAACATGGAGTGAAAAGATAGAGAGATGCTTCCACTGCCTCCCTGTTTGTTCTGAATAATGTTTTGTTCAGTGTTTTTTGAGTTCATCAGACCCAAAAGCAGTTACTGAGCTCTGAGCAGGAAATGTTGGGCTTGTTTGAATCGTGATGGGAAATGGAGCTGCTGTACAGCCTAGAAAGAGGAGCTGGGGCAGGTAGGGAAAGAAGGGGTAACATCTTGATTTGAATAAATTCCCAAATTGACAGAACCTTTCCATTCCATAGGGAAGAGTGGAAAGCATGAAACTTTCCTCTGTTCTTTAGATGATTTAAAGACTTACTGTACTTACTTTTCCTGTTTCTCTTCATCTTCCTCCCCTTCTTCCCTCCCTCCCTTTCCTTCAGTGCTATCTCATGAGTCAGAGTGGGTGTACCACATGTAATTAGTCTAGATTGCTGTTCATGTTAGAACAGCTACCTTGCAGAACTATCTTTCAGCAAGCAAAAACTGCCAAGCGAATGACCTGCAGCAGATAGCTAGGTGACCTATTCCACTCAAGAGACTACTGTGCCGTTTGATGCTTGTTGGATTAGGAAGTGTGACCACAGTAATTAGCAGGAAGTTTCTGGATCTGGATACAGCACGTTAAATGCAGGCTGGCTCTTAGAAAAGTCTGACCTTGGTAAATGAGAGTGGGCAAGCAGGGCTGGGGTGCAGAGGCGGGGTGGGCAGGAGAAGATTTGAGAGATGGATTTGCTGTTGCAGAGCTTGACACAGGTTAAGGCTGGGCATGCTTTTTTTTCAGAGGCTGCAAAAAGAATTGCTTGCAGCTCAGAGAGAGAAGGGTATGAGTTAAAACAGATTGACTTTCCTCCTCCAGCACACACGTGCTCCTTAAATACCAGGGGAGTACAAAGGGAGCAAGTCTTTAAAAAAAGATTTGTTCTATAGACTGCAAAGATGTGCGATTACTAGCAGTTGTACAATTTATGGGAGGCAAATGTGCATGTGGGGCTTTTATGAAGTGCAAGTAAAGCAAAAAGATAGAGGGAAGGAAAAGGCATGCTCTCCAAATGCCCATCTTTTCTATCAACAAATGTTGCCTTAGAGGCAAAAGCTTGGGTGTTTCTTTTTCCCTCAGTGTTCTGTGTGCTTGTATTAGTCACACCCATTTATTTTTGGCATAATTCATGCACTATTTGAAACTTGGCAAGAGTAGGGATGTTATGGCCAACAGTCAGTCTTGCTTCAGGAGTTTCTATGAATATGAATGCCTGAAGTTCACATAAGCTTACTCAGTTGCTATAGCAACAGATTTGTTGTGAAATCCTTGTATTTTAAAGGCTAGATTCTGTAAATTAACTTCATCTTCAGTAGGATGTGTGATGCTAGTGATTTGTACATGTATTGTTTTCATTGAAGTTGCAAATGTTAGGGGAGCGGATAGGTTTGAGGGTTCGATGAAATTAAATTTAATCACAGACAATTCCAGCACTTAAGATCAAAGCAAACTAGTTTTGTGTCCCATCCAGAGAGGGGCTGAGTGCCCTCAACTCTAGAAGGGTTCAGAAAGAGTTGAAGGTGCTGAGTAACGCAGCTCAAGGTGCTGCAGAATGGTGCCTTACACATAAACAGTGCAGACCCCACTGAGCATCCAGCACCTACAGGGATGTGACCACTTGTAAAACAACAGGATAGGAAGTGTCTCGTAGAAACAGAATAGATCTGCTAGATTTATATATATATATAAATTTTTTTTTAAAGGGGAATATTAAAACATGGTTTTGTTTTTCTGCTTGCTCAAGGATGTTTGAGCCTCAGTTGACAATGAGCCCTGTCCAGGCAAACCCCTGCACTGAAGGCCATATGTTGTGTGTGGAAACAGGGGTCATTGCAGGTTCAGGGTCTTACTGCCTCTTCGTGAAGGGCCATCAAATACACATAATAAACTAACTTGGGAGTGGGGAGGAAGTAGGAGCTATTTTTTTTTTCTTCCTGCTGTTTTCTTTCAGTTGGACTAATCAGGGTGTAATGTAACTGTAATAGGTTAACAACCCCAACTCCCCCCAGATGCAAATGGGCTTTCCAGATAGATGGGGTCCTTCTTAAAGAGGTAGTAGAGCTTGATTTTCAGTTTGTCTGTAAGTCCCCAGGCCTCCCAGTGTTTGCAGTTGTTGAAGTAAATGGAGCCCCATGCAGGGTGTAAAGCTAAACCTAAACCTGTGCTTGAGCCTTTGCAGGATCCAGGTCCAGAAACGGCTCCACCAAGCATCTAAAAAAGGGAAATGAGCGCCAAATTAATGGCTTTTCTTACTCTTTGACTTGGGTGCCTCTGGTATTTCAAGGGCTTAGGGGTTTACGGGATGCTGGGTCATTCCCATTCTGCTAACAGGAGTGCATGAGAGAAGGGAGCAAGTCCCTGCAGGCCAAATGACCTTTTTGCAGTAGCTTAAGGGGATAGTTCTCTTTATGGAAGTGGGCTGATTTGCAAAACTGTATCTTTATACAAAGCTGTTTTCAGTTAGAGCAGTACATAAAAGTATCGGAAACACAAATCCTTGATTTTGTGGTTGCAGTCTTTAAATATTTTAAAATGACCAAAATCCTTTTAAGATTTCTTTCACCTTTACTTAAATATTGCTCCCCCAATTCCTGACAGGTTTTGCTTTTTATGATGGTTTTGCAGTCAGGAATAAAGTAAATCTGGGAGATTTGGGTGTGGGGAAAAAAAAAAAAAAGAGGGTGCTGGGGGCAAGAAGATAGGATTAAGAGTCTCTGAAAACTTAAAAAAAAATATGTATCTTTGCTGAAGGTTTTGCAATCACAGTGCAATGTGCAGTCTTGCCAAAGCAATTATCTGACTTCCCTGGTAGAGTACAAAACAAACCTATTGGCATTTTCAACAATAGTCCAAATTGCCAATGACATTTTTTCATTGCTACAGTCTAAAACAAGATGGTGGGTTGGAATAACCTGTCTCTTGTAGAGGTTGCTGCTGTCCTTACAGTAAAACATGGATATGAACTAAATTTTAAGGGCAATAAGAAGCTTTCTAACTACCAGATGGGCACCTGATAAATAAATATATGAATGAAGCAAAGGATGTGCATTTCCTAATTCATAAAAAGAAAGACTCTTCAACAGTTTAACAGTTTCAAGGAGCACATTTGGAGCTGGAAAGGGAAATCACAGGTGAATCAGAGTCACTGCTGATGGTTTTGCTTGCTGTCTCTGAGATCAATGAATGTGTATGCCTGGACTGCAGAGCTGCAGTGTCGTGCAGGGCTTGGAGCTGGTGCTAAGTACACAGAGGTTGCTGGAGCCACCACAGGATGCTCTTCCTTTCCTCCTCTCCATCTCCCCCTGTCTTGCCATCCTGAGCTTAGCAAGTATCAAGTTCACTTCTCATTTGGCCACTGCCTTTGGGGACAGTTCTACTGTACTAGGTACTATGTCCTTCCCACAGAAAGATGTTTCCCTCCTTTTCCACTCACCTTCAGTGAATCTGTTCAGGAAACTGATTTGTTTGCAAGTTAATCACTTATTTTTCTCTGCTTTGTGTGAGCTATTTTCAGCTGTGCTGGCTCCTTAAACTGGTTCACATGTTCACTGGTTCACACCAATAACAGTGCAAGGAAGGAGCTGGATTATGTGACTCGTGTTACAGAGATGAAGATGGCATCAAAACAGGCTCGAGCTCAAGCTACTGTGGACCCTTATCCTCAAGGCTGGATGTTTGAAAGTCACAGTCCCCAGCTAGAAATGTCCCTCAGAGTGCCAGAGAGATGGATAAAATGAGAGAATTTCAGCACAGTTTTTCTTAATGTGATATCCAGTTTCTTGGGGCACATAATAAACTGGAGTTCAAGATAAGTCTAATACCGAAGGTCTTACACAAGCCTGTTTGTAGTCTGCCCAGAGCGTGGCTACCTGCCTCTGGGTGCAGGTAGAAGGTAGGTACTGAAACTTGGAGGGAAATCCCAAGGCATCCTTGGCAGTGCTGACTGCTTGCGTGAGATGGCTGAGAGCTATACTTCACTGTGCTCCCAGAGCAGGGCATTTGCTGCTTTTAGCCAGTACCAGAGGAGAGAAGTAGTTCAGCCCCTTGCTGGGACAGACTGTTCCATGTTCTGTCCTTCAGGTTTCCTCACAGACAGAGAAACTGTTGGCTTCCCAAGGCACGGACCTTGGCCTTGCCTTGGAGTGTCTGATAGGCAGCCCGACCACACTCACTCAAAGATGGGGGTGGTGTAGGAGACTTCTGGCTCCCTTGAAGGAAACAAACGCAATGAGGCTTCAGCATAATGACAAATTACTATCAGGATCAGGAGGCAGGCAATGCTCTGCATAGTATAATGTGGCGTAAGTAGCTTGACTGGCTCCTATCTCTGGCTTATTTTGACATATCTGGCAAAGCAGCACTGTGTTCTCCCCTGCCCGCCCCCCTTCTTCCCCTTCCCCATTACTTGCTTTGTATATTTAATTGGCAAATTGGAGCAAGTGTGGAAGCTTGGAAGGTTGTTTTGCCCAAAGCTTTGGCTTTCTAACAAACAGCTGGCCCCAGCTACAGGTCCAGACAGTTTGTTCTGGATGCTTGAAGGAAATGCATACTTTGCAAGTGGTCCATTGAATGTCACGATGATGCTCTGCAGAAATTCAGTTCTAATAAGGTTTGTCTGGTAGCAAACATGATGAACACAAAGCAGTTTGGAATTGTCAAGTAGGTTTGTTTTTTTTTTTTCTTTCCAGTTTCAGATGCTGAGCTCATCTCTTACTCTAACTTCATTTTTTAAGCACAGAGGTATCTTGTCCTCACTCATTCTTTTGGATAAGCAAGGAAATAATACCAGTTTAAGTGGCTCGCCCGATTTAGCTTATGGATTTCTTTTTTTTCTTTGGGACAGAAAAAGCTCCACGGAAAAGTATTGCTGACTCACTTGTTTTAGGATATGTGATGTCTTTACAGAGTAGTAAAGAGTAGCATTACACAGGACTTATTGTCACTGGACTTTTAGCATCATCCCTCACTGTATCTAATAGTCCTCCAGAAGAGAAGTGAAAAGGCCTCCCTAAGGTTATGTAAAAAAAGTAGCTGAGCAGTAGGAGGTACTGGATCCCCTTGTGCTGCTGCCCTACTCACAGAGCAAGATGAAGCAGCAGTACAAGGAGCAACTGAAGTGATCAAGATCAAATGGACTGCGAACACAATGCCCGTAATTAGTGAGACAAGTATTTTTTCACATGACTGTTGCTGCTAATGAGATGAGAGTTTTTTTCTCCACTTCTTGAATAGTAAGTTTTAAGGTGGGAGGGGGGGGAAAGGGGGGGTAGAAGCAGCCAAAAAATACGAATCAGTGAGCAAATGGAGAGAGAGATTTTTCCTCTTAGGTGGTACAGGCCTGGGTTCTGGGTTCAGACTTTCTGATTCACATTCTGGGCTGGTACTGCCAGAGCAGAAGAGGCATGCAAGCAAAAACCAGAGCCAGGAGCTGAAGCAGCACAGGGCAGGAGCCGGTTACCTGCACTTGGACTCGAAACAGTGTGGGGAGGTGGTGACAGGTGTTGTGGGGCAAGGAGCGTGGCCTTTGAGATTCCAGGTACAGCCACTGCTACTCTAGTTAAGAAAGGTGCTATCCCAGATGTCCCTTTCCAAGAGTGGTAGTTATGCTGGCTGAAGAAGACTCAGCAGCTTAATACCTCACTCAGCAACTTAATACCTGTGGACCCAATGACAGGGATCCCTTCCCTTCCCTTCCCTTGAAAGTGTGCCTGAGGCCTGAGACTCCCTCATCATATAAAAATTAGGGAAAATCTGTGGCAAGCAAGCTGTCTTTTTGCTGTGCTCAATATCAGGCCTCAGTCCTAACTGATACCAGTTAGTACCACTGGAGTCCGGAGTTAGCACACTGCATCCCTTTGAAGTTCCATCTACTGTCCTCTTGGAAGCATGAGGAACTCTGTCCATGAATAACATCAAGTCCATGGTGCATTTTGCAGAGCGAGGGTTTATTTCTCCTCATCTTTGTTGAACACTTTGCTGATGACCACTTCACTGTACAAGAAGACAAGAGTCCTGGTGACTACTCTCCCCCAGCCCATCCAATAATGCAGAAACCCATTTCTAACCTGGGAAGAGTGCTGGAATATTTTCTGTCATGGGATTTCAATTTTCTCATTTGCCCAATAACAGGATCCCACCAAATTCTTCACTGGTGGAATGTAAACCACAATATGAGTGGAGAACTGTATGACCTGGAAACCTCATGCTGGAGAAATCCATCTTGACCAGCAGACCTGGTCAGGAGCGGCCTGTTTTGTCACATTCTGCACACAACTTTACAAAACAGCGCTTAAAATTCTTTACGACCTCAAGAGCACTTTGCAAGCATCAACTAATCCTGGTAGCACCCCTCCCCGCCTTGTTGCGAGCTACTTAAAAAAGTGGTATTATTCTTGACATAAAACTAAGACAGTGACTTTAATGTAGTTTAGTGGGATAACCCTGGGCCACCCAATGCAGGTACAAACCTTGGCTCCTGCCTCCCTATTTGACCACACCCTTAAAACTGGTATTTTTGCCTACGGCTTGGATCCTGTAAGTACCGCAGGTGAGAGGCCACGACCACAGGGAAGGTCAAAGCTCTGCAGGGCCCATTTTGCAATACAAAGAGAGGCAGAGCCCCGTTTAATACCATCGTGTCCTGGTTAGGTCAGCGAAAGCAAAGGTCTCCAGCCAAGCCTGTGTGCATGATTAACTGCTTTGAAGAAGTGAAAGCCCACTGTAGCCTGCTATACAATAAGCCTCCAGCTGGACTCTAATTAGGCAAATGCTATTCCATATCAGCCCAGAAATTTGGGCTCAGCGTGGATTCAGTTCTTTTCCCATAGAAGCCAGATGAAGCGAAATCTCAGGCTTAAGGTTGGCTGAAAGTCTGTGTCTTTTGGGGCTGAATCACAGCTTCAGTCATTAGAACAACTCTCTTTGACGGAAGAGTTTCGGTGACACCATCTCTGGAATCAGTGTAAAAATGTAAGAGGAAACAAACCAAATTCGGCTCCTGATTCAAGTAGCAATTTCTTTTTTCCCCAGAGGATGGAGGAATCTGGGCACATCAGCTTTCTGGCCTGGGAGCAACTGGTGATGTTTCAACTACGTGGACACTTTTCCAGTTTTCGAGGAAGCTGTGTGTGGGTTGGAAAGAGAGCTGACTGCCTGCGACTGATAGATGAGCTTCGGAAATTCTGTCCTTGTTTTTAGATATTTTCAAATATTTGGAGACCAACATTCAAATAAATGACTGACAAAATGATGATTACACTTTTCAGTATTTCCATGGTTGCACAATAAGGACGGCACATGAAGAAAGAGCTGGAAGTTACATTATCGTTGTAGGAGCAGCAAAAGTGTCAACATTGATTTAAGAACAAAGTCACACAGACGATTTTATTTGTTCCTGATCCTCCTCTGTGATACTTCAGTCTGTTTACACAGCGTTACCCAGACTGACATTTCCTATGTGTGTCCAAATTAGTTTAATTTAAAATTGCAGTGCATATTGAAGACAGAGAATTACAGCTCATATGCAGTAATCTTCCAGAAATTCACCATTGCGTCTGATTAGCTTTTATTAACACCACTAACAACTGAATTCAAACAGAATGTTATTTCAGATCACATTAAACTGATGATGAGCGCAACATTTCTATTGTTTGGAGCTGACACAGATCCACTGGAAAAATGATTCCCTACACGGTACAGATGAATTTTTCAGCAAATCAGAACACAAAATGTGTTTGGTTTAGGCTGAATATTCTAGACCAAGAAAATACCCTGAACTGTGTCACATTGTCTTTTTAAAAGGTATGTTTCCAAAATCGGGAGGGGGGGAAGTATTCTGGATAATAAATAAATCCTTTCAGCTTCAAAGAGCCCACTGTGGTAAGGATGAATGAAAACACAGAGTTTAGGAATATGAGGAAAGTGGTTTAAGTAACAAGACTGAATAGCAAAGCCCATCAAAGCCATTAAGGCATAAACCAACAGATTTTAAAAAGTGAGAGTTGAAGATTATTTAGCATGGTGTGGAGGCTTTGCAGAACCCATTTCAAATGAGGATGGAACAAAAGAATGAGCAATTGCAGCTTTAGGGGAGATTTATTTCAGTGGAAGGGAAAACACTTGCTCTCTGATACCAATTAACCAACAAGAGGACGGCGTCACAAGCCCCCAATATTAAAAATGTAAATCCCAAGCCCAAGGGTGCCTGAAATGCAGGTCATACAATTTGAGGAGAGAATGCATAAAGAGATAACGAGACTTGTATTCAGACCACATCGGCTGCCTGATTATCTCCTTGCCTTCTGCCTATTCTGCCAGCTTACAATAGGAGAGTGTCAGGAGAGGGGCAGGAGGCTCCATGGGTGAACAGGATCACCTTGGGAAGTGGGCTGAAGTTGATCAACTGTACACCACAAAGGTTAGGAAAACAGAAGATTAAAACCTGATATGGTGCTAGAAGGCAAACAGGTGAGGGAGAAGCAACATAAAGGAGTCATGGCACAGTTTTTGTACCCTACGACCCTGGGGCTTTGTGTGGGGCTTTAAATCAGAGGTTCCCAACAGAGGGCACGACAGGAGTCTTTTGGAGCCTCTTGGACAGTTAGGATGCATTTACTTCCTCTCACAAGGGGTCATGACCTCAGCTGAGTCCACGACATCTTCTGGAGGGTTTCAGGGGTGTCATGAGCAGCATGGGAATCCCATTGCAGATGTGCGGTTTGCAACTCAAAAAGCAGAATGAGCCAGATGGAGCACAAGGATTTTGGCTGGGAAACTTTGGCCCAGCTGCTTGCCATGTTCAAGGGGGCTGTAGACTTGAGTGGGACAGCTAAAGCTAAGCATCTTTATTAGTGCTGATGCAATTAGGGCCCACTTTGTGCCCCTGAGGATCTGCTTGAGCTGAAAAGCTGGATCTGGAGTCTCTCAGGCCTTGGGCTTGAGTCCAAGAGATGCAGCATAGGCTATTTTGATAATACCAGCTCGTTTCCACGCTGCTGGGACAAGAGGTGAATGGTGATGGGCAGATGAGCTGAGGTTCTAGCACTAAAGGATTCATATCCTTATTCACTACAGGTTACCTGGGATTTGTGTTAAAGGGAAAAGGTTGCTTGCATGGCTTTTAATGTAGTTTCTGTGTAATTGCTGGGGTTCATAGTAACAATCTGATGCTAGAGAAGAAGGGACAATACTGCATACTCCAGAATACAGCCTCAAACACAGAACTGTGTTGCTATAAAAGAAGCTTGGATCACGGCAGTGCTATTTTTAATGGCTGTAGGTGTTTCTTCATTATATTAAGTAGACATGTTGGCGCAAGACAGGCCTGCCTTTGATTTATGGTAAAGAGATTGTGGTTGGAATTAAATGAAAATGCATAGGAAAAGGAATCTAAATAAGAATAATTGAAGAGATTCATGGTTCATTTACGCTTATATTCATCATGCCTATTGTCTGAAGAAATACACTTATTTAAAGCCAAATGACAGATTATAATTTACTAACTTTGCATTCATGACATCACTGTATTGTCTGTTCCATAATCAGAAATGTTAAGCCCGAGCAGTAATTTTTGCAAAATACTATTATAAAGTTATAAATGTCATTAAACAATAGACTGAGGTACTGCCTTGTAACTCCAATCTCTGGATTAAAAAAAATTACTTGGAATGGAAGCATTCTATTTAAAACCAAAGCCTTGGCATTGTCTTTTCCACTGCTGAGAATGCAGGAAGCTCTTGTTTAATTCACATCTATTTCCCACTTGGTTTAGACTCTCATCCGGAGCTTTTATTTCTTCTTTACATTTTAAAAGTCATCTTCTCTGGTTCTAGCAGAACGTAATTCAAAGGTCCACAGCCCTTCCTTGGGGAATGTGAGAAGTGGATTTACAGTGCAGCTGGGCCATCTGAAGTCTGCAAGAGCAGGACCTGCCGTGGCTCAGGCAGCCCGGCTGGTGGGCCTGTGCTGGTGGGTCTGCGCTGGGTTCTGGTAACTGCGTTTACCTGTCAAAAACGAATGGGATTTAGTTATTTATGCAGAGCCCACAGCCGTTTCATTTCTAGGAGCACCATTTTTGCTGCTCTTGGACTCGGAGCAGGTGCTATCCCGTATTACAGCACGCCGTGTAAGAGCTTCCAGAGCTGCGGCCTTCGCGGTTGCAGCCCCACCTGCCCCCGCCAGCGGTCACTCCGCGCCGGCAGCTGCCGCCGCGCACACTGAGGCGGAGCCTTCAGGTGGCAGCTCAGGCAGGTCTGTGAGAGGAACACCAAGATCTTCCGATCTGCACTCCCCCCAGCCTGATGGCGAGATGGCAAAGCTCTGAGTGGCAGAGCACGCGTTCAATGACCGCCGTGTGTAGCTTGCAGCCTGTGTCTCAGAGGCGTTGGGGAGGCGCGGGTTGTTCTCCATACCGGCCGCTAGAGAGAGCGAGTGGCCAAGGTAACGCTTTGCCCGAGCGCTGCGGCGCGTTTCCGAGTTGACAAGAACACAGCCACCCCCAGCCCGATCTATCGAATGCCTTTTGATGCCCTCCTGGTTTTTACATCTTTTCTCTTCCTTAATACACAGGCGTGGCTTGGAGGCTTCATCCCAAATGATTAGCTCTTGCTGTTTCACTGACCAAAGCCGTTGATACCGATACCTGCTTTTCCCTTGGATGGAGCAGTGTTTGTTGCTTGTTGCACTGCTCTTAGCACGGGCCATTGTTCCTGTGGGCAGCGCTCACACTAGATCCTAGCAGTCTTGCTGGAGAGATGTGAGGGATTTGCTGGTGGTCTGCAGAATTTCCCAATGTGTGGTAGAAGGAATGTGTACATTTCTGCAATGCTTTGGGTTGGAAGGAACCCCAAAGCCCTTCTAATTCCAGCCCCCTGCCATTGACAGGGATACCCTCCACTAGCCCAGGTTGCCCAAAGCCCCATCCAGCCTGACTTTAAATGCCTCCAAGGATGGGGCTTCCAGAGTCTCTCTGGGCAGCCTGTGCCAGGGCCTCACCACCCTCATAGTTAGGAATTTCTTCCTAATGTCCTACCTAAACCTCCTCCCACTCAGCTTGAAGCCTTTGCCCCTTGTTCTACCACTACATTCCCTGGAGAACAGAGGAGATAACACACGTAGATTTTTAAAGATTTCTGTAGCAGTTGCACTTGCTCAAGTTATTGTATATGTGATAAGGTTCTCAGTGCTTAGTTGAAGGGGGGTCATTTCGGTAGGGCTAATATGCTTCAGAGGTCGGTGTTCTTACTGCCAGGCCCCTAATCAAGAAGCTGAAGAAATTGGGGTGAGAAGTTTAAGGGAAGCCCTCGCTCATTGAAGTCTTAACCCACACTTTAATATCCAGCTGGGATCTCTTCTTATCACAGAAACCATATTTTACAAATTATTTACCCTAGCAAATAACCAGGCAGGCATGTTAAGAATGGCTCTAAGGGCCACACAAGAGTGGGCTGGGAAACAAAGGAACTCGCCATTGCCTGAGATCCTGTCTCAAAACTGTAATTGCTTAGGGAAAGTGATTCTCTACTTCATAAAATGTTATGTACTGCAAAGTGAGTGACTCATCAATATGGGGATATTACCACTAACTGTTAATGCAACTCTCCCCTCTAAGGGCAGAAAATCTGGGGCCTGATTCTGTTCCCATTAGAAGTGATGGAGCTTTGTAGATGATTTCAATGGAGATCAGATCAAACCTTAGCTATTTTTATGGGCTAAATGTCCTATGCATTCAGGGTTTATGCCATTACAAAGACTTATGTTTGTAATAAGAGACATATTGCTTTGGATATAAATTCAGTCACGAGTATCAAATACAAAAAAAATATTTAAGCACATTGAGCCAAATTTGTCCCTGTAGCAGCTCCAAAAATGTAATAGAATGACACTAGGGATAGCACAGGGGTAGCACAGCGATGTAAGTAATCGGTAATGGGAAAAGTTTTTAATTGTCCCAATCTAACCCCCTGTCCCTCATTCCCAAATTTACTGATCGTGAGCACGAGTACTGAGAAAACCAGCCACCCTGGTTGCTGTAAAGGGAATACACTGGTTTGACTATGACTAATACAATGTGACATGACAGAAGATTCCTTATGGGTCCTCATGCATGGGGAACCCAAAAATCAGTTACTATTAAATATGTGCATATGTTTCAGAAGATTTTCCTGTCACGTGTTTTGCAGTGTCCCACTTTATGACTTCCATTCCTACAGTCTCTGAGCAGCCCTGTTTGCCCTCACAAATACCCTTTGAAGTCCTGTGGTTCTTACTGTGCAAGGCAGGAATTTAAGCACAAAGAAACACGAGGATGAGATTCACAGAGGACCTCACCCTAAAGATGTAAGTCTAGGGAGGGAAAGTCCCAAAGCTTACATGAGCTGCTGAACGTAAAGTCTCTTAGAGCCCCCAGGCTGGGAAAGCAAGGCATGGAGATGTAGTAGAATCCAGGTTGGCTGAATATGGTCAGTGTCATCCAGGCAGAGAGCTGAGGGAACAGGAGGACCCATCCTGCCTGGTGTTACGCAGCCTCTAGAGCACAGTTCTCCCCAGTCCAATGGTGATATGGCCTCAAATCTTTTGTCCTTAACCTGAGCAGCCAACGGATTCAAGAATACAGGTGAGTCTCTGTTAATCTACTTTAATTTTGAACAGACCTCAGCATTGCCTGTGTGGAGGAATTGTTTTTAAAGCCAATTGCCTATGGGTTTTGCTGATCTATAAAGAATTTCAAGCTATATATACAGGAATGGTAAATCCTCACATGGGTCATGAAAGTTAAGGTGCAGAGGGCAGTTCTGAAATTTTAAAAAAGCCAGTCTATCTTATTTTGAGGGCTCAGTGGAATTTGGGTATGACATCAATTTTGTTAAGCTGCTGTCTGCTCTCCCTGGAGGAGAATATTATGTCTCCATCCAGATACTGGCATATCCCTATTTTTGTGCCAGCTATGCCAGAGTTACAAAGTTTTAGTCAAGCATGATGAGACATGACAGGGCACACTTTATTGAATAATAATGCCTGCCTAAGTGCATTTTTCCATCTGCATTTCAATGCAATGCATTTGAGGTAAAGCAGCAATGCCAAAACATGTTTTTCTATGTCTACAGCAATGGGTACCTCATCACTGTTTACATGTCATGCAAATTAAGGAACAAGAATCTTAAGTATTAATATTAGAAAAATACCCAACTGCTGCAAAAATCAGTCCTCAGCAGAAACTATAACTTTGTATTTGGAGGGATTTTTTTCCCCTCAGCGTTTTCCCTCCCTTCTGTATTTTTAAAGCATTTATGTTATTTAAAATGGATCTTTATACACTAGAGGTCTTTAGGAACCTGCAGGAGACGAAAGCCTGTAGGAGCCCTTCCGATGCTGACAGTTTAAACCTAAGAAGCTCTGACATTACTGGGAATCCTTTTGAAGTGGCTGCAGCTTGAGGAAAATCCAGCTGTTCCAGAAAAGGAGACTTTTCAATTAAACAACATCTTCCTTTCGATCAAAGATAGATTTTTAAAGACTTAAATTGGCTTTACACTGTCGGTATTAAGGAAGGACTGGATTTCACCTCTTGCCTTTCAGGGCTGGAGAGCCGAGCCCCACTTGGGCTTTATGCCAGATGGTTAGCAGACTGGAACCAGAGGGATGGGTTATTTCTTTTAAAGGAGGAAAAGGAATTGGCAGCAGGAGTGAGCTTATTAAATTGTCTCGGTCTGCTTTTATTAATGCGTTTGCAGGGTCGGCAGGTAGACTCACAACTGAGAGAATATCACCAGCAAAACAGCCTGTTTCTAGTGTGGGCTCTCTTGGTGTTTCCAAGCTCCTGGCTGGGCTAAACACTTCCTTCTTCCTGCTAGGTACAGAGGTCCTTTTATTTTCTGATCCCAAATTTGGTTTCTGTCTTCCAACTTACTTTCAGCTCCGTGTGTGTGTTTTACTGTGTTGCAAAACCATTAACATTTCTACTGTAGGTAACTGAGCCAACTCCTGTCTTACACATCCACTGTCTATTAAAGTGCAATTTAAAAAGAGGTAGAACACTTCTGACCACCTTTTTGTTGGTATTTCCATATCTGCCTTGAAGGTATCTACATAAACGTGACCACAGATGAGCATTTAAATGCCTCTTCCTTGTAACTGAAGGACAGAAAGATTTTCCCTTGCATTTTCTCCATGCTCCTTAACCCTATTTTGCTCATGCACATCTCTTTCCTTCCTTCTCTGTTGTGATAGTGTTCTGAAGCTTCTGAAGAAGACAATACTAGGAGTCCTTTGCTGCAGCCTCTGTTCCAAAAGACAGAGTTGGTGTGTGATATACAGCCAGAAAGGGAGGGCGTAGGAGAAAGATGGGTTCCCCCTACAGCCTTGGACACTGGAATTAATAAACATCTTTTTTCTTTGCTGTTGTCTCTCTCTGAGGTTGCTCGAGGGTATTTTAATTCAGATGTGCTATGCAATGTTGTAGCAGTTAGCTGCTGAATTGGATGTTGTGAGATTTAAGAGTGACTGAGTGAGTAGTAGTAGTGACTAAATGATTCACTGACACAGGCTACCCAAAAGGTAAGTCTGAAGCTTCTTCTCACAGCAACACATAACAGGGTTTTCTGGGAAGACCAGTTTCTCTTTCTCCTGAGCTTGGTGGTTGGCTTCTTATCTCTGTGTCTCCTCAGGAAGAGCTCATCCCACAAATTCTCTGCAGCTAAAGAATTGCACCTGAACTGAATATGGTAGGCTGTTTCCTGCTGTGCAGCAGGTTCCTGCTTCCTTCCTGCCCTGCAGATCCCTAAACTGAATAAAGAAGAAGCTATTACTTGACAAGCAGTTTCCTTTTCAGATGGTGGCACAGCCCATTGGGTGTACTTCATAGCTATATCTGGAGAATACTGGCCCTTTTAATTTGCAAAGAAGTTTACTGAATCGTTTAATTAGGTACTCAGCTCCATCTCTTAAACTGAGACATCAACCTCCTTAGTCTTTGGGTCTGGGCAAGAAAGATTGTCAGAAGGCAGGGCATCTCAAAGAAGCTTGCTATGTGCCATGAACATTAGATTTTTTGGTAGCTCCTGTCTGCTACAGAATCTGGAGTGGGGAACGCCAGTCTGGATTTGCCTGGACCCACAGGAGTGCTCAAGGAGATGCTCCCCTGCTGTGGTCCAAGGCAGTACAAGTAGTATTTATAGATAGCTTTGTAGTTTTATGAGTAGTTTTGTGATCCCTGTATGAGCCATCAATAAATCATCTCAGCTACAGGGTTCTTGGGGGCCCTTCATTGGCATGTATCCACCATAGTTTCCCAATTGTCTTTTGCCTTCCTTCCTACTGAATGACCACTTTCCTAGGCTTTTAGTATGAGGACCTTCAGCAACTTTGATTGTCTCACAGGAGCAGACACAGAAGAAAAAGATCTTGGTGAAATTCTGGAAAGTTACCTGTCCAGAATGGGGCCAGGATCTTTTTTTATTTGGGAAAGACTTTTTTCCTCCTGTCAGAAGGGGATCAGGATCTCAGTTTTACACCAGATCTCAGTTTGCACTGATGAAAGGATCTAGTAGCATTGCTGTACTCCCAGCGTACATCAGCAATGGAACAGGACAGCCCACAGTGCTCTTGCAGGAATTAAGATTATGTTGAATTAAGAATGTACTTTAATCCCTGGTTTGCCTTAGCCACAGACCTTGGCAGGATGGTTTGGCAACACACAGTTGGTGATGAAATTTATTGCATATGACTGCACTTCAGTGAACAGAGAACTTCCTGCAGTCCCCCACCCCCACACACTTCTCCCCATCCTCTGCCTTGATGATCCCATGGGTTTGAAGCTCATCTTTGGAAGTAATTTTTTTTCTAGTGGGATGCTTGTCAGATCCTGTCAGCTACAAATTGCTCTACTGAAGGTGCAGAAATAGAAAACCTTACTTGTTACTTGTGGTGGTGGGCTTTTTTCCTCTCTGAATCTTAGGACAATCATTTGCAGCAATTCAACAACTCTCAGTGTGATTTAACTGGGTGTTTTTTAGGTCTTTTCTCTGCACCATCAGCCAGCAGCAACTGATTTGGAAAGGTGTTACTGCCCAGTGCATTGGTAGCAATGGAGTGTGCTGTTTGAGGTGGGAGACATCAGAGTGCAGTGAGGAGAAAGACACAGAAACTTCATTACCATGGTAGGAGGGTTAATATTTTGAAGAGGTTTCCACTCAATTTTTTTGCTTGTTCTGTGTCCCAAATGCATCTGGTCTTAATAAAAAAGAAGAGAAAGAACTGTGGTATCCACTCATTTGTTTTTCCTTGGGGTGACTTTCAGCAGAGGTGTAACCTGTGCAGCATACACACTATGGCCAGTTTGGTCAGGTTGCGTGGGGAAGTGGCACAAGGCTTCTGTGAGCATGGAGGAATCCAGAAGAAATGTGTTTGCTTACGGCCAGTGTACAGAAACCCAGAGCCTTCACTGGGGGTTTGCAGCACTCTGCAAAGTGTCTGACACACCAAATGCACGTGCTGGATATCCCCAGACTTTTATTCTTGCATACAATCCTGGCAGCATAGCCAGCAATGCAGCTGATATTTGTCTTACATGTGTGGAAGTGTGAGGAGGTAGAGAGAGGGGACTCCAATGAGGGAAAAAAAAAAGTCATTGGAAAAAAACCCCAATTACAATTACCCTTGTGTTGGATATTAAAAAAGACAGGCAAAACAGTCTGTAGGCTCATAGGATAAGTAGGAAATATAAAGAAAAATATTCAAAAACCTTCCTAAAGCCTTACATTATTTTGGTGTACTTCTGTAGGTGTTCCTCCAAACAGGTCTGCTCTGGTTGTGCCTTTGCTTCTTTCCAGTCATGTGCTGTTTTTTTCTGGGATACAGTTAATTTTCTTCACAGTAGCTAGTATGGGGCTGTATGGTTTGGATCTGTGCTGAAGAGTGTTGATAATACAGAGATGTTCTTGTTACTGCTGGGCGGTGCTTACACAGAGCTGGGGCCTTTTCTGCATCTCACCCCATCCCACCAGTGACCTGGCTGGGGAAGAACGAGAAGGGCAAGGTGCACCTGCCTGCTGATGGGAGGTGGGGAATGAATTTCTTGTCTTGCCTCGCTTGTACAGCGGCTTTTGCTTTACCTATGAAACTGTCTTTGTCTCAACCCATGAATTTTCTCAATTTTACCCTTCTGATTCTCTCCCCATCCCTCTTGGGGAGAAACAGAGCGAGTGGCTGCGTGGGGCTTCATTGCTGGCTGGAGTTAAACTGGGACAAGTTCTCAGGTAAACGGCGGCACATCTGATTCAGGTGTTAAGGCCTGGAAACCTATTCATAGGTAAAAAGGATTGCTTATTGCAAAGGGACCGACTACAGGCCTTGTAGTGAGAGCGTTGTTCACTTAATACTGCTGCTGTTGTGAGGAAAAAAATGCTTATCTCCGGAACTTCAGTTCTGATCTTGAACTAGCCCTCTTTCCTCCTGGGCAGCTGCCTGCTATTGGGATTCCCTGTCCATGACAGGGTGAATTTAGTCAGTTAACAGAACTTTAGTCTTTGATAAGTAGAACGGTCAAAGATTGAAAGGCTTCTATAGTAACAGATGGTAATGTTTCAGTTTACCTTTTTGGAGCTTTTTCTGCATTGATGTAGAGTTTTTGGAGGTACCGCTGGGTTTTATAAAGCCCAAGCTAGCAGCAGAGCCTCTTGTTCTTGTGCAACAGTTACTGTTGGGTGCTTGGGTGCAGAGAAGTCTTCTTGTTTGGTAAGAGAAGGACAATGTTGTTCCTGCTTCACCTTTAGAAGTAACAAATTGGCTTGATAAATAAAAGATGAAATGTTTGGCTTTTGAAGGGCATATTTTTAAGAGTAAGGAGTGAAAACCAGTGCATCCATTAATTGGAGGGATGGAGCACCTCTCCTGTGAGGATGCGCTGACCGTTGGGGTTGTTCAGTCTGGAGAAGAGAAGGCTCTGGGGACACCTTATAGCAGCTTTTCAATACTTAAAGGGGGCTTATAACAAAGATGAGGACAAGCTTTTTATTAGGTCCTGTTGTGATAGGACAAGGGGTAGTGGTTTTACACTAACAGAGGGTAAATTGAGGCTAGATATAGGGAAGACATTTTTTACAACCTGGGTGGTGAGATGCTGGAACAGGTTGCCTAGAGAGGCGGTACATGCCCTGTGCCTGGAAACATTCAAAGAAATACCAGAATGTTTACAGCAGAGTCAGTAAAACTCTGCAGAATTCGGCCCTTTAAAACTCATTGCACTCTAACAGACATTTTGGATCACCTGCAAAACCCACAAAGCTGAAAATCCAGTCTCATGAATATGGAGAAGTATATTTAGGTCCTCAAATCCTGCCCATAGTTGGTACATGCAGTTGCATCGCCTGATGCCATGTATTTTGGCTGCTCCCACGGACTGAAGCAGGGGACAGGCTCTGGATCTTCTTGAAAAGCTGAGTCTGAAAATCTCTGTTACAGATCTGACTGTTCTCCTTTCAGCTGAGGTGAAGTTCCCACTGACTGGAAAAGGGGGAACATAGCCCCTCATTATTAAAAAGGGAAAAAAGGAAGACCTGAGGAACTACAGGCTGGTCAGTCTCACCTTTGTGCCCAGCAAGATCTTGGAGCACTTTCCCCCGGGAAACCATGCTTAGGCACATAGAAGGTAAGGTGATTGGTGACAGCCAACTTGGCTTCACTGAGGGGGAAACTATGCCTAAGAAATTTGCTGTCCATCTATGATGGGGTGCCAGTGTTGGTGGATAAGAGCAACTGATGTCATCTACTTTGACTTCTGCAGAGCATGTGACACTGTCCTGCACAACATCCGTTTCTCTACATTGGCGAGACATTGGATTGGGCAGTCCCAAGCACAACTGCAGGCTGGGTGGAGAATGGATCGACAGCACCCCTGAGGAGAAGGATTTGGGGATGTCAGTTGATAAAAGCTCAACGTGACCCAGCACTGTGTACTTTCAGCCCAGAAAGCCAACCATATCCTGGGCCTCAACAAACCAACATGACCAGCAGGTTGAGGAAGAAGATTCTGCCCCTCTACTCTGCTCTGGTGAGACCCCAGAGTGTTCAGCTCTGGGGTTCCCAGTACAAGAAAGACATGGACCTGTTGGAGCAAATCTAGAGGAGGGCACAAAGATGATCAGAGGACTGGAGCATCTCTCCTGTGAAGACAGGCTGAGAGAATTGGGCTTGTTCAGCCTGGAGAAGAGAAGGCTCTGAGGAGATCTTATTGCAGCCTTCCAGTGCCTGAAGAGGCTACAGGAAAGCTGGAGAGGACTGTTTATCAGGGAATACAGTGATAGGACAAGGGACAGTGGCTTTAAACTAAAAAAGGGGAGATTTAGATTAGACAATAGGAAGAAATTCTTTACTGTGAGGCCCTGGCACAGGCTGCCCAGAGAAGCTGTGGCTGCCCCCTCCCTGGCAGTGTTCAAGGCCAGGTTGGATGGGGCTTTGGGCAACCTGGGTTAGTGGAGGGTGTCCCTGCCCATGGCAGGGGGGTGGGACTACATGGGCTTTGGGATCCCTTCCAACCCAAACCAGTCTGTGATTGTATGATTCTAACTTGGTCTTTCTGATCTTCAAATGGCTTTCCAGAGGCTTGAGCACTCCCTTCTGGAGACTGAGTAATAGCCAGGTATATGGACTGCAAGCTAAGCAGCAATTTATAGGTCAAAATCAGATCCATTACACCTCCCCCTCATGGAAACTCACTGGCAGGCAGTGCAGATTGTAGAAGAGGAATAATTTTCTTGGGAACTTGTGCATAACAATGGCATGTTGCATTCTGTTCCCATTTCAAAGTGAGTTTAAGTGTAGCCTGGGGTTGGTGCGTGCTCCATACACATAAAGCAAGCTTATAGTGACGTGACAGAGGCAGGAATAATGGCAGTGAGGCTCTGAGCTGGTGAAACAGTTACAATTTTTCAGCCATACATAATAAGGGAAAAAAGGGAATCCTTGTTGCTAGTCTTGAAATAGCTGAAGAGCCATCAGAGCCCTGAGCTGCAAAGTGCAAAGTACAGGGAAGATGAAGATGCAGCCCTTGCTGTATTTCTTAGTTTGCTTTGTTTCAGCTAGCCATATGGGTTGTGTGCTAGAAGAGTTATTTCTTTTCGATAAAATTCACCCTGTACAGGTGGAAGTGAGGAGTGTTTTGGGGTTTTCTTTTGGGGAGGGGGGAGGACTGAGCACTATGAGCTAAGGATGGGGAGTAGGGATTTACTTTCTCTACCCTGGTCAGGCTGAGGGTCTGACCTAGCGATCTCTCCCAGGAGTAGGTGTTATCTGTACAAGTAGAAGTGCCCCCAGAGGGCTGGACTACAGATTTCTGGGAAGATGGTACTTTCCTCTTGATTTCTTGCTGTTCTCTTGTGCTAATGGAGGTGCAGAGCTATACTGGAGGGCCTCTCAGAAGCTGATAATGTTTCTCTACCCATGAACTTGATTTACCGACCATCTGTATATCCTTACCAATGGGTATCAGGTGGGTCAAGTGTCCAAGGACCACATCTGAATTAAATTCCTTTAGACTTCATCTGTACTACTTGGGTAAATATGGGAACGCTAAGAGGGATGAAGCATAAGGCTCTTAAATGCACTAATAATGGAAGAAAATAATGTGTATGAAATATTTTTAGAAGGCACAACATCATGGCTTTTATCCTTTCCCTTGTAGTATAATGGTGTTTGTGGTTACTTATTCAGCCATCACCGCAGTTTTTGCTTTGGGAATATAATCACCTAGTAATGCAATTTATTGCCTCGTATATTTCTCTGCCAAGAACATTATCCCTTAAATAGAGGCTTTGTAATAATAACCTCTAATTTCCACAACTTCATTGTTAATTTCCACAATTCCTACCTCACAAGTATTAAAACTCTAAGCTCTCCATGAATCCCTAGATTGTTTTGGCTTAATGACAGTAAATCCAATATTTTCTTCCTGGAGATTTTAGTCCTTTAAAGGGCAGGAGTCCTTGTGTCTCTGCTCAGCACACTTTGAGGTGCATTGCAGGGAGCATTGGAGTCAGCTCTGGAGTCTTGCTGATGATTACACTGCATGCCTGTTAATGTTGTGGGACCAAATCCTCCATCACTGGGATGTCTACAAGGTCAAAGCTTCCTTAGTTGTCCCATAGCAGAACAGGAGTGACACAACTCAGTCAGTTTATGTCCCAGAGACCAGAGGGCTGAAGGAACCTCATCAGTACTGGTATCAGTACGAGCTGGGAGGTTGACCCTGTGCAGTGGCTGATCCTCTGCTTTTTTCTAGTTCATTTCCTCAATTTATTTCTTCACCAATCTTTGAGGATAAAGGTAAATAAGGAGCCTTTGCAGAGCTGGTTTTTATGTCCCAGAGGAAATACAACACTTCTTTCTGTGGCTTTTTCACATCTCGTCTCTATGATTGTTTTACCCTGGAATCTGTTTGTTTATTATCACTTTTCATGCCAGAGCCAGAAAGGATGCCAGTCCCAACACTGTCATCAGCTGTACAGCCGGCGTTGTTCTCCTGCATCACTCACAGGAGCTTGTTCCATCCATCTCTAAATATGCTGAGACAGTGTCTGTCTTGTTTGTTCTGAGAAACCCTGGGAGTTTCACTTACTGGGTGAGCTTGGTGAAATGCCTGCAGGACCCCCAAAATTTCCAGGGATTTTCTGCAATAGTTTGACATTTCAGTTGTTGCAACAGAAATGTTTTGCTCTTTGTCACAGCAGACAGCTTGCATAAACAGGTTGGGATGCAGTCACACCCTCCATGGTAGAAAAGCCATGTGGCAGGGAGCTAAAGGGATGTTCACCTCTCCCTTGGAGTTGGTGTCTCACACAGGCCTGCTGAAAGCCTCTTATTGTGAATATTAGAAGATGGAGATTCATCTTTTCCACCTCATTGCAGGTCTTGCTATTTCCAGAGAGGGAAGAGGAGGTGGTTGGTATCCTGAAGAAATTCAGCATGGATTATTGGTTTTTGCCTGCTTGCTGAAATCACAAAACTTTATGTCCAGTGGGAGAAAATTTGCCGGTCTGGTTCGGAGAGACCCTGGACATGAGTGATACCTCTTATTACTAATGCTTTTAACCCCTTCTGGTTTCTGGGACAGGTCCCAGGTCCCTGCTCCTGCCTTCATGTCTCTGCTTTATACACATGATCTTTGCAAGTGAGAGATTACCTGCTTGCTTGCTGAACGGGAAATTGGTCCACTGGATGTTGTCACACCTCCCAGTACTATGTGGGCAAATGGGCAGAAACAGCCAGCACTGGGGCAATATGGGAGTAATGTTCTTTATTTTCTGCTTAATTACCTTCTCTACTTTTACAGATGCCATTTGGCAGCCTCATGCTGTCCCTAGCTGGCCTGGTTTCAGTGGGTGAGCTTCTGACCTGACCATAGCATGTGAAGCTTGGAAACCATTTGGAGATTCCTCTCTGTGAAAGGCACATTATGATACAACCCAGGGTCTTCCAAACTGCGGCGTGCATGTCTCAAGCCACCTCAAAGGAATTTGTGCAGAGCAGGGGCTGCCATTACCAAATTTGTTACTTGCCACCACCAATGGTCACGGTATCCAGCAATCCCCATACTGCTCCCCAGGAAAGAGCTCCAGAAAAAAGAACAAAAATCCCACATCCGAATCTTTGTGTAACCCACTGATGTTTTCCCTAGATTTCACTTCAGTTAAATATAGTATGAAATTAAAACAACCGTGTAATCATTTGTTTCTTCAGGTTCACCTTTCCAGGATCTGTGTTCTTTGCAACTGCTCCAAAAAAAAAGTTTGATTTTATCCTAGTTTTACCTGTTGGTTATAACAGTCAAAGTTCTGTTTTTCTTGTAAAGTAGCACAACCTACTGATTCAGGGCAACTGCATGGATGGAGATGAGGTTAGTTGGGCTCATTTTTCCCCAGTGAGATTATAATTTGTTTCTCTAAGTCAGGGGTTATTAATCTGCCTAAAAATTATTCCTTCTACTGTGCAAAAGGAAAAATAAAATGGAGCTGAAATATGCTGGATCATAGCAAAATTCATTGGAAATAATTTTCTTTTAAATAAGTTGCATATGTGTTTCCCTGTTTAGTATTCACAGTGTATGGCAGAGATGCTTTCAGAAATGAACTCATTTAAAAAAAGAGATAGATTTACACACACCACAATGAAAGCAGTCACTGGCAGTATTGTATACCATATCAAATCAGTGACTGTTGTTACATATTTGAAGTTAATTTGACACTGAAGTAAACAAATCAAAGTGTGTTTATAGAATAATTAGACCATATTCTCAGTATTGTGGCTACGAAATTTTGTCACTGCTATTGAAGTACTCTGTGGTTTTATTTGGTTTGTTTACAGAATTCCCTAGCAACACAAAGAAAACTGTCAGAATTACATAAGTATAATTGTAATGGTAAAACCTGTCTTTGCATAATAGTCACAGACCAGCTATATAAATCATAACCGGTGGTGTTGCTCAGTTTTATACTTATGATTCTGGAAGCATAAGCAGATATATTTGGGAGTTAAAAAGAGTTTGAAAAAAAAATTGCAAAGATTTGTTTTATCCAGTTGAAAAAAAACCCCAAAAAACCCAAACCAGCAATAGGCTCAAACTTTCTGTCAATGTTCTATGTATTTTTTTCTACAATGTAGAAACAAAACACTATTTTATAAATAACCATTAATATATGGCCATCTGACCACATACGTTTTCTCATCTGGTGTTTTCCAGTCACATTATTATGTGGTTTTGCATCCTTCAAGAACGAGTGACTGTAAAGACAGACTAAACTGATAGCAATGAAAGATTCTTTTTACATCCAACCCCTTCCTGAAAATGTGCATATAACTGTGCTTGAAGAGATGATAAATGGTCTAGACAATTCCAAAGCTGAGAATATACCTTTTTTTTAGGTTTTTAAATCAGGTGAAGAGACCATCTGTTATTTTCATTCTTCTTTTTTATGATTCATGGGATAATTTGTCACTTTTGCTGCCTCTCTTGAATGCAAGGCAGCTGCTTTTAGTTAATTTAGGCCTAATCCTGCAAAATGTATGGGTTAGTTCAGTTCAACTTGGGAGTGCTTAGCTCTTCTCAGAAACAGTTCTCAGAATTATAAAGCCTTCTTCTTCCTCTCCTTATGCATGCACAATAGGTTAACAGCGTGGGCAGATCTGGATCTGAGAGTGGGTGTTCCTTACCTATATGGAAAGAGCTGCTGTTAAGAGAAACAGAAGTAACAAGAAGAGGTGGAAGAGTAAAGAATTAAGAGATGAAGTCCAAGCCTTTTTGAAACCAGTGAGAAGTCTGCCACCAGCTTCAGTAGATGTACCCACCACCAGCACCACCACCAAGTCTGCTCTGTGAAGTGCTGCCTACCTTTATGGTCTCTGATCTCTTCAGGATACATTTCCTCCCTTAATTCTAGTGTAAGGATGCTCGCAGTAAATATTTACTGATGGGAGTTGTTCCCCTAAAGTGACATCATTCTCCAGGCAATTACTTCAGAATCACATTCAGGAGTGCTTCAAGTGAAAAAAAATGTTTGGTTGTTGTTCTGTGTGCATGAGCAGGGGAGCTTTATTTGGAATACAAATGTGCTATGTGTGAGTTTTCCCCCTCTCTGTGCCTGCCTTCTGCAGATCTAGGATCCTTGTGTCCTATGTTTTCCAACACTGGACATTCCACTCCAGAAAATGATGTGCCCAGCTGTCTGCTCAGGTTGCAGGCCTTCACGTGTTGGCAGCCTGTAGTGCAGCCCGGTGTCAGCCTGGGGCTGGACTTTCTGCAAGTAACCAGAATCTCTCCCATGCCCTCCTGCCTTTCCTTCTTGCAATGGGTGTGAACACCAGGAGGTATCCGGGCACCGCAGCAGTGGATCCAGTGCTGCTGTTTGAACATCACAGGTCTGGTTCTCGTTTACCCAAAAGCCCCTTCCCAGCTGCAGTCAGATGAGGACCCTGGTATCCCAGTGGCTTGTTTTGTTTCTGAGTTTCTCCTGTCTGGATTGCTAGTAATGCAGTATCTGGAGCCTAGCTTTGCTCCAGTTCTCCCTTGCTAGGAGTTTCTGAAAGCCGATGTCACATAGTCTTCTCCTACAGGTGGAAAGTTTCTAGGGTTACAGAGTGATAGATGAAGACAGTAATTAACAAGTGACTTAACTGTCTCTTAACCCTTTCCCTTTATGGAGAAGACATGCTATAAAAACCAGAACTGGAATCTCCTCTGTTGTTTACTTTGTTTATCAAGATTATATAAAAAAAAATCAATATCTAATTTTTCTATTACACTTTAGCACTGCATCTTCCTAGCCCTTCAGAATCATATCCTATTGATTCTACCTTTAATGACTTTGAAATTTTCAGTGATTTGTTTGTGGAGAATACTGTGCCTGATATAGATTTCCCTGTGTTAGTTTAAACGCTGGTAGTATACTTGGTGAATTAATGAAATAAAAATAGCTTTGTCAATAAGCAAAAGTGAAGCCACTTCCAACGTTTGTTCTGTAACCACTGCTTTCTGCAACTGCTGCCTACACAAAATTAGTTGGTGGGATTAAAGAATATATTCCTCTTTTATCCCATGTTTGAGTACTTGATCACAGAGGCATAGTTTAATCCAAACATCAATAGCACCTCATCAATTCAGTCAGATGCAGCTGTCAAAGTGGACTTTTGGTTTGTTTAGAGCTTTGCGATTTATCCTTTTTTAAGGTCATAGAATATTTTCTTTGATTTTTGATGCTGAAATCTTTCTTAATCTTCTGAACTTGAGAAACATCTGTTAAGATTTAATGGGGTGACTTTTGTCTTAAAATTGGAGTTTGTCTTGCAAATCTTTGGTTTTGAAAAATACGAGAAACGTACAAACATATATTCCTTAACAGTTATAAGCCTTCCTTGGTCAGCAAGCGATTAAACTAGTTAAAATGGAGCAGCAGGCAGCACAGTTGTATTTAAGCAATGTTTCTGTGGACTGTGATTTCAAATTTGTTCTGTTTCACGTTGGCATTAGCCATTTCCCTTTACCATAGCGCTTAGCCGAGGATCTGAGTGGCGGATTTATGAGAGCTTTCCAGTAATGAGACAGAGTGATGTAACTGAGTGATGCAGAAGCAGAAGGAAATTTAACCTGCATTCTTAAGCTTCTGAGGTTTGGAGTGCTGTGGAAGAATGTAGTAGTTAATATGTTTGGAGGTAAATGGCATCTAAAAATACATGCCCCTAAAAAACATACAGACAGCTGTCACGTCTTACTGCTGAATATATTAGTCATTATCCTCATTAACAGATGCAAAATCATCCCTGTTTTCATAATGTAAGCATTTCATATCAGGTAATTTGTAGTAATTTTTAATGGGGCTGGATTCTTCAGCTCCTGTGCTAGGTGATGTTTTGAAGCAGGATTCAACTGAGAGCTACAGGATCAGGTCCAGACATCTTCCCCTCTGCCTTCTTTCATCTTCTTACCTACTACAGCCCAAGATCTTTGCCAGCAATCTAGCATGTGGATGGTTTTTCAAAGAATAACATTGCCTCATCCACTTTTGCTGTAGCTGATAGCTGTTTGATGTGAGGTCTTGTCTTCTGTCGTCTTCACTTCCATTTCAGTGGCAGTATTACCTGGATGAAAAACACAGGATGTGGCTTTCTGAATATAAATGTTCTTTTTTTTTTTCCCATCTTATAGAGAAGAACATGTTGTTCAATAATTGCAGAGGCAGTACTGGCACAACTTGTAAACCTCTGCAAAGGAGTGCAGAGCTGCCATTCATATGTACCAAGAGCTAAGTACAGCAAGAAAAGTGTGTGGGCCTGCCAAGTTCCTTGCCACTTCCTCCTACCTCTGACAAGGTTTTCAATTAGCAGCTTGTAGAGGCCCAGCCTGTGGTCCTCTTTTCATGCAGGACGCGTAACTTAATTCCTCAGAAGAAGCTGGAACTGCAGAGGAGGGAAAAATACCCATTTGTAATGTTACAGATTGGAAGAAAACAGGTTACTGACGGCATGATTCTGGGAAGAGGGAAGAAAGGGGAGCAACTGCAAAAGGAAGAAATGTCTAGAGTGGGTCTTCAAAGCAACAAAATCTCACACGATCTTATTTTGTTAGAAAACACAAGAACACAACACTTTCTCTCCCTGCAGCCCTGGTGTAGTCTCTGTGTAAGTTTAGCCTTAAACAGCAACACCTTGAGGAAGATAGGTGCAGATTTCAAATTAAGTCCCATGTCTGCCAAAGTGCTCCACACGGCAGATATGCTAAATTAACGCTGCTTTATTACATTGGGCAAGGTTTCCCAGGGTCTCCCTGTAATGCAGTCGCTGCAAACAGAAAAATCCTAACCTATTGGGCACACAATTAACTGGCACAGGTCCTTGTTGTGCCGTCCTTTCTCCAGGTAGTAACCGGTGTCTCATAGTCGGGGAGGTCAGGTGAAAGAAATTATATAAGGTGAGTACCAAATACACCCCTTGAAAAGTGGTGCCAAAAAGTGGGGCTGCTATGCTCTTACTCCAGTTTTGGCTTTAGCAATCCCTGATGCGTCTGTGCATGGAGTACAGTGTGGGAACACATCAGTGATATGATGGAAGCACAGGTAATGTTAGGGAGGCCTCCACTGGCAGGCAGGGAGGAAAAAAACCCTCCTGAGTCCCTGCTGTCGTAAGAAAGTCTTAAACCAGATGTCCACCTGTGAGTGCTCGTAAAAACTGAGCGAGGGAGCATGACCATGGCCTGCTGTCCTTTGGGAACTGCTGCTCAGCATGTCTAGAGTGGGCTGTTTCCTCAAAGCCCAGGGTGGAACCACAAGTGGGTTCTTCTGTGTTACGCCAGGACGATCCTGATCCGTTACTAGCTGTTGTGCATGGAAGTACAAAGGCTTTTGGAAGATGCATTTACCTTTCCTTCCCTGTCTCTCTTCCTCTGCTAAGATCTCCAGTGGGAGCAGCGAAGCTGATTTATGGCAAATGTATACACAGCTGCAGTGGAAGCCTTGAAGCAAAACTGGAATAACACAGCTACAGTGCTGAAAGTGGCAAGAAAGATATGAGCTGTGTGGACAAGAAGTTACATTTGTGATGTGTAGGTGCAGCTGTGGCTGTGAAAATTGGCCTCATTCTCAGTGATAGAATGACCAAAACTAAGCCTTCACCCATTGCACTGGCACAAGACCTTCTAGACAGCTTCCCTTGCGCTGAACCATCTGTATCTCTGCATACATTCTGCAAAAAAAAAATGCAGCCCTGAGGGGATCGAGTAAGATCCCCCTTGACTGATTTTAAGGAGCCAACTGCAGCCAGTTTCCTTCCGCCCTCAAGAAATGCTGGAGAGGGAGAACGGATCCTCCGCAGGGCAATTCAGAGCATCTCCCCATTGTCTCCTGCCTGAAGCTGGGCTCTCTCTGGAGGAGAATGCTTCACACAGGTAGTTCAGAGAGGTGCTGAGCAGGTTTTCTGGGCCATGGAAACCGGGCTCAGCATGCTGGGCTCTCTTTGTGCACCAGAGAAACATCCCCAGTTCACTTATGGAGGGAGAGTTTTGGAGAGGTGCTGCTACAAGGAACAATACGGCTCGGTGAGAAGTTTATCAGCCTTTCCCTGTACTCCTCGAGTGAAAAAAGGAGATGTTGGGAATTTCATACATAAAAGGCAAAGTATCACATTTTCCCCAAATTCTTCAGGAAATTGCTCTCATATACAACCCCAGAATTTGGCTGCGTTACAGAGACAGAGTGTCATTTGCATGCCATTACCAGGCTGTAAAAGCCTCGTGGTGACTGCCTACTATACATTTGCGATCTTTAGGGATCCTATGAGGGTCACCCCTGAGGTCAGGTTTGTTTAGTCTGTTCCATAACGGTGTAAAGTGGACTTGAATGTGTACTCTGCTCAAATAATACACAATCTGATTGATACTTAAACATCAGTAAGTGTTGTATATATGTTGCAGTTTCTAATGTTCCGGGCAGAGTAGAACCATGTATTTGCTAACAAATTGTTTCTACAAACAACCTGATGTGGCTTTGAAAAGTGAGTCAAATAGGGAATGAAACGTACCCTCAAAATTATAATAAGAAAATCTTCATTTTTTTTGGTTTCCTTGAGAAAACCTTTTTCTCTTTTTTTTTTTGGAAGGCCCCTCTGAGCCCTCCCTGTATTTGGAATTCTTCCTCCTGTTTACTTTTAATTCACTCAACGTCCATTCACTGATTGCCTTGCAGTTCAAAAGCCAGGTTCCTTACGTTGCATTGTTCAAAGACAGCTTAATTAAAAATAGATCACATCTTCTGTGTTGTGCTTAATAAGCATTGTGATGATTGGCTTAATAGAGACCTGGATGATATTTCAGCCTTTTGCAGATCTTTCAAAATGAGTCATAAAAAGAAAGGGAGGGGAGAAAAAAAGAAAAGAATGTGGGTTCTTTTTCATCCTTAACATGTCATGATTTAGAAGGCAAGAATTATTACTCAACATGGGCTTAGGAGAATAAAGAGTAGAGAAAAGCTGATATATGAATGAGTTTTGCTCTATCTGTTTTTAAAACACAGTAAAAGCATGATCTGTTGTGAAGTCTGGCCTCACTGTATTTTTCTAGTGCTTCTCCTTCAAGAAAACTTTCATGATGAAAATGTAAATAACAAGTGACAAAATTATACAGCTCAGCACAAAACTGGCTCAGGCAAAATGTTCTTATTGCCATTTTTATGGCTGCGCCATAAAATTATAACCAATTAATTATTAAGGTTTTTCCTTTTAAAAATCTGTTGTGCACACAGCTTCAGAGAGGTGTTCCCTCTGTTCCCTCCTTTGCTCATCTCTGTGTCAGTAACATACCTCTGATGCAATTTTTCATTTGATTCCTTCATGCATTAAGTTTAATTGGTTTGCTTTACTTAGTAAACTGTTGCTAGAGAACAGCTACAAGAACACAATTCTTTAGAAGTAAATTGTAGTTCTGGATTAAACCTGGCTGCTACTGAGGCAGGAGTACAAGGGGAAAGAGAAGAAAGTGTTTAATATTTTCCCTTCCATTCTGGTAGCTCACAAGGACTCTGAGCTTTTCTGCTAACTGACTGTGATAGAAAACTCACAAATAGCCAAGGGTGGAGTTTGTCAAGGCAAAAAACCTCCAGGTTTTTTCTTTGTTTGGAGTTTTTGTTGTGATTTTTGTTTGTTTTGTTTTGTTAGGGTTTTTTTTTTAAGCAATAGCAGTACAAGATAAACTGATGGGAGCCAGCTGACTGCCCTCCTTTATTTTGCAGGAAGGAGCCCAATGCTCTGATGATAATTGGCTGCTCCTGGCCAGTCCCAGCTGGATAAAAGCCCTCAGGAGCCCCCAGGTTTCTGAATGAGGGTTTCAGGTGTTGTTTTCCTGTAGAAATGTGTGTTCTGAACTAGGCTCATGTCTGTTTGCAGATTAAGTGAATGCTTCCTGATATTGGTGCTCTGTGCTGTGACTCTTCTCAGCAGTGAAGCTGCTCTCTGTTGAGGCTGCTCAAGTGTCCTTGGGCTATGTGTAGCTCTGTGGTGTAGACCCATTCTCTGGGACAGGCTCTAATGGATCAGGAGGTGAGCAGAGTTATTGTCTGGGCTTGTTTGGAGAAAATAGGTGTGCAGTATTTTTCTTGACCCCCTGTGCTTTCTTCTTCACTGCCTATAAAATTTTCCCTTCCAAAACAGATATAGGCTTCTTTCATCAGCCCCAGCTAGGCTTAGCTCTAGTTATCAGTGCCTCTGCTTGGGACTCTTGGTGTTTTTTTTGCCTTTCTTTTGTTTCTGGGCATGGCCCTTTTGTAGCCTTTATTCCTCCTAGGATCTAGTTCAGGAGGAGAACATTGGATTTGACTCTGAACTGGCAAATTCTGACTTTTCTGTAACTTTCAAAGCATTCCTGGGGAGAGAGTTGACATAGGGGGCCCCTTTGCCAAAATGTAATCATGCAGAAAATGCAAGATTGAGATCACCATATAGATTATTTTATAATGTGGTCACATGAGAGCAGAGGGCATAGGAGCCAGAAATGGAGCAGTCAGTGCAACAAACCCTAGATTATTGCAATTGGATTCACGTAAGGGAATTGTGTTAGCTTTTTGGCTTTGGTCTTGATGTTCTGTTTGGAAATGTATGATGTCATTGTACCAAGCAAATCACAGCAAAAGGCCGCTTGTATTTATGTTGGCTAAAGGTTTAACCAAATGTACATGGCAGGCTTAATTTATTGCTACTTTAACTTTGTTTAGTCACTGAAGGGCTTTATTTATGCTGGTAAATGCAAATAGTGGCTAACAGTGACCACACAGCTAAAGAAATGGCAAGAGTCGTTGTCGTTAAATCACTTTGTTGCTGAGTTCCTTTAATTAAGCAGGGGGAAGAGGAAAAAAAAATGAATCCCTGGACATTCAATAGAGAATAGGGTGGTAAAAGAGAGTGATTAATTGAGATATCAGTTGCTTTCCTTAGAAAACTGGATTTCTGTATCCTGCTATTGCAAAACAAGAACGAAAATAAAGCTTGAGCGTTGTCTAAATGGCTGAATTAATTGAAGACATATTAAAAAGTTTTATAGATACTCTCTAAAGTAAAATAAATAGCCAGAAAGTTAGATTCTTTATGCAAACATTTTTCATTACAGTACGTGTCGGTCCCTTAGTGAGAGCTCATTAACTTTTTAAAAATTGCCTTTAATGGGCTACTCATTATCATCACCATCAAATGCTTCACTTGTCCGACATTCTAGCATTTAGAGCAGATTAAAGCCAAAATTACCCTCTAGATACAGGGCATATTCAACTATGCAGGAAAAAAAATAATCATTCAGTAAAGTCATGGCTTATAAACAGTGCAAATTAGGAATGTTGAAAGCAGCCTTTTTTTAAAGCTCAGAAATGTGTCTCAATGTGGTAGCTGTGGTTTTGAGCAATTAAAAAAAAAAAATGAAAAGGTTCCTCGTTTTCAAGATCCTTGTTGAAATGATACTTGGTTAGACATAATTGTGAAATGGGTGCTCTGAAACCTGGTCTCCAGGGCTTGGGCACAGCCCTGTTTGGTGGTTGTTTAGCTATGAGACTTGGACAAGTCACTTCTTCCTTTGCCTGAGCTAAAACTTGTGGGTAAGGAGATCTCCATGGTCAAGGACCACAAACCTTTGTGTGAAAGCTGCTTCAGGAGATAATGGTTTCATTGTTACTCGTCCTGCAAGAACTCTGTGGTATCTCAAAACCACTCTAAGCAGGAGCAGAAGCAGCATCAGATCCAAATTTTTAAACTTGTTTAAATTTGCTGAAGCTTCTCCGTTTCAGTGGAAGTATACTCATTTGCACCAGCAGCAAAATTGGCATCCTCTCTGGGTTTTTTTTAGGGTGGTGTTTGGAGAGAGGAAACTCAATGTTGATTAAGAACTACAGACATCCTGGCATGTTTTGATTTATTGGGGACTGCAGTGCTCAAATGAGCTACTGTGACTAATAGCAAGGTTCATCAAGGTTGCTTTAGCAAGGCAGCCCCAAAAGCATTTCTGTGATGGCACCTTCACTTCTCTGAGGTGAAAAACAATCTATAAACAGGGCTGATTCTTCAGCTGACTCTGTGTGTCAGCTGTAGTTGTGGACCTCACTTTGCCTTTCCTTTCCCTGTGTTACCTGAACAAAACAGCAGTTTATCTCTGTCACCAGTATTCAAAGGTGCTCTTGGGCTGTGGCAGCATGGAGGCTGAGGAAAATGACACCACCCTTATGAAGATGAGACAAGGTCTTCCCACAACCACCAAGGATCTAGCAAGTCACCATAGCTAGATCCTTGGCGATCATGGGAATCGGAACAGATCAGAACGGAAGACAAGGTTCTTCAGTTTAAGCATGCTATGGTGACTTGCTAGATCCTTGGTGGTTGAGGGAAGATGTCCCAAGAGTGCTTCCTTTGTCAGTAAACTGGAACTGTTAAAATCATCTACCTCTGCACCTTTTCATCTATTTCCTCCAAGAATTCTAGCTTATTTTTCAGAGCTATTGAACTGCAAATTATAGTGCTGTGATACACAGGCAGGCTCTTGAGTTTAACTGGGAAAAAATCTCCCTGGTGATGGGGTTTGGTTAGAGCCCTGTGTCAACAGTTCTTTGTTTAAAATAAAGGCATTGTGAAATTGTCATGTCTACTCACAATGCTCTTTTAATTTCTTCAGATGAGAAGATTCTCCAGGTATTTATCTTCTGGCACTGTAAGTCTGATGCAGAAATATCTGAAGATGGGTGAAAAGCTGCAGGTGCCCTGATGTGAAACAAAAGAAACTTCAGAATATCTCCAACAATGGAGCTGGACTGTTCCCTGGGTATCCCTGGCATGGTGCTGGTAAGATTCATAAGTGGAGACTATTTAAAGCTTTCCCCAAAGATTTTGAAGTATGTGCCCCTGTTATTTCTGACATATTGAAGCCTGAAAGTTTTAGCACTGCATATACACTGGTAAGTTCTCAAAGCATCAAGATTCAGATGGTCTCTCTCAAAAAAAAAAGGCAAAAGCCATATGAAGGCTTCTCAGGTGGACTGATGTGGTGCCTTTATCTCTAAAGAGAGCTGCCTTGCAGGTAAGCTGAAGGAGAACCTAGACAACTCTATGTGCACCTCTGCAGTGGCTACCAAAACTGAGGCACGTGTATTTCTTCAAATTAAAAAAAAATTACATCACCCCTATTTACTTCGTGTACAAGTCTGCCAAATGAGTATCCTGCCATGACTGTCAGAATGCCTTTTTGTGGTCCTGGTGGAGAACCTAGGGCTCCAAACTCAAGTAAAAAGAAAATAAAAACAAGGTGCTGAAGGATAGGCTGGTGAGAGATTGTCCCTTTTATTATAGCCTGTAGCAGTGTTATCATGGAGAAATTGGAATCCCACTGGGTTGTACACAGCCTGAGTCAGCCCAACATCCTACAAAAAATTTTTTTCTCTTAAGAGCAGAGAATTTGGTCCATGGGCTGACTGATTTGTCTCAAGCCACACAGGCTTTCTGGGATGATCTGTTTTTCAGGCTGGTTCCCGCACAGAAAGCATCTCCTGCTATTTAACTGCTGAGATGAGCCTCAATAAATAATTCCTATAGTTCCTTCAGAATATCAGACAGTAAGTGGTGGGTTGACCCAGGCTGGAGGCCAGATGCCCACCAAAGCTGCTCCATTGCTCCCCTCCTCACTGGACAGGGGAGAGATGATAACAAAAGGCATGTGGGTTGAGATAAGGACAGGGAGAGATCATTCACCAATTAACATCCTGTGCATTACATGCAACTTAGAAGAATTAATCTGATTTATTAGCAAGTAAAACAGAGTAGAGACATGAGAAATAAAACCAAACCCTGTAACAGCTCTCCCTTCTTGAGTTTATTCCAGAATTCTCTTACTTTCCCCTCAGTGGCGCAGGGTGTTGGGGGATGTGGGTTAGGGTCATTTCATCACATACTGTCTCTGCTGCTGCTCCTCTTTCCTCTGCAGGAGGTGGACACTTACCATACTCTAGCATGGGTGCCCCATGGGGTCACAAGTCCTGCCAGCAAACAGACTCTGCCATGGACTCATCTCTCCATGGGTCCACAGGCACTGCTAGGAGCATGCTCTGGTATGGGCTGTCCATGGGTTCACAGCCTCCTTCAGGTGTCTCCGGGGTCCTTCATGGGCTGAGGGGAATCTCTGCTCCACATCATCCTCCATGGGCTGCAGGGGAACAGCCTGCTTCACTATAGCCTTCTTCATGTGCTGCAGAAGAATTTCTGCTCTGACACCTATAACACCTTCTTCCTTTCCTCCTTCACTGACCTCGGTGTCTGCAAAAATGCTTCTTGCATCTTTCCCTCTTCCTCTGACTGCAAAACCTGCTTCCTCTATATGCTATCACAGAGGTGCTACCACCATCACTGACTCGCTTGGCCTTGGCTAGTGGCAGGCCTGGCCTTGACCTGGCTGGTGTTGGCTTTGTCAGGTGTGGGGGAAGCTTCAAGCAGCTTCTTGCAGAAGCCACCCCTCCAGCCCCTCCACTACTAAAATCTTGCCATGCAAGCCCAAGCCAGGTCCTAGCTATCTTCTTAGAAGTACAGTCATTAAGGATTTCTACTGAACTGCCAGTTGTAGAAACTAGCATGTTTTGGTGGGAATGCTCCTGAAAGAATCTGTCCCCTACCTACCGACTAGGGGATGGGGAGTTATAGATTGCCCATGTTTCTTGGTATGTACATCTAGCAGAGACCTTTACCACTTCCTGAATTAAGTCACTCAAGTCACCTTGCTTAGGAAATGTCTCTGTATCACATTCTTTTAGTTTCCTCCATCACTGAAGCTGGAGACTCACAATTTTAACCCTAAGTTTTAGGTCTGAAGTGTATATTGCGATTTCTCTTGCCTCACTGTGTCAAGGGTAGTACTGTTGTATCTCTCAGGAATGCTGAGATGATAAATACACTGATGACTTTGAAATGTTTAGGCTGAGATTCATCTTGCTTAGTGTAGATATTTCCAGTGTTTACAGCTGCACTTGTCACCTGTGGCCCTGTAGATTTGCTGAGAGGAAATAGATGCTTTGGGGAGTGATTTAAATGGCTTATTTTAAATGTCTAATTCATCTGAATGTAGGTCATTATTCCAGTGACTCTACTGAGCAGACTTCCTAACAGGCCTAAGCTGAGGTGGAAGGAGACTTAGTGAGGAGAAAGAGGAGGAATACCATCCTGTGGCTTGAACTTATTCCTTTATACCAACCCACTGCCATCTACGCTTCCCCCACTTCCAAGTAATGTACTGCTCCCCAGGCCACTCTACCAGTGTTATTTGAATTCATCCCTGGAACTCACAGGCAAACGTGAGAACTGTGATATGAAACAACTGTGTGAAATGGGGAGGACAAGAGATCATGCTCTCAGCTGCATGAGTGCTTTCTCAACCCCACCTGTGCCCCCAGGGATAACATTTGAGTCCTTCAAAGAGAGAGAAGAATGATGTGATTTAATTGATGATTAACAAAAGCGACCATCAGCTACCAGCTCTAGCTGAAAATTCTGGGAACTGAAATAAGCAGGAATAACTTGGGGAAAAAATTTAAGTTGGGTTGCTTTTGAGTGTTTTAGGGATATGGTCCTCATTAATTAGAGACGTGCTCCTTCAGTGTGCTGGGTAGAAGTGGATAGGAAATGTGAAACTATTTCCTGTTTCAGATTTAGGTGAGTCCCTCATGAAAACTGAGGGATGGGGAAGAGGCACACAGGTTAACAAACAGATTTCAGGCTTTTTAAGACAAAAGAGCCTTGTATGGCAGCACTTCTCTCAAATAAGGAAAGCTTAGGGTCTCTGCTCTGAACACTTTCCTCCTCTGTGAATTAAAAATTTGCCTTGGAGAGTAAAAGGATTCCTAAGGTGTCACTGAAAGTGGCACCCTTTGGAAAAACCAACTTTAAGCAAAAGTAAGCTTCCTCATAAAAAGCAAAGGAAGCCACCAATCATCTGTTGCAGGCAGTTCAGGACCTGCTGCATGTTGCCATGTCCCCATGGCATCAGCAGCCATGGATGCCTTGTGACATCATGCTCTGAAACTGAATGATGAGATATAACTGTGCTTAGCACTTGGGAACTGTCATATGCTGGTGGCTCGGTTCATACTTAGTTCTGAGCTTCAGGGTGCTTTGAGGGGAAGCTCTGATAACCAAGATGGATATACAGCAATTAAAATATCAAGAAGCAAAATCACTTCATTTTTAATGATAGTATGGGATTTTATAGGGAATACAAACAGATCTGGGAGACTCAGGCCTTTCTCTGCCCTCCTCTGTGACTGTTCAGTTTTTCACCTAACTGTCACAAAGCAGACAACTAAAGAAGGTGGCTGGAAGTGCTGGGGGGTTGCCCACTGATACCTTGTTATTTTAGGAAGTCTTTGGGAGGAAAAACAAAACTTCAACGCAGGGGGTTTTCAGGCCTTTATGAAGATCAAAAATGAAATTTTGGATGCAAGTGGAAACTCTTTTGATGTCTTTGAACCAAATCAACATTCTGTTTCTAGTCCATCTGACATCTGCCCGAGCAGCTGTCCTGCCTGGCTGCAGCTAAATACTGTGCTCTTGTGTGGGCCAGGCTTTGTGATGAGCTGGTGTCTCCCACCAAATCGGCACAGTGCCTCATGGGACCAATAAAACCATGGCTTATGGTAAGCAGTAGGGAAGGCTGTCCTTTGTAACTGATTGCTGAGATCTTGACCAGGAATGGATCTTACTGGTCCATCTTGCAGTTTGTCCTCAGAAGAGCTATGGAATGGAATACCCACTTTGTAGTACCATCATGGTACCAGTGATCCTGAAAACACCTCAGTGCAAGTACAGTCATTCTCCTAGATCATCTCTGTTCATGTGGATTTACCATAACTGCTGCCAAACTGGCTTGCTTGAATGCTGGCTGAGGAGATCTGCACCAGCTTGGCCAGACTCTGCAAGATTTTTGCAGGCCGATCATTCTTCCTGGTCATGGTTTGGACTCTTGGATTGAGCTAATTTTCAAACTGATTCAGAGAGACCTGCTGGGTCTGCAATAACTGTAGTGGAAAAATACACTAGAACCAGTTGAAGTTATCTCATTGCTGCCAGAGGTTTGGCTGATGAAGATCTGGGGATACCTCCTGAGTTGCCCCACCCCTCTTCTGCACCCACCCTGCCTCCCATGTGCTGATCCTGGCAGCCTGTTTCACACCTGGGGTCCCTCAACATTGATATGCGAGGGAAGTAGTGGTGCATAGAGCACTACAGTTTATGGGTATCCTCTATTACTCTAGCTGTATCAATAGCATAAACAACAGCACGAAACAGAGCTCTAAACCATTCTCCTGACATCGTTTCCTTCCAGCCCACTATGTATTTGGTAATATGGCTTCACAGGCCAGGTGGATAATTTTTGAGAAGCAGACAAACATGTAATTTTTATCATGCTAGTACATTCTCTTGCTGCTGCATCTTTGCTGCACTTGGAAATGAAGACAGTGTAATTACCTAACAATTATCTTGTCAGCTTGTAGCAGAATGCAAAATTTGGATTGAGGTAGGGAATGAGAGTGCATTTAAACACTGGGCTCTTGTGGTATGGCATTTATTTTTCCATGCTAATTTTGGGGCTGGGTAATGAGGTGGATGTGTACAGATAAGCTAAATGCCCTGGAGTGGCTGTCCAGATCACAGGACACTAGTTGGCCTCAAAACCTCCGTGTGCCTTGGTACGCTGCTGGAGTGGGGACAGACTTCCTGCACTGTGTTACCTGGAAATGGAGCTGTGGCTGCAAACATTTTGAGGCAGCTATGCTACCTCAAAAGATGTGCTATCTTTTCCATGGGGTGGCTGATGCAGCATGCCTCTAAGTGTATGCCCCTTCTGTCCCACCACTCTCTGTCAATCCTGGCTGCGATTTAACCCGAAAGTAGTAGATAAAGAATGGTTCCTATTATCCAGCCCTTCAGTTCTGGTTCTTTGATTTGCCCAGGTAAATGCGTGCTGGAAGCTTCCTTAAAGAGGTAAATGCTGCCTGGGATACATTATAATCATCCACCATTGTGGACAGCCATGTTAAACTGCTAGGTGAATCTTTGGAGAGGAAATGGTGCTCACAGGGTTTAAATCTCAGCAACATGAAGCGTTGTTCCTCTCTGAGAATATGATTTTTGGGCAAACATTTGGCCAGTGCTGTTGTATGGGGTAGATATTTTCCTGTCTGTCAGGAAAGACAGCCCTTTCCTGAGGGAGAGGGCTCTTGGTGCATAACAGGTCTTATCTCGCACCAGAACAGTTCCCTTACAACCAGTATGGCCACAAAATCCAGCTGTTCAGCACTGGCAAGGCAGAGCCGCTGAGTAGGCTTTACTTCTCACTCTGATCAGTTTACAGCTCTTGTCTCTCGAGCTATGCAAGCCAGGAGAGAATCTTAGCAAGTACCCAGTCAACACAGAGAGCAGTGCAAGATGTGGCTTTCAGCTGACAGACTGATGGGCCCTGATCTGGTATCAATACACTTAAAGAGTTTTCAAAACAAATGCTGTTTCTGTCAATGTGACTCTGTTAACACTTAGGCATTTCAAGGCCTAAGCCTCCTGCCTTTCGTAGTTAGTGTGGGATTTTAGAGATTAGAAAGCATCATACTCTGGGTTGCCAAGTGCTTTGCATTTCAAAGTCAGCTGCAAGTTAAGATGTATCTTGGCAGAAGTATGCAGTGAATGGGCTGGGCTCCCAAATAAAGTCTGGGCTGCCTGTTGCGAAGGGTTTTTCATTCTGGTGTAGGCAGGTGGGTTGCACTGGAGTGCTTTGCATGGCTAGAATGGGCAGTTGCATCAGCTTCAGAGCCAGCTGCCACCTGCATGGGGCAGTTCATGGTCACCTCCCACACTGGCCCTGCTGCTGCCCCAGGATGCTGAACCCAACCATGTGTGTCCAGTGTGGCACTTTTGAGATCATTGGGTGCTCATGCATGTGCTGAGTGTTCGTGTAACTTGGGTGCTCACCTTAAGTGTAGTGTGCAATCATGCATGGAATGGTCAGCTTCTCATGCATGAATTCAGTGGTCATGTGTGACCTGATTATGGAGCCATGTGTGAGCTAGTGGGGTGTCTTGAACCAATTGGATGCCCATGTGTGAGCTAATTGTGTGCTCAAGCATGCACTCATTGTGCCTCCATGCAGGGACTAATTGGATAATCAAGTGTAAGTTTGCAGGGCAGTCATGCATGAACTAACTGGGCACTCATGCATGTACTACTTGTGCTGGCTGGCATACATTTACTTGGCACTTGGTAAGTTAATTGTGTGCCCACATTTGAATTGATTTGGTACTCAAGGATGAACTGATTGGACCCTCATGTAGTAACTGATAGGCTGCTCAGCTGTGAATTATTTGTATGCCCATGCATGAACCAATTGGACACTCATACAGATATTTCTTGGGTGCTCATGCATGAACTTGCTGAACGTTTAAGCATGAACTAGTTGTGCATCCCTGTGTGACTTTATTGGGCACTCATATATGAATGAATGCAGTAAACCCTGCAATTTATGCTCTGAAGGGCATAATAATACTGTATGTGTTGAGGTGGTTATAAAATTAATCTCTACAGCCTGATCCAGGGGGTGACAGTTGGAGTTTGTGAAGAATATGTGATAAGGTTGACACAAATAATCTTGTCCACAAGGGCATGGGATGGAGTTTGTAACAGATTAAAGTTCAGACTGTGATGATGACAATAACCCCTGTAATCTGGTTTCCAGGGGGTAAGTGGGGGATTTTAATAAGTGCATGTGTACTTTGCTATGATATTAATTCCACAAAGTTTGGTCTTCCAAGGTAGAGTTTGATAGGTGAGATGTTTTGACTGTGTACACATGGTGCTTAGGGAATGTGGCTTAAGTGGTAGGCTTGGTAGTGCTAGATTAGCAGTTGGACTCTATGACTTTAAGGGTCTTTTCGAACCTAAATTATTCCATAATGTTAGCCACGCAGTATGTAGGGCAAGGAGTACAATTTTAGAGTGTGTTTGTACATCTTGCTAAGACATTAATCCATACTGTCTGTTCCGCCAGGAGGAAAGCATGAAGTCTGTAACCGCTACATATTCGACTGTAAGGCTGTTGAAAGTAGACTTTGTAATGTTCTTATGTTCAATTAGTTCTTAAATATGTGTTTTGCAGAGGTAAGGGGTGGTAGGTATTGAGATTAAATTGCAGAGTTTACTACACTGGTGCACGGGCACCTAATTAGCTGATGCCTGATCTCCCTCTTTGGTCATGCATGAGCACCCGATTAGTTCAGGCATGAGCAGGCATCCAATTACTGCATGCATGAGTGACCAATTAGTTCATGCTTGATTGCTCAATTAGTGCATGCATGAGTGCCCAATCAGCTTGTGCATGAGTGCTCAATTAATTCCAGTTCAGAACAATGCCACAACTAGGAACCCTGCAAGTGAAGCCAGTTAGTGCATGCATGATCTCCCAGTCGGCTCACGCATGAGCGAATGCCCAATTCAGGCATGAGTGCCCAATCAGTTCATGCATGAGTGCTCATATAATGTCAGTTCAGAAAGGAACACTACTAGGAACCCTGAAACAGAACTCAATCAGTTCACACATGCATGAGCACCCAAATTAGTTCATGCATGAGTGCCAAATTAGTTCATGCATGAGCATCCAGTTAGTGCATGCTTGAGTGCCCAATCAGTTTGTGCATGAGTGCTCAATTTCAGTTCAGAAAAGTGCCACTACTTGGAACCCTGGAACTGAACCCAGATGCAAATTAAAGCAACACTCCTTTAAGGCCCTCTGGACAAATTAATCTAGGCTGAAAACCATTCCTTTGGTTCAGATTGAAGAGAGATGAAAACCAGCTTTCATTCTACACCTGGATATAATTAGTACAACTTTAACTTGGATCCTTTTTTTTTTAGGACCCAGAAAGCAGCTGTGTGGGATGTTGGGTTTCTCCACTCCGAGTTCTAGCTAATCCAGCCCTTCCGTTGCCATATGGGGATTTTGTTTTGTTTTGTGCTCCAATCATTAAAATGTAATTTCCCATCGTACTGCTTCCTCAGCCAGTGTGAAATGGCTATACCTAATGCCCATGGAAACAAAGGTGTTTTAAATGAAAGAGCAAAGTTAAACCAGCAGAAAAATTCAAGAGGCAGAGCAGTTCCCAGTCTCTTTCAGTAGGAAGCTGTGCAGCATTGTGTGTTATCAATGCCTGGGGATGGTCGTCAGGAAACAGAATTATTTTTGTTAATAAGGAAGGGAATTCAAATTGTTTTTTGCTGTCTTGCTTAGTCTGTGTTTTCCTCTTGTCATCTTTCACGACTTTGATGATGGCAGTTCCATCATTAATTTTCATTTCTTGGAGATCTCCAGTCTCCCAGCACTGGCTTCTCTCTCTGCTGGCCAGTATAGTTTCCCAGCTAATGTCAGAGCCACTTTGGAGGTCAAAGTCACAGCTGGTAACGGTGCTGAACCCTCAGCCTGCAGATGTTTACTTGAGGAGTCAGGAAGCACTCAAGAGGGGGGATTTCTGTTTTTAAACTCAACCTGTTGATGCTTCTAAACTGACCTTTCTTATCTCCATAGTGTCCTTCTGGAATCTTTAACATCTACAGGTTGCTTGTAGCAGGAATGTGAAATAGTGTTTTACCACTTCACACCACCTTTGGCATCTGTCCATCCTTAGAAACGGGCGAAACTTTGTTTTGGCCACACTGGAGCTTGTCACTCCAAAAGCTGCTGGTCTGGGAGGGATGGAAGCAGCTATCTTTATAGCTTGACAGGAGAATGAAGAGGAGACTTATCCATCTGCCATTTTTTTACTTGCTCTCGACTATATAATGCCTGATATATGCAGAGAACTATGTATTTGGGCTTTGTTACTGATTTTGAACCATTCTCATTGGAAGTGGAGACCACTCTCTTATATTTGTGGTACCTGCTTTAGCAAAACAAAATCCCTGATGTAGCTCACCTGTCACTGGTTTCAATATTTGGATAGTATTGTGTTGGTTATTTTTTTAACCATGGAGAAACTGATTTCCTTTTTTTAATGGTAGGCTAACTGGGGGGTTGGGGGGGAGCAAAAGTGTTGGACATACTTTGGAATCTCCTGATGTGAGTTAAAATTCTTGTTTCATAGAATCATTTTGGTTGGAAAGGACCTTTAAGATCATCAAGTCCAACCATTAAGCTAGCACTGCTAAGTCCACTGCTAAACCATGTCCCTAAGTACCACATCTATGTGTTACATGTCTTAAATACTTCCAGGGATGGTGAATTGACCATGTCCGTGGGCAGCCTGTTCCAATGCTTGACAACCCTTTCAGTGAGGAAAATTTTCCTAATATCCAGTCTAAACCTCCCTTGGCATAACTTGAGATCAATACCTTTTGTCCTATTGCTTGTTACTTGGGAGAAGAGACCAACACCCACCTGGCTCCAACCTCTTCTCAATTCTAGAGAGTGATATGATCTACCCTCAGCATCCTTTTTCTCTAGGCTAAACAACTCCCCTTCTTTTAGCTGCTCCTCATGTGTGCTCTGGACCATTCACCAGCTCTTCTTAAGACAACCTCCAGCACTTCAATGTCTCTCTTGTAGTGAGGGACCCAAACTGAACACAGCACTTGAGGTACAGCCTCACCAGAGCTGAGTACAGGGGGATGGTCACTGCCCTAGTCCTGCTGGCCACGTTATTTCTGACACAAGCCGGGAAGCTGTTGGCTGCCTTGGCCAGCTGGGCACACTGCTGGCTCATGTTCAGCCAGCTGAGGATCAACACCCCCAGGTCCTTTTCTACTGGGCAGCTTTCCAGCCACTCTTCCCCATGCCTGTAGCATTGCTTGGGGTTGTTGTGACCCAAGTGTGGGACTTGACACCTCAAAACAAGTGAATGACAGGTTAGAGCTGTTTGGGCCTGAAGATGTAGAGAGTAAGAGTCTCTTGTTCCATGAACTATGAAGTACTGTGCTCCCTTTTAGCTTGAACAGTACTCTTAAGGGTGGTGTACCTGATTTAACACATGCTTAGCAGGTGCAGCCTGACTGGAATGATGCAACAGAGCAACAAGCTATGAAGGGATAGAGAGGAGTTGGTGGTTTAAAAAGCAGGCACAGAATGGGTTACTGAGCACACAACAACATAGAGGCATTTGCAGACTCTGCAGCTCTTCTGGAAAGTGTTTCTGGTATCACTTCTGTTTTGTTTTAAGCTGGAAGCAAAGGGATATATTGTGCACTCATGCTCCTTCCCAAGTGGAAGGTGGTCATTTAAGTTGTCTAAGGTCTCTTTTGAAACATTTACTCACAACATGACCTAATTGTACCTCTGGTGATGCAAGCTTAGGGACAGTGTTGGATTTCATGCTCTGCAGCGTTGTGCATAGTAGCAGCTCAGGGAACAGGGAGGAAAAGCTCCTGCTCTTCAGGGACGTGAGGACTCTGTGCACTGTTCATGCTGTGTCTGGCAGCTAACCAAGAAGCTGCATTAGCATCATCTTCCCATCAGACTGCTGGAGCTGCATCGCCCTCTTGGGCATTGAGTTAGTGCCAGTGTAACTACATGGAAGGAAAAGATATTAACTAAGGATGAAGGACTCGAAAAGCCTTCTTTTCATCTTGGGCTGATTCACCTTTGCTGCCTAGTATTAATGTTGCAGAGTAGTAACTGGATGGGAAAAGGCTGTGCTGCCCACACACTGAACTGAGGGCTTAGGAGCGAGTGTGGGAAGACAGACCAAAGAGGGAAATGTCTATTATAATTTCAGGTAGTAAAAATTTTATTGCACCTTTTACACATTCCAGGGGCTGCAGGGTGTTTTAAGTTGGGCTGTGTAAACTGCTGCAGCCTGAAGACAAAGAGTGCAGCTCTGATATGATGTTTGGATATACCTTTTCCATGAAGAATGAAAGAACGAAGCAATGTTCAGTTTGGGTCCACAGTTTGCTCTCTCCCTGTGCCCCCAAGTTAAACAAGGATGGAGGATATGTAGGTCTTAGAAGTCCTCTTTCTCTGCCTTTTACTCTAGCTCCTCTTCCTGCAGGGTCTTAGGATGTATACAAGCTGGCTTTTTTGGTTTGTTTTCTTTAGTATTGAAAAGATGGTCACAGAGAAGAGACTGAATTGCAGAAGGTTGAGAACTTACTTTCCTCAGCTGAGAGGTGGCTTTCGAACCTTGCTGTAACAGGCACTGGTTTTGCCTTCAGCAATTTTTCTTTCCTTCTACACCAGCCCTGCTAGAGTTAACAATAAGCAGTAGTGGAGCAGACAACCTGGTGCATCAAGCCCTCTTTTCTGTCTCATGCTCCTTCCTGTGAGTAGCAGTGAGACAACTGATGTGGGACCTGAGGAAATGGAGCTGTCAGGCTGGGGGCACATCCTCCCCCTAGGAGTTTAGCTTGCTAGGTCAGAGAGTTTAGCTGTCAGAGTTCAAGGTCAGCTCCTTCACTGATAAAAGCTGTTGGGAAGAAAGCTAGACATGATACCCTGCCCCTCCTTTCCTTTGGGCACTGCTTTTAAGCTGGAGCTGCACTGCCAGCCCCCAGCCATGCTCCATCCCAGCCTTGCAGCAGCTGTGTGTGTGACAGACTTGCACTGCCATGGCTCTGACCCGACCTGCTGACCGGGTATCCTGGCTTGACGTCAGACCTGCCCCATCACCTTGGGGTGATCACTGGACTGTGTCTGACTCTGGTTACTGTTTTGTGCCCTGATCCTGACCTGGATCCGCTGATTTCCCTTCCAACTCCACCTTGGTGAGGTCAGTGCTTGCGCCTGCTTCGTTACCCTGCTCCGTTCCTGGTTTCCTGTCCCTTGCAGAGCAGCCAGCCCTCACTGCTCCCTGACACTTAGCCAGGGTGGGGGGTCAGCAATAAAGCCCCGGCTTAAAAGCTGTTCCCAAGGGAAATGAGGGGCAGGTTCTTGTTTCTGGCTTTCTTCATGACAGCTCTTGTACAGTGATGGAGCTGACTTTGGACTCAGCCAGCAAAGCTCTCTATCTTAGCCCACTAAATCCTAGAAGGGGGTTGTACTCTGGGCCCCGTGAAGAGTATCATACGTGGCTGAGCACCAGTGCTCTCCGCTGTCTTGTCCCAGCACGTGCTGGCTGGATGTCTCTGATCCACTTGTAAGTCTGCGTGGCTCAATATTTGTCTTCCAGCTCCCTTAGTCTTTTGCAGCTGCGTGTCCCTTGCTCTGTGTCCAGCATTGTCTCCAGCTCTTCCTGTTAGTAGGATTCTTATGGTCCCAGAGCCCCTCTTGCTCTCATTTCAGTCCTTATTGAGAAGTTAAGTGTGCTACATTGCTTGTTAAACTTTAACAACCCAGAGTCATTATATGCTGCCAGAGAGATCCCACTGAATTCCAGCCCCTCAAGCCTCTAACATGCCCTTGTGCCCCACTTGTGTGTGAGGGCTGTGGAAATTTGGTGAGCATGTTTCCCTACTGAAGTGGAAAGTGCTGTCACCTGAATGTCCCTAAGGCATGAAGTATCGTCTCTTGCAGGAGGCTTGCGGCTGAAATGTTCATGTTCTGCTTCATTGCTGAAGCTGTACCGAAGGCAGGGTTTGCTTTGGTTGCTGGTTTTGAAGGGTAGAGGGGAGAGGCAGATAGCTACCAGCTTTTGGATGTAATCTGTGATTGGAATAGGTACAGCAGTGTCTGGGCATGGGGAGCTTCTGTGACAAGTAAGGAGATTCTCAGACTGTTTTTTTTAATTTCATGCTGTAAACCTGACACTGTTCTCTGGAGAACTCCCATCAGCACAGCAAAACCATCCTTATTTTTTTAGTGGATATGTTATAAAATGTGGGTTATTATGCATGTTGATAGAATTACTTGGCTCCAGTATTAATGGTATCTCATGTCTCCTTTCTTGCTTTGTTGATGTGTTTAACTAACAGATAGCTCAAACTTTTGATCTTTTATGGGAAAGAGTGTAAGTCCAAACTGGGGGATAAGTTCAAACAGTAATTGTAAGGAAAGTAGATTTAATCTCACTTTTGATGCTACATGTACAGCATGTGTGAAAAGGATGCCTTCTCCTCTCCTCATCCTCCCTTTACACAGCATCTCCCTCCTTTCCTATGCTGCACTCCTAAGTGCCTCATTGTCCTTCATTGTAACAGTTGTTTTATCGTATCCTAATGTACCTGCTGATTCTCTGCAAGACAGGGAGATGGCATTTTTCTTTGGAGACTTTGCTATTTGCATTTTTGGGCATCCAGGACTGTGGGAAAATAGAATTTGTGAGCCCTGTAGTTTGTTAAATCTCAAAATGCAAAAAGGATAGTTCAATTGGTACCAATGCTTTTTGGGGGGTGGCAAAGGGACTGATTTAGAAGGAGGTGAGCTCACTGAAAAGATTTGTGGTTAAAAATGGGGCATCTGGAAGTGAAGGGGTGAGGATGAGGATATGGTGGTAAGGATGAATGTGAGGAGCAAGCCTGTCAGGTGGACATAGTTTAGCTGCCTTTAAATGAATTGGTGACAGCTGGGGTAAATTAGTGTGCCCTGAGCTCCACACAACCTCGTCTACAGCACCACCTGCGCCGGTGAGTTTTATAGCTAACGCAGGTACCTCGGCACAACAGACATACCCTGAGGTAAAGAGAATATAAAGAGGGTTGGAAGGCAAGGGATGGAGCAAGCAGCCAGTCTGCAGAGGGCAGAGGAGCTAGGATCAAAACTGCCGCCTCTTCTTTGAAAGGCATGAAAAGCCAGAGCCTTAGTTCGCTCACACAGGCACAACTCCTCTGGGCTTCAGGGAGAAACGCGTCTGAGCGGCTCTCAAAGTACGTGTGCAGAGCCAGCCTTGTTGTGCTAAAAAACAAGTTCTGATTAACTGTGCACGTGGCAGGAATTTTGCATCACTGCTAAAGCAATAAAAAGTCCTGAAAGGTTTCCATTACATTAATTTTAGTTCATTTGAGATAATCCACGTAGGGCTTAAATAATACATGAGATTTATGCCGTTGAAGATAGGCAGTGTAGCTCAGCCCTAGTGAAAAGAAATCTGCCTTGTTGACACCAACCAGCCAAATCAGGAGACAGGACAGAACTAGTTTTTCATCGGAGTATTGCTGCCTGTTTCTTCTCCTGGCTTTCATCTCTCTCTCCCTTTCTTTCCTGCCTCCCCCCCTTTTTTTTTTTTGTTGATTGGTGTCACCTCACATGCTTAGGATGTCTGCCTGTCTGCTCAGAGTGTGAACACATTCCTCAGAATGCTGATTTGCTCGTTTCACACCAGTGTCAAAATGACTTATTAAATTCGGCACCTCCTGATACTCAGTGCCTGATGTGTTGCTATCCAAACATTAAATGACAATAAGCATATGCAGCCGCTGGGCCTAGCAAACTCATTTAGTTTGATAAAAATGTCATGGCAATATGCTTTAAATCACTGTCCTTTTCATCATTGTTAATTGCTAGCTGTAGACCTCTTTCCTGTGCTTAGTGCAAGTGTTAGGATGCTGCTCCTTCTAGCCTGATTAAGCATTTTTTTCTAACCATAGAAATCTTTTTCAGTGGCAGTGTTATTTCATCAAGAGATGGATTTTGCTCTTAATTAGCCAACATGCCACCAGGGATACTTCAGAGTCATGGGTGTGAAAAAGCCTCCAGGAGGAGATCGTTCTCTGGGATTAAAAAAAGTAATGTATCAGTGACTTGGGAATAATTGGCAGCTTCGGTGATGGTAAGTTGGCTCTAGCAGTGACAATATGTTCTTGTGTAATATCAGTACCTGCTTCTGTCTGCTTTCCAGTTGGCTCACCTCAGACTCAACAAGAGGAGTTCTGTACATAACAATGTACAACATACAATCCTGGGGGTGGGGAAACATTCTCTGCCTCTTCTGCTGTCACCAGTGAACTACACAGCTTTCAAAAGGCATTGTAAACATGGGTTTGCAATGTGTTTCTGCAGCAGAAATGCACCCTCTTAGGCCATATTCACTCATCAATATAAAGTTTGCAAAATCAAAAGAAATCTCTGTGCATTTAAAAAAATGGGATCCTGCTCCCACCTTAAGTAACTGGGAAACATCCATATGTCCTATGGGCTGTTGTTCCCTCAGACAGGAAGAAAGCAGTGTCCTCAAAGGCCACCACTGGTGCAGCCTCTGCTGTTCTAGGCCGCAGCAATCTGCTAACAACCTTCAGTTTCCTAGCCATTAGAAGGCTTCAGGTTTTCTTCCCTCATTCTCTTTCCTTAAATCTTCTCTGTGGCAAGCCAAGCATACAACTTCTTGACCTATTTGCCACAGAGGAGGATAGATGAGCCTCTTCCTGCTGCTAACAGACTTGTTTACATCGGCAGACTTATCCCATCCCCTTCCGTGTCCCTTCAGACTTGCCTGTCTACAGGTTTTCCAGCCTTTTCTTAAAGTTACTTTTCTGTAGATGTTGAGCTTGAACCTGAATGCATCTGTTCATTTCTTGTTAGTAATCATACACTTAATTTGGACTTTTGCATGATATTTGTCTTTGAGATCTACCTCTGCAGTCAGAAAGGTTTGATGTACCCTGTCAGGATTTTGCATGCCTGAAGTGTCTAAAGCTGGTCTAATTTTGGATGCATGAATGGAATTTCTGCCCAAAATAAGAGAAAAAGGCCTTTAAAAAAAAGTCAAGTTCATGGACTCCCCCTGTTCCTAGGGGATACAGGGTTATTTGTTGGGATACATATGGTGTGAGAGAATAGAATTTCAGAAACCTCTGTAAAGATACCTGTTTCACACTCCTGGGATGACTTTATTATAAAGCACCTTCAGAGCTCAACCAGAAGTAATATCTGAGAGAATAACTCAGCCTAGCAGAGTTTTAAAAAAACAAAAATCTGTCTCATGTAGAAATAAGAATTTAATTAATGACATATTTTTGTTTGATGTAACCAAGCTTTAAAAGGGAGAACCCATCCTGCTTAAGGTGTGAAAGTATGAGAGTCTGTAGATCACAATGTGCTGCTATCTGAGACTATTGCAGCATTTAACGTGCTCAACCTAAATTCCTTGAAGAAATCAAACCCAAACAGTCTCATTTGGTAAATGCATGCTCAATCTAAAGCTTGCTGAAATCAATGGCAAGTCTTGGGATGTGATTCTAATTGTCAAGAAGAACTTGCAATTACTTAGCACATCTTCTAGAGAGAGAGAGATACGATTTCAGCAGTTAAAGATGTTCTTTTCCAAATGGAATGAACTCTAGCACATCCTTCTCACTGTGAGTATGTCAAGTTGTAGTAGAGATATGTGATCAGGCATTCCGAGGTGCTTGTCTTGTAACAGCAGAGCAGAGGCTGTTGTACTGGTGTCAAGTGAAAAGAAAAGATGGTGGGATTTTGCAGGGACTATCTTCTCCAGATAAAGGGCCAGTGACCTTTTCACATCAAGCCTGGAAAGAAGAATCTGGTTGAGGATGGTATGCAAAAGTGTTGGCAGGAAGACTGGTTCATTAAGGCTGAACTCTTTTTTTTCTCACTGTAGGGAAGTAATTTAAGCTGTGTCATCCCATTGCTGTATCCTCGTAGGGATGGTTGGATTATTCTTTGAAAGCATAAACAAGAGGGAGAAGCATTCTGAGATGCTGATGTGATACCTTTCATTTGGGAAGCTATTTTTCCTCTAGCTTTTGAATGCTTTGAAAGTGTTTTAATTTCACATAGGGAGGAGTTAATAAAAAATGAAACAGAATGTTTTGACTTCTTGTACTGAACAGCAACACTGGAACTATATTTTGATATCTATTTTCTTTTCCTCCTTGTCTATAAGGGAAAGCACTTTGTTTGCATTGTTGCTAGAGGGAACCCTCTTTTTGATAAACTTTTTGTGTGGTACCTCACTAGGCAGTGCTGGTTTATAGGCAGATCTTGTAGGTGTGTTAAAGAGCTCAAATTACTTAAAAAGAATGTGCTTCTCTTCAACCATTTCAAACATATTTTTTTAACTATCTACAGGTAGTTTGTCCATGATGTAATAGTTTTTTATTGATAAGTCTTTTCACTAATGTGTGCTAAATGTGGTTTTCAGTGTGAATAAACAGATTGGATGTTATAATGCAAAATAACTTTGTTCAGTTGTTTTTCCTGGTCAGCATCAGCCCCAATGACCTCACTAACCTTGCATGATATGTGGGCAGGCAATTAAAATTTGCTAAGAGGTTGCATCTGTGTGTGCCTGATGCATTACTTACACCTGAAAGGGCAGAATAGAACCACTTGGCATCACTTTCTCTCATGCTGCTCCAGAAACTGGGGATACTGTTGTGATCAACTTGGGAAGGTAACACTATATTAACACTCCAGCAATCAGTAGAAAGAAGGGGAAAGGAGAAAGGAAGAGGCTTCGGGCAACTGTTGACATCTTATCTTGTCATGTGAACAGTGTGCATTTTCCAGGCTTGTGAAAAAACATGTGAAAGGGAAGAACAAGAGTGGCAAAGGTCAGAGAGACAATAATAAAATAGGACTTTGCAGAAGATCCATTCGGGTTTCTGATAACAAGGGAGAAGATTTTTAGTGTGGGGTATTTTTGGTGTTATTCAAGTAGTATGTTAAAGCCAGTGATGTATTGTTTTCAGTGTTTTACAGATCAGATGGGGAAATAACTGAATATGCTCTTGTGGAGAAATAACGGAAGACTCAGAGAAGGCATCCAAGTCTGGTAGGAGACTGGGAAATGGGTGCTTTTGGAAAGACTACAACAATAAGAGCTCTTGAGTTAAACCAGTGCTGACTGAGTTGCAATCATCTTGTGTGTCTCTTCCCTGATGTGCAGCAGTAAGATAAAGTGTTGAGAGTCTTCTGTGATGATATAGAAATATACAAGAGGCTGCTTGCTTTTAAATTCCCCTACCATGTCCATAGTTCTTAGTTTTTTATTTAATCCTTCTAATTCATTAGACGGTTTGGATGTTGTATTTGAGAAGGGAGTAGTAAAGTGGAGTGGAAATACTCATATTGAAGAAGACACTGAAAAGATGTGGAAATTGGGCCGAGTCAGGTTTCCATAGTTAGAATAAGAATCCCTCAAATAAACAAGCAGAAAATTGTTCTCATCTCCGGTGCCTGTGAGTCTGTTAAAGTAAAGTAGAACTGACAGAGCTACTCAGAGTCTCTGTGCTTGAGTTAACAGTGGTGCCATTCAGACAACGGACAAACTCTTCTACATACACACACATATTTTTGGGAAGAATTACTTTTGCAGAAACATCATTAGAAAAAATACCTCTAAATAACAGCCTGTTAGTGAGCTTGAAAATAACGTGACTTGATTTGAACCAAATATTGCTTTAGCTCAAAGCACTTTGGAATGGAAAGGGAGGGAATCTCTTCCATCCAAGTAAGTGTGGTGAGGGTTGGTGGGGACCAGTAAGGACGGTTCATTGGTTGGTTTGTGACGAGTGGTAAAGAGTTAAGTGAAACTTGAAAAGTGTTAGTTTGTGGCACTGCTGCTGTGCACTGTATTCTGTTTAAAATCTGTTGTCACAGCTTTATCATCCGTGTAATCAGGTGTGATATTGGCTGTGTGTAGCCCCTCCTGCCTGCTTTCTCCCAGTTTAAGCTGGGAGGAAGCACAGTGGTGGGAGAAAGAAAGGGAACAGAAGCATTTACTTGGTCTGAAGTGCTGTTAATAGGACATCTATGGGCCTCTTACTTCATATGGTTTCATTCTGTAAATGCCACTTGAACTAAAATATTCCCTTTCATCTTTCTGACAGAAATATGACACAGTAATTCTTTGTGAAAATGTAGATGATACGCTGCAGTAGTTACAGTGAGTTAGGATTAAGTGGCAAATGCCTACTCTTAAAGGCTTAATTAAAGACACAATAGCTCTGGGAGGTCATTATTGTAATTACAGCACTGCCTATATTGTTGTAGCCAACTACATGGTTGTAGTATCATATTATCTCTACATAGCATCCCAGTTTAAGGCAGCTATTGTATATGTACCATATACTATCATTCACACAAGCCTTTCCCTAGTTCATTTAAGCTTGATTCCAGGCTCAGTTTACCTTTACCAGTTTTGTACAGGCACCATCCCATTAACTTAAATGTGACCACTTTAGATTTTTTTACCCCGTGTGACAGAGAGCAATTAGGCTGCCTGGCTTTTGCTAAAATCTGTAGAAATTAAGGAAAGGGCCAAAACATGGCTCTTCTTCTCTATGCTGTGTGTTTATTTAAAGACATGAAGAGGAAATACCAGTTCTTACCCTGAATTAAAAAAAGTAATTTGAAGGGTAGATCTACAAGTGAGGGAACAGCAGATCTGTGTAAAACTCATTCTTGAATTAAGGAAATGTTAAGGTCTCACAACAGTAATTTTCAGCAGTATATTGAAAGTTGTAAGGCTGTTCAACATACTCATCTTTCCTAGAGGCAAGATATTTTTTTCCCTACAACTAGCTTTTCAATGTTCTGTCCATTCTTATTTTAAAAGCTTCAAGCAATATGACTACTGCAGCTTACTATGATAGGGAGCTACACATCTGACAAATCTCATGCCTCCAAGTATTTTGATCTGAGTATTTGGAAAGGCAATGACAGTATCAGTAAACAAACAAGGTTAAAAATAGTGTGGGTACCAGTCCAAGTGTAGTTAGGGCAAGACAGATCTCAAGGAGCTCTCTCTGCTAAGAGTAGGCCTGCATGGACTGCTAAAATGATAGCTTTTGTTATCTGAGTTCGTGGAATGAAATTTCAAAGGAGTTGGAGTTCTTTCACAGATATGTTGTCTCTGAGAAGACTGGAAAAAAGATGAAACCAGATATCCAGCCTTTCAGAAGTCTTCTATAAAAGTTGGTGTTTTGGTTTGGTGGTTTTGTTTGGCTTTAATTTTTGAGCATCCAAGCAGGGCCTACAAAAGAGAACCTGTTCAACAGGAGAGGTGGAGGTACCCCAGAAGACTGATGGCTGTTTTGGGAAGTGGGAGGCTGAACTTCAGATCACCTCGTGAAAAGAAAGCTATTTGAACACTTGCAGAATATGTCAGTATCCCATTTTCAAAGTTTTGTTTAAGAATTGGTCACATCTTTTTCTTTCCTTGGCTTATGTTACAAGTGCCCAATAACAAAACAAAAGCTCATTTTGAATTATAAGCTTGGTGTAGAATTTCCCTCATTTCAGCTATCTTAATGTGATTTGTTGTTGAGAATAAAACAGATATTTTATCCATTTGTAGTATTTGCAGGTGGTAGTCTCGTTATTTAAACTTAAGTGTGGATGTGACTTTTGTTTTTGTTAATTCTCCCTGAGGGCATCCTAAATCATAGAATCACAAAATGGTTTGAATTGGAAAGGACCCCAGAACCCATCTATTTCCAACCTCCTGCTGTGGGCTGGGGCACCCTCCACTAGCCCAGGTTGCCCAAAGCTCCATCCAACCTGTAACACTGCCAGGGAGGGGCAGCCACAGCTTCTCTGGGCAGCCTGTGCCAGGGCCTCACTGCCCTCACAGGAGGAATTTCTTCCTGATATCTAACCTAAATCTACCTCCTTTCATTTTAAAGCCATTACCCCTTGTCCTATTCTCTAGCTGTCTTGTAGGCCCCTTTAGATGCTGGAAGTCTCTATAAGGTCTCCCTGGAGCATCACTGTTGCCTATCCAAGTTGCAGGCATGCCATTTTCCATCTTTCTTCAAGACAGTCTCCTTTGTTCCCTGATCACTTCTCTCCTCCTTATAATTAATAACTGTCCTTGTAGCATCATACCCACAAATTAATGTAATGATTCTGGATCTGAGCTATGTAATGTGAGGTTTATCAGCTTTGTGCTCTCTGCTGGGATATTGTCTGCTACAAAATACTGGCTTGGATTATGTGTGTGCAACAATATTGCCTCTTAAACTCTGCCAATTATTGCTTTTCCTCAGAAATATTAGTATTTCTTGGGTTTCTTCTCTCCACAGTCCTGGTCATTTTTAGGTTATATTCCCTCCAAAGTCTTCAGCCTTACCTTATCAAGGAGTAACAAGGTTTCTGACAAAGACCCACAGTGAGGAAGACATAAAATAAACATTTGGTTTCCAAGAGAGTTTGAATACATTGGACTGTGTTCCTATTCTGGAAATAACTCTTTCTATAACATCTTTTTTTTTCCTGTGTGGATTTTCTTTTTATTATTTCAGGGGTAAATGTGTTCCTCAGTAAAAGTGGGAAGGTACTAAATTCCTGCAGAAGACAGGTTTGTTAGGGCTTGAAATAATAGCATCCACGAAATGAGGGGCAGCTGAGAGAATAATACATTCATCTCATCAGTCCAGTTGACTGTGGTGCACAGCTCCGTACACCTGAATTCATGAGTAATTTCTAGCTGTGGTGTCCATTCAGGGCATATCCATTTTAATGAGACTGCCCTGTAATGACTTAAATTAAGTGCCAGTGCTGGTAGGAAAGCTGTCCCTGCATGCTGTGGTAGGAGGCAGGCAGAGAAAATTTGGATGTTACTTTCACAGGTGGCTTTTTTTTTCCTTCCTACCTCCTTATTTTTTTTCTCCTGTCTTCAGTGTGATGAGAAGGTAAAAAATACAAACTCTGAGCTTAAATAAAAACTAATAAGGTCTTTCTCTTATCTATAGTTTATTATTAACCCTGACAATTAGACTGCTAATATTATTGGGCTATAATAAAGTAAGTAATGTGCTTGTGAGTACGATTTATTCACTCAGAGAACAGCCAATGCAAGGAGAGCTGCAGTCCCACCCATCTACTAAGTTTCTCTCTTTATGTAGTGATAATTTTTAAAGAAATCTTCAAGCTCTGTGGACTTCTAGATCACAGTATCTCTTGCCAGCGCTATCAGGATCTCCAAGGCTGGTCTGCTGCAAGCTGGCAAGGAGATCAGTGTGAGAGGAGGTGATCATTGGCAACGGTGTTTAATTTCAGCCTGGGAAGTAATTGCTTGCTCTGGCAATGCTTGGAGCTTGGAAACTTAGGAAAAAGAACTGATCTGTTCTGCAAGTTACATTTATTTTAAATATATCTCTCCCTCTTTTTTTAAAGTCTTCCAAGGCTTTTCAGTTTTTCAAACTTGAAGATAGGACTCCTTTAGTTTTGCTATTAGTTGTTGGAGGCAAAAGAGATGAAGGAGTAGAAAAGAGGAACACAGACTTGAAGATGAAAATAGTAATTTTTAGTAAGAGAAATGCTGTCCCAAATCCCCATTGGACATGTGTTTTGGATAGGTATTTCTTTAAGAAAACAAAAGATTATTCATAGAAAAAAAAATAAGCTGGGAGAGCACAGAACAGCTCTGAATGCTCCACTTGATCACTGCCATATGTTTGGGAGAATGAAGTGCGGTCTCCTTGTTGGCCAGGACAGCCTCTCTGATGCTAGCCAAAATCTAATGGGGCTACTGTTGTCTTTTGCTATTTTATAACCAGAAAATGGGAATAGACCAAAAGGTTGCACTTGGGTCCCAAGTAACTGTTTACAAAGTATATGCAAACATGAACCCTAATGCCAGCTATGGCTGTTGTGATTGGCTTCTGGCAGTTTTTCAAGGTGTAAGGTAAGCACTAGTGGATGATTTAAAAGCTGTGGCAGAGGACACTCCATTTCTGTTCTTTATAGTGATTCCAGTGGTAAATCTATGGCAGGTATGTCTGATTTCTGCCAGGGGTTAATCTGTTGGTCATCATGCTTTTACACTCTTTTGAAACTTGAAGTGCTCTCTGTTCTTCTGCTAGCACTGTATAAGAGTCAGGACAGACCTTAATCTCTTTCTGTGCTCTGTGTTGCTTTGTAGATTGCAGCAAATTACTCCATGTGGCAGAAGGGGCAAGTTCATTAGAAAGCAAGAATGAATGCTTAGCTGGTGGTATACCCACACTAGACCTTTTTTACTATTCAAATATTGCTCTGAAATGTCACCTTTGCAGACTTGCCTAGGTCTAAATTCTGCTTGCAGCTGTTCAACCTGTTTGAATTTGTAGTTTGTCATATTCTGGGTTAGTTTATGGGTTGCATAACACATAAACAATGGCTTAAACACTTCCAAGATTCAGCTTTCTTTGAAGCAATAGTGAGACTGATTAAAAGATTTCTCATTGCTAAAAAAATATAGGCATTATTTCCTGAATTCAATGAACAAAGCTAATTGAGAAGTCAGCTGTTGCTTCAGCCTCATCTGTGTTTCAGATGCTAGAGGGGAACAAAGTTGGCATTCCCACAGAAGAGAGCTCCAGGGAGATCTCAAGTAAGGATTGCCAAATGCCAGGCTCCTTTGCTCAAAACTTCCACTCTGCCTCATGAATCCAGAGTATAAAATTCGGATACAGAAACACTTGTGTCATTTTATGACAAGAATCCCAGGTTTCAGGTAGAGTATTTACTCTAGTCAGTGGCCTCTGAATTCAAAGTGCCATTGTGTGTTTGTATTCATGCTGTATGCTATGGATCTCCAGCTGCATGTAAAGTCTTCTGTGGAGAGTATAATCGGGATTGCTGGAGAAATTAATTTCAGGGGAAGTGAGTCCTCTCCAGATCTCTCACTGGTACCTGCTCCCCCTTAATGCAACTCAGTTGGATAAATTGCTCAAATTTAAGTACAATTTTAAAAATAAAAATATTTTATTAATAACAATTAATATGAAGTATAATGTGAATACCACAGATCACTATTGTTAAGACCATTACTGTGCATTAGAGTGCTATGAAATTCTGGATCTGCAAAATGAGGTGCTTCCCACGAAAATAAAGGCAATTAGAGCTGGATTGTATCTTAAAGCCAGAGATGTGAAATGGTTATCATTAGGTAGATCATCACTTGTTTCCTTTATTGGATGAAGTTTTTTTTCCCATCTTCCTTATCTGAGAACAGATATAAGCATGTTTATCTTGCCAAAACATTCCACAAAGGTTCAGATGGGGCTGTATCAGCCTTTTCACACCCTCATTCAAACTCTCCTCCTTCCACAGTGCTATTGCCACTGCCTTTTCTGTGGCCAGGTCCTACAGGTACTCAGAGCTCTTGCTACAAGGTCAGTGGTTTTGTCTGTAGAAGCACTAAGAGGTTCAGTTTATCCCTTCCTACCTGTGAAACACTGTGGAGCCAGGACTTAGCACAAATAGTTTTGCTTCTAACTAGTTTGGCTGCTTTTCTTCATGTTACCTCCACATCAAATTATTTTGCCAGTGCCAGTTGTGCCATTTCCATCAGAAGGATGTTTCGTTCAGCCTTTGGGCTCCTCAGCTGTAATCATCATGTCTAGCTCAGCACACATGACTGTACCAGGCAGCAGGTTTGGGTTGAAGAAAGGCTTTTCCATCAATGTTCCCTCTTTTTCCTCTCAGTTATTCCTATGCAAGCACACAATGTGGTGTTCAACGTGGTGGTATCTTACACTTCTTAAATTAGCATGCTATTTACAGGTAGCAAACTCTATGCTTCTACACTCCCCTAGGGATGCAGGCTGCTCTTGATCTCTCCTATCCTCCTTCTCTAGATCTAGGCTTTCTCTGGTAAAGGGTGAAAGTCCTCTAGTGCTGGGAAATGACTTTTGGAGGTGCACAGTTATGGCTAAGTATTTTTTCTGTGAGTATGCAGCACTCTGACCCACTTATATCTTTTTTTAAGTACTATTAAGTACTACACAGAAAACTTTTAACAAAACTGTGGAGAAAAGTGACTTCTCTCCCCTTTGTTATTTGCAGTCAAAACAAGTACAAAGACTATAGGGCAGTCAATTTTCACAGAGGATGCCATGTAAAATAAAAAATGTATTATATAGTAAAATAACCCCCTGATTTTGCTGATCCCGCCCTTCTACCCAATTGCTCATTATCAGACTTTTCCAACTATGCCAAAACCCACCCTGTGTGTGAGGAGTCATTTCTAAAAACTCGGGATATCACAATTTACCCGTCAGTGCTAAAAGAGGGGGTTTAATGAATTCCAACACAAATTCCTGGAGTGGCTGTACTAACAGCAAGTTGCATTAAGAGGACTATTTTCCTCTACAGGGATTTCTGTAAAGACACAATGTTTATTTTTTTTCAGTGGAAAATTGATTGTAACTAAGAGGATACTTGGCTTGAAAGTGGGGAATTATCATATCATATGATTAAATGAAAGCTTACCTTGTTATAAGGTAACTAGACATATCCCAATAGAATTGAGACAATGTTTGATTAAGCCAGATTTTCCTACTTTATATTCAAGGAACAAATTAAAGAATAATTGAGATCCTTTTCAGATCTTTTATAAGCTGAATATATAAAGCTGCAGCTCCAGGTGGCAAAGCAATTAGCTGATGAATAAAATCAACCACACTGTCATTCGTCAGATGTTTAAATTCTATAAGCCAGATAAATTAATGTGTTCCTTAAGCCAAATAAACGGTCACGCTCTTCATGTTACCACTGAATTCCCCTGGGAATGGGCCTGGGAACATGTTGATAGAAAACCTAGGAACCGTCTCATCAGAAGGGTCATAATTAAGTTGCCTGGTTTTGCATGTCTAAAATAAATGTTCCCTTTCATTGAGAAGATGGCTGTAATGATGTGCTCTGCTTTATCAAATGGGAGGGTAAGAATTTGAATCAGAAGTGGTTACGTGCCTCTCTCTTGCTGGAGGTGGGGTTTTGGCCTCTGAGCTTCTGGTTAAGGCTGGGAACAGAGCAGTCCAATCCATAGGAGAGTTTCATTTCCTTGTGCTAGTGTTCAGTTTGGCTTTATCAGTAATCCTGAGACAGCTGAGTGAGACTCATTAACCTGGAAGGGGCTATTTATCTATCAGCAGCAGAACTTGAGCTGTGTGTTTTAACTTCAGTGTTGGGGTTTTTTTTGGGTGTTTTTGTTTCAAGAGTGGAGTGTAAAATCTCCTTCTTGCACTGATGGGTCTGTCTGTGGCTGCTCAGGCTGTGTGGTAGTCAAAGGCCAGTCAACAGGGGCATGGCCAGAGCCTGACGTTTTTAGTACTTAATGTCTGACAGCTTATGCACAACATGTCTTTCCATACAAACCTGCTGTCATAAGTGATGTTTGCAAGCATTTAGCCCTTAAGAGCTTTGGTAACAGGAAGGAGAGGGACCTTACTTGAGCCCACAGAGAAAATGAAAAATCTGTGATGTTCTGTGTTGGGTTTTTTTTTGTAAGGGAAGAAGGAAGGTTGAACAGCAGCACTTACAAACTTGGTGACCTAATGTTTGGCTGGGTCCTTGGGATTGATGTTACAGGCTGGACCCATGTATTTTAACCCTCTTCAAAGACATCTTCTTTTCCCTTTCTTCTTTGCTACTTATGTTGTGTTAATCTGGTTTCACTAAAAACCTTGGGGTGATTAGTAACCTTCAGGTGATTAGTAACACAAGTACTACTGAATGTGTGATAGAGGGGTAAAAGCAGGATTGTACTGCAGAGTGACCTCTAGTGAAATATTACGCTTTGCAGGGATAAGTCTGTATTGGTGTCTGTTGTAACTTAGTGCTGGAACACTTGATGCCTGGTTTGAAGCATGAACTGATGCTTTGGGGTGTGTGTGTGTGTGTGTGTATTTGCTTTCCTTGAGTGTTTTACAGCCTGTTAGCTGTTTTCTAACTAACAGTGAATACTGCTGTTCCTTAAAAACTCTTGCTTACTTTTTTTTAGACAAAACCACCACCACCAAAACAAGTAGTGAAGAAAGAATGCTCTGAAATGGGATATATATTCTGTTCTAGATGCTTAATTTCCACTCAGGCAGTGTTTATTGTGGTAAAATGTGTTCCTCCTCTTACATGATTACCTGAGTTAGTTTTTGAATGTTTCTGATTTTCTCAGACATTTAGAAAGGAGAAGTAAGAGAGGACTTAGCCTCTGACTCGGATTTAAGAAAACCTGGAGAAGTCCTGCTGACTACTGTGTGCAAAATTGCATGATGAAGCTGCTGTCATAAATCAGTTGAGGCAGAATGGGTCGCTATTTGAAGTCCAGCAGTTCTATGCGTAGCTAGAGACTGACATTGGTTTGATCGCTCAGATCTGTTTGATGGTCTTCAGCTCTTTAACACTGAGCAAAGATCATTAATCTGCATTGGAAATGGTATTTTTAAACTTGTATTTAAACATCTAGTACTCCAGGCAACTGAAAGTGGCTGTAGGAGGTATTTATTTTGAGACTAGTGAGAAGTTGGCAATCAGTGTAGAACAGCAAGTGTTGACAGACTTTATTTATGGGTGCATTTCAGAGAAATTTGGTAAAAACTTCAGTGAGCTTGTCAGTTCAGCGTCTGCTCTGTGCAGCTCAGTGAGACTGAAGTCCCAGAACTTTCACTGAAAACCTTTATATCCTGCAATAAGGAGAAAAGAGGATTAAAACCACTTGGGTTGAACCCAGATGATCTTTAAAGTCCCAACCCAAACCATTCAGTGATTCTGATTTTTATGACCAAAAGGGAAAGGTGAAGTAGGTTATGTGAGTAGTATGTGTTGTTTCAAATTACTGATCAGCTGAGAAACCAGCAAAGGGTCTCAAATTGAACTATTTGATGCTTACCCCAGAGAAGTGAGTGCCCTGGGGGGAAGAGTTCCAGCCTGCCTTTAACATCTGACAAGGCCAAAGATGGGACTACTTTGTGATATAGAAGCTCTGAAGAGGGGAGTCTTGCAACTTCTGTGTCGCTACAGCAGTTGAATGTGGCTTATACTGAGCAGGAATGCAATGGGCAGGAAGGTTGGTGTATAATGATGGTGATGAGGTTAGATGTTAGTGTCTGAAAAGGGAACCTACCGTCCAGCATTTTTTAATCAAGAAACACCCAATAGCTATTTCAGTGACCAACAGCATTCAACCAGCTGTATCATAATAAGCTTCTTGACAAGGACACAGTTATGTAGGTGAGAGCAGTGAGAAGTTCTTTCTAGTAATGAAATGTAACTGAGGGATCCTTTACACCAGTAATTTTTATATACATGTGTCATAGTTTTACCTGTATCCCAAAGACAGCTATGGCCCTCATAGCCATGTTCCATCAGACCACGTCCCTTTGGAGTAAAGGGGGTTACCTGCATGCATTTGCAGAATTACCTGCTATCCTAGTGCCTCTATAACTGCTGGGGATACTTCAGGTGTTGTAGTTGGTATTATCAGTGATGCTAAGATGAGATATAGGCATCACTGTGAATCAGCCAGTGTCCCAGAATCTGAAATAGAAAGTGGAGAGGAGGGAAAATGGGGTGATGAGTTAAGGTTACCCCAGAAGGAATATGGAATGGGAGGCATAGAGCGGCCTTTTCTGCTTGTCCTGGTGCTATTGCAATTCCTCTGACTAAAAATGCATCTGAAGTTCCAGGCCAGATGTTTCCTTTCTTCTATTTTTAAAAAGCATATCCCTTTTGTACTGGTGTCAGTGGCAGAAAATTGTGTCCATAGTCAAGATCTTTGAGCATTTCCTTTGGACTAATATTTATAATAAAGGATGAATAGGCATATGAGAGACTGACTAGCTTTTGAATATACAGATGCAATACTTTTTATTTCTAGCATTTAGGGTAAACTGAAAACATGTATTGCAAATAATGGTAACCACAAAGTAAGGTCTCTAGGAAGTACTGTTGCTTATGTTCACTTTGGGTCAAAGATAAAAGATGTTATTGTCTTATTTGCAGGTTTAAAAGGAAATCTTTTGGTAGAAAGCTTAGCTATGCTTGTATGAGAACAACACAGAACGTGGTCATCATCTTAGCATCAGTAATCACTTTGAAGAACAAATCTGTGGTTTTGAAATTGGCACAAATATGAAAACATTTGGCCAAGTGTAAACAATCACCTCTCACAGGACTTACTGAATTAAAGATAAAAACAAAACAAGAGTTTTCCTACCATCACAGGAGAGCAGTTATAAGAAAAAAGATTACTTTGAAATTTCTTGTTCAGAAAAACAAGTGACTGGAAAAAAATCTTTCCTTCCACAACGTTGTTGAGTACAGTTGTGGATTTGTGGGTTTGAGGAAAGAGGGAAAATGGGTGATAGCCCCCATATTAGTATTTACTCATGTTTCACATCTGCTCTGAGTCATATGAGTGATATCAATTAAAGAAAAAAAAAGTATTTTCAAGGCATGCCTAGCTTGAATCTTCTGACTTCTTGCATGTGTATTTGCTGAGATAACATTCCTGCTTAACATTTAAGAACCTGTTCAAGTACTTTGCTGAATCTGGAGTTCATTGCTTTACGAAAAGAACTGCAAACAGAGAATCCAGTTTCTCTACTTACACTATTTAGGAGCTGTGAAATGCTCTGGTGCCACTATAAAATTTGACTTTGCAGGTCAGATATCACTTGCAGAAGTTTTGCATATCTCCTAGGGTTGAGCAAATGTAAAATTCTGTCTGGTGTGTGTTAAAATTATTGTCTTACTGTATTTCTCTCTTCATTTGCTTCCCGTCTCTCTCCCAGCCCCTGTAACAGGCAGATATCTATAAGGGAAGTTATAAATGTTCGGCTTGCGTCCCATTTGGTGCTTAGCCAAAATCTGCTTTCTTTCCCCCAAATGAATAACCCAAACATTACTGAAGAGTTTTCCCACACTTTGCAAAAATGTGTCTTTTAAGCAATATTTTGATGGCATTTCAGAGGCCAATGTAAGCCACAGATGAAGATACTTCCCCCCCCCCCGCCCCCAATCTCCTGCCCCCCCTGGAAGTTTTCTGCTACTGAAAAGCAGGTGAACAGAAGCTGCAGTGCAGCTGTTACCAATTCGGTATTAAAAAATAGCAAGAAAATGAGGCCCTGTGTTATCATATTAATAATACATTAGCATGTATGTGTGTATCCTACAGGACAGAGAGTAATGTACAGCGTGAGTGGAAGCAACACAAATAGCACTGTCATGGGACAAGCAATTATATAGCTTACAAGCAGCAGAGCAAAGCAGGAACCGCAGGGTAGGCTTCTATAGGAGAGATGGTGCAGGAAATTGTTTATATTCATCCTGATCCGCTATTTTATATACATTCTCTTTGCTTCCATGCGTGCCACAGGAATGACTCAGAAGACTGCACTCATGACAGATTGAGTTATGTGGAGTTTCAGAGAGCTTTTGGGCAAATTGTTACAGCATTAAAGGATCCTTTCTTTTATTGCCTCAGTAATTTTGAGTATTGTATACAATGGCAGAGTCGCTCCACAGCAGGTGCGTGGTGGGGTTAGGCACAGTTCCTGCTGACCTCCACCAAGGAGATGACCTGCTGCATAGTTCACTTTGTGCCATGGTATTCAGGAAGAGTATCATGGCAAGATGAGACAAAAACCACCAGCCCAATGTAACCTAAAGCGGTTTATTTTCATTTTAGCTTTTCAGGAGTTTATTTATTGTGGCTGAAAATGAGAGACCTAAATAATTGTCCTAAACTTAGCTGTCCTTGCTTTGTTTTTTAAGGAAGGCAAAGAATTCCACTGTTGATGGAATAAATTGAATTGACTTAGTTATGTCAATTTGAATGAAAGGTAGAAAGAAGTCACTTCCAAAATGCTGATTTCTATTTATCTGTCACAGCTGGTCTGTGTTAGCAGTTTTTCATGGGAGGAAGGCTGCTGAAGGCTTCATTTCTTCACTGAGGATTTTACTCTTTGGGTTAGGACAAGATGCTTCCTTAATGTGCTGTTCACAAAAAGAGGGTGCAAGTGTCTGCTGTGAGGAAAAATGTACTCAAAGCTGTTTGGAGTAGGCATCCAAGAGATTTGTGTGTTCATCCAAGTGGTCTGACAGACATACAGAAGCGTCTTGCACTTGTATGGATAATGGCTTTCAGCTAAATGAGGGGAGATTTAGATTAGACAATAAGAAATTCCTCACTGTGAGGATGGTGAGGCCCTGGCATAGGCTGCCCAGAGCAGCTGTGGCTGCCCCCTCTCTGGCAGTGTTCAAGGCCAGGTTGGATGGGGCTTTGGGCAACCTAGGCTAGTGGAGGGTGTCCCTGTCCATGGCAGGTGGGATGAGACTAGATGGACTTTGAGGTCCCTTCCAACCCAAACTGCTCTGGGATTTGATATGTTGGCTCTTGTGGGCTTGGCTGCTTGGTAATGCTGTAATAAAGCTTGTGGATTCTGCTGGGGCAGTTGTCTTCCCTCATCTGGTACAGCTCGCAGGTTTATCTCTGCTTAAACGTCTGCTTGCCGCCTGCTTTTGTAGATGTAGAAGGATAGGAAAACACTTCCCAGCATTCAGGTGGAAAGTTTGGTGGCAGTGATTTCCCCATGTCAGAGGGAATGAAGGGGTGCAGCTGTTCCTATGAGCAAATTGCACTTAGAAGGAAAAGCACTCTTCTCCAGCTCTGTACCAGTTAGTGTGCAGCTGAACCAGGGGAGGAGAGAAGAGGCTTCATACCTCTCATGCTGCTCTGACTCTCAGCTCCACCTCTCCACTGGGCCTTATCCTTGGTGTAAGACCCTAGGTATCAAGACTGAAATTTGACACAGGGGACAGAGGTAGTCTCCGTGTGACAAATGTGTGCGGTTCCCATGTAACATCCTCCTTATCCTACTCAGTAAACTGTATAACAAATAATCTGTGGTGGCAATGGGATTAACACATTTGACCCTTAATGGCTCTGAAGGAATAATTGTGATGTCTCGGGTCAATAATTGTGTGAACTAAGAAGGATTTGCTTGATGCACCATAACGGCTCCTTCAGAGCCAGTCATCCCCTTTGAGGGCCTACGAACCATTTGAACTTCTAAATCTGTGTTCATTATGCTCTGTCCTATGTGTGCATGTGGTTAAGACCTGGTACGTGTTAAAAGTAAACTCTCCACTATGCTGACAGATCCTCTGATTCGGTTCTAAGATACCACATTTGTCTGATTCACAAATATCTTCTTTAATTGAAACGAGGCCTGCAAGCAATCTGAGGTGATACGGTAACAGGCTCTGGGATAGCTATCGCTTCCACAATCCAACGGGAATTGCTGTTCCCTCTTGCCTTCTCCATGCTGAACCAGTCTGCTCTGTTTATATGAGCTGTCAGTCTGCTGGCTTTCCATAGAAAGGAAAAGGCGGGGGGGAGTTGGGTAGAGTTAGCTTTTGGGGTTTTGTTTAAGGCTTTTTATGTAAAGCTTGTTTCTATATGGAATTATTTCTCTTTAAGGTCACTCTCATTCCCCCTGTCCCACCCCCTCCTGTCTGTTTGTCCCCCAGAGAAAGGCAAATACCTTTTGAGTTTGACTTTAAGAAAGATAGGCCTTTCTGATGGAATAGGTTAAAAAATGTTTTTACTCTGAAAAGTAACAGCTATCTTCACTATCTGTTTGCAGATACAGTTTGAGAGAAGAGTTTAGATCACTGGGGAAAGTATCCACAGAATTAATGTAAAATTAGCTGTGTAAAACTCAAAGGAGTTAAATGTCATATGTTTACAGGAAATGCTGTTGGCTGAACATATTTGAAGAACAAGTTTATCCAGCATACAATTATTTTTTCCAGTAATTTTTCTGCTGTAGTTGTCATTAATGGTTCTGATTCTGTAATATCTCAGTTGATGCAAACATGCATCGTGGATTAAATATTTCACCAATTAAGGACCCGATCCTGGAAGTGCTGTCTGCTGGGGTAGTTTTTGGTCATCAATAATTGGCTTCTGAGACTTCTCTCTCATGGGAAGGAAATATTTGCACTCTTGCTAAAGATGTTTGCAGCATTCAGGGTTGAATCCTTGCAGGAATCGTGTCCGCTGCCTGTGATGTGCGAGAACAGCAGACAAATGGCAAATGCTGCCCGACAGACTATCTCTCCGGGTGCCGACGTGCAGTGTTTCTCAGGGAAATTGGTGCTGCCTCACTGCAGCAGGTGTAATGCTGGTTTTTATCCTGTGTGTGAAGCAGACCAGCCCTCTGATTTCAGTCTCTGAGAAGAGGTCTTCGTAGTTGCAGGAATCTCTTTACTTCAGATGTAGAACGGTCAGCCTCACACTAATTGCTGAGTGTTGGGTGGTCGAATGCCTCACCTAGTCAAGGGAACTTTGTGCTGGCACTGACATTACCGTGGATTAATAAAAGTCTCTGCTTGAGATCTTCCACTGTTGTTTTTATTTTGTCAAGAGAATGCATAGTGCCATCTCAGAAACAGATGAAGTTCCTGGTGTATGCAAGTGGGAACCAAGAGTTTCTCTGTTATTACAGTGTCGTTTCAGCTCGTTCTCTGTTTTCTGCAGAAGCCACACGGGAGCAGTGTGGTCTAGCCTTTGAGAAAGGTACTGCTAGTCTTCCCTCTGATGACTGAACTTATCTGTCAGAGGATGTCTCAGTCTGAGATATAAGAACACAAAACTGATGACAAGTAAAATATTTCACAGAATATCCATCTTTCACCTTGCAAATACTCCTTTGTGAGAAATCAGATTGTCAGTATGGACTACTCAGAATACTTACTATATTGAATGAAATAAGGAATAAAGACTCTATTTTGTGCTGCTGCATTCCATGATTGGATAATATGAAGTAAAAACTGAGAAAAAAATCCTCCAATTATGATGATTCCATTAGCTGTAATCAGCTCACAAATGGAAGACACCAATATATCATTTGATATCTCTGATAAGATGTAGTTACCAAGAAAAAGAAAAAACCCTAAAACCACCATCAACATACCTTAGGAAAATACTTTGGGAGCTTTCTGGGTGGAGGTATGGGTGTGGATGTTTAAATGTACAGGTGTTATGTATACTTAATTTTGAAATTATCTGATACTGAGAATTGCTGTAGAGGCTTTGCATTATGATTAATAACTTTCCTTGTCAAAGGTATGCATCCGATCCTTTCGGAAAGGTAAGGTATAGGTACAGCACAGAGGAAAAAGTCTTTGTAGTATCTGTGGCTCCTAGGAAAAGAGAAGCAAATGGTGGTTGATGCATTTGGCCCCATCATGTGGGGCTAAAAAATGGGAGTACCATTGTGTAGGGGAAGACTCTGCTGCCAATACAGAAGCACAGATTGTCTTTGCTTGGGGCTTGTTATGGAAAATGAAAGACGTCCCCTGTTCAGCCAGCTCTGGAGCTAGTCCTCTTGTGTCTGTAGGCTGGCCTAGAGGCACCCAATGCTCAAACTCCTGGCAACACCTGCACAGGCTTTCCAGAGGAAGCCAGCCTACAAGCCAAAAATAGCATTGAAAATATTGGAGGGTGGTTTCTGCTGTTTTCTCCCTGGCTGGGGAAGGTAGACTAGAGCACGGGTGAAGGTGGCTTTTGCTGGAAGAACTCAGGACCAAATGACAGGTCTGAGGAGGTGTTGGTGTTTGCTGGTCTGGAGCTTTAGGGAAGATCATGGAGAGAGTAGTGTAGGCATCATAAAATTGATTTCCACCTGGACTGAAATGTCAGAGTTGCAGGGTACATTTTTAGCTTTAAAATCAAAACCTTTTGTCTTGTTACTTGCTGTTCTCAAAGCCCAAAGCAACGACACAGAGTGAAATTCATATTTAGCTACTCTGTGCCTCATCTGAGCTGCCTAATCCTGAGTGCTTGACCAATATCAGAATTGACATGACTGGACACTACTTTTTCTTGCTGCAGTTCTCTCAAAAGCAGTGAACAAGGTGTGTGGCTCTTTACTGAAATGAGGGATTTTATTTTAATGGTTATTAGTCCCTCATCCCTCTTTGTTTATGTGTAGAAAGGAAGACCTCCTATTGCTGTAGGACCATTAAGGTTGCTTTTTAGGCTGGTTGTATTTGCTTCATGATAAGAAAGGGAGCAAAATCTGCTGCTTGATATCTTCTATAAAGTCCTAGCTTTTGGCATCGTGTGGGTTTTTTGTTTGTTTGTTTTTGTTTTGGGTGCCCCTTTTACATTAAGAAAGGGAGAGGGTTTTGGTTTCCATTCATCTAGGGAAGAAGCACAGGAAACTTGTGGGACTATTTACTAGTAGGCATAAGAAATGGAAAGTAAACTGAGAACTCCAAACAAATATAGAAACGATTCTAAATCGGTGTCTTGGTTTCCAGGACAGATTGAAGGCCAGCGTGAGCAGCATTGGCTGAAGTCTTTCTCTCTTAACCTGAAAAACACCTCAGAACCTTAGTTTCTTTGACCAGATAATAGTGCTGAGACTGGTACTAAAAGATGCAGCCAACCAGGTGTCTAAGATCTTCACCTATATAAACATAATGATATGTAGATATGTAGTGTAACGGTGACTTTAAGAGAAACTTTTGTGATTTCAAATCTGCTGTGAAATGTATGTGGAGTGGAACCACAAATCTGTCCATACAGCCATGACTAAGGCATAGCTCCCTCCTGGATGATGAGCAGTGTAAAGAAAGAAAGAAGGGAAGTGTGACTCAGACCTGTATAGGGGACACCAGTGAGAATTCAAAAAGGAAAAGAAGAGTTGAGCAAATTCCAAAAAGGCTTTAGATGACACCTGGTGTTTTCCTGAGCTGAGACAGACTGATTTCTTAGGAAAATAAATAAATGATGACACCAAACGTGTTTGCCTCAACAGATGCAAAATGGTAATGTCCACTGGACACTGTGGGGTTGCCCTAACAAATTAAATGCAGTCTGTTGGTCCTCTTACAACTTGACCCCCTCTCAGGGTAACATTGCAAACATCATCTCCTCTGACCACAGTGTTAAAGAACACTTCTCAAAGCACTGGATCCCAATTCAGCAGTTTCAACGGAGCTGGTTAAATTCTGACATGTAATGTACGTTAGGGAATTTGCAGCATCTGTTCCTGTTTCCAACACTTTGAAGAAATAACAACATATTTCTGAAAGAAGCAACCAAATGCAGTTATTGTATCTGCAAAAGGAGCTGCAATGGCATACAAAACAAATATAATGTCAACAATTCTAATCCAGGGGATTCTGAATGCAGAAGTGGGATTCTGAATTAGAGGATTCAGAAGTCAAGTTTCTCCTGATTCAGGAGAATCTTCTTCCTAAAGAGGAAAGCTTCAGGGTGTCCTAATACTGCCCCTGTTCACTAGAGGACTTGGGCAAAAGCCTGGCTGTAACAGGGACCCTTGGATCAGCATTTGCAATAGGTATCCTTGCATTACTCTGGAGTGCTACCTGAGGTGGTTCAGCTTGCCTGCAAATCTGGCCAGTTTTGGTCGTGTTCTCCAAAAACCTTATTCTTTAAATAATTCCCCGTTCCCCTTTTCTAAAAAAAAAAAAAAAGGAAAGAATTCCCTTTATTATTTTTCCCCTTATTGTTCTCAAAGTGACTCTCCAGCCAAACACCAACCCCAGCAGTCTGATCCTTAGAAAGCAGTCCAAGGTGCATTCTGGTGAGTAGGGTTTGCTGCTGGATGGCTATTTTGTGGTTCATAAGTTCTCTGATAGTTTGACTCTAATTACAACTGAGGCAGACTCTCAAAGCTTTTAACAAGAAGATTACTGGCAGACAGCAAGAGTTTCTTCAAGGAAAGGGGTTTCTCTTGTTTCAAAAGCACAATATTCTCTTAAGGATGATAAGAAAATATACAATCTGTGAGAATACACAGGAGATACGATGTTTCATTACATGTAGATTATAGTTATGTCACCTTACATTTTAAAAGCAAGGCAGAGAATCAGCACACAGTAATTAAACAGAGACAGTATGAAATGCTTAGCGTGTGACCTCATGTACTAATTTTTTAGGGTAAAGCTCAGGTTGGTGGGGCAGGTATTTGAATGGGACCATACTATTCTTCCACTCTAATTTCCAAGTATTGTGCCGGTGTCAAATGCAAAGAAATTTGTCCAGGATTAGTAAGATCTCCTTTAACATCTTTCCATACAAAAATATCTTGTAGTCAAGCTTTAATGAAATGCAAATCATGTTAGATAATCTATCAAGAATATGGAAGATGTACAAAACGTATGACTTGATATTTTAAGGTTTGAATCTTCTCTTTGTTGAAATTGGTATAAATTCACCAGAGTCAATGGAGGTATCTAGATATACACCAGCTGAAAGGATCTGTTCTCAATTTTCTTCACAGTTTTCATGGCATTTTTCCAGCCTGAAAACAAATATTGAAAAATAATATAGTGCAGCATTATTAGGCTGTGTGCATCACAGTCAGCATCAGGAAAATAGCTGCATAAACACACGTAGTGTAGGTGCGATGATCAGAGGGGAGAAGGTGTCCCCATGAACCTTGTTAATTCTGTGGCTCTGAAGTCTCAGTGCGTGGCTGAACATCGCGCCTTGAGCAAAACGCAGGGGCTTAACAGCATATGGCTAATGCTGCTTTCCAAGCAGGGCTTCTGGCTTCTGTTCAAGTGGGATCCCTCGTGGACAGTGGGAGAGTTGAAGGCAAGGGAAATCAATCCAGCTGAGTCTGCTGGCGGAGAAGGCGTATGGAGCTGTGGAACTCCCCCGGAAACGAAGATGTTGAGTGCTAATGATGCGTTTTAAGCTTCAAAGGTTGTGGGAAGAAGCAGAAGGGATCTCAGAGGCAGCTGACGATGAGATCGTGGGTACGGGGAAGGAGTGGAGGGATATGCTTCGATAACAGGTTTGGTGTAACATTGGCTGAGCACCAAGGGAACTAGCTGGACAGAAGGAGATGGAGAGAGGCTACCTGAGCCAGAGAAGACAACATATTTAAGGGAAGACAGTTCTTGAACTACTAAGATGAGTTTGACCTACACCCGAAAAGTGCTAGAAGCACAGGAATATATTTGTGCGTGAGTTGGTTTGGCTGAGTCTCTAGACAAAGTGAAAAGGCACGTGGCTTTTGCAGGCATTAGAAATGAGCGTGTCTAACTCACTTCGACGGTGTGTTCCTTGGGAAGACAGCTGTTCAGCCAGGGCATCCATGAGGTTCAGAAAGAGAATTTGTCCACTAATGGGACATCAGGGGTGTCAACATTGGTGTGGGGAGCAGAACATAGCTAGACTTTAGGGCCCTATTTTTTTTCAGGGTAACAGATGCCTGTCTGCAGAGTGCTTCAGAGAGGCTACAGAAAGAGTATTTGTTACAGCCGGCTCAGAAGGAAAGTGAAAAGCACATGAGGCTGTGTGGGATGGGACCAAAGTGCAGGAACCTCAAAGGAACTTAGTAGTGAACGTCTTCCAAGGTTGTGTGGGAAACAGTCAGCTCTGGTGCAGAGAATGGCCTGAGATGTGAGAAATCTGCATTTGGTTCCTGGTTTAGTAGTTCTTCAACAAGTCACTTCAGTTTGGCTGTGCTGTGCTTCTCCATCTGCAGCATGAAGGTAAACTCCTTTCTCCTGCTCTGTTACTTAGATTGAAAGGTCTTTGTTTCTTTTACAATGGGTGTCAGGCCCCACGACTCTGCAGCTGATCCCTCAGTCTCACCGTGTTACAAACTGTTAATGTCATTTATCGAGGATCAGTTATAATGGGAACAGCAGGAAATAAACTGGTGGAACAGGTACTTCTATGTGGACTTGACTTGCAACTTTTCTAATCCTGAACTGATTTGTGATGCCCTCAATGCTGGTCCAATGCTGTGAAAGAGGCATGGGGGTGTCATGGTTGTGGGCTGCCTGCTTTTGCGGCATATGGGAAGACTCTGGAAAGGGTACGGATGTGTATGAGCGGAGTAATGAAGACCTTGGAACTGCTTTACTTTTTGTGTTTGTTTCACTTCTACAGTAGGTGTCTTCCTAAATATAAATTCCAGCTGAAGCCTGGTCTCCTTCCCTCTTTCCAAATCTGTCCTTCAGGTCACGTAACAGCAGATGAGGTTTTGCTGTGTTAGGTATTGCAGAAATGTATTCAAAGCGCAATGGCAGGATACAGACTGGAATATGTCTTAGCTTAAGGAAAATTCCTCACATCATTTCATTTCGGAGGTATAAAGAGGATCCGTGGGAGGTAACACCACTGACTTCCCACGCTTTAATTAAAGCTTATTTCCACAACTAGGAGGCCTAGTTGGAAGTGACCAATTGCACATAGTTGTGCTGCTGACCTTACTGAAGTCTGCTGAGATGGGAGGCAAATAGCATTTCTCAGTAGTGTGTCATTTACTTATTCCATCTCTTTCTTCCTCTTACTCCCCTGTGGCTGGACTTAATATTATTCCTGTGTCTCCTGCTGGTTTCTCGTCACCACCGTGAGACAATTACACAACAAATCCTTGCCTGTCCACTCCTGACCTGACCCTGTGGAGCACTGGTGCTTTTAGAGCATCCACCCGCCCACCCAGGTCCTTGGATAGTTGACTTCCTACTGATGTGCTTCTGCATGCCCTTAGGGGGAGTGAACTGGAGCTAACAAGTCTGAGGTTTGTGCTGGCCTATGGCTTGTTGAAGGGTTGGCAGTGACTTGGAAGCTTTGCACTGTGACACTGAGGATCTCTGACCCTTCTTTCATGTTTTTTTCTGTGTTGTTTGGGTTTTTTTTTTCCAAAAAGTGAACTGAAGCACAGACTTTCCTTAAGGAGCTCTGAATGGGAGGGAGATAGCTGGTGTGTTGGGTTTTTTTATTGCTTTCTCTATTCCAAAGCACATCTGTGGGTTTTTTCCCCTCTGTAGCATACCACAGTCTGTTTCAGCAAGTATTTTCTTCTGTTAGATAGCTCTATTAAGCTGCTTCAAAAGTAATCCTCCTGGTGTAGAAATTAGTGTAATTCCTTGGTACAAGCAAAATCTGGGAGTAGGAGATTTCAGTGACTTTAAATGGATCTCTCTACCTGGATTTGTCTGCGTGTGGGCAAGTGCATACATGTAAAATTACACTTTTACATGGCTGAAATCCTCAATGGGGAAAAGTATTTAATGCTTTGTTTTCATCAGTGGCTTCATCTGAAACACATCATCATTAGTTTTATGATTTTAATTGTACTGAGACTCCTATGATGACCTATTGTTTTATTGCATTAGTCCATTAACCTGTGGGCCATGGAGCAGGAGAGCAGGAGTAGAAAGCCTGTTTATTCCTCTATCCCCAGTAATTTAAGTACAGTGTTCATTGTAGGCTTGGGGTTTTTCAAATCACTGGCACCTAATGTGACTCCTTTTCCTCATAAACTTCAGGGGCCGTGAAAACACGAATGCCAAAACTTCTGTTAGCCTGAAATAGTTCTAGTTTGAAACACACATTGTGGCAAAAGAGCTTCAGAAACTACATTTGATGCAGAGAGTATCTGTGGCCACGTGTCTTTGATCTGGGTAGAACAGTTGTGAGGGGCCGTGGTTTTTGCTTAGGATTTCCAGCACGTCACCATTAATCAAATGTTCTGACAGGGCTCTATGAGGAGGCTGATACATGCTTTGCTTTCTAAAAAGTACATCTGGCACACTCCTGTCGAGGCCCAAGATGCAGAGATGTTCACCGGTGGCTTTTCTAGTGGTTCTGTATGGAAAGCCATTGGACATCACCAGTAACAACAACAACATGAGCTCAAAGGTAAGTGAAAGGTCAGCTGAACAGACGTGTTTGTCAGCTTATTATAAATATTGACACACTTGCAAGAGGAGCTAGGGATTCCTGATGCTTATTTTTCACTCTGGGTAAGTTGGAGCTTAGAAACTCTTAGCTTCCTATTGGGATTGTAAACTGCAGGGATCTTAAAATGGAGATATTAACCTGAAAGCAGGTTATAGAGAGGTTGGCAATGGTCTCTTCAGCCAGGTAACAGGAGATAAGACAAGTGGAAATGGAACAAAGCTGTGACAGGGCAGGGCCAGATTAGATGTTAGTGAAAAATTGTTTACTGAAAGAGTTGTTGGGATGTGGAATAGGCTGCCCAGGGAGGGGGTTGAGTCACCATCCCTGGGTGTGCTTAAAGAAAGGGTAGATGAGGTTTAGTATAGAACAGGAATGGTTGGACTTGACGATCTTAAAAGTCTTTTCCAATCTTGTGATTCTGTGAGAGGACCAGACAGGGACAAACAGACTTTCCTGCTTGAATCCTTGCGTGCATGTTGACCGTCTTCATTTTCTTAAGCTCCAGAGAAGCAAGGCAGTATACCACCCTGGGCAGATGCAAGTGGGTAGATTGGGGTAGGACTGGACAGGACGTGCTGCTCTGTCCTTACTGATGACAGGGAGTAGTGCCTGTTGTGCCTGCTGATTCTGAGGGTTACTGAGATGGTTTCTGCATCAGTGGAGGGGAAAAACCTCAGTCAAATGCTGTGCAGCAAATGGATAGAGAAGGGGTGAGACTGTGAGAGTCAACAAAATGAATACAGCTGAGCAGAGAAGAGGAAGTCTCACCTTCCTTTGTGCTTAATCAACTGCAGAAGGCTGGAACTTGTCGATATAACTAATGTAGTAGGGTACTGCACAGCATGGGCAACTTGGCAGGACTCTAGCATTTCAAATGATTTGATTACTCTCCCCCTTTCTCCATCTTGCACCTCTTAAATGTTGAGTTAATAAATAGAAGGGCCTGTCCTGCTGGGAATATCTGGAGGCTATAAGGGCTGGCCAGTGGTCTGCAGTGGTTCTGTGGTGGGTGTTCGAAGGGGGAAATGCAGCCCAGGGCATTGTCGCATCTGGTCATGCGAGAGCACCTCCAGTCTTTGTGATAACAGCTGTAAGAAGGTTGTGTGGGTTTTGCTACTGTGGTAAGCAAACGATAATGCAGCTTCTTCAAACTATGCTGTGTAGTTGGAGGGAAAGATCCCTCCCCAGCTGAGAAGCTGTTGGGCTCTTAGAAGCATGGGGTGGTTTGCTGCAGGTCAGCGATGGTGCTGTGGAGGAGTGCTGTGGGGTTAGGCAGGCAGTGCTAAAGGTCTGAGGAAGGAAGGTGGCAAATGTAGCCATGATCACTCTTTGCCCTGTTTCATTCCTGACAGCTGCTTGGAGATCGTGTCAGCCCCTGATGACGAGGTGGAGCAGCGTGAACAATTCTGTCTTGTTCTTCGCCTTCACAATCGTCCTTTTCCCTGAAGGAGCACTTTTGACCCTTTGCTATCCCAGAGCTGTACAGAAGGGCTGTCCCAAGCACTAGCTTTGCCCTGCTGGTTCAAGCCTTCAAAAATGTTTCATTTCTTTGTCTTTATAGCAGTGCTTGTCTCTTAAAAAAGTTTTGAGGAATTTTGGCTTGACAAGGAGCATCTGAATCTTGCACCCTGACCCAAACCTGGCTCCTTTCTTGGTGTCCCATTAAATCTAATTTTCCTTTGTTTTCCCAGGCATCCAGCAAAGCTATAACTGAATAAGCTTAAAGCAAACTAAGGTTGTTCCTAAGCAGAGGTACTACAATGAGGCTATATTTATACCAAGGCTAGTTCGGACCTGATGAGTTAACCCCATCAAACTTGACTGCCATTCTAATCAGGATGAAGCCAGAAATGGCTATCATTATAGTGTCTGACCGTCCTTCTTGAAATCTGCTAAAGCCCTGCTCTAAAGTTATAGGGAAGAGAATATTGAGAGGCTGCCTAAGAGGATTTATAAACCCTCCTGAGCCTATTCTTTCTTCTTGCTCTTTTATTTCAAAGCCCCAGCATTTGCCTTTCTTTTTTTTTTCCAGGTCAGAGTAAGTAGTTCTTTCTCTTCAGCAGACACCTTAGCACGGCTTCGGCATTTAGAGGCCAGTCCTGTAACTGCTGAAGCCACTGATTCCTAGCTGTGTAGAAGGGAACCCTTTGTGCCTTTCTTTGCCTTCTCTGCTCTGAACTTAACTCTTTAAACACAGCGCTCAGGCTTCAGCCTGAGTTATCCAGCCACTATTTGCTCAAGGCACTTACCTCACCATCAAGAGATTTTACATCTCTCAGTCTAGGAATTTTTATGCCTCCAGCACTTTGTTTGAAGGGAGGAAGCACTGTTATCTCCATATTACAGAGGAATAGCCAGGGTACAGAGAGAGTAGGGACTCGATAAAGGTTCCTCCATGCTCAGTGACCGGGAAGAGTGGAGCTTCTGGTAACCTCACTGTGGCTGTCCCCATCCTTGTTGCGGCTCCACTCTGTGCCCTGTATTTGCAGGAATAAATACTGTGAGGGGGGAGCTTTGTATCATGATAGAGGTGGGCGGTTGTTTTAAGCAATATGGGGAACAGGTCTTGTGAAGTGCCATCGTTCTAGCATATTGACTAACTTGGGTAATTTGCATGAAATGCTACTAGCGAGGAAAGAAAGTTAATCTGTTGTCATCGAGGATATTACAGTATTGCACACGTGATGAGGGGGGAGAAAAGACTAGTGGTAAATAATGAAGCCACCTGGTAGGAAAAGTATGAAACAGAATATTCATTTCTCTTCTATGGGAATAACAGATGACAAAAGTGAAGCTTTCTTCAGATTGTTTGTTTACAGAAAATTCATATCCACTGAGACCGTATGTTAAATTCACTCTCTGATGTTAGTGTTTGCCGGATGCATGTGGCCACTAGAGTATGTTCATATGATCTTAGCATTTATTTACCTTGATACGAAACTCCAATTACTGTCAGAGATGCTTCTTGTTAAATATGGTAAGATCTCTAGCTTCTAAGAGAGTGAATATGTATTCTTTACTCTGGGGCCACACCGAGCAGGATGCTAAGGAATGAAAATACTGGGGACTTTGGTGCAAATTAATTAAATATCTAAAGATAACAATGTAATGAAAATAGTTTGAAGAAGTTTGGGCTTTAGAGACAGGTGAAATTTGGAAGAGAACTAGTACAGTTCAGTGTTTGTCTTTCTGTTTAGGAAGCATTTCCAAAGCTTTGGATTTTCTTTTACACAGCTGTAAAGTCAAATGCTTGCAAAAGCTGAGAACCCATCACTTTTATTGGAGCGAATTCATGGTAGTTTAACAAATTCTCATGGTGGTTGTTGCTCCAGTCCTTGCAGACATGTGGAGCGTGGCGCTCAGCAGCTTTATGTCATAGAAGCCCCCCCAGCTTTCAGCTGTCATTGTGATCTGAGGGCAGACTGTGACAGTTGAAGAAAAAATAAAGGAAACTGAAACATGAGAGGTGAAGAAACATGGATAGAAAGGTTTTGGTGTAAAAATCATGTAAGCCCAGTTGTAGGGTGGACTTGAACGCTCTGCATCATTGACCAGATGTGAGCCACTAAAACACACCTCTCAATAGTAGTTTGAGCTGTAAATCTTGCTGGCAACTCAGAACGCCTTCCTTCAAATCCTGACTGCTCTGTAATGCCAAATTATTTCTGAGAGAACCTTGTACTTCAGGAGCATGTTCTAGACTCCAGGAATTCCATAGTATCATGCCATCTCAAGAACCTGTCAGCTGACTCAAGAGGAGTGGCTGAAGATGAGCAGCGGATGATTAAACATTGAGAGTTGGAGTCATACAATTATCTGCATAGTGGCTTCTTTTTTTTTATTTTTATAAGAAATGCTTGTGAGCATCTCAAATTCCAAAGTCAAGAAGCAAAAAAAGGATATTTAGATAGGAAAGAAGATAAGGAGCAACACAACAGGGCATAAGCAATCCAGGAAGTTCTTGGAATGCTTTGACGATAACTTCCTTCTCCAAGTGATAGAGGAGCCAGTGAGGAGAGATGCTGAGAAATACAACTTACCAAAAGTATTTCATCTGAGTCTCTCTGGATCAATTTCTCTTTATAAGATAACTAGTTTTTCAAATAAAAGAAATTAATTAGATCTGCTATATTGCATCTTCAGAGGTCTCTGTGGTATTGCATAGGCAATTCTTAATTTGAATTGTTAAGGAGGGAGTAAAGGAGAACGCAGTTCTACTAAAAGAGACACTACCATGCTGAAAGCAAGTTACTGAAGGAATGTTTCATGAATGAGTTTTGGCAATGGATCTCGAAGATTTTTCTTTAATGATGCTGGCATGAAAACTGGAGCATGCTCATATTGGTAGAGAAGATTGAGATGGCAATACAGAGGAGGTCTTAAATCTCCCGTGGGAAAATTAAGATAACCATGAGAAAGTAAGTGAACAAAAAGGAGTTGAGTGTAGTAGTGAAAATATAAAGTTACATGCATAAATATCCTATATCCATTGCAAACTCATAATTCAGAAGTAGATAAGTATGAGGGAGACTGGAATGTAGTATTTGCCATGGGATGATTGAAAAATGAGAAGTATCCCTGTAAATGATGGTCTTGGATGAGACAAAGGAGACCTACACTCTGTAGATTACCCCATGTGCTTATTCTAGACAACTGTGTTCAAGAAGTTGAATTTCGATAAAGGTTCCTGGGATACCCAGGATTTATCTCTGACAGGAGTATAGTTTGTTTCACGTAGTGAAATGAAAGCTGTCAGGAGTAAAATTGTCCTAAAATCATGAGTAAAAGGTAGGAAAACTCTACGTATGAAGTGAGAGCTAAAAGGCTACCACCATGAAACAAACTTGGAAGAGCTTAAAAATATGGGTTTAAATGCCCAAAGAAAAGTGATCAGACATTTAGTCTGGGAGCTAGAAGGGGGTTACTACTCATTAAATGGTTAGTCCCCGAAACAGCTTTAATAAGAGCAGGATGTGCTTTCTGGGTGCAATGGCTCCTTCAGAGCTTCCAATACCATCTGAAGGATGAAATTCCTAGGTCCTTGTAGCCCACTCTTTCAGCTGTAAAGCTAACAAGTAGTTAATTCCCAATCTGGTTATTGCAGGTGTCATGAATCCTGCTTCTGGAATGGTGTAATCAAAACCAAAGAAGTTTATGGTCATGAATGGTCTAGTCTTTTCTTGGATATTAGCTAACATTGATGGTCCTGTGGCTGGGTCAACTCCTGTTATTACTACTGCTTGTTTGGAAGCTGCCTTTTTACTGTAGAGTTGTAAAAAGGTTTTGAGATAGTGTTTTACATTCCTTTCAAAAAACTCAACAGCTCTGGGACAGTTGCAATTTTGGTTTTAGTTCCCAACAGTACTTTTTGGGGTCTCATGTCATCTTGCTCAGCATCTTTCTTAAACAGCTGGTGGAGTTTGTGTGACAACTGGGACTCTAGCAACATACTGTTGCACATCATCTTTATACCAGAGGCAATTGACTCCATCTCCAGCTTTCTGCCTTGCCTGGGAAAGATCAGTACCTGGATGAAGGCCAGCTGGCTGTAACTGAACCCCTTCCACAATAGATAAAAATGCCCGGGAATTTGTCCATCCATGGAGCAAAAAAGCACAGATTGTGGCTTTCCCACAATCAGCCAGGCTGCTGTTAGTGGGTGGACAGAGAGAAACTCTTAGGCTTAGTGCAGGAGCGATATTTTCCTGGATAACGTGGTGATAAACACAGCATTATTACCTAGAGATGGAATTTTTATAAAGCACGTTGTTCTGGCTTTTACCTAGCTGGGCAATGCGAGAAGCTGTGTAGATTTCAGTGAAAGCAGAGTAACTTCTGAGCTATTTTGAAAAATTGCAGCCCAGGTTGGAAGAAAAGCTGGGCTTTATTTAAAAAAAAATTTTAAAATTAATAGCTATTCAAAGGGTAGGAAAAGCTTTGCTGCCCACCGTGAGTAAAATAGTTCTGTAGGGTGACAGGTAAGAAAAATGCCAAAGTGTGTCTAATATTAATTAAAGCAGTTGCTAAGCTTTGCTGATTTATTTTGTTAGCCTGAGCTGTATTTGAGCATTTGTTTTATTTATCACAGAATATTGTAATAACAGTATCAAAAGAATTTACGGTGGGTTATGCTACTTTACTTTCATCAAAAAAAGTTAGAGCAGATGCTATGAATTTACTGCAGATGGTGGCAAATATTTGCCTTATAATAAGGTTACACTACTAGAGTGTCATGGCTGTTCTTTAGTAAATCAGTGCATGATTCAGGTGGTAATATCTATTAGCTGTGGCTGGCAAAGCTCTAGTGAAATAGCAAATAAGCCAAATATACTCAGCCTGTTCTTGCTCTTGAAGTGAATGAGATGGAGAAACAAGGGTTTTTTTGTTAGCTCTCTCATGTCCCCCTTTCCCACTTGACAGGAGTAATGCCTTGGCATGAGCAGGACCACAAACCCTCATCAGAAGGATCTAAGGTGCATTGTTTCATGAAAGCCTTGCTGAATGAAATTCTGCCTTCTGCCTCGGACTGGCTACCTGTATGGGTGTCCAGCAAAAGACCTTTTCTCCTCAGGAACTCGATAGAGCTGAACTTTCTTCTGGAAAAGTCATGTAAGGTAGGGGCTACAGAAACTTCCACCTGAGAGCTCTATATAAATAAATTTGAAGCTACTGAGTAAATAAGTGATTGTTATGTAGGAGACTCATCAGTAGGGTCAGAAGAAATTGCCAGTCAGCTGCCAGGGCCCACTTGCACTAGCAAACCTTAATGGCCCTGACCAGCTTCACTTGAGACCTCCACCACATTCCCAGTAGAGGTGTGTCATTTAAGCTCCATCCCTACCTACGTTTTGTGAGAGAAGTGGTGGCTTTCACTTTAGCTGTGGTCTTCTCTGGCTGTGGATATGCTTGACCTACATCCTGATCTATGGGTTGACTTGCTAGCTTGGACTTGGGCCTGTCTGGGCACCATGGATACCCTTGGTGATCACTGGGCTGTGTCTGACCTGGCTACTTTCAGTGGGTCTGATCCTGACTCTGATGTGTGCTCCCAGCCTGATCTTGGACCTTACTCCATCACCACAAGCTCTTGGATGACCATGGCTGCTGTCCTGGGACTTCCATGCTCACCTTCCTTTGGTATAAAGGGGATGGATTTTTGCTGGTGAGGTCTCAGCCATGGGATCCTCCTCTAATCCTGGCTCCATGTCTCTTAGAGAGAACCTGGCCCATGTGCTGCTCTGATGTTGGTCTGACTAGTCCTGCTCATTAAAAATGTCATGTATATCTGAGCCTATCTGCAGTGTGAATATAAAACAGGCAAATGAGTGGGGGTAGGTTCATGTGCTTTTCCTCTGTCTTCCTGTACCCCCTCCCCTCACCCCCAAAAAATGAGGGGAAAAAGCCAAATGTGAAGAAAGTTGCCTTTATTCCCTGTTATCAGCAGTGCTGTGGCACCTGGTGTTGAGCTGAACATATGAAAGGACCTTACTGCACCCTGTCTGAAATGACGTGAAGGCCTGTTCGTGAGGTAATTCTGGCTGGGTTGGGAGCAGGAAGCACAGTCCTCATCAGATATCTAACTCTCTGGGCAGGCTCGAGAGGTTTGAACAGCTCAGATAAGAAGCTAGGGGTTTTTTTCATGCTTTTATCCCAGCTGATTGGAGCATATAAATCTCTTGGGAGCACAGAAGGCATAAAAGCTCTACTTGAGGTTATCAGGATTGTCCCCTGAAAGGCGTGATGGTTTCCCCAGATGGGAGGTGTGTCCACACAACCCAGATATCTGCTTGTCGTGGAGCTTGATGTTGTAATTGTTGAAAAATCATGAAATGTTTTCAGTCAGGCCCTGAAAGGCTAAGAATTGTCCTGTTTTGCCAGTTGGATCCTATATATGGGATACTCTGATGATTTTTGGTGTGCCTGAATAGGTGTTAGAAAAGAGAGGGAATACAAGAGGGCTTAGAATACATTTGGGGTAAGATCAGAGAAAATACTCTTCCTTTAACTGAATAAGTGTATGTTTTGGGGTATCAGAGCACTTGCAGCCATTTACTGGGCCCCTTTTGGGGTAGGGGAATCTGTAAAAGTTAATCCAGTTCCACAAAAAGTAATCTTCTTATGAATTAATGTTAGCAAATTCTGGGTTGGTGGATGTCCATGAGGAATTTTCCAATGTTTATGCTATCTAATGCATGCTTACATATGAGGGCAGTGGGATTTTTGATTCACTCCTCTAGCATGTTCTTAACAGAACAATTGCCATTAAAAAATGTATACTTTAGAGAGTTTTAATTATGTTAATTATCACATATTTTGCTAATAACATTTTCTTTTGAAGACGCCCTTTAGAGGTTTTAAAGTGTTAATTTACTAGAAAATCAAATGGGATTGCTGTTTGAAATTTCCTTTTAAATTAACTTTACTTACTTTTATGTCCTAATTAAATGGAGATAATAGTATTGGTGGAAATATTACAGAAGTAGGAATTAGTGTTTAGATATTTTACTTAATACCAAGACTTTAATCTCAATGTAATGTATCTTTTGTTCTAATCAACATCTAGCCTTTGCATTTAATTTACTGATGTGTTTTGATCAAAACTTTTAAATAGGAACATTGATGCAGAGTAAAACTATCTTTACGAGATAGCCCTCTGATACTGTTGAGCTCCTTCTGGGTAATACATCCCCCCCCACTCCCCTCCCTTAGCCTCTGTAATCTCCACTGGAAAAAGTGTTGAGGTTTTTTTTAGTATTTTAGCATTACCTCATCCTGTATTAGGTAATAAGCAGTGCTCCCACTTAAAACAAACTTTCTGTAGTGTTTGCAAATCAGTCTAGGGGCTAGGATGTGTAATTCCCTTCCAGTTTGACCTCTCTAACACCTGGTATTGCCGAAGTCATGTAATTTGCCTAATGCACAGGATCTTTACATCGGTGCACAGATTATGTTCTGGTGGTATGGTTATTCTCCAGTAAAAGGGATGACATTGCTATGTATCTTTTTTTTTTATATCAGAAGAACTGCATTAATGATAGGGACATATGAAAACCCCAACTTACTAACCTAGGCAGTTATATTCCTGCAGTATTGGTGTGTGGATCAGACCTCAGGATAGCTGTAACCCAGATGAATGAAATGGGAGTTCTGCCCCAATGCAATAGAGCCAAGCTTTCACCACATGTCCTAATTCACCCTGAGAAGGGTCTTCTGCTGGGTTTTTCACATGGCTCACACAGAAGGGTGCTGTGGAGGACTCCCTGGCTAGCACAGGGACACTCAGAAGTGCAGGATGGCCTGCAAGAGACCTTAACAGGTTTTCGTGCAGTACATGTTCCCACTTAGCATGGCTGGTGATGGCATCTGTTCTTTGATTTCTATCTCTGTGTTCCATTAGAGAACAAAGGGTCATTCTGCCATGCTTGGTTTTGTATAACTTATTTCTCTTAAAGTCAGCACTGGACTCCTTACACAGGACAAGAATTAGTCCGAACACTCTTTAAAGCCTGTTCTCCATGCATCGCTTTGTTTTTGCCACGGCAGGAAAAGTTCAGCACTGATAGTTGGGCTTGTGGCTTGCAAGGCTGATTGATGCACCATGTGATGTCTGTGACAGGCTGAGGAAGACCCAGGCAGAGCAATATGATGGGTTGGTGACCAAAGTGACGTTCTTGTCGTAAAAGCAGTGCAAGCTATGTAAACCAAATATCCAATTTGCTCAGAAGGGGTAATTTGAGTTACTTTTAAATAGTTAGCTTTTATGGTCAATTGGGTACTGCCACGTTACTAGTAATAAGCCATAAATCTATTTGGTATAATATGAGATCATTTTTAAAGACTCTCAGACTAAATTTTCAGGTAAAGAGGAGAAATTGAAATTTATAATCCATACCATTTTTTGTGTAATTGTTATTAATAAATTAGCAAGAAAGAGGCAGCAGATGGAATGAATTGTTGTAGTTCATTAATTTTATGATGGCTTTCTTTGCATGAGCCAATTATGTCTGTCATTGTATCTCTAAGCTGCAGTGGTGCCCAAAGGAAAGGGCACATAGACAGGGACAAATCATCTTGGGGATTTCCTGCTTACTGAGGGGGGCAGAGAAAATTCCATCTCTGTGTTCTCACTAATAGCTTCAGTGGAGGTATCAGGCCCCAAAAGTTGTTGCAAATGTGGTTCTTAATCCTAGCTCCAAAGATGATTGGTCATGTTGAGCGTGCACAAAATTGGGATATTCTGTCTGAAAGAATTACCCGCTCTTGATGACAATGGCAATTTCTGAGTTTGACCTTCGTATGCCTTCAGGTTCTCAGGATGTGTTCAGGAATGCTTTCCAAAGGCACCAGGCCACAAGTTGCATAAAAACACGCCTCTGTGGTTAAGGACAATAGGAAGGAAAATTATACTGGTGGTTGTGGTGCCTGTCGCTCAGGAAAGCTCCCTTATATATGGCATTGTGACTTCTTTAATTAGAAGACACTGTCATCTCCTGAGTCCCTCTGTGGTGATGTGCTGATAAAGTTTCCTGTGGAATATGGCTTGATTTGCTTTACCTTCAGACCTTGTATTCTCAACTTGGAGATAGTGGTTGTTTTTCTGTCAGATGTACGCTTCACTTAATGACCATAGTTTATTACCCAGTAGGTCATATCCTGTATATTTTAAGAACAAACACCTCTGAGATTGTGACTTGGTGGAAGGAGGTGACGTGTCATTGCTGTTGTTTTCACTACAGCCTTGTGGAAAAACTAATTACCTTTTCATCTTGGTAAATTCAGAGGTCAGTTTACCACTACTATATCACAACATGACAGGGAACATGGGTAATTAGGTAGGCTGTGTAACCTGGATATTCCATGGATCTCATTACATCTTATTTAGAAAGGCTATAATTTGATTGGTGGAAAATTAAGGCATCTCCTCATGGGTCATTTTATCTTTCTGCAATAATAATTCTTGGCTTGATTAAAAATTGATCCAGTGTCTTAAAGTGAATTTATTATTGCTGCAATCTATCACCCACAGACAGATAATCTGGTTCCCATCTTTATCTGATTTGAAAAATCTGTCACTTATTATGTGTTGTTTTTTTCCCAATCATTTAAATTGATGGTTTGCCAAGGCAAGGCGTGCTACCATAGGTTTCTTGGAGAAAGCATGTATGAGATGTTAAGCCAGTACCTTTTACTGCAAGGAATCTGATACTGTGTCAACTATCGATTGGAACTGTGTTGTGGCATCATTTTCTCTGGGGAAGGGCTGGGGGGCGGGGGGGAAACAAGCAGAAATTTTGGATGCAAAGCAGTAAGAAGGGCAGACAAGTCATCTTGTTGGAGAAAATGGCCTGTGTGTGCCTAGTGCCTGGATGAATTCCTGCCTTGCAGCTTCTGCTAAGCACAGATCTTAAACTGTTCCTCACCTTGTGTAGAGGACTGTCCCAACCTGCTGGCTTTAGTGAGTACCAAAACCACCTTAGCCATGGAGTTATGCACCAAAAACCTGACCGATCCAAATCACAAAAACACTAGGTTGGAAAAGATCTTTAAGATCAAGTCCAACCATTCCTGTCCTCTACTAAACCATATCCCTGAGCACCTTATCTACCTGTCTTTTAAATACATCCAGGGATGGTGACTCACCCACCCCCTTGGCAGCCATCCACATCCTGACAACTCTTTCAGTGAAGAATTTTTTCCTAACATCTAATCTGACCCTGCCCTGGTGCAGCTTCGTGCCACTTCCCCTTGTCCTATCTCCTGTCACCTGGCAGAAGAGACCATCACCCACCTCTCTACAACCTCCTTTCAGGTACTTGTAAGCAGTGATAAGGTCTCCCCTCAGCCTCCTCTTCTCCAGGCTGAACAACCCCAGTTCCCTCAGCTGCTTCTTGTAAGGTTTGCTCTCCAGCACCTTCACCAGCCCAGTTGCCCTTCTCTGAACGTGCTTGAGGACCTCGATGTCCTTCTTGAAGTGAGGGGCCCAGAACTGGACACAGCCCTCAAGGTGCAGCCTCGCCAATGCCGAATACAGGGGCACAATCACCTCCCTGGACCTGCTGGTCAAGTAAGTATAAGGAAGCAAAGGTTAGATGAATGAACAGCTTCACCAGAATTGCAGTTTTGGGAAATAATTTTCATGCTATTGTCGTTTGAGCTTTGGTGAACTTTATTCAGGCTTCAGTTTTCTTCTCATTTGCCCTTGTAAAAGCAAGAGTAAAATTCTAATCTGGAAGTGAGATCTGCAAGTCCTTCTAAAAACATCTTAGTTAAAGAAATGTTGCAGTAAACACTGCATTAAGAATATTCGAAGGATTTGACACGTGCCCATCTTAAACAACAACATTTGCAAATAAGATGGCACTATTGGAAAAACACTGTATTTGAGGTATAAGCATTAGAGAATCACCACAATTCCTTGGCACTTTAACACACGTTCTTTCCAGCTGTCCAAAAGATTTAAAAAAAATAAAAATCCCCAAGGTCATGTTAATTCCTGCCCTGGAACCTTGCAGCTCCAGTTGTATCTTTACCTATGCTTATAAGCACACGCTGGCAACTATTACATATGGTCTGATTCCTGCAGCTACCCCGGAGAAAAAAAGGATGAAGGAAGATTGTGCGGCCACCCTGTCAGGGGGTGGGTGTGTGAGAGAAGGAATGGTTATTAACAGTCCTGTTGTGTGGCTTCAAAGTGAGGCAAAAAGGGAGGGTGGGGGAAATAGAGGCACATGGGGGTTTTTTGGGGTTGAATTTCTTGAAGCGGAGTAAAGCCTGAGGCAGCTGTTGCAGTGAATTTCCTATTCCTTAAATATGGTGGCTCTTATCAGATAAATCGGGGTAGTTCAGCTCTGGAGGTTTGCATAGTTTGGTATAGAAGGTCATCTATAAATTTAGACTGGAAAAGACCTGGTAGAAAATAATTGATGTAATAAACCTTTGGATGTGGAATAGAAGCTGGCTGACATTCTATCCTCAGTGTAGTCGATGGGAATTTTGCTGCTGACTTTTGTAAGGCTGAAATTTCACTTTGCGCACGTTATAAAATGTGTCCTTTCCAACCTAGCGAGGGCTGAGTCCTGCCAGCCCCATCCAATCAGTGCCCGAATAATTTAGGATTGAAAATCAAAAAGTCTCCTGTCTAGTGGCTCTTTGGTATCTTTTTGTTTTCCAAAACAAAGGACTAAACGATTTCCAAATTTGCATCATCACAAAGAAGATCACTCTGTTCCTTCAAACCCGGCTGCAGGGCACTCCTGTCTTTCTTGGAAGGGACAGGCTGGTGCTTTTTTATTAAGGCTTTTTAAATGTGGGCTGCAAAATCAAATCAGAAGTGGGAGAAAGAGCCTTGGTAAATGTAGTTTTCCTGCTTATCCTCCTGGGTCAATTGCTGCATTTGTTCGGTCTTCAGATCTCGATGTCCTGTTTCAGTTTGGGAAAGGGACTGCTCAGAAATGTATTCTTTATCGTGCCTACAGATGTGTTGTGGTGGGGCTCCACGGTCCAGAGACCTTTGGAAGGGCACTGTGAGGGATTGGTTTTTTCTGTTTTGAGATGAAGCCTGCAGCTGGGACCTCAGGGCAGGCCAGGAAATGATGCTTCACCGAGGGGCATGTTGCCATGAGTGTACCCTGGGCCTTGCTGCAATACATTGCCTTTGGGGAAAGCAGCAACTCCCTGGAGTTAAGAAGCAGAAGCCTTGGGGTGGCAGGAGCTGCTTCTCCACGGTGCCCATCTTGCATTAATCCTGCTCCCAGCTCTGGCCCTTTTCATGAGGTGTTTGAAGTCTGCCTCAAAGAAATGACGAGCTGCTGAACTTTAGCTTAGCTAATGACTGATGACAAGGGAGTATGTTGAAGAAGAGGCTTCCAGATGCATGATCCCTCATTGATTTACTCTCCTTATGCCTCCCAAGTACCATTGATGCGATCTTGCTGCTGTTAATGCTTTCCCCAGAGACCAGGTCTTCATTGCTTATTGTTTGTCCATATTCACTGTAATTAGGCCTGGCTACAGGACTGGAAGGCAGATAGGCATTACTTTCTCTGCAACACATTCCTGGCAATATGTGAAAACCCACCCAGACAGGTAAAGGTGTGCAGTCTTAATACAGAAGAGAACAAGCTAAGAGACGTGGAGTAGCTTTCCCCTATTATGTTTCAGTGAAGATAGCCATAATTGATGCTGCTCTGCTTGTTCAGTCTCCTTAAAAACCCCCAAATTTCAATCTAAGCTTGGCTTAGATTTCAGAATGAAAAGAGATGTTTCTGAAAGTAGAGGATATTAATATATACTAATAGATTTATATTTGGAATAAATGTTCCTAGTGCCTAAAAGGCCCTGAACACATTAAGTGGGGTAGTTGTCCTGCTATTTTAATACAGACTCAATGTCTCCACTCAGGAAGTAACACCAGCACAAAATAGGGCCAACAGCATGGTAGGAGCACGGATGAATAAAACAAAGCTGCATATAAAAGTAACCCACACTGGGTTTTTATGTCCAAATCAGCGTTACAGTCTGCAATACGTGTTGCAAGATCAGGATGTAGTTCTGCATCTCCTTTTTAATTAATGCATTGCTCTGCTTTCAGTTTACTATAGAAGGTTTTGGATTTTGGGGGTTTTTTGGTTTTGTTTTGTACTTCATACCATCTGGACCTTAGATTCCCAAGGCAGAACCAACATGTTTAAAGGATCTTCTCTGCCATCTCTCACCCTGCAGACCTCTCAGGACCTTCTTCCCATGGACCAGCAGCCTGGGTTTAGGGTGCTGCAGTGGACTTCTGCTTGTGGTGTTTGAAAGCATATTTCTATTGGAAATCATAAAATCACATATTAGAAATATGAGGTTGTGCTTTTGTTCTTAGCAAATGTAATGCTTGTGCTCGTTTCTAGTAAATCTTTGTGTAGTGGGCAAGTTTTCCAAAGCATGCAGACCTGCCTTGTGTGTGTAGGCACTTGGAAGAAGTCTTTCAAAGGGTTTCAGCGTGAGATTGCTGTGCCCACACTCTGCTGAACACAGCATCAGTTACTGAGCTTCCTAAACTATCCTTCAGCCTGCTAGGCAATTGCTTTAGAAGGCTTTGGTCTGCATTTTCACTTTCTTCCTCTGTATCTATGATTTCCTCACTAAAGAAATACCCAAGAACATCCATCTCCTGTCTCGTCTAATTAGATGAGCGTTCTCAATCATTATCGGGTCATTTGTCCTGTCCACTTCTTCTCACAAGCAACAAATGAGGCAAGGTTCTTCCTATATTCACTGCCAGCAGTGATAGCAATGAAGAAGGGAGAAGGGAAAATGATTCACAGGGTATTGATGCAGATGCTAGCACTGAACGCCGCGCCATATCTGAAATCAAATGGTTCTTTTTCTCTGCCTTTCCCTTTATTTATACATTTCCCTTCACCTTCCCTTTATTTATAATTCTCTTTTCAAAGCATGAGAATGAATTCCCACATTGTGTAGTTTCATTTACTCATGCCACACATACAGTTATTTCCTGTGCTCAGAAAATACCCAACTGCAGTAAAATCTGGTAATCTCTGCACAAACAAACAAACAAAAAGGTGCAGGCACAGCTACAGAGTGTATTAGAGGCAGTGTATGAGGTAGTGTATGCTGTGACCACTCTCACCTGAGCAGAGGCAGTTGTACTGTGGTAAAGTGAAGTGATTTTCCCATGCAGTGTTGAAGGTTGGGAGAGGTACCAGCTGATTCAAGGTACAGTGAAGTTTTGTAACTACGGTGTTAGATACTGCTAGTGATCTTTGGTTATTTAAATCAGATTTAAGGTTTTGGGGGGGGGGCTGGGATGAGACAAAAGATGACTAATTAGAAAATGAAGCATGGGAATTTGTAACCTGTATTTCCATGTGAGCATATAGCACTTTTTTTCAGGAGCAGGTATTAGAACACTTGTATAACCTATATGGAAGACCAAAGTAAGTGCTTTGCTGGATCAACAAATGTTCTGAAGAGTCTCTGACACACATAAAAGAAAAAACTCTGCATTTCAGCCCCCTTGGAAGCATCTCTTCTGCACAGTATACCACCTGATGTGTCTGGCTATGATCCTTTGAAGTCTTTTGTAGGTGTTCACTGGGATCATTCTAGGAGGCATGTAAGCTAGGAAACAGAAAAATGTGTTGACAAGAAATCACCAAATGTTACATGGTACAGGGAAGATATTCATGTTGGAGAGACATCCAACTTGTGCATAATTGTCGTGGGCTTTTTCCTTTCCCAGATGGCTCTTCAAAAATCATTTTGTTATGAAAGTATACAAAGACCAGCATAGAGACTTATGAAGGAGCAGGCAGCTGGGCTGTGCAGGAAGCCTGAGTGGTGGCTCAGAGTTGGGTACCACTGTCCATGGAAAGTCTGCTCCTTGTCAGTTTAAACCCTGCCTCTTCTGGCTCTAATACCTTAATGCCCTTTTGTATGTACCTCAGAAAGTGTGCTGTGACTCCACAGTGGCAGCAGAATACTGTATCACAAAGATGTTGGGAGGGAATTCTGCTGATCATCTGGTCTGACCTCCTGTTGAAAGCCTTGGATTAGCTGGTACAGGGCCCTGTCAAACTAAGTTCTGACCGTTTTGAGTGAGGGAGATTCCATCACCTCTCTGAGCAGCCTATTTCAATGTGTAATTGTTCTTGTGGCGAAGACTATTTATTTGTAAAGAATTTGTCCTAAAGCCCCTTAGTTCTCTGTGTAGTGTTTTGTGTGCTCTTTGTGATTGTGATTGAAGGGCTGTTTTACAGACACTTTGGATCTATTTGAAGTGTATGTATTACAAATGCATGCACAAATTTAAACATAGTTTAAATGAACATCCAGAAAATCTTTGAGAATGAAAGTAGACTTGAGTGTGATTTGAAATTGCATCCAGGCCAACAAAAATGTTCATTCCTTAAGTGTCTGAGTTCAGTTTCATTTACTAACCATAGCAATGATGGGATGATATTGCTCTGTATGTTACAAAGCTGTGATTCACCTGTTGATACCAATAGAAATATTAAAGCTGTTTTCTGGATCTTTCTTCCTTAGCACAATGCGAGCTCACTTTGTGTACACGTTCTCCTATCAAATGCATCCTGATAGTTGTTAAATCTCAAATCTGTTCTTCTTTATTGCTGTGAGTTAAGAGACATAGGCAAAGATGAAAAGAATGGAAGGGAAAGTTGAGCATTCAGGAAGAGAAATGAAAGCCATTCTGGGGAACGGAGGCTGCAGAATGGAAGACTCGCAACAGCGTGGAAGAGATTTGTCTGAGGGGACAGGCAATAAAAATCACGTCAGAAAAGTGTGGGGAGTGGGGCAGAAGAAGAAGTGGACAAAGGCGACTGTAAATTGATTCCTTGGCTTCCTGGAGATGTGCAATCCAAGTGATTAACTGCAAAATCTGTGATTTGATAGATCTGGTGCGATAGAAGAAAGATCACGTCCTACTAATGAAGCAATGCATGGTTTGATTAATCCTTTTTTTTTTTCCCTTGTAAGTTTTGATTTTTGTCTAAATGCATCACTGCCAAGCTCAGTGTTTGCAGGACTAGGTCATTTTAGATGTGCAGTCCTTGCTGCTGTATGGTGCTGGAAGGCATGGTGCCTTTCTAGTAATAACCTTCCCTTTTGTCAGTACGTTTCTGAATGACTAATGTGATTGAATCAACTGTGCAAGAGCCATAGAACTTGATTTTTAAAACACATCAAGGAGGAGTATTTGTTTAGAATTAGATGGAATTTGACCAAAATACTGAAGGAATATCAAGGATGAACTGTTTACGTTCTAGGGCTTTATAACAAGCGTATGGTCCATCATGTTGTAGAAGTGGAGCACACTAGGGTGTTTTCAAACCCTGCAACAGCAGCTGGGATTTTTCCCTTCCTTGGAAAGTCAAGAAGAAAATGCATTTCTGTTCTCCCAGGGGAGAAAAGGGTGGCTCTTATGTTGAAGTGCTATTATCTTCCTCCTGTTTTGCCCTGAGAAACTGGGTATTTAATGATTGCCTTCATGAAGCACTAGCTCTGGTAGGTAGGAAGGAAATGGTTGCTTCACAGGAGCCCTGCCTCAGCATGCTGCTTAAGCCCATGACTGAATTTCTAGGTTGGGTTTCACATGTGTTCCCATTTGATGCTCATCCCCAGCACAACTGAGCACCTCCCAGCAGTATATTAGGCAACATGTTCAGCACTTCTCCCTCAGGGAGAGAACAGATGATATGAAAAACAGTCAGAGGAGTGTGGCTTACTTCTGGTTTTGGGGGGTTGGTTGGTTTGTGGAATGCGGTGAAACTTGCTGTTGCTTTTTGAGGGTCCTTGTTCCCTGGGGAGCACCAGGGTATGATGGTCTTTGTTTATCATAGGAAGTCTTGCTCGTACTGGAGAGGCTCTTAACTAAAGTCATCCTTGATATTTTGCCTTGCCCTGTGCATTTGGTGCCCTGCATTTGTGGCAGTGGGTGCCTTTGCTGATAAACATCATGACCTGTAAAACCCAGTGGTGAGAAGCAAGGCTGCATGGATGGACTCTCCAACCAGTGTTTCTGGTGCAACAAACTGCAGCACCTTTCCAGAGCTTTTAAGGCATCTTGTCGTTGCATTGCTATGAATTCAGTCTGTCTATTTATAAATTTGCTCTAATTGCTCCTACCTCTGTCCTGACCGAAGGATATAAGGAAGCTTTGCATTTTCTGTTTTGTGGAAGAGAATTTCATAGGGATAAGTTTATCTGAACCGCCGGAGTCACGCAGCAGCTTGTAGCTGTAATGGAAACGCAAAACAATTTCCCACAGTCTGATGCTTAACTTCCTGACCTTTGGCTTCAAATTCATTTGTGCTCAGCTTGTCATCCAGTTGTGGCTTTCAGCTCAAACTAGGACTTGAGCGACTCGCCTCCCCCAGCCTTTAATGAAGATGTTTACCTGAGTTGTGCCTGTGCGGTGTGACTTGCAGTCTTGGCTTAGTGGAGGAAGGCCCAAGGCTGGCCTGCCAGAGGTGAGATAAATTGGGACTGAAATCCCCCGGGAGAGCCTGAGGTGTGAAAGCTGTTTTGCTGTGACTAGCTCTCATCAGTAATGATAACCCCTCAATTTTGTGCCACCTAAATTCACCCAAAATTATATGCTAAATATAAATATTCATTTTATAAATATGCATGTTAATTAAATATACATTTATTTTAAATGCATGTGTTAATTATACATGTTACATCAGATCACAATTAAGTCAATAGAAATTGGAGATTTGCATATAATCATGCTTGTATACTAATCAGTTGTCAGTCTAGAAAGCCATTTTCTGCTTCTAGACAGAACATAGACCTTGGTCCAGTGATCAGTTCTGAGTAGCAGCCTTGGTTCTTTTGTTTTTATGGATTTTCTTCCTAGAAAAGAACAGGAAGAGATGTGACTCCTCCTTTTTGGTACTTAAAGGATGCCAGATATTTCCCTCATGGCTTTTTCCTGTTTCCTCCAAGAGCCCTGTAGAGTTGAGATTTTGGCCAAATTAGGTGACTCCTCTGATAGGTCACAACTGTGGTAAAACTGCCTCAGCAATTTCATTTGATGTGGGACATGAGCAACTTCTGTTTGAGTGACACACGTTGCACTTCTGGTGTGCTGCTTGAACGTAACTTTGCCTGACCCTAGATCTTCCAGGAAAACCAGGAGTAATTCCACGTGAGATACTGGATAGTTATGGTCATATTGCCTTGTCTACCTGTTGTTCTCTGCAGGCTGGGAGAGTTTGGGGTGTTTATTGTAGTTTTGTTCTGGGTTCAATTTAAACCCAGGGTCAGAGCCCGTATTTACTGTATGAAAAGCTATTTGAAAGGACCATTGCTTCGGTTCTATATCAGTGTAGGGGAAACTTAGGGACCTAAGGAGAGATGGGCATTTGGCTCCTGTTGGCTTTGGGGTGCTAGGTTATTTGGGAATAAGGTCCCCATTCAGACTTACTCCCAAATAACTGTATCCTTAAGTCAGGACTGCTTAATAACTGCGTGTTGGAACTGCCTTGCACTGATTTTTTGAGGGGGGATAATGAGAAAGTGTTGTGGCGCTTGTAGCCCCAGCATTCTCCCCACGTGCTCAAAACCTTACTTTGGGGTCACAAGCAGGGCTGCAGTCACAGCAGTGTCTGTCAGTGAGCTCTCCCTATTTTTTGTTGACATTTCCTCTGCGGCTTTAAATTCACTTTCCCTCCAAAGCATTATCGTTAGAGAGTGCTGTTCACCCTGAATAGTTTGCAGGTTAAAACCCATCAAGGTATTAGAACAAACCCTGTGAAAAGTACCTATTTCATCAGTCATTTTAATCTTTAAAATATTTGCTTCAAGTATCCAGGACACCGTTGATTGCTTGCTGTATTATGTAAATCTACAGAAGAAAATAGGTCACTCTTCAAATTGTCTTCTTGTAAGGATGTAATTAAGCTGCATTAAGACAATTACTGTATTTTAAGTATCTACTGATTTTTAAAAAACAATGTGGTTTTAGGTTTTGACAGTGATATGATTTCCTATTTATTATGTTTTAATTAAAAACACTAGTAAATAGGATTAAAACCAATTGTATGGTAATTTGACATAAGTATTGCAATCCTGAAGTAGCATAGACCACAGTACACTAATAACAGAGAGGGGAGGAAGGCGAAAGAAAAGCCCCACTGATTATTGAAACCAAGAGTTCTGGTAAACAGGAATCCTGAACCAGACACTTCTGGATTCCTCTCGTGTTTGTATGTCTTATCCATTAAGTGATGGTGTGTTTCGTCTCAACTTCAGGGATCCCAGAGGATTTTGTAGCTGTTGAGAACCATAGTATATATGGAGTTCGAAGGAAAGGTTGGCTGTAGTTTTGATGCTGATGTTGTGACTCTGGTCAATACATCCGAAAAATCTGTATTTTGGCTTTTTGCAAATGGAAGAAGTCAGATGAACCAAAAAGCTCAAGGGCTAAAGATGGAATAGATTTCAAGGTGACTCCAACAGGTTCAAAAAGCTTCTAGAAAGTGGCTACCTTGCCATGTCCAAAAGGTTAGCAAGAATAAGAGGAGAATGAAGAAAGCATGCATGTGTGGGGTGTTCAGCATAAACAGCAGCACTGTGGCAATAGAAAGTTTAAGAAAAATAGAAAAATTGCAAGAAATCAGGTCAATTTTTGTCTTTCAAGACTCTGTCAAATCCATGGTCTTCAGCTGTATGGTGACATGAAAATGAGACTCCTGTCAGTCTGTTCCAATACCTTTATAGGTCTATGTTGGATTCAAGAGCACTGTTTTTCTCTCCTAAGGCCAGCAGCAGTGAAGAATAGATGGTTTCTTCAGAATCAGCTCTTCAATCGTAGGGATTGCTCGTGAGACTTTAGATTCTCCTCCCTTTTGGACGATTAGACTATAACCGTGATATTACTCGTGTTTGCACAAGACTATCCTCATATCTTGGGCTGGTAGCTTTTATCTTAAATAAGAAAATGCAGTAGGCATATTTGCACCAAAGCTCATGGTGTTAACGGCCACAAGGGAATTTACTTGAGGGAAATGAGAGGGGATTAGGACAACTGTAATCTGGTTGAAGAGAAGGCTGAAAAGACCAGGCTGAAAGGGAGCTGTTTTGCTGGAGGGAGCTTGTGAGAGGTAGTCCTCAGAGAAGGAGTTTTGAACTTGGTCATAGTTAATGTTTATGTCTGAAAACTTTGGGTAAAAACCCACTCCAGTCTTTGCATCATTTGCAAATCTTAAAAGTTGTGTATCTCATTGTAAAAGAGCCAAACAACCTTGTCATTAAGCAGGGAGGCAAATGGTATGATATTGTACTAAATTTTAAGTAATGAGTGTAAGAAGTAAAAAGAATTTCTGCCACAAGCAGGAGATGCTGCATTTGGACTTAATGGTGAAATCAGACCTTTATCGGTAAGTGTTCTCCTGGTGACAAATTTATGGCCATTATTAATGAACAGGGCTAACACAAGCCTGGGATGTGTCATATGAATTTTTTTCAGTGGTGCATATTTGTGAATATTGTTTGTGATTTTGGTCATGTATGTTCAAGAAGGAAGAATTCCTACAGGAACATATGCAGAGAGCTGAAGGAGGGGAATTAGAAGCTTCCTTTTATAAGGGAAGTCTACAACAGGCTATGTACTTGGTCCAGGTAAAATAAAGGACATTTAGTCTTTTTGTAACAAATAAGAAAAAGATTCAGGATAGCAAAAGAACTATTTATGAGACAGAATAATAAGTACCAATAAATATCTGTTAATAGGCCAGGAGTATGTTTTTGGCCTCAGTAATCATAGAATCAGAGGTTGATTTGGGATGGATCTAGTTCCACTTCCCTGCCATGGGCAGGGACACCCTCCACTAGCCCAGGTTGCCCAAAGCCCCATCCAACCTGGCCTTGAATCTTCATGTTTGCTTTCTGTGGGGCTTAACTAGGTGAAGTGTCTTCTGAAATTTCTGGGCTGCTCAGGGTTGCTGTGAGTCCCTCTTTGAGGAACTAGACTTGTGGATGGCGAGGTGAGGGGTGTCCACTTGGAGTCCATTGCCCTCTGTGGAAACCCCTACGAAGGGATTAACTCAGATATAACAGAAAATAGCACCCTGACATCTTCTTCTGAGAGCCTCAACCAAATGCATTTGCTGGGTAACTGGTGAAGATGGAATTTAAGGGAAGCAAAAGGCATGTTTCAGATTGCAGGTTTGTAGCTGACTACTGCTAGTCAATTTTACCCAATTTGCACTCATGAATACAGATATTATTTTTTTTCCTTTTTCTTCTTGATGCACAGGTGCACCCCTGCTGCACCAGGCATATTATTTCAGGCTGCTGTGAAGATGTGGCTGCCAGGATAAGTTGTTACAGTTAAATTGTATATCTATATTATACAAGATATATAATACTTATTCATATCTGCAAATATTCACTTATAATAATTATATGCAGAATTACACACATAGATATACATTAAAAAAATCAAGGTAACCAGCTGCCAGCTACGGGCTTTGCCATTTCTGTCCTCTCCTTTCCTTCATTCCAAATATCCTCAGGAGTCCAAGGGAACGTTTAAAAATAAATATTTGGGCATTTAAGTAAAATCCTTCTCTGTGCAGGGAAGAATATTGTGATTCTTACAGCCTTACCAGCAATCACTCCTTGGTTCTTCCTGGGGTATGAATGGAATCTGTTTATTAATCTGAAACAAACAGCAGTAACATCTCTAGCACCAGTGGAAAAAATGAACACTGCATGCTTTAATGTAAACGTAGCTAGTGGAAGCGTTACTGGTGGTGCTTACCTAAACCCAAGTCAGGTGAATAATTAAAGCATGAAGATGCGTTAATTGGTGGTTGATGTTTTTCTTTTTTTCCCCATCTTGATTTTACTTAATGGATATGGCTCATAAATTTGTATCCAGATAGGGAGTGAGATGTATTTTGTTTAAACTTGTATTCTGGGCATGTCCTTGGAGGTACCAAGCACCCCGAAATCATCTGACATCTGTGGGAGCTGCAAGAGTTCAGTGCTGGGCAGAAAATCAGGCCTTTTGTGTTCTGAGAATGCTAATCCATTGTTATGGTTTCCTTTTAAACCGAAAATAAACCCAATGTGTGTGCTGTTAACTAAGACAGGTGCTAGAGCCGACAGCTCGAGGTTTAAGGGCAGGGGTCAAGCAATCAAAAGTGGTCCTCTCTTGCATAGATCATCAAACAGGGAGTGCATCAATGGGCTCAGTGGCGAAGGCTGGAAATTAATCAGCTCAGCCCTCGGTGTTTAGCCATGCTGATTATATACTGGCAAAGTGAGCATGGGATGACAGGCCGGAGGAGCTAACGTAATAGGAGTTGGTTCCCAACAAAGGCAGGGAAGAAAGATCAATTTGCAATACTCTTTTCTGTACCCATGCAACAAAGCAGAAACATGAAAGCAGAACATTAAGGGATGCTCCCTATGAACTGGACAAATCAATAAACATCAGTGGTAAGGGGAAAAAAAAGAAAAGTTTCTCGTTCTGTTGTGTACCCCGAGGCCTTTTCTGTCTTTGTGAAGTGCTGAGTAGCAGTGGCCTCTGTCATGTTTCCTTTCACCTACATGGTGTCATCTGCTTCAGTCTCAAGGTGAATGCTGGTTTGCACCATCTGAACGAGCGTTTAAGGAAATTATTCCATCTCTTTGGGAAGAGAAGGTAGGAAACGATGGGCCCTGCAGAAGTTGTGGTGGCAGCTGGGCGACTGGCTCTGTTTCTGTGTCAGAGCCGCAGCTGGAAGCTGGAATCTGGCACCTTGCACCAGGGGAAAGGTTTGGGTGATTTCAAAGATTTAAACTCAGAACTCCTAAGTGCCAGTCACTTTTGTAGGGTGCACCAGGTGGAAAACCTGATTTGATGTGTAGGAGTTTAACTTTTCATGGAAGAGGAATTCCCACAAGCAGCAGTTGGGACACTGTCAGAAATCCAGTGAAGAAACGGAAATGGATCCAGTTTGGGGAGGCTGATCTTGAGTTCTGGTAGCATTTGGGAAAGGGAACCACAACTGAAAAGTTAAATGCAGCTGCTGCCAAAACTGCTCGGTGTTGGCCAAGTTATAATCTTAAATATTTGGCTGTAAGAGCCAGGCCTGTAAAGGAAAATATTTCCAGCAGTGTTACAGCTTTGCACTGACCATTTTTACCCTGTGTTGAGTATCTTTTAGACACACATTTGGTGTGTGTTAGTTCATGAAAGAATAGTTTTCTTTTGGCTTCCTGGTGGCTTTGGCGGGGGGGTGGGGGTGGTGGTCCATGCTGTCTTGGCACTTTCAATTTAAAAACAAATAGTGTAAAATGCTAAAGCTTGCATTTGGGCACCTGATCGGTCCCTCTGTGACAAAGCACAGTGTATGAGGAGGCTGTTACCTGCTGGCAGGGAGCTAATGATAACTGTGGGGTGAGTGAGGATGTTGTGAACCTGGACATGGTCTTCCTTTCACCCAAGGAGGGCAGCAGAGCTGGTCTGAGGATGGCACCCATGGTGGGACGCAGTCTGGGTGCAGTGGCAGTTGCAGAGTGCTTTTCTGGTGGATGAAAACAAACGATTAAACAACACTTTGGACTTGAAATGATTAAGTTGTTCTGTTATGTAGGAACAGTTTCCCCCAGTTCTCAAATAGGGTAAGTCAGCCTGGCAGGCCCAGCCACAAGGAATGCAGAGCTCAGCAGATGCTCACCCTGAGCCTTGACACCTTCTGTGAATGGGCTGTTTTCCTTGCAGAGCTGAAACAAGCCATCACCAAGTTAGATGTGATAAATGTTGTGGTGTATGTCTTGGTTAAGGCATTGGTGAGGAGGAGATGGCTTTTGGGTCACTACTTTGTGGAAGATTCAGAGGGTGAATAAATTCAGAAAAGCTTTTGAGAACCTGGTAGTTTTTTATTCATGATTGAGAAGGGATGCAAGAGGAGTGTGAACATTTGCAGGAGCCAAGCTTGTGCCTTGGAGTAGTGTCTGGTGAAGCACCAGAGAGTCAAGGAGAGATGCCTGGTACTTGGAAGAAGTGAATTGTTGTGAGTTTTGTAGAATAGATCAACCATGTTCGCAATGCATCTGCGTACCAAAGTCAATCTTCTGGTATTCTGGTAAACACGCAAAGCTTGGCTGGTTGCTGTGATAGCAGAGAACGAAGGGAGCCCTAGCCTGTGGTGCCTTCCTGGGTGTTACTGGGGCAGAGTGAGAAGAAACCACGACCCAGGAAATGTCATGGGTCTTGAAAATGAGTAAATTAATGTATGTTGCGGAGGGGATTACTGAGAGAGGTGCAGGGGTTGGTGGTGTCCCTTTGTCATGCTGCTTATTTGCTTATTGTCAACATCACTTCCAATGCCCCAGGGCTTGTTGGTCCTTTAAAATATTTGAGCAAATATTTGAGTTGCTTTTGCACTGGTCACAGGCTACACTGCAGTTCCCATGGACTTAGAAAACCTTTTTTTTTGTTTCTTTGTGATGAAATTGTATGAACCTGAGGGATCCTCAGGACTATTGAGGACTTAAAATAGCTACATTTTTCTAAGTGCAAAATTAGTTTAAGTAGTATTGTATTAGTATGTAGGAAATGATACAAAACACACATTTCCCGGGAAACAAGCCTGTCTTGGGAATTAATTCTGGTTAGAAGATTGAGAGAGTAGAATTTTTTATTTATTTCTCTTCAACATTCTGTTTTGTGCCACTTGGTGCATGGGCTGAGCATTTTTCTCTGGGCAGCAACACAGCTCTAGCTTTTTGGCATTTGTTGAGGGAGAATGTGAAGTGTTCATATGTTAGATGGGCCTGGTGATGTCCCACCCACATGAAAACAAAGCTTAGAGTAGCAGGATATTTCTGCTAAAATAATCAGCTGAGGAACTGATTTTAAACTGGTTGAAATAGTTAAAACTGAGATTATTAATTTTTTATTTAAATATATTATTATCTTCAAGGCTTTAAGTTTCTGGAATGGAAAGCCAGGGCCACATGCACGCTTCTCCAGGAACCTCTTCACAATGATAATGGTAGACGTTTTCTGTATCTAAATAAAGTAAGCTTTCCCTTTATGGTGGGTTCAAGAGCTCTGTTTATCTACCCAATCCAATGAAAGCTGGACACGGGTAAAAAGTAATACATAAAATTCTCAGTTTTAGTTTGGATAGGAGACACACTTCTGAACACAGGTGTTGAAAACCTAATGTCACCTGGGTGCTCTTGAAAGTGCTACCTTGTTCTTTCAAATAATATTGAGAAGAAAATCTTGTCAATTGACAAGAACCTTATTGATACACATGTATTTAAAAAAGGAATGGGAGTAATAAGTTATGTCTTTCACCTAAGAAAAGTGCTCAGAATCTTTAAACAGATAAATGTTATCAACTGTTTCCATTGCCCAAAACATAGCCCATTGAAAAATCTGGGTTTGGCCATCTGATGTGCCGTTATTTTAGTTGAATATTGCTGTTTTACCTATTTCACTTTTTGGAAATGCCTACAAGTTTGTAGGTATTTTGGCTATTGTGATGGTGATGGAACGGAGATGAAATTGGAGGAGGAAAGGAGGCTAGTGACTGCAAAGGAGGGAAACGGTCTGTGAAGAAGTGAGGGGAAAGGGACCAAAAAAAGCAATGACCTCTTCTACCTGAGGTCATTGTGCACAGTCCTTCCTTCCTTCCTTCCCCACATTAGCATACTTCCTGCTTAATTTATCCTAAATCAAGATTTGGAAAATAAACAGTTGCAGGAGGAAATGCTGGAAAGGGCAAGGATAGTCGTCTGCCTCCTGCAAAGGTCAGAGCTGGTGCTGGGGATTCTGCCCCCACTGTTCATGGATGATGCTCCTCACTCATCTGGGGAGGTCATGCTGACAAGCCATAGAAGATCTGGTTGGAAATTGCATCTGAGTTGTTTTGAGGTTTTTTCCCTTCTTGTTCTCTAGTGTGGACTTAAAATGTGCCATGTGTTTTGAAAATCCTGTGAACACCAGAAACGTCTTCCTGCTGAACACTCCTGAATTTCTTAAGTTGGGGGGGGCGAGTAGTGGTGGGTGTGGGTGTGGGTTTTTTTGTTGGATATACCTTGGTCTTTGGGTTCTGAAGAACACTGCAAGGTTGGCATGTGGTCATAATGAAACGCTTTGTGCGTGTTTCTGTTAAGTCTTCGTTCCGCGTCTTCGGAATTAAACCGATGCTAAATGCTGAAATACCAAAAAAAGTTGGAAAGCAAACCTGATGGAGCTGATGTTAACTGACAGGCTCTTTGTTTTCCAGCTAGTCTTAATTGCTTGTAGCTGATCTTCAAGGTATCCTGTCTTTTATGACTGTTAGTTTTGAGGATCACTGCAATTGTCTTTCAGCATTACATCCCATTGCTGGGGCTGACTAATTTTGACACTGTTCCAGCTAGTACCGTGTCTGTGAAATGCTCAGAACAGACTTTATCTTCACTCGAGCATTGCCCAGAAGTTCTAGTTTTCATATTCCCCAATTTCCTAATGTTTCAGGATGTACTTTGTGATATGTCTGAGATCTGCCTGCATTCTGTTCCTCTCTGCTGTTATACCTTATATTTCCCTTTTTAAGGGAAGTCCTGGCTAGTTTGTGGTACGATAGGCACAGTTTACATATGACTATACTGGCTATTCTGCCTTCAGGAGTGTGAGGACTCTGGACAGTTTGTGTCTGCTGATTTTTCTGTTTGGTTTGCTGTAAGCAAAGCTGCAACTTAGAGCTCATGAGAAAAAAATCTCTCTTGGAAGTTATTGTTGTTCTGCATGTGAATGACAGTTGAAAAAGAGATTTATTGGAAATACTTGAATTATTTTGGTTTGAGTTATTCCTTAAAAATGTTTTCATTCAACTTTGCATTTTAGAAGAGTAAAATCCAGAACTTTGACATCACAGGAAAAAAAAAAAATACAGACTTTTTTCCCACTGAAAACAACCAAAGTCAGTAGCTTTGCACAATAGTGTCTGAAAGGTGACAGAGTGACATTTTCTCAGTGGGTGCTGGACTTTGGGATTGGATTTTCTTGGGCTGCTCTGTCCTATGGCTGCTCCTGCCCCAGATATTCTGCTCTCTGCCCTTGGAAATGGCTCAGAGATAGTAGTTACTTGTCCAGTCGCTATTGCCAGACCTTATCAGTCCTGTTAGCTAGCTGCTTATCAAGGAAACAAGTAGAAGTTTGCTCTGTCGTCTACAAGCTGCCAAGTATCATTCCAAAGCATTTCTTTTTCTATCTCAAGATAGACATGAAACACCTGGTAATGTCAGACCAGTTAGCAAATCCCTCTGGACCCTTTACAGGAGGCTGCACACAGGCTGTTCCTTCAGTCCCCAGTGAAAATGTCTGAGCGTTTTCAAAAGCTGATGGTGACTTCTGTGACCCGCATCCACACGTAGTTGCCCAGCTTAGAAGACTGCAAAAGGAACCTCATTTTCAGGGATCTCTGTGGAACCCTCATCTCATGTGCAACGTCGTGTTTAAAAAATAATTATGTGTTTAAGCAATGAAGAGGTCAGCAGGCTTTAAAATAATAATAATATTTTTTTTAAAAGCAGACTGGTTTTTAAGTAGCATGGCAATTACCATCCCAGTTGTTGCTGACGGTTCAAAATCTCTTCCTCCAAGTTTGAGGGAGCCTTGTCTGTTGTTAACACTCCTGATGAGGCTACAGTGCCTATCCGCTCCGATTCAGTGGTACAACCAATATCTGTGAACTCTCTGAGGACGTTCTTGGCAGCTGCAGGACATAATTACCACATTTGAGAATATCTTTTAGGCATTTGGATCTATGGCTGGCTTTTTAGATTGCTCCCCTGCTAACTAATACGTTACTGGTTTGACACAATTGACAGCTGGCTGTGCTGGTGGCTAAAGAAGTGCCTCTGGGGCTGTCTCGGAATGAGGTTAATGATGGGCTAGATGAGTTCCCCGTGTTTCCTATACATCATTTACCTGGAATTGTGCTCTCCACTAGGCTCTTCCGTGATGACAAGGGATCTGACCAAATGGCCATATGTACTAAATGGTGCAGCTATTCCGCTGGGCCAAATTTGGGCTTATTTACTGGGGTTTTTCTGAAGTAGTGACAACAGGAGCAAAAAATGTCCGCTCTGAAAATGTGCTGTTTTAATAAAAGAAAGGACTCTTGAACATCCATTTTGGGCCAGACTCATACTTGTTAACTGTCTGAGCGACCCTTATCTCTCTCACGTTGTTACGACCCACAAAGGAGCGTTTGTTCTTTGCTGTGCTGTTGGTTTTCTTGTTTACTCCCTACAGGACTCCTGGAGACCATGACTAATGATGAATTTGTGAAGCTTCTATGTAGATCCCCTGTCTGTAAGTGCCTCACACATGGAAGTTTAATAGCTATTTTTCTTGTGAAACTTCATTTGTGGTCAGTTGTGCAAGGTGAAGAGCAGTCATAATGCTGATACGCAGTGCTGGTATTTCAAACAGAGCCACAGGAAAATAATTGTTATATTTGGGGAGGGCAGCACTAAAGGGATTTTTTTTTCCCCTTAAAGCTTTTCCTTCCTTCTGAGATGGATGAAATAGTTAAGTCATTTTAAAAACAAATTCCCATCCTCCCTGATTTAAGATCTACTGCTGCAGTATGTATGGTGTGGGGGAGATACTGTAGCATTTTTATGAGGAGATAAAATATTGGCTTAATGATAATTTGGCAAAGTTTCAAGATATCTGAGAAGACTTCCTGGAAATTAAAAACAACTCAAATGTAAGAGAAAATTAAGCTAGTGACCCCCAAGTACAAAAGGGGAAGAGCTCAGACATCCATTCTTCCCTGCTTTATTCTCTCTTTTTTTTTTAATTTCATTTTTTTTATTATTCTCTCTTGCTAATCATCTCCCCTTGGCCCTAGCTGTTCTCATTACCAGCTAGAAGAAGTTTGGCGTAAATTTGCTATTGCCATAGCCACACATGTAAATTTTCTAGGGATTTTATTTTTTGAGGATGGTGAAACAACACAAAGCTTTCCAAAATGAGTGCATATATCTGATTTGGCCAAACCCCCTTCCTACTTGCAGCCTCAATGCTGAGAAGAGACACTGGGTTCTTTGGGGATGTTAAATTCTTAAATTTGCACCATTTAGGGAGGTGATTATGCCCCTGTACTCAGCATTGGCGAGGCCGCACCTTGAGTACTGTGTCCAGTTCTGGGCTCCTCGCCATAAGAAGGACATTGAGGTCCTGGAGCAAGTCCAGAGAAGGGCAACCAGGCTGGTGAGGGGGCTGGAGGGAAAATCGTATGAGGAGCAGCTGAGGGAACTGGGGATGTTTAGACTGGAGAAGAGGAGGCTGAGGGGAGACCTACGACTGCCTGAAGGGAGGTTGTAGAGAGGTGGGTGATGGTCTCTTCAGCCAGGTGACAGGAGATAGGACAAGGGGAAGTGGCATGAAGCTGTGCCAGGGCCAGTTCAGATTAGATGTTAGGAAAAAATTCTTCCCTGAAAGAGTTGTCGGGGCCTGGGACAGGCTGCCCAGGGAGGGGGTTGAGTCACCATACCTGGATATGTTTAAAAGATGGGTAGATGAAGTACTTAGGGATATAGTTTAGCATAGGACAGGAAAGGTTGAACTCAATGATCTTAAAGGTCTTTTCCAACCTTGTAATTCTGTGTGATTTTTTTTTCAACAGGAAAATGTGTAAATATCTAGAGACATGTGCAGGATGTCCAAGAGTCTTCTTTTGGTGTTCTTATTGCTGCTGCCTGTGTGACTGACTGCATCTCAGCAGGCTTCCCTGTGCTACTCCCTCTTAGAGACCTGGGCTGATCCTCCTGGACGTGCTCATGTGAAGACCTTGTTTTTGTGATCTCTCTGAGTTTTTGCTCAGATGGAAAATACAGAATCAGTCCTGCTAGACCTCTTGTTGCAGGAGTAGTAATTTCTACTTACCTTTTGAGCTTTTGACCTGATTGCTGGGAAGAGTGGAAGGTCTGTTAATTAGAGACAAGTTTCTTGGTTAGGTTTTTCAAGGGGGTGGAAAGAGGTTTTGACATTTTAACATGTGGAGCTAGACACATCATCTGTGTGTTTCGTTTAATCACTGCACGCCAGTCAGAGAGTGGTAATGTTTGATTCCCGTGCAGCGGATGTACCATGAGAACTGGTTGTGCAGAGGTTGCACATGTTAAATTATACAAGGGATTAAAGTAAGCTTTCAGAAAATTGATGCTTTTTAAACTCCTATTAACAGCTCCTTTCTGTTCTCTTTCCTGTATTTCTGGGAAAGGTTGGATTGGGATGGAGCACATGGAACAGAAGTTTGTGAAAGCTGAGAAAGCGACAAAAGGCAGATCAAGTAAAGGGAACCAAAGTAGTGTTTGGTGGTGGTGTTGAAATGTGTGTATGGGAAAAGCTTCCAGCCTTTATAGCTACAGGACACTGTGGATTTCACCTAAAATTAAGAGATGCCCCAGTCTTCAGGCAACTTGAAACAGTAGATGTTAGGGGGTCTGACCCAAATCTGTGCCTGCTTTAACTCTGAAATCCACTGTTGGCTTATTGATTAGCTGAGGTGTGAAGCATGGAGAGGGCTTGTGGAGCATGCTTGGAGCCTAATATAGTTTTAATTCTGTCTTGGAAGGGACAACTGGTCCTAAGAAAAGCTCTGGAAATGCTAGTCCCTGCAGGCCAGAGCTGTGTTGGAGGTGGGGGGGTGTCAGCAACATCATCTGTAAGTCCCACAGATGTCAGCAGTTCAAGTGCTGATGGAGTCCAGCCTTTTAGAGCCATCATTCACAGTCTTGACCCTCGTCCCTGATAAAAGTCAGCACTGACTTACGGGTTTCTTCCATTTATTTATTTAATTTATTTACATGCTAACCCCTTAAAAGCAGAGGTCCAAGCCATGCACTCTGACCTGCTGTTACTTGCTGTTCCCATTCCTAGCCTCTTAACTCACATTTTGCCCATCATCTGGCACGTTCCAGAACCTCTTTTGGAAAGTGCTGTAATTACCTCACAGGATTTTAGATGCAAATTAGAGAAATACGTTTGAAACTGCTTTTAGTCCTCTCACCTTCTTCATTGCTTTCTTTGCCTTGGACACTTCCCTTTATGGTCTGCCTTTAAAAACAATTATGGGTTCATCTGTCTGCTCAAGCTACATCTGCTACTCTGGCTCGAAGAACCAGTATCACTAAGAAGAAACATATAGATGATGTTGCCTGCTACTTTGACCCTATGGCAAAATGCTTCAGAGGAGGATGCTCTGGATAGGCCAGCTGTGTCTGCTCCAAGACTCTTGACTTGTTCCTGGAGGACAACGCTTGGACAATGCCAGTGGAAATTATGAGGACTACATAGGCTTTGGTCCAAGTTAGTAGAAATCTAAAGGAAGCTCCAGGAAGTTTAGGCTAGAGTTGAGCAAGAAAGATAAGATTTTGTGGTGCATCTCCATAGATACATGGGCATTAGCTTGATCAAGAATTGTACATCTGGACTCTCCCATGCAGTCATTGGCATCAGCAAGGTCTCTGCATGGGCTATTGGACACATTCCCTTAGTAAATGCCCCTCATTGTACTCGATTTAGGGAGAAACTGAGCTGATGGTTCAGGTGCTGAGATAAGCTACTTACCTTGAATTTTGTGCCTTATTTCCTACCACAGTAATACTCTTGCACCTTCAGATCTCTGTAAAGGTTTAGGAGCTTTTACTGCCTTTAAAATAAGGATCCCAGCATACCCAGTCTCAAAAAGAAACTTTCATCTACAGTCTGTCTCTGCTTACTCATGCTAATGATTAATTGGAAAAGGGGTGAACTAAGGAATAGGAGGAAACTGTGAAGACATAAGTGCAATTTTGAAGTCTGGCTGCCTGGGATTTTGGGGTTTGGGGTTTGTTGTTTTTTTTCTCCCTCACTCAAGGAGATTGTTCAGGGAACCAGCTATACCTTTCTGAATTGGCAAGGTCTCTGAAATTTTGGATAATCTCTAAAAATCTGTGTCAGCTACATGAAAAGATCTTGCTTATGGGATTCAAGCAATTAGGATATAAGTAATTAGTAATTAAGGAATTAATATCATGAGATTTCAAAAACTCTTTTGGGACGCTGAACAAACGCTTCCCTGTGTGTTTTGTTTGCTACTCTCCTGTTGCACAGCATGTAGGTCAAATATTACTTGTACCTGTTTAGACATGAACTTGGGGTGGGGGGCAGAGGGCTTGTCCTAGGCATGCTGAACATGTTCCCCGTCAGCACCCGCTCATGGATCTGTGCGCTCTTGTTTCACGCAACATGGTGCCTCTTGCAACACCCAATCCTTTTAAGACTGTTCTTTCCTTTAGTGGCCAAGGCAAGGCAGGCATTTGTCCTCTTCCCACCCTTCACCTCGTACGGCATGAGGGCAATTTATTACAAAATAAAAAAGATCCAACTTCCTTTACCTGAGAAATCTGGCTGAGGTGTTGGGGAACCTCAAATGCCTATCAGCTTCCGAAAATTTGACTTTGTGTTTTTGTTGTTCCCACTGAGTTGTGTGTCACCAGGGAGCTGCTGCACTGGTCCTGCCTTGGATGTGGGCAGGCTGTCCCAAAATGCAAACAGAATTTCATCTTGAGAAGCAGTGGGGAGTTGCGGGCATGTGCAGCCTTACCAGCTTGAGTATCCTCTGCTGATACTGATTAATTAAAAGGGGAAAGATGTATGACTGGGGTGTTTGGTTTGGGTGGTTGCTTTTTTTGGTTGGTTTTTGTTGTTTTTTAGCTGCAGCACTGTAGAAATTCAAGATAACTGTCAGAGGGCCAATGACAGGGGAAAAAAAAAGCTAGAAGAAATAGGTAGTCTTTTTCTCACTAGACCCCCTATGAATTATATTCTGAGAGGAATGTGTATTACAGATCCATGCAGTATGGTTTTGCATCCAGAAAATGTCACTGGGGACTTAAGATTTCAAAGACATTGGACGTTTATCTGTTGTAAATGTAATTGTATCTAGAAGTAAGTAAGACTTTGCAATTTATAGGCACTTTAATCTTGCACTATTTATGGACATAGAATTGCTTAGAATAATGCTGCCTTATTTTATACTGATGGCATTGTATTTTTACCACTGTAGTAAGGGTTATTTCAGCTCTGAACCTTTATCAGAGACTGCGTGTTTCTAGAGGGTTATAAACTGGCTCATGTTGTCTCTGAAGCAACATGAACTCTCGAGCTTGGAGGAACGTAGTTAAAAATTTAAGATCCATCAGCGTACCAAATATTTATGCTTATGGGTAAAAATAGAGGACTCTTCCCAAACGTGGATGGCTGTGCTTGTACGAATGTTCTGGAGGGGGAGTTTAAAATTAACATCAGTTTATCTGATTACGCTGTTTGTTATATAAGGAGAGGGAGCGTGCGCACAGAATTAACCAGAAATACTTTAACATTCAGAGAAAGTTACTGTAAATAGACAAAAAAAAACCCCTTCCTTCTTCTGGGAACTGGTCCATACGCAGTGCTGCTTTCTCTCTCCAGGGCAAGGTGGATGTGGTATTGCCTTGCTGGACAAATTTCTGGCGCTCTGTGGGACTGCAGAACATCTGCAGGCATAATATTTTAATGCAGAGAAAGGTTTAAATTTCTAGTGCAGAAATGGTCTGGTAGAAGCTGTGTTAAGAGAGAGTGTACCTCCTTTCTCATCCTGTTTGCTTTTGGTTTGAGGTCTCCTGCTGAATAACACTGAAAGAAGAGAGCTGCAGCATCAGGGCCCGAGTTTCTTAGCTATTGTATCACGGGACAAAAGAGACACGTCGGGTCACTTGAGAGTAAACAGGGGGGTTGGAAAGTGAGGTGAAATGGAGAAAATGTTTTGGATCTTCATCAACCCACAGAAATGTCTCGGCTGTTGAGTCAGCAGCAGAGATGTTTGTACCTCACTCCAGCCCTTTTATCCTTCTTGCTGTGCTGGCACTGCTGCCTTTGGATGTACCACGGAGGCTTTTCTCAAAGGCGTGGTTTGGGCAAGTCTCTTTGATTTCTCTACCTACTGTCTTCTTTTGCTGCCTCTGATTTCCTTAATAACTCTCCCAAACCAACCAAACAAATAAGAATATGTAAATTTATATATATAAAAAATTATATAAATATATAAAAAAATACATATATAAAACAACCCCCTGTTTGCAAAGACAGTGTTCACACTCTGGTGTGCTGTTGTCTAGGCAGGTCAATTTATAATTGTCTCTAAGTGCTTACTCCTGCAAAGAGGAACGTTGTTTATCTGCTGCTTGGTGACGGTCGGAGATTCTTTCGAAGCATCATAGAAAATCAAATAAATTACTTCAAATTTTATCCTTACTGGAAGAATGTACATTGATCAGTGTAAGCAAGGAGCCAACACATCCCTACCAGCAAGTAATAGCCTCTGGGAAGTAATTTTTTTGAACCAAATAGGTGAACAAACGCTGTAAAGGGTGATCAGTAAACAACAAAATTCCACTGTACTTGAATGTCAACTAGGATACCATCAATTCTCCTGTTGTTCATTTTTACCATCTCTATTACTTGGTGTTGTGCTGTCCTTGTCTGAGATGGTGGCAGTTCATTGTGTCAGATATTCTTCCTTTCCAGTAAAAGTAAATAGATTTTTGATTTAGGATGATTTTTGCTTAGTGATAGAAGGGACTGGTTTATTTTCTCCTTCCCGTTAGTTACAGTTTGTTAAGATATTTGCATTTGAAGGAAAACTTCCTCTCTCTTCACCTCCTCATGCCTGTTCAGGCAACAAAGTTGCATCTTTCTCAATTGAAATAGCTTAAAAAAAAAAAAGGCTTAAAGGCTAATAATCCCCCAAATTACAATTATCAGTATTTATCAAAGTAAAACACGGTGTCATGCTGCATTTGATACAAAAGCATCCAGCTGAATATTCTATTAGACAGGTCTTGTGAAGTTAAAAAGAGGACGGGGTTGAGTTATCTCACCACAGGAGGAAAAAGGCATGCACAATCAGATATTTAACACTCCTTTGCAATTATGGGAATTTTTATTCCCTCCCTAGTAGGGAACATAGCATTTTACTGCAGTGTTTCAAGTTTGCCTCCAATGGTATCTGATAGAAGTGCTTTTATCCCCTGAAGATACAGTACAAAATACAAATCATCATTGGTTTTATCTCAGCTGGAGCTGCCTATTTTCTAAATGAGTTTACTCTGTGCTACTGCCCATCAGGCACATTTTTCATCCTTCATCCCCACTCTTTTACTATAGCTGGGTTTAAGTCCTTTCTTCTGTCCTTTGTTCCTTCAGCTCAGCGAAGTAAACAGCAGGATTGATCTTACACTGCATTTTGGTATTGTTCCAACTGCTCATCAATAGACATGGGCTGGGAATGCACTGACTGGAAAAGAAGGGCAAGATTGAAATTCACTTTTTGTTCTTTGTGCCTTTTAGTGTGCAGCGGAATGTCCCTAATCTGAAAGCTGCTACACTGACTGCCTATCAACATGCAAATTAATCATCAAGTGACGAGTCCCATATTCGCTCTAAGTAAAAGTCTTTCAAGGTATCTGTGCAAAAAAAAAAAAGGGGGGGGGGCAAAAAAAAGCATGTGTGTGTTTTGGGGTTTTTTTAAATGCAGTTGCTGGTATGGGGAATTAATATAACTCATTTTGCATCTGTTCCCTTGGTTAGCAATGACCTAATGCTGGGGGATTGCTTAGGTGGAGGGGGGGAATATTTTGGTATCCGTGTGGGCAAGACAACTTAAACTGAAGATTAACTGCAGTTAGCAGCAAAGCAGAGGAGGGATTGCAAACAAAAGCAACATCATGACTGCGAATTATTTGTACCTGCTTTCCTGAGGAAAGGCATTAGAAATAAACTTACAGATGCCGAATGCGATCATTTCTCATTTTTTGAGCACACACTGTTTCCACTTGTAACTTTTCCCTGGGGTCTTGAAGGATTATAATTGAATTTGGGGCTGTAGCAAGAATATACAGTACTACTCTGTTTTAATATCCATTGACTTTTATATGGCAGTTTGATAAAATGTTTGAATGCAGGAAAAATGTATGTATTCTTTACGGAAGACTAAACAACTGGCATAGAGAGACCAAGGGCTGGAGAGGAGGGCTGGCTTATGTGTATGAGAGCTTTTCTGGCACTCCTCTCTGGCTGTTGAAGAGCAGTATTTCAGACCAGGTTCCGCTTTCCATCACTGTCAAACAGATACACCTGTAAATACATTGCACAAGAAATGGCACCAACCTGTGTACCTAACTGAAGCAGTTTAATTAAGTAGTTATCATAGCACCGAATTCATGTAGTCTTCCTTTTCTCTCTAGTTCTGCAGGGCTCCTTCTTTGTCGTTGCCCGTGTGATGAGACTCCCTACCACATATTCTCCCTGTACATACTCTGACATCTTGAAAACTTTATTTATTTATCTATCTGCCTTGCCCAGTGTATGATCTGAATATATATCTGCATCTTAGAAATAGAAAGGAGAAAGAAATAAGAAAGGATTGCATCCTGGTCTCACACCAGAGACCTACCCACATCCAAAGTTGCTCATAATTTTTGTGTTAGCTTACATTTCTTACAGCCTTCTTGCTCTGCACCCAGGGGTAAAGTATCCTTTGCTATGTAGATAGGGTTGTAATTTTCATTCTTTCTTGAAGGCAAAAATGCTTCCTCCTTGTCTATCTCTGGAGGAATCTTTCAGAAAAGGGGAGAGGGAAAAAAAAGAGAGAGAAGAAAAAAACAGAGTGTTTTTATGCTGAGCTGCGTCCGGGCTGTGAAGTACATGTACAGACCCAAATTTCCCCCAATTTTGGGGGTGAACGTTCTGCTTTGCACTGTCCTGGCTCTTTGGAAAGCCCTGGGGGAGCCAGGGAGAGCAGTGTGGTGTGAGATGGTCATGCAAGCAAGGAGAGCAACTGAGATCCCAGCCTGGACATGGGTGTGAATGAAGGGGTGTGAATGTCCCTGTAAGTAATTTGCCAATAACTGGGGCTCTGCCTGCGGGCTCTGAACTCACCTCTTGCTGCCTGGGCTTGCTGTAGCCTTGCTGTGAGGAAGCAGCAATTGGGCTTAGGCTGTGGTGGGTGCAGAAGTGGATTTATACCCAGGCCACTGGAAGAGTAATACAGCCAGTGTTCCCATAACGCACCTCCTCCTGGCACCTCCTGGGAGTGACCTCAAAGCCAGGTGGTGTTGGTGCTCTGCCTCGATGTAGCGATGTCCTGGCTTGGGGAGAAGATATCTGCGTGTGCTGAGGAGAATTAGTGCCTTTTAAAAAGAGATTCCTTCTTTCTCAGGACATGAATGAGGGCTCCTGAATTTTTCCCATAGAAATACATGGCATTGATTTTAATTTGGAAAGCAGTGGCATGTTATGCCTTTGTTTGATATCAGGGCTTTTTTGGGTTGGTAACAGTGTTTTTTTCTTAGGGGGAGTGGACAGCTTTCTCTGACCTACTGCTGGCAAAAACCAGCAGAGGTTGCGCAGTCTCTATTTTAAGCTGGAAGTGGCTCTCCTCATCCTCCATATTCCAGTGCTGTCCTTTGGCAGGGCTACAGCTAAGCTGGGATGCCAGCCTACTTACAGGCTGTGAGCAGGTGCCACACGAGTTATGATCGCATGATGAGAGCTCCTGTCCGCCTGTTGGCTGCGCGGGCATGCTGTTGCAGGGCAGCCGCTGTCCCAGGACACTGTGATTCACAGTCGGTGTGCCACTGTGAAAGGGCAGCTGGCTGCTGCCCGGGGAAGCTGAAGCCACGCTAAGCTCTTTCTCACCTGAAAGTCACCTTGTATGCAAGACACCAGGCTCCTGACTCTCAGCGGGAAAGGGCACGGGGCTTGTTTGCAAGCAGCCACCCCAGTTAATATCTGTACAGACACAAGCACAGGCATGTACCGATTTTCATCTCGGGGTGAGGGGGGTGTCAGGGGAGGCTCTGATTGCAGTAACATGCCTGTAAACTGCTGATGTGCTGGTGAGGAATGTGTAAGCGGTAAGTGTAAGCAAAATCTGCACCCAGCCTTGCCGAGTCGAACGCTGTTTATAGCAGGACTTAAGGTTTGATTATGCCCTTTGCCAAGGCTTTGACTAGAGCTTCCCAATGAGTACAGCTGTCACAGGGAAACTGCATCCTCCTGTTAGAGAAAGCTTATTACACCAGGTTGGCAGGATAACGGAGTGCTGACATTTCCATTAAAACTAGCGAGGTGTCCTTCCCTCTGCTTTTGCTGCTGACCTGATCCTTGCGCACTGTCTTGATCACAAGCACCATAGGGGGAGGCAAATCAGTGCTGCGTATCAAGAAGGATGTCACATAAAGCCAGAAACCTCATCGGGTCATTGCCTCTGTGCTGTTTCGCTTTCCTTTAAGCATTTGTTGGGCTGGAAGGGAGAGAGGCATTACTAAACGTGTCCCCAGATAGCAGAAGGCTGGGAGAAATCATCAGCAGTGACTTTACCACTCTTTCCTTGGCGTTTAAGTGGAACGATGAGGCTAAATGGCTTGCGTCACCTAGCCTCAGTGCACTGTCTCCAAGTCCACCTGCACATAGAAATTCTTAAACAACTACAGTCATTTCTTAAACTACAGCCACTCATGCATAGTCTGTGTTTCGGTAACCTCTGCGTTTTGTGCATGCAAGTGGCATGGAGCTTCTTAGCTTCTCTCTGAGATGCATTAACCCAGGAGTGCTCTCAGTTGTTACAGCTCAGCATGTGGGTATCGATCGCCGCTGCCTGTCCCTGAGCCGGTGTTGACTGAAAGCTGGTTGAAGAGGGCGGTGTTGGCCTGCAAATGAGTGTGGGTGAAGTCCTGGGTCTGTGGCAGTAGGTGATAGCCAGGCCATCGAGTTTGTCTTTTGAGAAGTCATCTTCCCCTCTCTAGTATGACTTCATGAGCATTGCCACGCTACTTTTATGCAGAAACCGGTGACTACAAGTATCTCATGTTCCCTTCTCCTTATGGTTTATTGCGTGCTGAAGCATAGTCACTTGCAGATATGTATATCTATACGTGCTTATATGTAACCACATAGAGGGAAAAGTGTGTTTCCCGGCCTGCTTAAGATCTGAACTTATGCATGCTTTTGTATGGGTCCTCTGGCTTTTCTTTTACAGTCTCACAGGTAGACAGGAGACCTTTTATTTTTTTCTCTCTATCCACATGTGTTGCTCGTTCATTTCCTGGAGCTCACTGGTGATGATGAGGGTTCAACACCTCTGGAAACAAGGTCAAAAAGCAAATCTTCCCTGGTTGCTGGATGGTGCGAGCCAGTCAAATGCTGAGTCAGTAAGTCTTGCTGTTTGCTGTCATTGACTTGAGAGGTCGGTAACTTGGGGCTCTGCGATCACCTAGGATGTCAGGCACTGTTCCTCTAGCTCAGGGAAAACTTAATTTGACAGCCAAAAGGTGTTTTTTTTTCAATTAAACAGGGTGCTTTTACAAGAGAAGGTCTCTGTAGCAGTTTTGCTTGGATTTTTAGGACGTGCCTGCAGTGTTGGCTCAGTGTTTTTGGAGTACATTGGTATGTGAATGTGGTTTCAGTAAGTCAGGTGCCAGTGGAGCTGGCTGGAGCTGTGTGCGGGCATGTGGTCCAGCTGATCTTTGAGAGATGTGTTGGAAGACCTTGTAGCAAGTGAGAGTGATTACCATGCTCAGAGAGTTCAAGCAGGCAAGCCCTGTGTCTCCAATTTAGAGGTAGCTGGGACTTTTCCAGCAACTCTCCCACTCTCTTCTTCTGTATTAGCATTAAAACTTTGTTTATATTTGATGTCTGCTTACAGAAGGTATCCCCTGAGAAGGCAGGAATAGGCCTGACCCTTATGGAGATCACCCATTTAAAGGTCACTGTCTTCTGCAGCCCATCATCTTTTCAGATCACCTCAGGCTGCTGGTTGTGTTGGAGCTTTGCAACATGCCTGGGATGAGATGATCACCAGCCCCAGCCTTCCTTACAACCTTAAGGGTGAAGACCAAGCATTCAGCTGTAGTGGTCCACAGCTGCACTGTTGCTTTAGCTGGTGGATTTAAAAGGCAGAAAAAAAAACTTTTGGCAAAACTAATTTTCTTCTAAAAGTGTCCATTAAACTTCCCCCCCCCCCTCATTTTTATAATGGAATGCACACAACAGTATGCACATTGACTTATGTTTTTAGTCAATATCAAGATTTATTGTCCCTTGAGTTAAATGAATCACAATATTGACCTCATTGCAAGCCAATACCTGCTTAATGTATTTTTTTAAAGTATTTTGTATTCATTTTTAGTAATAGGGCCCATACAGTAGTCTATAATATTCATTTGTATTCCCCTTCTTGCTCTTCCCCCTTTTTTATTTCCTCGTCTGTCTTTGTTGATGGCTATCATAGCAGTAGACACTGGATTCATTTAATGAATGAGAAATAAAGATGTCCAATAGCTGGTATATCTCGATTATAGAGACTGAATGAGTCATTTCCACAATCAACTTGCCTTCTCTAGCTTGGGTCAGGGAGAACAAGGTGTGTTGTGTGCTGCAGGCACAGCAATAGAAACAATAGCCAAGTGTTGCTCATGTGTTTTCATGCCACTTCTTTCTTTCTTTCTCTTTTTTCCCCCCTTTCTTTTCTTTTCCTTTTCTTTCTGCATTTAAATTTTCCACAGGAGGGGAAAAAACAGTATTTCTTTAATATTGAATTCCATTTATCTCCATAAATTGGTTATGGTATACGATCTAAAGGACTCAGCTGTTTTTAAAATAGGTTTATTCCTTTTCCTTTAAGATTATTTCAGATTATTTCCACACAGTATAGGCGAGTTATAAGAAGACTCATTTTGCAGACTTCAGTGAGAGCTGCACATTTGCAGTGCGTCGTTTCAGATGTGGAATGTTGAACAAAGAAATTAAATTTATATGTATCACCTAAATTATTTCAGATTCATGGTTCAGCAAAGAGTTCAGATCCTAATCAAATATGTAGTTTGCATGGCCACTACACCTTTTCCCAATAATAATATGGCAGTTCTATTTACAATGCTTGACTAGATTTTGTAATAATGCTTTTACTGAAATTTACCTTTTGTTTTTTCTGCTGCAGTCTTGACTGCCCATTAGATGTGTGCACCCTTAGAGCAAAGATAATGATTGCAAGCAACTTTCCTAGAGGGGAAAGGTGAGAGAGAGGAAAAAATAGTATCAGGGCTCCTGTAAAATATTCCTACCCCTCAGACTTTTCCAGTGACCACCAAAATACCTGCTGCTATATGGGCTTCTGGATCTGTATTCTGTGTTGAAAGGAACAGTTTGGATATTGAGGTCATGAGAAATTATCTGAAAAGCTGCCTCACTAGAATCACACCAACTATTGCCTCATCAACGTTCACTGCCTCTACTGTAGCATGAAGGAGAAAAACACCAACAGAAGATGTAGAGGAGAAAGGAGTGAGAGGAATAACATGCTATCAGAGCTGAGCCCAGGGGAGGAAAAGGTGGAGGAGCATCCTTCTTTCATGTGCTGCTCCTGGCTGAGGAGGGACCAAGTCCTGAATTGCTTTTTGCTCTGGGAAACTCTGGGCAACGTGAGAATTGCTTTTGGTTTTGTTTCACTGCACTGAGGATCACTGTCTTGTGCTGGGTGGTTCTGTGCTGAGGTCAAATCCTGCAACTGATGTTTTGGTGTTGGTTTTGTTTGTTAGTGTTTGAGGGTTTTGGGTTGTTTTGGAGGGTTTTTTTAAAGGTGAAATAGAAAAATCTCTGTTAAATGCCAGCACCACTTTGAAAGAAGCATTCTGCATTTCCTTGGTCATTTACTTAAAAGTTCTGCCTTGTCCCATTCAGTGATTTCCATCTTGTATTGCACATCTCTGAGCTTGCTTCATGCCCCAATGATTTATTTTTTTTAAGTGCCCTCATTTTACTTGTTATCTGGAACACACTCTGTGATCTGAAAAAAAAACCAACCTTGTTTTGTAATATAGGATTTTCCTCCTTTTCCAGGACTTGTCAGGACAGAATGGCAAAACCAGAGGGGAAAACATTCCCCAAAAGCACTTTTTAAACATTTCTCTCCGACCTTTACCCTTTAAACTTTTCTTTCTTTTACTTTTTTTCCCCTTCTGTAGTGTTGTTTGTCTACAGTTTTTATACTAACACTGTGGGTACTGCAACACTGCTGCTTCTGGGGAAATTTGATGCTGAAAATAGGTGAGGGAACTCATGAAAACCTGTTTTTTGGAAGGCTAATATCTTCCTTGCTGAAAAAAGTCTTGCCATCTTGCTGTTTCAATATCTCTTCCATCTGGAGAGCTCTGGCTCTTTGGGCAGCTACTTTCTTACCTGGAGCCATGTATTCCAGAAAAGTTGAAGGGTGCTGTTTTTCCCCTCTAAATCCTTCATCTCTTCCTGAAATACAGGTTCTCCTTATCACCCCCTTTCTCCTTGGTTGAGTGAGTAAAGACTGCAAGAAGTAGTTGGTACAAACAAGACAAATTCCTCTGGTTCTTTTTCAGGAAAAAGACCCCAAACTCAGTGTTCTCAGAAGAAGAAAATGGAATATGGCAAGTTATGTAGGGAGGGAAGAAGAGGAATTGCCTAGAGATGACTGCCCCCCACCTGACATATTGGGGATGGGGTGCCAACTGGGTCTTTTTTTTTTTTTTTTTTTTTTGCTGAAATTCCTCATTTCAGAGATAGAGAGGAATTCTACCTCTCCTTTGGAGCTGGCTTAAAAACTGCAAGGTGGAAATTTGCTTAAAAGGTTAGAATTTTTGTTTCCATCTCTGAATCCTGACATTTTTCAACCTGTATTTTCAGGTAGCAGTTGAGCAGTGGAGGGTTTCCTTAAAGCAAAGTAAAAGAAACCAACACAAAATCACAGCAAGTGAGAAGCTCAAGTACTTGGTGAGGAATCTTGTGGTAGGGAGAAATCCGTCCTGTTTCCTAGAACTTTCAGTTTTGTCTTGGTAAAGTCTCAATAACTAGACACACTTTATGTTGCTGTAGGACATTGGTTCTGGTGGAGTTTCAGTGTCAGCCCTGGAACAGAAAAGCACAATAATTTGCAGGTCTGTTTTGCCTCTTTGGGTCTTAGCCTACATTTCTTTGTTTCTCCTGTCCCACCTGCACTGTATCTCCTGTACCAAAAGGAGACCAATGACTCATTGCTGACAGCAAGATTGATGGCTCAGCTCAGCTGGATGGGCTTTTTTTGGTGCTGTCTGAGCCCCTTTCTGGTGGCGTTCCCTCCTGGTTTCTCACAGCTCTTCTGTCCTTTGCAAATGTTGCTGAAATCAGTAATAACCAAGGGATTTGAATTAACTTTGTAGGGGAGCTCCCTCAGTTCATGTGAATGTGTACATCTAGCGTTGGTATGGATATGTATATATTTCTACTGGTAAGTTCAGACACGCTTTAAGCCATGTGTATCTTGGGCCTGATTCAGCAGGCCAGTCTGGTTAAGCACTTATATTAACATAAATTAATATTTATTTGCATACCTACACCCCACCTTGCCCGGGGAACCAAAATGTTTGGCTGCTGGAAGATCTGAGGTCCCAAGTGGCAGAGAGCAAGCTGTGGTGAAGCTGATAGAAGCACACCGACGAGGGCATAGAGAAGTTGGATTGCATGTTGTACAGCAAAGACAGTAGAGATCTCTGTTAGCTGTACATTGATTGTTTCAGGAAGGTGATTAGGCACCAAAAAAAAAGGGGGGGGGGGGAGGGAGGGGGAGCAAAATACTGGGCTTGTAAGCTGTAGAGGTTTCTGTCCAGAAGTGCGTCTTTGAAAAATCCCTGGCTTGTTCGAACTTTGATCCCATTGATCAGATGTTAGCATTGGGTAATTAAATGATGAAATAGAAAGGGAAAGTTCAATAAAAGCTCCCTTTTTTTTTTTTTTAGTTTAGTTTTGTTTTGTTTTCTTAATGATGATGAACTTAACATTCTCCATGGCTGTTTTCAGGAAGAAGAATTACATTTAGTGTCTGGTCAATAGGGCATTTGCTTATTAATAGAATGAATGATTTAAAATTGAACAAATGACCCCTCCGATGTTTATTAGAAGGCACAAAAATGCCTGTAGTTCCAATCTGGTGCTTCATTTCTTTTAAAAAGTAACTTTCCTTACTTTGTAATTGTTCCTGGCAGTTGTTGCTTTACTGGTAGAAGGAATGGCAACGGTTGTGCTTACGCAGGGCCTGCTTGGTTTGGCACAAAACCTCCCTTTTCTTCTTGTATCATAGCATCATCCCTGTATTGGGGTGGGGGAGGGGGGGGGAATGATGTCACCATTTTAGTCTTGGGAAGTGGTTTGTAGAGAGGAAGGAAATAGGCAAAAAATAGCCAAAGCCATTGGTTCTTCTAGGTGTGGGGTTCAGAAGAAATAAAATTCATGCAGCTTCTGGGAGTGCTGAAGTGAGTTTAAAAAGACACGTGTCAGTCACCCCCAGACTCAGATGAGCTTTGGCGGGTTAAATAGCCCAGCTGATAGAAAGCTGAGAGGGTAGAGAGCCCGAGGTGCTGAGCAGTGGTGCAATGGCATACAAAGCTCTTCACAGTTTGGAGAATCTCTAAACTCTTTTGCTCTTGTGTAGGAGCTTGGGGCAGTGCTGGACAATTGCTGTTTCACCAGTGTTGGGAGGCTTGCTAGAAACAAATGCTCAGAAAGCACTTAGAGTCCTGTGTCAGTGGAGGTAGGAGTGCAAAGCAGCAGAAGTAATACAGGGCAGTTAAGTGAAAAGCTTTTTAGGTGGAGATGCTTGGCTGAATGGACTGGTGACATAAGGCGGTGTGATTCTGTTAAAGCAGGTAGTGCCACAGGAGCTGGGTCATTCCAAAAAACACGATTCCCTCTTTTACCTCCCCCAGTCATGCCTTGGTTGTCCTCTGTGTCTCTGCTGTGACCTTTGGAAGCCCCAGGATGGGATTTCTGCTCCTGCAGATTGCGACCAACCCTTCCAGCAAGCGCTGTGCAAGGAGTTAAGGATGCAGGTTCAGCCTGAAGCTCAGTTTCCTGGCTTATGTTGGTTGTTGCCAAAATCTTAATGTCATTTTAATGCATTTTTGTGTGCGTGAATCCATTTTCCAGAGCTGCCGATTGCACACACTAACCCTTTTTATGTGACTAAAAGCCAGCTGTAGTATCCTTGAAGAATCAAATGCTCTCATAGTTCTGGAAATTGCTCTGGGTGTGCATGCGTGTTTATTTGTGCGTCAGCTCTTTTAATCTTTCTACTGAAAACCTAATATACTGTAACTGGGACATTTTCAAAAAAGAGAACACTTCAAAACAATTCTAAATAGAAATGAAATCCATTTCCAAATGGCTTGTTAAAAAAATGCAGATGGTTTATATTTATTATATCATTTTTTTGTTTTATCACCTTGCAAAATTTTACAGCATAGAATCTTATTTAATGCGGGGGCATTTTAAGCAGCAATATTAGACAGCTGTATGTGCGTCATACTAAGAGATTTTTACAGGATATTAAAATTGGTTCTGATGTAACCTGGTGTTTTGAGAAGCATAGATTAGGCATTTTCCTTGTTTGCAATTTTTTTTTTGTTAAAAGTGAGTACGTTTTTCTCCTCTTTTTTTTTTTTTTCCCCTCCCCCCCATCCCTTCCCCACACAGCTTTTTAGTGTTTGATTCCAGTTGCTCTCAAGGTGTAAGGAAATTCAGGCCAGATGATTGAGAAACTGCTCTCTGAGAACGTAACGAATAACAAAGCATAGTCCAGATAGTATCTCTGCTGAAATTAGGTATAATTAGACTCTATAGCAATTTATACACATAGTTAAAATAAATAACAAAGCACAATGTTCATATTCTGGTGATTAATTCTTTTCCCCGTAGTTCTGTTTGCCTTTACAGTTTTTCCATTGCAGTCAACATGAGACTACGTTGGGTAGCAGCCGCTGAGTAAGTGCCAGCCTGGTATTTTTGTTATTTTTTTCACTCAGCCTCCAACAGGCGCAGGCAGGTTTAATGTTAACCTAACTCAACTACAGCTCCTCTGCTGGTTCTCACACCCTCCAGGTCAGAGCTAAATCCCCTATTAATTAAACAGAAATTATATCCGAAATAAATCACTTGGCGCAAGAAACCCACTGTGGAATTTTTTGAAAGATGTTTGCAATAATTAAACATTCTGTGGCTGGTGACATTTTAAATAACTCTTAAAATGCCAACCTGTGTTGATATTTAAAATAGACTCTTCAGTGGAAAGGCAGTGATCCCATTGAGCAAATAATATAAACCACGTCATTGTGCAGAAAGGGAAGAAAAAAAATAAAAATCATTCAACAGCAACCAAAAAAACTCCCCCTCTCTGCTCCTGAATGTTTTCATATGGCACGAGTCTGGAAGGGGCTTTGAAGATACAGGTTGCAGAGTAATTCTGCAGCTGCTTGCGAAGGAAGATCTGATAAACTTGCAGTATCTGCTAGCTCCATCCAGGGCTGTGGGGAAGGTGTGAGGTGGTCTCACTGGATCATGGGCACGGGAGCAGGATCAGAAAGGGTCCTGACTCGAAGCTGGTCTTTTAAGGTTTTGCTGTCTGTCTGTCTGTCGTTTGCCTCCTCCTGCACCAGACCCAGCCATTTCGAGGGCATTTTGCGCAGTCAAGCGGAAACCCGAGTATTTCGTCAGTGTGTCCCTGGGCGACGTGCCACTGGGCTGACAGGAGCTCGCAGCAGTGTTGCTGCACGCTTGCATGGGCTTGCCTCCTCCTGTGCCCGCTGGCTTTGTAAAAAATACAAACAAAAAAAATACACCACCACCAAAAAGAAAAAAAAAAAAAAGCCCCGTGGTTTCCTTCTCCCAGCTTTTGTGGGGGAAATATCCAGTCTTGCCTAAGTGCTGGAGAAGAGGTAGCAGGGGGGCTGGGAGGGGGGTAAAGGGGGTGGGTGGTGTAGGATGAAAATAAACTGCCAGTTTTGTGGGTGATGGGTGGCTTTTTTGGCCAGGTGGGAACACCACCTGGGTGCTATGCCTCCTACAAGCCAGAGCGCAGAGAGACTTGGGCGTCTTGCGACAGCCAAGTTGAAGATCTGTGTAGGTGAACTGGCTTTTGCATTCCTGTCTTGCAACCCTGTTAACACCGATGGCCTACGCGACCATGGCCGCAACTGGGAGGAGGCAGAGAAGAGCAGCCATGTCCTCTACCACGAGAGTTCCTCTAGAGCTGGGCAGACCTAGGAACCCCTCTGGGCCAGTCCTTCCCCAGCACCAGTCTGGTGGGAGCTCCTGCAGCTGCACAGTGGGCAGGGATGCCTTGAGGTTAAGGTGCAAAGGGGATGAGAATTGTCTTCACACTGGAAGTGTAGTCATTTCATATGGGTGTACTTTAATGAAAGTATGAAAGATGGAATGCCTTATGGAAGTGTGTTGTGTCTCTACAGTGACTGAAAGTTACCGTGTAGTGTAGTTGTGCTCCATTTTCTGCATGGTATCTCCTGGCAGGTCCCTTTGCCATGCAAGATGGCATTGTCACATAGTCTCCTGGTGCATCTCCACGTCTAGGTGAACCATGTCTCACCTCTGATCTCTGTTTAACAAGGACCCTGAGTGCAGCCTGGCCCAGTATTGATCTGGTTACTCTAGGAAAAGTCAGGAAATCCTGTTTGTCTTGGTTTACGGGTTTTTTTTTTTTTTCCCCAAACTGCATTTTACATTCCATCTGGATTTTATAGCAGGCAGTTTCAGCAAGAGGCACAGGGATCCAGGAGATTTGGCATGTCTTTGCTTGAGGAAGAACTGTCTTTCATACCCCTGCAGCAGGCTGCTGGCTCCATGTCTGGTGTTTCCTTGATTTTTTTCTGGATTTTCTCTTCTGGTCATTCACATGGAGCATGGCCAAGGAAGGTGCGTGGCCAAAAGAGATGGGCAGCATAGTGCTCATTTGGGACAGTTGGATGGCAGTTCAGATGAACGGCTTATACCTACGGGTTGGATTTATACACATTTGGGAAACCACAGCTATTCTGCTTCTACCAAACCGAGGGTTTTGCCAGGTTAATCCCGTTATTCTACTTGAAGGCTTAGTTTCTAAGACTGGGATGAATCCTTATGGGGCATGAGGAGGAGTAAGTAAATGCAGCTGTCATTTGGAGCAAGAACTAAGAAAATAAAATGCAAAGGAGTGCGGACTAGACTAACCTAATCACCAAACTGTGGTTTGTAGGTGTGGGCCATGAAGTTAAGACTGGACTGTGGAAACACAGGACAGGTAAAATATGATACTCCCTCTCTGTACCAGTGATTTTGTGCCCTCCTCTGGGTTTAAGGCCTGAAGTCAATGGCCAGTGACATCAGACGTTTTGCTCCGAGCCCTTGGGACTCTTGCATCCCCAGTGCAGCACTGGAGGATCAGGCTGGGAGGGTTTTCTAGGCTCCAGGCTTGCCACCCAGGCTGGATCCCAGCTGTGGCACTGCTCCTGCTTGGGGAGGTAGGCTGGGGATACCTCATCTTGCAGCACCCATGTCCTGGTTCTGGCAAGGCCAGAATTAACCTCCACAGGCAGTTAGCCCAGGTGAGCTGAGTTAGCCCAGGTGAGCTGAGTTAGCCCAGGTGAGCTGAGTTAGCCCAGGTGAGCTGAGTTAGCCCAGGTGAGCTGAGTTAGCCTGAGCTGTTTCACACCACCTGATATCACTCCCCCATAAAAAGGGCTGGTTGGGGAGGGGCACCCCTGGGTGCTTCCAGGACAGTCAGAGAGCAGCCGGGGTGTCTGGTCGGTTGGTCCTTGTGTAGTGCAGTGCTGTAATCATCAGGTCAGTAAGGTACTCTGTGTTATCACCAGGTGTGAGTGTAATTGGCTGTTACTGTTCTACTTTCACGGTGTTTTTGTCAGTAAACTGTCCTTATCCCAACCCAGGGAGGCTGTCTCTTTCTTCTTTGGGAGTGAGGGAGCGGCACATGGTGCTCAGCCACTGTTTGGGGCTGAATCACCAAAACCCACTAAGGGCACTTCTTATTGTATGTTTAATTTTTGGTGCGGCAGGTGTAAATCATTGCTGGTTTCAGTCTCGCGGTGGGGTTTTAAGGCTATAATCTGAGTGACAACGTAGTGTTTTACTGCTAATTATTCTGGAAGGACACATCGGGACTGGACCACACGCCCATCTCCCCTACCCCTGGGCGGCAGAGCCGGGACTCGAACCCCTGGTTCTCTCTGCTGGCCGGCGGCGGTGAGTGGCCAGCAGAGGGCGCCGAGCCCCCAGGCACGGCGGGGAGGGGTGGCCGCACCACCCCCTCGGGCGGTCAGGGGCGGCCAGGGGGGTCCCATCACAGCGGGACTGATGGGTTCCCCTTTTCCTCGCGGCTGGGGCCACCGTCCCGCCTCCTCACCCGGTGCGCACTTACCGGCGTGCTACTGGGGGGCGAGAAAGAAAGGAAAAAGATGAGAGGAAAAGCGGAGGGGTAAGGCTGAAAACCCGCCCTTGAGCACAGACCCAGCCGCGTTTCCCCTTGGATGCTGCACCCCCTGAGACGAGCGGCGTGGCGGGGGCTGCAGCGCGGCGTGGAGGGGGCTGCAGCCCGCCGCTGTGCCACTGCAGAGCCGGCGGCGGGGGCCGGAGGTGCGGAAAGCTGCTCCTCGCCGCCGTTAAGTACAAGAACACGCAGTAAGCGCTCACGGTTATATATGTTTGTTGGACCAGGTTTTTGGCACGTTTGGGGCGCATTAAACTTGAGTGGACTCGTGTAGAAATCAATTCGGAACTGGGAAACCATCACTTCCCTTATGTATACATCTCGCTCCTGCGTTACCAGTTTTCCAGCTGGGAAGGCTGGCAGGCAGACGGCTTCAGGGGCAGCTGCCAATGCTGATTCATGACCCAACCCACAAAGGATGTTAATGTGGTACCATAAGAACATTTTCCCCTCAAAGACAATGAGTGTGTAATTTCTGTGATGCAAGTGGAGGTCAGTCTGATGCTGCTCTCTTGCCAGTAAGTTATACAATAAGTTTATAAGCGTACTTGCTGGACAGAGCCAAAAACCTCAGAATCCCATTCGAAGCCAGGTTTTTACCCCATTTGGTTCACTGTAAGCCCATGGTTTTTTTGGCCAGCTATAGTCATGCTATAAATTAATTTTATTCTGCAACTTTAGAAGGCACTGTAAGGTTGAAGAATATTTTTTCCAGTTGTCACGTTTCTAAATATGCTCTCTTTTTTTTTTTTTTTTTTGGCCATATACAGTGCCAAAAAGTACAGCTTCGGAATGTAGTAGGAACATAGGAATTGCCACAGCAGTCCATCTTGTCAGTCTGCTGTCTCCGTCGGCTGACAGTGCCAGATGCAAATTCTTGAAGCAGCTACGTAAAAGAAGTTCTCCTAAAAGCAAAGCTGAGGTGTGTCAGGAGGGAAGGAAAATGAGAGTGGCTGGAAAGGAGAGAGTGGGCAGAAAGCCTTTTTTATTTTGTTTGTGGGTTTATTTTTTCCAGCTACTTACCAATTTGTTTTATAGAACTTGAGGCTGATTTTAATTTTTTTCTTCCCCTTGCTGAGTAGCCCTTAATCACGCCACGTACGGGAAGCAGCAAAGAAGCTAGAGAAAGCAGCTGCTTACTTTCTGTTTCAGGAGAGGTCGTAAGGGGCTTTAAAAGATGAAAATGGTTTGCCAGAGATCACAGATCGAAGCAGCAGATCGTTTAGCAGAGGGAACAGTGAGGATGCCTTGAGGAGTGCAGTGTCAGAAAGTGGTATAGGCTGGATATCCGTACAGCAAGTTCATCCAGCCTGTCTTAACGGCTAGTTATTGTTTGAAATACTTGCAAGAAAGCACAGCGCTGTGTGAGCGCTAGAAAATTCAATGGTACAAGAGAGTTCTTTAGTTTGTGCCCTTGAGATTGATCACAGGCTCGGTAATGTAACTCTGGAGCAGTTGTCTCTCTGCTGTGGTGTGACTTAGGCAGTTAGCAGCTGAGCAGCCAAGGACCGGGCAGTTTGCAAAAATCATGATGTCAAATATTTTGTTGTCAAACTATTTCAGTGTTGAGTGGAATCCCCAGCTTAGGATGCACAGCTCTGCAGCCGGCGGAGCAGCGGTACCCCCTCGCTGTGTTGGTTAATCCCCTGGAAAGCCGTGTTCGTTATCTCCCTTGGGAGCTCGTCTTGGCTCAGTGAGGACCAGGCACAGCAGGGAGAAAGCTGGAGCAGGTACAGATCTGGGGGGGGGGGGGGGCACCACTGCAAGTTGTGAACGTTTCCACCGATGTCTGTGGAATCATTTTCCATGCTGCAAATTAGAGTGAAATATACTCCAGGTGTTCGGTGTTCAGGATTGTGATCTGATCTTTTAGTGGGTTCATTAGCTGGCCAAAGGGGACTCTAACTGCATTTCCTGATGCTTTCTTGCGCAGGAAGCTGACTGCAGGGTTAAGAGGAGCACGTTCAGTGTGAAAGCGCACAGAAAATGCAGTGGGTTAGAAGAGGCTTGTGTATAGAAGTTACTTACCATACGATGGATCATATTCGTAAAAGATTTTAGGGATCAACATATTCTTCCCTCAAGAATCTTTCTGTCCTTACCGATAAGTGTATTGGACGAAGGCCATCATTAATTCAAATGAATGTCTTGCGCTTATGTCTGAAGCTTATCCAACACGGACCTCGTTCACTGGCAATGAAAATAAATGCCTTTTTCTTCTGCTCATTGCTGCTCTCTGTGGCGTGGGCCACCTACGTACATGGAGACATTTTTCCCATATGTATGTCCCCCCAAAATGTCGCCCTAAATGATCGAGAGAAGAAGGAAAAAAAAAAAAAGGACATTTCACATACATAAAATATGTAATTAAAATGATGAATTATTGTAAGATAGAATATTAGCCTTTTGACATTTTAATCTGAGCAGGAGAGAGTGAGAGAGTGCATTCGGAGCCGCTCAATTAAATTTAGAATTTTTTCCCCTCCATTGTTATGAATAAATAGAAAGATTCTGTAGCAGTCTGCGGAATTATTAATTGCAAGTACTGTAGAAGGTGCATGCACCGTATCATGAAATGGAGTATCATTGTTAGTGACTATATTTCTTGGTAATTAAGGCCCAGACTAATGATGCAAGTTTTCTTCAGCATGATTTTCATCTGATTATGAGGCTGCTTCATTAAGAGCACTCAGACTAACGAGCTGTAGCTGTAATAAAGTAATTTTCTGTCTTGTGCTCTGATTGATAAAGAGTTTCTATAGCTAAAAGGAATTGAAAATATAATTATAATTAGAAATGGTTGAATAAAGTTATTACAGGATTGCTGAAGGGTAGTGCAATTGACACCATAATGTTTTTTGGAAGTGTGCATCTTAAAATGAGACTTTATAAAAGGAAGGGAAGGGAGGGGAAAGGAAGGGGAAAAAAAAAAAGGCAACCCGCAACCCCAAACCCTCTATGCTAATAAATGGGCAGAACGTTGCTGCTTCCATAAAATGCACTGTTAGATTAAAGTAAAATGAGGTTTTCCCACATTGTTCAGAACAAGAAAAACATATGCAGGAAGAATGCTGCTGCCTTTCTTCCCAGCATTCCTCTTAAGTGAAGTAAAGCTTATGAAAGTGCTTTTTACTCCATTTATAAAAATTTTCGTGCTGCCATATGTTGCAAAAAAGATCTTTTTGATTAAGCTGATGTGTTTTGAAGCATGCAGTGTAATTTTGAAGTTTCCCTTTAAAAATGTGCACGGAGTTCTGTGAGTCCTATGTATTTGCATGTGTTAACTAATGGTCTTTAAATACATTTTTAGAACAGGGAGGTTTTTCCCTTCTCCTTCTATCTTTTTCTTTTAATCTCCTTGTGTTGGCCAATATCAAAATATAACTGGGTCAAATACAAGGTCTCCCTTTTCTCTCAAGGGGAAGCAAATCAACTTTTTATCCCAGAAACCTTATTCTTTTTTATGATGTTCATATTATAAACAGCGCAAACTCTGTTAGAGCAATCCTTTGTGCGTATGTCATAGGATATATATGCTGTATTGATATAAAAATCTATAATAAGGGTTTTATTTAGAATTAGCTGATGCACTTTAGTACTCAGAAGTTGTTTGACTTATTTAATTTGGAGGCTTTTCGTATTGCTCTATCTCCCTCCTTGGAAGTCGTGCATATATTTTAAAGCCACAGTTATGCACATTTGGTTATGTAAATCTGTCCTATGCAGACTCAAAGGAACTTTATTGTATTGGATTGAACCAAACAGTAGATCATCTGGATGTATATTTATGCTAATTAACTTAAAGCCAGCATTTTGCATTGATTGCTCAGTCATAATGCTTTTTGGAAGATTTTTAGAATTTTTAAAAATCATTCTTAACACATTATACGGTGATAAAAGTGTGTTATTGGAATACCATTAGCAGGAATAAAAAAAGAGCATAATTTTATTGGTTGTTCATTGAAAATGTTAGCTGTGATTAGTTACATAATCCTACATTAACCTGTAAATTAAAATTCCTTGGTGCAATTTGATGGCTGATTTAATTTTGTCTTTCTTTGTTTGCCGCAGGCTAATTCCATTATGAATTCTTTATACAGCCTTTTCCCTCAATGATTAGCAGCTTCTACTCAAGTTCTGATTACTATTGTACACTTAGCACTACATAAAGCTGGGGATTAATATTCCCCTGAAGAATTGTTGCTATGGATCTGCTCTATTCCTTCTAAGAGATGTTTCTGCAGCTTCAATTGTCCATAAATTATGATCTCTAGTGAATTATCAGTGGGAGTGAACTAAGCTTAACAAGCTGAAGAGAGCACTCCAGTTCTGAAAGAAAAAGGGAGAGAGAGATAAAAAGATTCTCAATTATTAATTGCAAGGTTTCCATAATACAGAAGTGGTGATATTTTCCCTATCTTCATTCCTGTGAGCATGTAAGAATTCAGAGTGAGTCACAAACGCCCAAGTCCTAACCCCCTCCAGCTCTTAGAGGTAAAACCTACTTATGTGTAGATGGGGTTGGGAAAAACAGCTCGGTTGCCCTGGGTTTTAAGTTTGTATTTTGGCTCCTCTCATTTCTGTTTCACCATCTCCATCCTCCTGGTATAGTTTTCAGTCTGTCAATAGCACAATTAGTAGCCTGGCTCAACTGCTTTTAAAATATAGTTGAGATTAATAGGGGATTTAATTGCAGATGTCTGAGGATCTTTCATATTTGGAGAGGTTTTATTAAGAGACAGCTATTCCAGTTCAAGTTTGTGAGCACTTTGCTCTGCTCCCATCTGTTCCCCTTTGTTAGGGCTTTAAAGTCGTATTTCTCCTACTGATTCATGGCAGTTTTCCTTCTCCTCCCTTGAAAAATCTGTTTTGAAGGCTGGACTGCAGCGTTATTCTTTCTTGCCGGGTATGTTGGATTTTCCTAATTGAGACGGTCATGTTCGCCTGCCTCCCAGCCCCAAGCCAAGCGAGCTCTTGCTCAAACTTTAGACTGCAGACTGTCAGGGCGAAAAAAAAAAAAGACTGCCACAGCCATGACTTTGCATGTACCTCCTCTTCAGGGAAGTCCTCGGGTGGCACGAAGCTGGCTCTGCAGAGACTGTGTCTGGCTTCTTCGATGCGGGAGGGAGCCAGCGAGGACATACTGACCTTGCATTACCGACCAGCAGATGCAGGGCTACCCTGAATTTACTCAAAGTACTGGATCACAAAGTCTTTGGCTATTCCACACCAAAAGGAGTATAAATCAGGGGGTTGTTCTATGTTTTTTAAAATCAGGCTTTGCTGCCTTACTTTCAGGCATTGCAGTGGCTGTAGTTCAGCTAGAACCAAGGTGTGTTTGAGGCTGTCCTGAGACCCTTAGGTATTTTTTTGAGTGTTCTTTAGGCTAAAGTGCTGTCAGCCTGCATCTGCTAAGCTGCCTCATGCACTGCAGTATGCTGTCTGTAGCGGTAGATCATATTTAGTAACAGACAAAGTTAGAAGGACTCAGTGACTCTAGGAGTTACTGTACTGTCCTGAGGGTTGGCAGGTAATCTGCCCTAGCTCACAAGAGCTTTTTAGGTGCTGGAGCTGACACTGTTCCAGCCCTCTTCCAAGAGAAACAAATAATTTTTGAAGTGTGACTAATAGAAGGTGTTTTTTCCCATCTTTTTCAAAGCCCAGCTTGATAATATTCAGCAAAATCTGTATATGCTTTAAATTAAAACCAGTGGCCGAGTCCAACGAGTGTTGGGGTTGGTTGGTTGTTTTTTTTTTTGCTTGGAGCTAGTGACAGAAAGAACAAAGGTGGGTTAAATTACTGGATCTGAATTCTCTGATCTGCTCAGTCCACTTTGTGCTGCTTACTGAAACTGCTGGAGATTCCCATCAAACAATTCCCTGTGGAGCCACAGTGTTGCCTATTGTCTCAGCCCATAGCGCAACCAACAGAAGATGACGTCTACGGAGCAGTCAGGACTTTGATTGTCCCCAAATGCTAGATGTTGTGGTTGGGAAAACTGAGTATGTGTTAGAGTAGTCCCTGCAGAAGGGCAAATGAGCTGGGTATTCCTGATTATTCTTTTTTTTTCTTCGTTCCCACCTATGCATTCTCTGCTTTGCTCAGAAACTCAGTGTGACAGTTTGACCCCATAGTTTACATTTGGACTGTCAGGTTGGATAACCACTAACACATTATTCTTACAGAATCTAATATTTCTCCCAGCTCACCTTCTTGTTTTCATAGCATCCTTTTGCAGCGCCACCCTCAATTTTGTTGAGAGCTGCTGAAATTTTACTCCTTTTGCTGGGATTTTGATCTGTCTAGTGTGCCTTGGGTGTTCTGGAGGTCTGTTGTGAAAAAGTGTCTTGCATATTTACCTCCTGTGTCCCCTTAATGATTTTAAAGGTCTCATTGCTCCTTTAGATAGCTATTTTCCACCCTAAAGATTACTGCCCTCCTACCCTGAGTGTCTCTTCCTGTGATCAGGAGCTAATTTCCCTTCATTGCTCCTTCCTGGTACTGTGGCATTCTTTTCCAGGTGGGGTGATCAAAACCACCCATGGTACTTCAGCCATGGATGTGTTCTGAGTTTGTAAAAATCACATTATCTTGCGTTAATTGACAGATTATTGCCCAGTCCCTTAGTGCTGCTCAGGTCCTCGTGGCCTTTGAATGGGGTGGTCTTAAGGTTTGCTCTAATGTGCAGACAATGATCCTTCTGTTAATTCAGCTAAACTGACAATGAAGACAAGGTTGAATACAAAAGTTCCTTCTTTTGAGTGTTTGTTGTTCCTGTTAATTGCTGTTAATTGCAACCTTAGTGTTGTGATGGTAAGGCTAGTAACTTGTGCCCCAGACAGAGTCATCTCAGTTGAACTATTTGCTACTTAGTGGCATAGTAAGCTGTGATGGTTGTGATTTCCCCCTCCCCTTTAAATTGGGTGATGTTAATCATCGTTTCCTGGACTTCTGTTTTCCAGTTGAGATACTAGTTCTAGGGCTGGCTCCAGTGTTCAGCTCACATCACTGATGAGCTCATCAGGGAAGAGAAACAATAATTATTCTTACTTCTTGTTTGGAGTTTGGGTTCACCTGTGAATGAAACAGGACGTGCTTTAGTTTGAATTCAGTAGGACTTTTACAAAGACTCAGACCAGTAGAATAGAGAAAATCCTGGTTTCAATTCTGATTTGGCTCTCTGGCACAGATAAGACCTGTAAGCCCTGGATCTATGATCAACCCTCACTAGCCATCTCCATCTGAATGCCTGATGTCTCTCCAGTGTTACTGCTGCCTCTGTCCTCTCCCTGAAGTGCCGACTTCTCTCTCTCTGCTCTGTCGCATTCAATGGACTAATTGGTGAGAGGGGGCAGCAGAGACCCTTTTTAATAGTTTATCTGCCTCAGATCTGAAGAGCAAAGCTCATAACAGGAGAGGTGTTAGTGGGCACCCTGGCTCAGGGGTGTGCTGACTCCAAGGGAGGAAGTGTGGTGATGAAGGCAGAGATCCATGTCTGTGCCTGTGAAGCCACGTTAGCACAAAGCTAGACCAGTCCTTAATTAAGTAGCATGGTGTTTCTCACGTGTTTAGGGAGAGGCCTCAGAATGGTAGTAATGGTATAGATGATAGCAAATGGGGGATGTAGCTGTGGGATGCTCAAAGCATTAAGGACTAAAATGCATGTAGCCCTGAATGTGAAGCTGAGGATGACCTGGAAGAGGGGGAAGCGTGAATTACCTTGGAGAGAAAGCAGTGAATCCCCTCCCCTTGCTCCCAAGGGGGTCTCCTCTAATTCCATTTATTCTGCCATTGAATACAGAATCCGTTAAAAACCAGGCTCCTGTGTCTGTGGAGTTACAGCAGTCCAGATAGAATGGGTGATTGCTGGGCCACGTTTGCCCAGCCCATCCTGAGGGGTAATTGGTGATGGAGGTTATGTTGCTCCTCAGGGAAGTCCATTCTGCTGCTTCACGCTGTTTGCTGTAGTCTTTTCTTTTGTAAATGAGTCTTAAGTCTCTAGGAAACTTCATCTCATTGTTACACCTGCAGTGGACAAGAAGAAATGCTTCGCTTCCACTGTGCCACAGAAACGTGCTGAATGAATGTGGGGGGTTATGTGTTTTTTGGGTCTGTCTTTTATTCCTCACACTAAATCATCCAATAATTTCCATTTTTCCCTGTAAATTGTGTCTTCTAGTCTCATAATTTTTGTTGCTCTCTGGGTTTCTTCTCACTAACTCCACCTCTTTCTGGAAATGGATATCGTGCTCGTTTGAAGCTTTATTGACACTGTGGAGAGCAGGGGAGTTGTTGTGCATGTTTTTCAGGCTCTATACCCTGTTTATCTATCCCAGAATTGTGTTTTCTTTCATCTCTGCAACGGAGCCATGTTGACTCTGGTCTGGTAACTCCTAAACCTGTTTCTGGAGAACTCCTGTTTAACCACATGCTTCCTGTATCTCAGCAGCTAAATGCTCCAACATCACCTGGTACTCACCCCTGTTTAATTTTTTCCTCACTCTTTTCTGTCTGTCAAGAGCATTTGAGTCATATTCCTTCACTGCCGCTGTGAAATGTGCTGAACTTTGTACAAACCAGTGTGTTGCAGTTTTGCTCTTCCATGACTTTAAATTGGCCTGTCAAATCATAATTCCTCTTCTTACACCGCGAGCAGCTGACACATCTTGCTCTATAGATCCCATTGTCCATGTATCCTTAAAGGAAATTTTTTTCCTCCTTTGTTGGTGGCTTTACTTCTGCCTGCTGGAAATAAACCTGGAATTTCAGGGCCAGAGGGCAATTTTTCACATTTAAGCTGTCTTGCTTAATTTGCTGTTTTATTTGTTTCTAAGTCAGATCATGATGACAGTGTGGCATTTTTCATTAAGGGTGTATCTTGTCAGGAAATTCAGGTGACAGTGAAAAGTAGCTCCCTAGAAAACTTCATCTGTACCCTCGACTGACTTCCTCAGTCATTTTTTTTAGTTTAAAGATTTACTTGACCTCCACTCCCCTCCTGTCCTCCTTTCTAGCACTGTCAATTCTTTATGAGATATCTAGATGTTGGAGGTACTCCTTGAGAGTTCTTAGTTGAGGACCTATAAAAATATTTAAGCTATATGGTATAACAGGCAGTGCATTTCTGAGCCATCGTTGCACACCTTGCTTAGCAGTAAAGGGCATCAGCCACACGTCTGTACACAGCCAGAAATGTCTGAGAGCCTGAGAAGGGCACAGACTTGCTATGAAGAACAGTAATTGTGGCCCAAATAAGGAGCTGATGGAGCCTTATAGAGTGTTGTAGGAATAAATACACTGCCAGCAGCTTGTCACATCTTCCATTTGCCCGTATACCAAACTCCACAGACATAGATGTGTTTAATCAAAGAAATGGAACTTTTTAAGATCAGTTGGCAACTGAACCTCATACAGATTTGTTTTCTGCGTGTAAAGTTATGTCTGCAGCAGGGTGGGAAATAATCTTTGATTCAGAGAGTTACAGCAGGGATGAATTTACCGATCACATAGATACAACACCACATTTTCATATGCATAATCTGAAGATTAGCCATCTGAAAACAAAACCTCTAAGCTTTGATTCTGAAGTTTTGTGGGACATAAAAATGATCTATTTGGGATAGAAATGTTTATCCCAGAGCACCTGTCTCAGAATAGCCCTACTGCATCTGCTGTTTTAACTCAGAGATGAGTACTTCTTCTTGTGAAAGATTAATTTTTAAAGCAGAGTGGCTGATTTGGAGTGCGTGAAAATATGATAATTTTCAAGTTAATGCCTCTCCTAGATTTGTAGATTCAGTAGCTCCCAAGGTTCTCCTCAGCAGCCCTGATGACCAAAGACCTAAATTCTGATTGCTGTGGACTCGGTGCTAACTCTTGGTGATTAAAATAGGCTCAGGGCCAACAGTCCTGTGTGAATATTTGCAATTCCTGTTAACCTCAGCAGTGCATAGCACACATTAAAATTACTTCTGGGACCCTCACCATCTTTTCAATTAAATTACTTACCTGTAATGGCCCCATATTAAATGTTAATGTCCTCTGCTCCTTTTTATTGGATGTTGTTCACCATCTATTATCTTTCTCCAGTTTTCAGCTTTCTTTCTCTGTATTTTCATAAAGATCAACTGAGTAACAAACAGAATCTCAACAGAAATACCAACTGAATAAAAGCCACTGTACTACTACAGACCAAAAGGTCAAATAATCCAGCATCCCATTCCCAATGATAGCTGTGAAGGGATGCTTGGAGAAGACTGTGTTTGACGCTTCCTTTCCAGTTCTTTTCCAGACCTTTAGGACTTTCCAGCCAAAGGACTTCCTCTTCCTTGTGTGGTATTTCTAGCCATTAGCCTCCAGAAGATCACTCTTCTGAGTATTTGCATAACTTTCACCTTGAACCTTTGCAGCATCCTTCGTTAAGGAGTTCCTCAGGTGGTTCTTCACACAATGGAGGTGTTCGACCTCCTTTGGTTTGTTTTGAATTTTGTTCCCACAAGCTTTATTTGATGACCCCTTGCTTTAGGATTGGAAGGTGTGGTTAACAGTTCCTCTCTTCTGTCCTCTTGAGGCTACGTGCACTTTTTTGGCTTTTATCATACCCAAAGTAATTTCTCTTGCCAGATTGAAGAGTTGCAGCCTAGTTTTATTTTGCATAGAATTATTGTTCTATCTGCAAGAGTGTGTGGGTGAGATTTACCTTTCTGGTTGTGGTGAATGGCAGATGATTGAGCCTTGTATGAATAAGCGTGACCTCGCTGCTGCAAAGTAGGTGTCTTAATCCATGATCCATTCATCCTCATGTGTGTCCACTCCAAGCAACTAGTATTTTGAATTAGTCAAGTTTTTGTTGTTGTTTAACTGTTCATCACAGGGGTTGTTGTTGACCAGATCTCCAGCACAGAAGCTGAATATTTTGATTCTGTTGTTTCCTACTTTGCACTGTTGTAAAGGAATGAATCGCAGACAATTAGCTCTTGAGTGGATGGTTATGAGTGGTGAAATTCTGCAAATCAGCCAGCATAGTCCTGTTGATTCAAAAGAGCAGTACAGCTGGGATAGCCAAGTCTCTTGATGTGTGCTAGAACCAGTTTGTTTCCTATCGTTAAAGTGATTATGTGTACACCTGGCTTTAAGTGTCTCACTAAGTATTGTGCTGAATGAGAGCTGATGCCATAAACCTTCTCCTCAACACAATATTCCTTCTCCAGTGTTTCACTACATGAGGTAGTTGAAATGTTTACACATGCATTATTATTATTATAACCCCCAGTGAACTCGTCTCCCCAGCTGGAGCTCAGATATACAAGATAAAGTTAATTGGGCTCCCTTTCAGCTGGAGAATTTAGATCTCCTTCCGGCTTCTCAGGTACAGGAACGTGTTTTGGACTGTTTTTATCTCTCACTCCTCCCTTGAGCTATGCTAAGTCAAATACTGTAAACTGATAAACATTATTCTAACATTGGTAACACTTGTATAAACTCTAGTGCCGTTCCCTTCTTAACACCTCCCACTTCCTTGCATCCGTGTAAATTCTTCGTCCCAGCATGGTGCACAAAGGTCTGATACGGATCATGTAACATTCCCAATACAATGAATGCTTTCTTTCCATCTTTGGACTCTGGAACTCTTTTGCTTTACTTGTGTTCAACGCTGAAACCTGGGCCAGGTTCCCAGTGATTTATTGGGTATTCAGGTTTTCCAGTGATTTACATTTTCCATCTTCCTTTGAAGGCAGTTGTGTTGCTTCAGAAGGATGTGGTGGTTGGCTTTAATGTAAAATATTATTTGCAGTGATTTGACTTCTGAATTCAGTAGTCTCACCTTCTTTGTAGGAGTTTTAAACGCAGTACTGGCTGGATTTGGGGTTTAGAAACAATAACAGGAAAGTTTCAATTTGGAAGCATAAAAAAACCTAATGAGTTTGCTTTGGTTATTTTCTGTGCTGTGGAAAGAGAAATAAATCTTGGTTTGACTGACCCCAATGAATTAATCGGCAATATGGAATGAAATACACCTCTTTTACTGATTGCTCACCTGATTGGGGGATGCTCCTTGCTGTCTGCTCAAGGCCTAGGCAACAAGGGAGAACCCACTCTTCCTTGCCATGCAGAAGCGTTAGTGAAGGATAATCCTTCCCTTTTTGGGAGCGTTTTTGGGAATATTTATGAAGAGATCGAATCCCTTGGTTAAAAAAGACCCACCTATTCCATTCCCCCTTGCCCTTTGCCTCCTGTTTACTTCTCGTTTAATAAAGTTTTTGTTTAGCCTTGCCTCAGGGAACCCCAGTATACTTGTTTTAAGGGATTCTCCAGCAACCTGCAAGTGTTGTCTTTCTAAACATGCCCATAGTAAGGTGAGGGGGTTGCTGCATGCTTGAGGTAGCCAACCACCAGAAGTAGAATAGCCACCCTTAGAAGTGCTAGCTTCCTAGAAACATGAATCAGAGCTTGGTGCTGTCGCAGTTAAAATAATACCAGTTCTCCAGCTAGCTGGGTGTCTGCAGGGCACACTTGCCCTTTGCCTGGAAGGTCCAGCTGACCATTTATTTGTATATGCTGGGGATCTAACCAGGGGTCTGTGCCAAAGGCTCCACTTCCCTTTCCCCTCCGGTGAGGTGCGGCAGCCTACAGGCACGGCACACATGGTTGGAGAATGATTTATACATTTGCTGAGAGATTGAGAGAGTAAAAAAGCAGCCTCGTAGGACTGGCGTCCTCCCAGGCTTTCTCCCTCTGTGTCTGAAATCTCCCCAACACAGATTGGTTGGGCTCTGCTCTGGATGCAATTTACAAAGCGGTGTCTTTCAGGGGTGATAACTCCTGCCCTAGCTAAGGCCATAAGGTGGACTGCTGGTGGACTTGATCTTGCTGTCCAGAGTGGTTCAGCCTCTTGTTTCCTGTTATGCTGACAGTAGACTTTGAAGTGTGGAGGAGAGGGGAAGGAGAAGGAAAAAGGGGAGAAGAGGGAAGTTAGTACTGTGGAGAAGTGCTGGTCCACAGTGGGGTTTGCTCGCATTGTGAATCCAACAGAACTGAAATGAAACCACACCAGAACACCATTGTTCCTCTGCGATGATCCACCAACTGTAGCCACTCACAGTTACTGAGCCTTCTCCAGCCTCATGTCCTTAGAAAATGGAAAGATCTCTTTGGTTGTAATGTCAGTTTGTTTTATTTTGCTCTGCCATCCTCTGGCCCAAAGTGAATATCTAAAATCCATCAGACAGTATCACTTGTAATATTTTTGAGTAAAGCTGTTGAACTTAAGCTCCTGTAAAACCTATACAGCAGTTTGTCTTTCTTTTAATATCATTGTTGCATGCTATCATTTTAATTGTAATATTCTTTCTTGCAAGGCTTTTAAGGATTGCTTCTTGAAAGGTGTTGAAAAGGTGAGAATGATAATTAAATCTTATCTCAAGTGTAATTTTATGGTTATATCATACTGTTCCCTAGAAGTATGGTTTTGAAATTGTTGTGGGCTGTGAGTGAATCTCTGGGGCATAACTGAGAAGAAAGCGCTAAAACATGACTCTTAAGCCCAATTATTTTTATGTCTGCATTGGAATGAATTTCCAGCTTCTGGAACTTCACTGATCATTTCACTAGTGTCATTAAATAATTATATTAAAAGAACTATTCTTATTCTTAAATATTGCTGTGTTTGTCACAAGTTGTTGGAAGCTGAAAGGATTCTGTGTGAGTTCCCAGAACCAAAACATGCTTGCGTGTGCACAGATACATGCTCCTAAAGGCAACTGAAATGCCCCGTGCAGTAACTTCACTCCTGAGCAGGGCTTATTCTTTCTTGGTCTTCTGGTTAGAGTATTTTATTTTTCCAACAAGATTATTCTCAACTATCCCAAAAGAGAAACGGTAATCAGGTTTTGTGGTTATTGAAATTATTTGCAAGTCTGGATCAAATTCAGATGGCAGGTTGTACTGAATAGAAGGACAAAATCTCGGGGAATTTTAAAGGAAAAAATTTCATATTTATATAAATGAAACTTTCATCCTTTTTTAATAACATTTTTTATTCTTAAATAATACATAGGGTTTTTTAAAAATAAGTTTGGTGCAATATGACACTTTCATTCTAACAAAAAAAAAAAAAAATTATTCACTTTTGCTGAGAAAAGGAAATTTTGCTTCAATTCATCCTGAACCTTTGTACTTTAAAACTTTCTTTTCATATTCATGTAGCTGTAGTTAAATCTGTAAAGTTAGGTCATGGGGATAATTGATTGAAGGGGAGAATCAGAGGATGTTGCTTCTGCAGAAGCTTCTCACAGCATGGAGAGCTTGCTTCAGGTAAGTCAGTTTGTGCCCGGTTGGATCTTGAGCCATATCTACCTTGAAGCCCGCCCCTTTCCGTAGCCCTGGCAGTGTCACTTCTCTGTGGGTGTCCTCTTCAAGCTGGAGTCAACACTCATGATCAAGCACCATCCATGTGCAATCTCCAGGGCAACTTTGAAAACTGGGATTAAAAGAAAAATTTGAGCCCCACAATTGAATATGAATCTCTTCAGCAGAGTGGGACTTTTCTAGAGGGATTACCAATGGGAGAACCTTTGTCTTGCTGTGAAGCAGCTGTCCAGGAACTGGGGAAGATGTCTGGTAAATCTCTGATTGTGATCTAGAAATAATAGGCTGAGATGTACTGGCTTTGAGCAAACATCCACACAGGCTAAGACCCGGGTGTCATCCTTCTGGGAGTGGGGGGAAAATACTGTGTTTTGGAAGGTTTCTGGTTGTACGCTTTTAAAGAGTGTAGTATGTGTACCTGCCTGTGAGCTCAGCATGATCTGATCCCATGTAGAAATATATTTGGAGAGGGAAGCGAATAGGAACTATTCCTACAGCAGTGTGATGTGCAGTTTGTGCAGAGAAGAGGAAACAAACTGAATTTTTCTGCTAATCATATTTAAACCTGCATAATAATATGTTTCATCCAAAGCTCATGTAGAATCTGATTTCTTCTATTATAACTTTTTCTTCTCCTTTGTATTTTAGACATTTACCTGATTATACCAACTGTCAAGGGGCTGTACAAATCTAAGGGGTTTATATATATTTTTTTTTTCTAAAGAGATTTAAAAAATTTTGCGTGGCTAACTCCTGTCTTCTAAAACTTCCAAATGAAATATAGGTCTAGAGGTTGGTTTTGTAGATATTGGGCCGTATTTCTTTTTCTCTTTCAACCTTTGTAACTTCATAATTGCATGGCTTCTCGCTGACATTAACGGGAGTTACGTGTTCCTAAGGAGAAAAGAGCACATTCCCACTCTCTTGCTTTAAAATGTGTCCAGTAGATAATATGAAAGGCTTTCCAGTCCTAATGATTTCCCCCTCCTCTAATGTTTGTTTTAAAAAGTGTTCCTCTGCAGGGGGTTGATCCAAAGCCCATTGAAGTCAGTGGGAATTTTTCCATGGAATTCAATGAAGTTTGGATCTGGTCCTTAGATAGCTCCAGGAGGTAGCTTTCTCATTTTTTGCAGCTGTCCTTGGGGGCGTTGGAGGAGAGCTGCCACACTGTCAAGTCCATACAGTGAGGAGCATGCTGTTGATTATAAAGCAGAACTCCTGCAAAATTTCAGCTGGAAGAGGGGGTGGGAGGTTCCGCCTAATAATCAATAGCACAATATGGCACTATATCAAGGAACTGGCTTTTTAACAAACACTTTTAAAGCAACAAAGGAGACGAGATGGTTTTCATTTAAATGGCGATCCCCCCTTTATTCTTGGGATTCCAGGCAGATTAGCCCTGGTATGTCCTCAAGTGCTGCACTGAACATATTAATGATATTTGCTGTTCTCTTTGCAAAAGCAGCACGCAGAGCACCTGCCTTTTTAAACCTGGCAGTTGGGTTGCATGTTTTTGTTCAGTTTGCTTTGTAAAGTGTAGTGGCGTGCTGCTCACAGCTTGAGAGTGGGAAGTCTTGACTAAGTTAGAAACAGCACAGTTGTGAGGGACACAGACTGGGGAAGATGACGATGCTCTATAGCAACTGCTTCTGCCAGCTCTACATTTTCACAGTGTCCAGTGGAATAAAAGCCCCCAGTTGCTCAGTTTGCGCATCTGCACCACTGCTTTATATGTATGTTCAGTATTTACTTAAGTGTCTTACGAAGGTAGAGTTTATAAGGAGAGACAGTCCATGTGTATACTTTGAAGGTATTAAGTCAATTATCCTAATTTGGACCCAACTTTAACCTTGACAAAGAACTTTGGGTCCATTCTGTTCTTGGCAGCTCTGCTACATGTTCCTGTCACAGCAAATCTCTAAAAATTTGCATGGAGTGACTGGCTAGAGGTTTGCTGGCTGCATGTAGCCAGATCTCTGTGCTCACAAGGAGTCCCATTGATTTCTGACTTTTAGGCATTGCTCACTTTCAGTGACAGTTGAGAGGTGAGGGTAGAGAACATCTTTTGAATAAATGTGTACTTATCTTTGGGATAAGAGGCAAGTTTTTGTTGCATGTTTTTGTTGTGATGCTGTTGGCAGTAGCACTGTAAGTAATTGGGCACGGTGATGACTTCATCCAACATGGGGTTAAAAACCCCTTGGTTGTCACTGTGCTAGTTGATTGGTAGTGAAACACAGTTGCATAGGGCTGTGGATTTTTCCCTTTTTCACTGCTCATGAAAACATGGAACAAAAACTTCCAAAACCTCTGGATCTGGATGTTAAGGTGATATGATATTTTAAGTCTAAGCAGTAGTTAAAAGGTGAATGATGAATAGCAATAATTTTATAGGAGTCAATTATATCAAACGTAATAGACAAGGCTGTAACTCAGTTCTGCCTAGTGTAGTCTATTGTCTCAGACAGCAGGTGATGGTGTATGGCAGGGCAGAGTATAAGCACTGGATGAGCAGGTATCTCACATAAAAGTCCTCTCAACCTACAGAAGGTTGTTGGGATGAGGCTTTCTGAATTTCTGGCTTATCCTTAAAACTTGCCAGTGGAGAGTTTTTGTCCTTTCATGTCCTCTCCCATAACTTTTTAATTCTCTTTTGTTAGTTAGTGTTGTTGCTGTCCTGGGGCAGGACCACCAAGGTGACCGTCTCCCCTTCATCTTCTGTCCCTCCCTCTGAAGTTCATTTGACCTCCTTCAATTCAGGCTTGGAAAAGACTGGCCATCTTCATCAGTCTTCATGTTAAAATTTCTTCTCCACACACACCACACCACACCCCCCCCAAGCCTCTACGTGTCAGGGAAGTGGAAGATTGAAATTGGACTTGCATATAGGCTTGTTCTCAGTCATTTGTTTGAAATTTTAGCAATGGTGTTTACAGAAATCAGTACATGTGTGTTATTAAATTGTATGTCTGTATTAAAGCAGTTTTCTGTAACATTAAGCACATTTGGTTTTGGAATTCAGTCCTTGGAGTTTATTTAGTTTTGACTAAGGAACTGTAGGTGCCTTATTACTGTAATTTTATTCTTACCTGATAGAAATATTATCTTTGTTTTTTAATGTTCTTATTTGTCAAAGTGACACTGTATACAATACATATTATATGGCTTGGGTAGAAATTGAGCAGAGCTGATTAATGGTTGGGGGTGTGGTGGGGAGAATAAGAGAAGGGACCATGTGAAGATTCTAATTGCTTTAATCCCTTTTCGCATAAAATTGGGAAAGGATGAGACTAATTCCCACATGTAAAACGAAGGCGACCACTGGCTCAGAAACAGCAAAGTTGCCTGTGAGGCACTGGGTGGATGGATGCCAGAGACTGGCTGTTTCTGGTGCTCCATGAGTGGTGTAGGGTGGTCCCAGGAGGTAAATACCTGAGTACGCTTTTATGGTGGTTTGGTGGTGTTCCTGCTGATCGCTTATTGATTGACCTTTATTTGTTAGAGATGGGTTCAATACTTGGAGCAGAGCAATACAGATAAGATAAGCACAGGTTCTGTGCTGTGACCTGGGTTGAAGGTTACCTGAGAAGCTACAGCACTGGTCTAGCTAATGGTTATGTGTGTGTGGGGGGCTGTAAGTCCTAGTGAGGATAGACCTGATGAGGGGTAGATGTTTTCCAGTGCACGCAGAGAGACTGCGGTGCTCGGTGAGTGAAGGGAACTTGGGGTGCTACAGTACTTCTGAAGGCTTTGTCCACCTTCTGCTCCTCTGTCCTGCAGCTGAGAGTGCATCTGTTGGGTGTGCTTCCTTCATGTTGCTTGGTTTTAACGTCCATCTGACCTATGTGTGTTTGACATGCTACATTTAATGTATTCATGCACATCTGCGTGCATGTATGTACATAATAGGTAGGCATACAGTATGCTGTTGATTTATCCTTTCCCTTAATTTGTTTCTTCATTCTTCTTGATCTTGTGTGTGCTTGCACAGTTGTCCACATCTTTATTTCCAATAGATGGGTCTCTTTCTCCATCTCCGTGAGGTATGAGGGATCAGTGTCTCTGGGTTTTGTTTAAATGGGTTTAGAGAGCCAGTTGACATCTCCAGTTCCTGAAGTTTGATACATGTTTACTCACACCTGTAGATGCATTTAAAACTCACTCCTAAGACCTTCTTCCCCTTCTGTTGAAGACATAAATGCTTTCTCTTTTTTCATCAATAGCTCTACAAAAGAAGGAAATTTATATTTAATGAGGGCCTGTCTCCTGGTGTTTACAAATTCCTCCGTGACAAGCCTACAGCACTAGCACATGGAGACATTTATACTCTAATAGGATTTACCTTTACAAATATCTGAAAACCTTTTAAAGCAGAGATTAAATTGTTTAGCTCAATATTTAATCTGTTACTTCCTCTTTAAAGATGCCCAGTGGAATTTGTCATACACCGAGCTGATAACACATAATATTGATCAGTCATAAACATAAAACAGAGAAATCTCAGGAAGTCTTCTGCAATCCTTTTCTTTTTAATTAAATTTTGATCTGAACTGCTTTTGATTAATTTTCTTATTTGTAAGTATGTGAATTCTGGGGGCCAGCAAGTTTCTTAAGTTGCCTGGCATTGGTCTCTGGTGAGTGGCTTAGCTCAGGAACAGTATGATTGCATTTTTATGGTTTTCAGATATTTAATAGCTTCTTCCTGTCATTTTCTGAATGAGTGAATAAGGTTTAGCCCTCTGGGAGCCAGCGCAGCATCAGAGAGTGGAGAAAATGACTCGGATCTGTGTACTTGACTGATTGCCTTAGTCTTAATTGTTCTCTTAATTAGCTGCAGTAGCAACTGCATCTGGGGAGAGATCACGGTATTGGTAAACAGCTCCACCTTGGAGCCCTGTGTAATGCCTTTTGGAAACATGACAATGAGCTCTGTATCTCCGCGGAGACACAAACCTGCCAAATCTTCAGCCCCTGAAGTCTTTGGTCTCCTCGTGTGATCTGTCACTCTCGTCTGTGAGATGCAGGCCCCCAACTGTTTGTTCTTAAACAAATTAAGCTTTAATATGCCAAAAGCCAGCTTTATTGAGCAGAAGGAGGGAAGAGGAAAACAAAAGAGTGCCGGTGGAGGATTGTTCAAACAACTTGAGGGTGTTTCCCAGATTAGGAGTGGGTGAGAGAGATGTGCTCTGGGGAGTGGAGGCAGGCTTGAAATGGTTTGCAGTGGGAGACCCAGGCAAACCGAAGTCTGAGAAGATGCTGTGTCAGAACAACCTTTTTGCTGGGGGTGTCAGCTCAAGTTGTAAGGGCGACCTGGCTGTGGCCTCCAAAGGGAGTTACCTGGCGTGTCTGTTGAATGCAAAAACACTGTGTGGTGGTGGAGTTGACCAGTGGTCCAGCTTCATTTCCTGTCCACAAAGTGAATCTCTCTGAACCAAATTCTGGTGCTTGCAGAGAGGGGTGTTGAAGCTTAAAGGTCTGTCAGGATGTGTGTCATTTAATCTCAACTTCAGCTTTGTGATCTGGTCTTGCTGCAGTGCAGGTAGTGCAAAACCAGGCATAGTGGACCACTGAAGCTGGTGTTGTTTGAGAACATGCTAATTCTTAAGAGCTTTCATTGCTTTATATCTGTCCCAAGATGAAGCCATCCATTTAGCCAGTATGATTACTTGAGGTGTTATTTGTCACTGTACCCACACTGTGAGTACCTTTTTGAGTGCAATCCATGCAACATGGCACTGGCTGTAGAAAGTGTGAATTAATGCAATTTTTAAGTATGACCAAGGCCGATTTGGTTCTGGAGATAGACAATGAGCCAAAAAGGTTCAGTTTTTTTAATTGAATTATTCTTTAATCCTGCTAGCAGATAAACAACATACTCTTTTTTTTTTTTTTTTTTTTTTGGTGCTTACCCAAAAGAAAGCTGATGGATTTTTTTTGGTTTTGTTGTTGCCAAAAAGGAATGCATGGGAAGGCATGAAAGTTCTGTTGCTGTGTCTCACCTGGCTTTCAAATGATGTATTTGCAGACTAGTGGGTATGGTTATTTGGTTAAGTGCTACCAGTGCCAGAAGTTAGGTGTTTTCTACTTCTCACAGAAGTATAGTTTATGGTATTGACTGTTCTGTTCATAAATTATAACTGAAAACTGAGTATTAGCAAGTTTATACTTAGGATAAGATTAACTGTGTACACTATTTAGCAAGAATTTTTAGGTTTTTTGCATTTCAGCAGTGCTGGACTTGCAATGCTCCTCCTGTAGGAATCCTTTAGACGTCCTTCCCTAAGCTTTCCTGTGCTGACGTGCCCTTCCTAGCCAGGGCTGAGCTGTTTGCTCTAAAACTTCAATAGAAACGCTTGCTGAACGTTTGGCTGCAGAAAGAAGGCAGGTTCAGACAAATAATGATCAGATAATGTGTATGGGATAAAAAAGGCCATTTAGAGAGGTTTGTAGTAGTTAATTCTGACATCAGTAGTGATGGTTAAACTACATTTTATTGTATTAAGGGCAATAAAATTCTATAGAGAACTTATTTATGCTGGAATCCAGTATCAGCAATGGTTGAAGTTTTATGGCAAATTAACCCAACCTATGAAACAAGCAGAAATTAAATCTGGATATCAAATTCAAGACATTTATTCTAAGCCAGGCTTTATTAGCTTAAGTTCCAGTGGAAAACTGAAAGGAAAAATCAGATTTTTATTTTTTTAAAATATGCATTCTCTGTATCTAGTATCCTTCATGCAGTTCTGTGAGCAATTAAAGCACAAAAACCATTTGCAACAGAGATGTGAGGTAAGAGGACATTCAACAAGGCTCTGAGTTTGGAGGAAGGTGGCTCCAAACAGGGGTGTTCTTTTCTTGTTCCTGCTTAGCCCATCTGGTAAAACATGTGACAGATAAAGAGGTGATGTGGTAGGCACCAAAGGAATAAACAAGTGTTCTGTATTCAGGACTCTGAGGTGAAGATGAGGAAGATTAGTTAGCTTGACCCAGCACCAGGCAGTGAGCAGCACCTGGTGATGTTGTTGGAAGGGTATCCTTAGCATGATGGGATTGAGTGGGTTATTCAGAGGCACCAGCAACTACAACCAACCTTAAGTTGCTGGATGCCTTCTGTCTTCACAGTGCTATAGATATGTAGCAATATATGATTTTTATCTAGTGCTGTTAGATAGAGGATAGTGAAACTGAGGTGTGTGATTAGGAGCTCATGAGTGTTTGGATGGCCTTTAATCAATGCAGGAAGGTCTTTTGGGTTTTTATATGTTCTTGAATATGTTGTGCTATATTTCTCTGATTTATAACACAGTTGTTTCTGTGTGTTCCTTCTTGGGAGACACTTATGTCAGCTCATTGTCTTGAGATGACTAATGAAAATATTCGTACTCTACTGTTTGAACCAGTCCCAATCCCTAAGAGCCAGTGAGCAGACCATTTCCACTATTGTACAAGTGTAAGTCAGGACTTGCCTCCACTGACTTCAGTAAAATTCTTGGGAAAACCTGCCACGAGATCATAATACGATCTAATACAAATACTCCTTTTAAAAGCCTTAGTTAAAAATCACGGGTTACTGAACAACATGGTCAAGGACTAAACAGAATTAGCATCAATACAGCTAAAACTTGGTTTTGTAGTTTTTATCATCAACCTGAGTTTACAGTTTGCTTTACATTTGCTCGAGAATATATTTAAACTAATTTGGGCAAATAATGCTTTAGATGTCATTTGTCTCAGTGGATCAAAAAAGCTGTCATTGAACATAAATTTATTGCTTGCCCCAAGTGATTATAAACACAGAGGTGGAATCTAAGAAAAATAATCAGATTTGGGTTGTAGGGTTTGGGGTGTTTTTTTAATAAAGTGATATTAAGAAAAAGTGTGCTAGAGACTTCCTATTTGTTGCCACCTGCCTGTGAAGTTTTAGGATTTCCCCAAGTCCAGACTTCAAGGTTACTTCCGACATAGATTTCTATTGCAGATAATCCTACAGAAGAAAGCTGGAATGGCTGTTGTTCTCCCCTATTCAACCAGTGGACTGCCATAAATGTTATGTCCAGAAAAGATTATGTGATGGCATTAAGATGATAACATAAGGTATGTTTCCCTTCACCCAGTTTACTGTATGTGGAGGGAAACTGAGGCATTGAAGTAAAAAATTTCACTGCCTTTGGTGCAGGAGTTCAGGAAAGGGGGATGTGAGTGGTTTTATTCCTTCGGTAGAAAGGGGTTGCCCAGCTGAATTTCATGTTCATTTCGTTTGTTTAAATGTTACCATATTAAATATTAATGGCATTTGGTGTTAACGTGTCGAAACTGCGTGACCCATCTCGTTGACATTGTAAGCACATGCTCTGTTTTGTACATGGCTGAGCATGTTGTTGCTCAATAAATAATAAATTATTATCAACATCATTAAACTCCTGATTACAAAAACAATCTGAAAGTAAAAAGGAGATTACTCTGTGCGCTGGTTCCTACGTCTTGCCGGTGTCAGAAATAGCACTTATTAGCAGCTGACAGCCTACAGCACGTTGGGAAAATGCAGGTCTTCTGTCAAAGTTTTGCACTATCTACCTGTGGAGAAAAATGCAACTCCTGACTGCAGCCTTTCCTCTGGCTGCACTGAGCAGCAGGGTAGATGCAGACTGCTCTCTCCTGGACCAGCTAGAAATGGACAAATGCTTTTTGGACAAATGCTGTATATTGGAAAGTGTGATTTCCATATAAATGGTATTGCCTTTACATTTGGCTTTGGAGATTAGGGAGAAGGTAGGGGGAAAAATAGCAGAGGGAATACATTGATGCCAAAAACAAAGAGGGAAAGGAGTCTGAAAAAACATGGAGGAAGACAAGGGAGAGCAGAAATGTAGGGGGGGAGTGGGAAAACCCAGTGGGGCAAAATCACACACACCAATCTCTCTTAGTTTTTAGAAAGCTCTGGTTGTGGTAAATTAATGTTTAATGCAGGAACTTTGCTATAGCTGGAAAAAAATGTTGTATTTTACCAACGTGGGGACAGACCTGCGTGTGTGTGTGTGCAGCCACTAGATTTGAATTGTAAGGAAATACTGTCTTCAAATATCTAGGCTGTAAATTTTAACTGCAGTCAAGGAGCATAGTGACTCAACATGTTCTACTGACGTTTTACTGAACAGCTGCAGTATCTGCTGCCTTTTGTTCAGGATACTGGGATATCATATCCTTCTCCAACACCCGTTTAATATAAACAGCCATCACCACACTGATATGTTTCACTGGCTTTTTTTGTGGCATTGTGCTGGGTTTGTCTAGGAAAGTGTTAATTTTATTGTACTGAGTTTCTGGGAGGATGCTCATTGGAAAGTATTCTTTAGGTTAGAAAAAGGAAACATGTTCCTTTATAGAGGAATTGTTGTAGAGCTTTGCTACTCAGTTTATGTTTGTAAAACATTTTCTTGCTGAGTGAGAAATGGTTGTATTGGGAAACAGCCACACTAAATACACCAGTTTGTTATTAAGAAAAGACTAAATTAAAAAAAAAAAAAAGGCAGTCAAGCCTCGACTATTGGGAATGCCAGCTATGTTATAAGCACAGACATAGATTCTTTCCCTGCCTGTGGTCTGGAAGCAGCAGAGCCATGTTTTGTGGGTTGCTGTGCTCCCTGGTGTGGGTTTGGTGTGTGTTCAGGGATCCCCTGCTCTATAGTCAGCAATGCTGCAGATGTTCTCTCTCTGTTGTATGCTTGCTGTATGTCCCAAATAATGGATTGTGCAGTTAACCCTATTCTTTTTCTGGATTATTCCACTATGTTGTTATTTAACATGTTGAGCAATTGCTGTAGTTTAAAGTGGTATTTGTAAACCTGTGTAGTAATCATAAATGTTATCTGTAAAGACAGGAGGTGTAGTTTTATTCAGAAGGGGAATGAAAAGTCTCTTTTGCTTCTGTTTGTGATCTTGTTTTATAAACCTGCTGCTCATCCTAGGAGTCAGAGTCCCTTATCCTGGCTTTCTGTCTTCCTATTTGTCCATCTGAAGGCCAGATCAGCCTACCGTGTTTATTCTCCAGCCCGGAGAAGTTGTCTATGTTACAGACCTGGGTAGCAAAGGTAAAATGAGAACAGATGAGCTCTAAGTTGCCCAGCTCATACAGAAAGCCTTGGAGTGGAGGGCACACTAAGCACACCGAGACAAAACACCTCTTGCTTATCCCAACTTTTAAAGAGAATACAAAACTGATTTTGTTCACAAATCTGTTCTGCATTTGTTTTCACAAGTAAATGTTGAAATGCATGCAGTTATAGTTATATTTTCTGAGGCAGTCCATTAATTGCAGGTACCCAAAATCCCTCTCTCATATCCCCATGGTTCTAAAGTATCACAAATTCACTTTATGGCAAAACAAATTTGGATTAGATGATGGTTTAAATGACCTCAATCTCTTTCTGTCCTGAGCTTGACTACCTCTAATAAAACTATAGTTAACTGATACATTTTAATTTACACTGTGGCAATAAAATTAGGCAGAGTGTAATCTTCATAGTGATTAACCAAAAGAGAAACCTAAAGTGGAAGATCCAGATCTGAGCAAATAGTAGATTTGCAATGAATAATTTATTCAATAAATTGTTTGTGCAGATTGCAGAATTCTCTGATTTATTTGCTATATGAAGTTACTCACAAAATTCTTCAATTAATAATTCATTGTTTGAAGATTGTTCATAAATATGTGGGTTTGTGAACTCATGATTTGCAATTCATATTTTATTTTTGTTAGTCTTTTTTTAGCCTGCTGCTTGGTTGGACAATTGTCTCTTGTAACTTGTGAAGATTACCATTCTGTTTTCAGGAGCAAATAAACATTATATAAATATTTATATTTTTTACTTAAAATATAATACTTTCAGTATTTGATAACGTGTGCTATCCATAGCCAGGGATCAAAGTTGGAGTGTTTGAGCATGCATTCAAATCCAATTTCCATTTGTATATTATATTGAAGGTGGACGATACTAAAGGACAGTCAAATCAAACCCCAGAATGACAGCAAAGGCAGCCAACAGAAGAAGGAGGAAAAAAAAATATCTGTGTTGCTGCATTTAAATGCATAATCATGGGCAGGTTCCCTCCACCTGCTACTGTCCAGTCAGCTCTACAAGAATCATCCTCAGGTCAGCATAAAAGTCTTTACTTGTCACTAATTCACAGGGTGATAACAAAGGTGACTGAGTTTTTTCTCAGTGCTTAGGACTGAAGATGTACTTGGTAACATTTTGGTTTCATACTGACCTGTATGTGTCTGGAGATGAAAACTTGGCATTGTTGAAGGTAAAAGCAATCATCATGCTGTTTTTGTTTTCTTTTGGGTTTAAGTTTAAGAATAATGACTGAGTATCAAGGTTAGGGATACGGTCAAGGTAGTGCAATGATTACATTTACGTAACCTGAGCAGCCTCAATTCTGAAAATCCAGTGTTTTACTCAAATACAGATTAATACTTTTTTTTCCCCCCTAATGTATGCTCACTGCCTGTCAGGATCTGGCAAAACTTTGTTGTTCTGAACTTGTGGAGAGGAACTTCGTCTGTCTATAACAGACTAATTTTATGGGTCTTTGAGTCTCTCCAAGACCAAACTCATTTCTAGGTTTTTGATCAGATGTTGATAGGTTTTCCTGAGATTTGGTGAGAAGAGGAGGTGTGTTTAAAAATTGCCCCAGGTATTTTGAGTCAGTGGATGTGTGTATAGAAGACTTCCCACTGTGATTCTGACTAGCACCCTACTAAACCCAAAGAAAAGGCAGAACATAATCTTTTACATACAAATTTGAATCCTTGGGTGAATACTATTAATTTTAGATGGATTCCCTCCCCCTTTATTTTGTCAGGAACAGTTTTAATAAGACATCATTATATAAACAAATGTCCACACTGGACCAAATTGCCTCTCTGAAGGCATGTTTTTGGACATAATGATCTGGAGCCATTGGGTGTAAATGTTTCTGCAATTCTGATCATTACTTTTATTTCCCACTGACTCCCCATTGTATTATCTTTGGAAGGGAATTAATAATGTTGAAGGGCTTTTAAAAATCTATATATTATTTTAGTGATTATGTTATCAAAACCCCTCTGGGATATCCTTGCCTCTTTCTCGCTACCTCCCCAGCTCTCCCTCCCCCTGCTCTCTCTGGTGTTTTCTCTGAGAGAGCAAAGTAAAAATTAAATAATAGTTGACATCATCTGGTTGGACTTGTGCTCAGATTCTCTCTATTATTCATGCAATCTTTCTTACTATTTTTCTTTTTCATTCACCGTTATATTTTATTTACTTTAATGAATTCTGTGCTGGGCTTCAGCCTGAGACTGTAGAGAAGAGACCTGGCTTGCTTTCAAACTATTGTTTTACTGTGGTTGAGATTAACGTCATCAGGATTTTCCTCTCTGTTATTTATTAAATCTTTTCTTTCCTCTTTCCTCCCTCCCTCTCTCATGTGTGAGGAATACCTTAGTGGTGGTAATGAAATAGGAGCTGCATAAAAATGGCAAATGCAGGTTTGGATTTTTTTTATATTCTCCCCTTTGCTAAAGGAGACAATATCAAGCGTAGCAGGTCTGCAATTTTACTTGTTTCTCTTTTTGAGGTCTGGTTGGCTTTAAGCAGAGGAAATATGTACATATAAACTGGGCTTACGTATAAATTCCCTAATTCTCATTTTCTGCAGAAATTTCCAGTCAGCAACACCGCTGTGCAGAAGTAGCCTCAGCTAATGAAGCCAATATATATATGTGGTGTTAGTAAAATGGTGACAGTGGACAATTAAAGGCCTCTCTATCTCAGCTGCAAAGGCCAAAGCGGAAAAGGGATTGCCTTTGTAGATCCCAACTGCAGACAGAGTGTGGCTTTTTGTGTTTGTGGAGCTAAATATGCTGTAGTCAGCCAGGTTAAGACTCCCACCTGCCTTTTGCTGGCTCCAGGCCTGTGGAGGTGCCTATCCAGTAGCAAACAATGCTCAGTTTTAGACAGCATTCAGGCTGGTTTTGTTTTGTCCCAGAGTGCCTAACATTGGAGAAGGGAGTATTTAGGCACAACGTTTGACATTTGTGGAATAATTTTTGTCTGAAAGAAATGTTTTTTGGTGTGCCTGGAAGTTGCGAGTGTCTCATTTCTGGCTGATGGACTTGAAAATAGAGAGGATTAACAGGGATTTGAGGTCCTCAGAGGATTTGAGAGGACCTCGAAAAATACTCCTCTTTTGCATCATCTAGAGATACACTAAACAAGGCAGATAAGTTGACCATGCAATAGCTGGAATAAGGGTTCTTTCCTCAAAGGGTCTTCCACTTGTACATCCCTCTTCTGAAAGGTACCTGTCTGTGTTGTCATTTTCCACTCAGGAAGCAGGATTGACTGTATCAGAAATCTTCACTGCTGGAACCAAAGGGCGTGCTGAGAATGTAATAGAGCATGTGGCACAGTTTGTCTCAAAATGAAGAAGTACTCAAAAGTTCTGGGTATTTTGGTTTTGGTTGTGGGTTGTTGGGGTTTTTTTTAGGCTGTTTAGCTGGGATGCTTAGCTGGGCTCCAGTGTTGTCAGGCTGTTTTAAAAAGGTTGTTTTGTCTCTGTTTTCAAGGAACTTTGTTCCTGGTGAATATATGTCACATGTTTTCTGTTGAACTACCTTACTGTTTGAAATTTCAGTCATTGTAGATGTGTATTTTTGATTTTGTTTGTATTTTTTCAGTGTTTGTCTTTATTCTTAACCCTTGAGCTGAATATTGGTCCTCGCAGGTGGATCTCAGATTGTGAAATTTAGGAGCTCAGAGCTGACCTTTGAACATCTGGTGCATCCATCCACATGCGTTTTAGCACAAATAAGGTCTTGGTTGTCTGTCCTGATTTATCCTTTGGAATTATCCTTTCTCCCTAGCCACTGCATCTGGGATAGATAATCTTAAAGCTCTTCCCTATGGTGGAAGAACTCTTCATCTTCAGACTTGCCAGCCCTGTGGAATAATAGCATGAATGCACATCTTCCAGTTGGTTGTGGGCTGAGTTGGGAATGCAGTGTGAAGGCATCAACCCTAAGAGAACTTTAAGGCTTTAAGAAAATTCAATCTAATCCGCAGACTTCTGGAAAGCATCTCAGAAGGACTCTTTTGAGAGGAGTGACTCAGTAGAACTTCTGTCAGCTGGGCTTTCCATTGCAATAACTTCTTTGTGATGTGATTTCACAAATCTTTCTTCTGCTTACAGAGAGAAGCATAGCATACCTCTGTCCTGTTCTGTGTGCCACTACTGTGGAGGGCACTGTTTGGAGAAGCATTTGTTGTTTTACTGCAGCTTTCTATTGAGTTTTGCCATCTACAACCTTTTCTTTGGTGCTTGCAATTAGGATTAAAGGTCACTTGGTCATAATTGATCTGTACTGAAGCTAGACCAAACTCGTTACTCAGGAATAAACTTGAGTATGTAAGCCTCAAGTTTCTGCCATCAAAAGGTACAGCTAAAGATAAAAGCATGGTAATGACCTGCTTAATGGCGAGCACCAGAGCAGTCCATTCCACTCGTGTCTCAGCTTGTTATGAGGCTCTGCTCTCAAATGCTTCCCTTCGGGCAAAGCACGCTGCTGCCATGGCTCTGGGGATCCTCCAAGAGCTCATATGGCATTTTGGCCTGGGCCCGCAGTTGCAGCTGACACCCATCAGAGGGCACAAGGCAATGGAGCAACACGCAATTACAAAAAAGCGCCATTTTTAGTTAGTAAAGGATTTGATCTAAGTGGTGCGGGGGAGTGACTGCAGCAGTTGTTGTAGTATTATTTCTAGTAAATCAAAAAATGCCATTTGCACATTGACTCTGTTTGCGGATAACAACCTTCCATCCATATGTTTCTGGCTTATCCTTACAGCTCATTTTCTAAATAAAGTTGAAACCGAACTAATATGGTATTGGGCCTCTTGCTGTTTCAGTTTGTCAGACTTTCCAATAAAAAGGCCTGTGTATGATGGCTTCATGGTTTTGGTATGTGTCAGAAATAGTTCTATGCATATACATTACGAAATTAGGATTTAATTTTTGTTGTGTAGCCATAAAAAATTAGATTATATAATTATTATGTTTTCCTTTCTTATCTTTTATATGTTTAATACAATTTTTGAGGATGCCACAGGGCACTCCTGCTGTGAATTAGCTGCAATAAACTCTCTTAAACAGATAAACATCAAAGAGCAGTAATGTTTTAAAATGAAGCAACCTGCGTTCAAAAGCCAATTGCTTTATGTTGTAGATCTTAAATGCTTCAGCTGCTAAAAGTGAATGGGGTTTCTCAAGGGCACGGGGGAGTTGCATCACTGGGACTTCAATGCAACAGGGATTATTCAAGTGAAGTTGCTAGCAAAATCCATTAGTTTTCATAGGAACAGGCTCCTTTCTATATTTCTTGTTCCTCGTGGTGATTATCAAGATGTGAAGAGATCTTCTATTACCATGAATCCTATTAGATGGATGATACTGAAGGGGTGCATGAGACCTCAATGTCTTGTGGACTTTGTGGTGACTTCTGGCAAGCAGTTGATTGACTGCAAATGTTGGTGGGAATTTTAACTAAGTTGGGAGTCAGATATGTTCTCCTTTTTTAATTAGTTTATAAGATTTACAGTAGCCTGTCATTCCCTTTGAACCTAGAGCTGCCACCAAGAATGGAAGTACCCATCCTAGCTTCTATTCAAATGCCATCAAGGTTACAAAAGGTCCTAAATTTGGATTGTCTGGATGCCTGAACATTTGCTTTATATATCTAAGATGGTTTAGATCCTGGAGCTAAGGCTGCTTGTGAAAACCACCTTCTGATGGTACTGTGAATGAAGTTTCCGAAAAGCAGGTCCCCATGTTGCCCAGAAAATACTCTGTGGAGGCTAATAAGACCTCACACATAGGCTTGAAGGATGTTCAGGGTCTCACCATCAAAGGTTATGTTTGCACTGAGCTCCTGCAGTTTTCAACATGTCCTTGATAAAAGTTGTGCTTTGCAGGTGTGAAGGCAAAAGCATTTATATTTGGGTGTGCAGCTGCATTTGGTGGCTCTACGTTTTTCCCGTTCCTTTGGCTATGTTGCCTCTTTCCTGTAGTTTTCTGATGATCTGAGCTTCTGAAACCATAGTTGGTGAATTGGTACTCGAGTTCCTGTTTTAACTTGAAAATATATACGAGACTGAGACGGAAACAGATCTGAATGAAGTTCCCTGTATATTTCTTTCTTAAAGGAAAACTTGTGTTGAAACACCCGACCTCTCGAATACAGTAATTATAGGGTGCTATCCTTAGTGATGTTAAATAGCTCGCTTTAGTGTATCTGTTTGATCTTGAGCTGTGAATTCCTTTTCTTTCGTGGGTGTAACTGTAAACAAGAGGATTAACATTGCTTCAGTGATGTTTTGCTTAAGTGAATATAAGTTGAAAGAGTGCCTTGAATATCTGTAGAAAGCTTTGTGTTGTTGCAGGGTTTCTGTTCTATATGTATGCACGGTGCACCTTTCATGGTAAACTCCAGTGATGCTTTAAGGTTTGAGAAGTTCACTTGAAGCTTTTTGTATTTTGGATGCTTTTGTGGAGCATTGTGAGCAGGGTGCTCTGTCTCTGTGGCAGTGGACAACCACAAAGAGACTGTGAAGTGCCACTCTATTAGAAATCCTTCCTTTTAGCTACCTAATTTTTTTTTCAAGACCTACCATGGAGAACAGGATTCTCACCCTGATCTGTGCCAGATTTTAGGCTTTTTGATAGTGTAGAGAATAGCAAGTAGTTACCTTACCAGAGAGGTGAATGTCCCACAAGAGTCGAAACCATAAACTGCAGTCACCCGTTTCTGCTTGCATGCCAGCAGGGAAAGGACTATTGTGGAGAAGGCCCACGTCTATGATGGCTCTCAGCCATGTCCTGGTAGCTGTGTGTGCTGTGCATCCTGTCCCTAAGGCTCCTCGTATCTTGTTTGCCAGTCTGGTGCGGGACTCTGGAAAAGAAAACGGAGAGGGAAGAGCATGAATATTTTTGGTGCAATCCTGACATGGCAAGGCTCCTGTGTCACACCACCAGCTGAGAGAGGGGAATGAACAGCATCCCCAGAGACTTGTCCTTCCTCTGCAGGGCTCCTACCTGCTGCTTATCTACCCTGCAGCAGACCAAATCTAATGTTAGAGCACCCTCTGTTTGCACATGCAGTTTTCTGCCAGGACTTTGTTTAATTAGAAAACGCTATCCCCCTCCTCCCTCCCCCCAGTTATCTAAGAAAAAACCTAATGTCATGATTCCTTTTTTTAACCTTTAACTCAACCTAGATTCTTACTATGCGTGGTTCCTTCCTTCTATGACATGATTGATGTATAGAGGGTTTCCCTGTTATCTCTTACCTTCATCTCATATTGCACTCAGCACTTGTCAGCGTCAGAAGTTACATCTGCTTCTTTAGCTGTGGCACGAGCCCAAACCATGTCTTTTGGATGGGATTCCTCCATGATTCCTTTCCAGGATGTCAGTTAAGCCTGTTGTTTTCATTTCAGGGCGCCTGGCTCCTCTGATCTGAAGAGGATACTCGGCTACGCTCACGAGAGCGATACTTTGGGAAGAGCAGCAGCAGGTAAGATGCAGGCCCTGTGTTCCTGTCTGAATCCTGAGGAGAAGTGGTGCTCATGTGCTATTCCTTGTTTCAAGATTATTTAAGAAACTGCCACTGTTGAACTAGCAGGGGATTTTTTCTTCTCTAACTTTTGCCAGAGCAGCTGATCGGTGTGTCCCAGCTGCTGGCCATAATTTTCTTGGGAAACCTTTAAGAGCATCTGAGAAGTGACCTATCTTCTTTCCTAGCCCATACTGACATGTACAGGCTTTGCCTGGCCTTCCACGCTCCAGTGTAGAAGGGACTGTTTGTTTTCTTTTTAAATGTTATCCCGCCTTCCTCCTTTTTTAAAGGAAGCTCTATGTGCCTGAAGACTTGCTGTGCTTATTTGTGGCACATGCATGGAGTGGCCACTTTGAACTGCTTTTTGCAACAATGGATTCTGTTTGATTGATAATGAAACCATGGGATAGACCTCAGGGAGGTGAGTCATATGTTAATTGGTTCTTGAAGTTTCCTTGGTATGTTAAAAGCTGTGATCTTTCAGAAAAACCCCTTATTTTATTTTATTTTTTTTTTTTTTAAGTTGCTTCCTGGGGCCATGGCAGATGCTGTTTTGGAAAGGCACCCAATGAGTTGTTCTAATGTAGTCCAGTTCTTGGTTGGCATTCTGCTATTGTGCAAATACTTTTAGTACTTTTTCTACCACAAAGATATTTTATTAAGTGTGGCACATTGTTAGACACATGTGGTGCTGTGGAGCTCCAGAATATGCATGGGACATAATGTCGAGCTGCAGAAACACAATAGCAATGAGTCACTGGAATCCCTTGTTGGTCACAAGAGTTTGAACAACTGCAGTGATAATCTTTTGAGACAATGTACAACTCCAGTGGTATTTGCTATCTGCTCCATGGTCTCCCTCAGTTAGCTGCTTGATTGGCTTGGCTTTGTGGGTATTCTAATCATGTTGGCACAGTCACTTTGATTAACAGCAACATGCAACTTGCAAGTCTCTGGGCTTGCGCCGACCTCAATAAAGTTGTGTGCTTTTTTCTTTTCAAATTTCATCAGCTTCCTGAGGGCACAAGATATGTTCTCCGCAGTTTTCCACAGTGGTTGGTGAATACTGAAGTGTGGGGTTCAGAGGAAGGCATCTGCTTCTCTGGATTTTGGAGGCTGAGAAAAGGAAAGAGTAAATAAAAATTTTAAAACGTAATAGAAGGGAGGAATACAGGATTCTTAAATCTATGTTATGTTTTTGTGGCCTTTGTAATAGGTCCTAGGTCAGCTTTAAGCATCAGCTTTAGTCTCTTTGGCAAGGCAAGAGAGTACTCACATCGATGTGATTTCATTTATGGCTAATATTCACCTGTTGTTCTGTAGTAAGTTTTTAAGCACTCTTGATCTTATTTCATTCCTGTAGTGCTCTGCCTTGTGAGGGAGAAGCAGGTTTGCTTTCACAGCCAGATAAACAGCCTTGCATGCCCTTAGTGAAATGGGAGAAAGCTCAATTCCTGTTATTCCCCAGACCAGAAGAAACAGAAGTTGAGTCTCTTGTCTTAGACTTAAGGAAACTGATGGGATACTAAATCCATATGGTGGTTTTAGTAGGGGTCATTCCTCCAAACGTCGTCTCTTGACTGTATTCCTCAGTCCTCTGCAGGTGTTTTCTAAGGATATACAATTTTTTCTGAGGCCATCACCTACTACCATGTGGTCCTTGAGTGCTATCTCCATCACTGAAAGGAAGAATGTTCTCCGAAATACAGCTCACAGCTGTGTCAAGCCAGATGGATATTTAATTTAGATACTGAGAAGGACAAAATATCGAGTGTTGAAATTCAGAATAAGATGAGGTTTCAGGGGGAGAGATCCCCATAAATCCAAAGACTTTTTTTTCTTTTTTTTTTTTAAATGTGCTTTGGATGGAGGAGTGTTCCCACCTGTTGAAAGTGTTATTTTAGCAACAGAGTTTCTAGATCTCTGCAGTTAAATTTAAGGCAGTTTCCAGGACACATTTGACTAGTGTTTCTGTTTCTAAAAACCTGAAGCTTGTGTCCTGGAACCCTCTTTCCACTTTAATTCAGCCCTGCCTTGCCTTACAGGGGTCACTAGGTCAGATGCGCATTTCAGGAGAGTCATCCTTCAAACTTTAAAACCTTTCTGTGATGTTATTGTTGGGGTCAACCTCACTCTTCCATTTTTCATTGAAGAAAATGTTACTTAAAATACACTGCAACACCTGCTTACTTGACCCACTTTGCTTTAAGTCCTTTTTATAAGATTTTTCAATAGTGATAAAGAAATGAGGGGTGCTGAGGTCAATGTGCCAAAAAACATGAACCCATCAAGGAGTCTGCTCACAAGTGAGTAGCTTCCTGTTGTTAAGATTCCACCTATTTACTGCAATTCCTCAGATGCTTTTTATGTCTTTTAAAAAATTCTTGTTCTCTAGTCAGGACTTGTAGTAATAATCTGTTCTTGTGCAAAATAATTCTGTTTGTTGGTGATTTGTTTGAATATTTTAGCAATAAGATCTGCATTTTCAAGCTCTTCAAGCAGAGGAAGAGAATCTTCTACATGACTTATTTTTCTCTTGATAAAGAGATGATTAACTCCTTTTCCCTCTCTTTCATTCTGTCTTTCTCTGTTCCCTCTTCTGCTTCTCTCTTCATTCACAAGAACATTTGGTTTTATGTCTTCATTTTAGTTTTTATCATCAAGTTATAGAAAGTGCTGTCTTGTCATACATATTAATTTGACATTGTTAATCCTATACAAACACATTTCTGGTATTGACTACTTAGGAATATAAGTCTTTACATATATTAATGTAAACAGAGTTTGTTAGTCTGTTAGTGAATAGGTCATTATTTCACTTGACTCTGTAGTCACTAATGATTGCATATGATACCCACTTCCATGTTGTAAATTATAGGAGTCAGTGAAGGTTAAGCACGTGGTAGCTGTGAAAATAGTCTTATTTTCAGCTCTGGGGGCCACTGTAGCTTTAAGATGACAGACTCTTTGCCTCTCCTTGTCTCAGTACTCTAGCTGTACAATTAGGCATGAGCTTACTTTGAAGGAAACTCACCTGTGTAGGTCTATGGAGGAATGAAAGAAACTTGGGTTATTATAAGATAGATGAATAGCTGCATCAGAAAATTGTTTCTTTAAGCAAAGCATGAAAAAAAGGGAAGAGATTGAGTTTTGTTTTCCTTGGTTTTGACTCTGCATGTTTTCAAAATGAACCCTAAATTAACATGAACCCTTAAAAAAAATCAGAGATTGTGGTAGTGGTACTTGGTGCCCTCAGCCTTCTCAGCCTGCTGTTGGCAGTATTACCTTACTTAAGTTAATGGACCATTGACCTCCATGAGAGAGTTGGAGGACTCCTGGCCATGCTTCAAAGCAGAAACCCAACAGGAACACTCCTGTCCATTCTCTGCAGAAGTAGTCTATCCCTAGAAGGCATGGAAGGAGCCCAGGGGAATCTATGTTCATAAACTTGAAGGATATGGGTATTGCTGAGGGTTTTGTTTCATTCTGTGATGGTAACAGAGATGTGCGAGGAAAAGTGTGGCAAAGTGGAAAGCACTGGCCACCCTTCTGTGCAGATGACATATGAAGAAGCCCTCAGAGAATCCTGTTGTGATGGAGAAGTGCCAGAGAGGAGCTGGCTCTGGTTTTATTCTGACCCTTTTTGAAGATGTTGGGGAAGAAGGGTTTTCCAGTGAGAGAGAGGAAAAGTAAGCAAAACTTGGTTTGGTTCAGATTGACAAAAGCTGGGAAATGGTGAGTGAAGGCTGTCACTACATCCCTAACTCTGCTCTGGCCTGGAATGTCCTAAGCTCATCTGTCCCTCTTTAAAATGGACAGTCCTTTACCAGCCTTAATACAGGCCAGTGCCTCATGAGCAAAGACTGTGGGCAGCCTGACAGTGATCACAAATAAAGGTTGTTTTTTTCAGCTGAATCTGGAATTGTACTTTATTTTAACAGAGGGTGGGTTTGTATTAATTTGATTTGGCTGGGAGTTCAGCGTGAAGTTGCGTCTCAGCACGATGCTACTGGGGATGCTGGACAGGAAAGGAGGGCGTGATGAAAAAAGGACTTGAAAACACTGGGGGGAAAAAAACCCAACCAAAGCTTGGTCTGCTGAAAATCTTGTGCATGAAACCCTGGCTCCCTTAAAGGGCCTGGCAGTGCTCCTGTTGAGTTCAACAGAGCCAGGATTTTGCCCTATATATTTGTTCTGATTTATGAAAAGATTAGTCATCGTGGTATCTAAGCACTGAGATACGGTATTTAGTTACAAACAGTCATTTTAAGAGTGATGCCAAAATCTACGCGTGCATTATATGTGGAGATTAAAGAGCAAGGAGCTTTGGTTGTGTGTGCTTTTCCAGTTGTAATTGTTCTTCATCCCAAACACTGCTGACCTCCGTGCTGTTGGGCACAGAGGGGCTCCAGACTGAGACAAATCAGAGAGATTATGAAATGTAGTAAATAGCTGTAAATTAATGGATTTTCCTGGGATGCCAATAACTACCTCAGTTTCCCTGTCAGCCCCAGAGGAATCAATTAATTCCTCAGGGTTAAGCCAGACATTGCAGGAAAGAATTTTAATCTTCCGCACTTTTTTTTAACTATAACTGGTTACCTTACTATAACTTATACAGCACTGGGGGCTCTCCACTCTGATGCTGCACGACAATAATGTGCTGCAGAAGAAAGCTGATTGAGTTCAAGTGAAATCTATCCCAAGGAAAGAGTATCCAGAGCAGCTGGTTTCGTTTATATATTTCATTTCTGAAGCTCATGAATGTTCCAGTGAGAGATGGTATAATTGATTTAAATCAAATTATGAAACAGTATACTTTTTATTCTAAAACGCAGATTTCTGGCGTTCAATTCTGTAATGTATCACTCACAGGTAATGCAGGGCGAGGCCGAAGAGGCTGAAAAACACTCTGTTCCATCACGGATCCTACTGCCAGCCTTGGAGCTGGAGCTGAGCTTGCTGTTTGTAACAGAATCATTGGATTCCTTCAATTTTGGTGTGATAGGAGTGCTGCTGATTTTTGGAAGAGCATTTCCGTTTCCTGTTTTTTCCAGCTGAAATTAGAGGCACATAGTACAAATAAATGGTAAGGAAAACAGAGGTGCTTTGGGGAAGGGATAGTGTTGGGCATTCATTGCAGAAGAGCAGGTTAATCTGCATGTTAAGAGGTTTAAAATTTCCAGAGCGGTTAATTGTTCACTCAATTGGCTAAGTGTTTGCTGAAGGAAGAAAACCTCACAAGTGTGTTAAAAGCTTGTTGGAGTGTTTGTTTTCCCTAATAACTTCTAAACTGGCCAATTTAAACCAGATTTTATGGGGGTAATGAAGTTCCTGTAAGTTTCCTCAAAACTTTTGGCTGAGCAGAAAGGAGAGAGAACAACTGGTGCAACCAGTAAGGGAAAGGCTACAGCTGGAGCTCAGCTGTTTCCTGCATAGGTTTGGCCACTCAACCAGGCTGGCTGGGAAAGACACATCTAGGTGATGTGCACATGAGCATCTCCAGTCTAGTGCCAGCATGTACCTGCCTGTGCGGGGAGCACGCAGGAGGGTGTGAGCATCTGTGAGGGGGTGTGTGCAGAGGCAGCCTGTCTTTCGTAAGCAGCACAACTCGGGAAGAACTGAACGCCCTTAGATGAATGACAACAGGATGATGCACTTCAGAGATCTCTCTAACCTCTCTGTGTCCAGTGGTTTGTGTGAAGCGGCCGCTGGAAGGTGTCTGGATGCCGTGTGATCTGACCTCACTGCACCATGCTGCTGTACACTGGTGTGCTGGGGCTGCCTGTGACTCGTGCCCTCGGTTAAGATGCAGTACAGTCACTCAGGAGGTGATATTGCAACCAGAGAAGCAATTGTACCCAGAGGGATATTGCTTCATTAGGGGATGAATATTACTAGTTTTAAAAGCTGGTCATGATGAAACACTCTGAGAATGGATTTCTATTTATTTATTGGTGGCCACTCAACTTAAACTTAGTGTCAAGTCTCAGAACTGCCGGTGCTTTACAGTGGAGTCCAGGTGCTGGCTGGTGTACTTATATATGACAAGACACAGTCCTACATTTTCCTCCTGCTTCTGGGTTTTGGGCATTAGCTCACTCACAGCTTCCTTGCTTGGATAGGCTGCTGAGTGAGTGGGAGATCACAGAAAGGAGTTGCTCAGCTTTGAAAAACATTTTGCTAAAAGCTCTTAAAGGAAATTCTTGGTGCACCAGACTAGCCAAAGCTTCATGTGGGATGAAGGACTCTTCAGTGCTCCTCTGTTTTTATTTTCCATTCTGGTAACAGCTTTTCTTCCATGCTATGTCCACTGTGGGCCAAACTTACGTTTCACACGTGCTTAGTTCAAATGTATTCAGGAACCACACCGGGAACTTCTCTTTGGTCTCTGAATAGGAATCCCTACCATTGCCAACATACCCAGATTCCCTTCACGGCCCCTCTCAATGATGTTGGAGAAAACATTTCACTTGGGCAACAGAGTTCTCAGCTCCTATCACTCTTAATCTATGCTTATTTTGGAGGACTTTTCAAATGGATTTCTTGGTGGTAACCGGTGGCATTAGGTATATCTGACTGCTTAGGTATAGATTGAGAGGCTTGCTTAAAAAAAGGTATCTGGAAGACTATAAATAATCCTTTCTGATCATTACTTATGCCATCGATAGCTGGATTTGAACCTGTTTCCAGTTGGTATTTGATTAGCAACACTTACAAGGTCAGCACAGTGGCATCATAAACGCAGTATAAAATGTATCATTCCAGTGGTTTAAAATACAAGCACAGTTCAGTTAGCTGATGGGCCACCTCCCTTTATTTCAGCTATTAAAAACTCATGCACACAGCCACTCTAAGTACTGATGCCATCAAATGTGGTCAACACAGACAGTTCAGCCTGCAAAAGTGAGCCAGAAAAGGCATTAAAATGCTTAGTCTATGACATACTTCCTTATTTTTGTCATTTTGACATTTATGTGTTGTATCATTGAGGCTTTTGAGAAAGAAGACCCAGTTCCTGAAGCAAACTTAACCAAGGTCTTCAGTTTATAATGCCGCAGCCGTCTGTTTTGCATTTAATTCAAATTGACCACCTGCATGCTGTTAACCTCTGGAAGGTTACCGTGATCACAGTTGTTGTTGTTAGTTGTTTAAAAGTTTTTTAGCTCAAGGAAAATATTAGTAACCAGTTACTTAACCTACACTGTTTACTGATCTCATTGAACTTGCAGATGTGGCTGTGCTGGCCAGTGAAAACTGGGAGTCATCTGGTGCCAGGAATCGCTCGCGCTTATTTTTCAGACAGCAATAGGTTGAGCAATTAAAAGACATTTTTTCCTTTTTTTTTTTTCTTTCATAAATATGCTCTTCGTCTGTAGGCTATTTGTCTTAAATTTCAAAATCCAAAATGTAACTTAGTGGATGTGGAAGGTGGCTCTAAATGAGCCAAACTTTCAGAGGCATGCTTGAGTTCTGAATGCTGCTGATTACACATTCAAACCCCCAGAGGTGCATGTGAAAACATACAAGGATTGTGGAAGCAATTTAAGTGAATAAGACAGATGCATTCATATTAACATTCTCTGACCAGGAGTATTTAAATTACTGTAATGAAGCATTTTGCTAACTGAAATTAGGAAGTACTTCAAAAGCACCAGACTTTTTAAAAAGTATGCACTTAGTTCTATGGTTTTATAAACCTTTGGAGTTCGCTCAGTTCAGAATTTTCTGATTTGCTTTACAGCAAAGAATAGAAGAAATTCACTTGCTTTGAAAGTCTCACGTATGCCTTTGATTCTAAGAGGGGGAGCTTTATAGTGAACACACGCAAAAGTGTCGAGAGTTGGCAACACATCTATGCTTAATCTATGGCATTCCTGTGAGGTGGGCCATCTACTTGCTTCAAGTCTTAAAAACTAACACCTGTACAAAACCAATTCCTTTTCCAGACCTCATCAGTTTTGCAGAAGCAGGAATATGACCAACCTTCATTCCCGTGTAACATCTTTGCATGTTCCCAACACCTTAACTGTGCCTGCAAACAGAGACCCAGTTACTCCTTCAAGCCTACCCTTTACCTCTAACAAGAGTAAGATGTGAGTTCAGTGGCATCCGTATTCTTAGAAGAGCTTAGCACACAGATGATACATTCTGCAAAGATATGACAGGTATCACCTAACCTTTCAATCTGGGGATGCCCTGATGGTATGGGTTATTGGAAAAGCCTTTACAAGTAGAGCTCATCTGAGGTAGGATACAAGGAGGGAATGTTATTCCCCCATGCAAATCTCTTGAATTTTCAATAACAAATTAAAGGCCCAAAGTATTTTAGTCTAAAATATAGTAAAATTGGTCTGGAGCCAGAATACACGTTTTCTGTGTACCTGGGTGTATATGGCATCCTGGTTGTCCCTTATTGGCGTGTGTTGGCCCAGCTGCTTGGGCTGCAGGCTGTGGGGTTATGTGACTCTCAACCAAGGAGAACTGCAGCAGCATTTCACTGCGCCTTTTAGAAAAGGAATTTAATTTCCAGCTGAAATTTAGGAGCACTTGATGTCAACACTTTCTTCAAAGAGACTATATAGTTGAAACCCAAATTTTCCAACGAAAAGCCATGAAGTAAAACTTTCTGCCAACATACCCTTAACCTCTCTACTGCTTTACTGGGTTTTTGTTTGTCTGTGTTGGTGTCTGTGGGGACACTCAGGCATGTGGATTCAAATGAGCTGTTCAAATAGATTAAACAACTTTAAACCCCTCTGTGGTCTTTGGAAGTGAATTAGATTAAAGTGAATTAGGGCTATTTTAATTCTGAATGAGTGAGTCCACATGGGCTTAATATAGCTGTATATAGAAACCCACATTAAAATCACATCCTTAGTTAACTCAGATTGTTTCCTGTGTAGACGAGCCTATCCTGTCTCTCTCGCAGCACATACAGAGCTCGCTTCACCCGTAACTTGCACTTATCGACAAGCAAAGAAGCTAAATCAAAAATGATATCGCTTTTGTGCTGGTATAAATGGTTACACAAACACTAGGTTGGTAATGCATCTGGCCTGTGATGTGTCCAGAGAAAGAAGCTGGGGCCTGAATAGCTTTTAGCTATCATCATTGAAATCAACAACACTTGCCAGAAGAAAGCCTTCAGCATTAATTCTGTAAGCTATAAATTATTACAGGGTTCTGATTCCTTGGAATGAAATGCAATAGATAGATGGCAGGGAAATATTATTAATGGATAGTTTACCACATTCCTAACTGCACTGACTTCATGAGAATACTTTATATTACTATCTGGAATAGCAATACTAGGGATTTATTAAAATGACTGAGTACTCATTGTTAGCTAGAATACCATACTATATTGGAAACATAAAGTATTCTGCATCAAAGCATGTAATCTACATTTTTCCTTTTCATCCTTAATTTGATTATGAACTATTACTATGCTTTGCCATAAAATAGGAAAGTTGTACGTTTTGATGGTTTCTCAAATGCTGATTTTACTTTCTGCACAAATACTTCGTATCTTTTCAGCATAATTATTTAGCAGCCATTTCGGGTTAATTATTGTCATTAACAATATGAGTCCTATGAGGGAATATCAATTAAAATATGCACAGCTGAACTTTCAAATGAGTAAATAATTTAGTTTTTGAAAATGACTGGAAACAGCAGGGTAACAGTCAAAAGGGGAACAATTATTTTAATGCTTATTTGACAAATGAGTAATTTTTACAGCAAATTAGTTTCTTATCATAGCACCCCTACTGGTAACAGGAGAGAAACTGTGAACATGAGTTTTAAAAATAAAAGCTGCTAAGTTATGCATGCAAAGTTAAGGAAATCATTTGTATGAAGAAAAGGTGATTATGATACACATTGTTAGCTGAAGAATGTTTCCATGGGAATCTAATTAGGGATATAAATCACACAAAATTATGTGTATATATAGGGCTGGATACATTAAAGTGATACGCACATTTATGCATCAATTTTGTTCTTCACTGTGAAGTGTTGAAGATAGGCCTTCATTGCTCTTCCTTCTTGACCCTACTAAATAGAGCAATTTAAATTTAGTAATTTGGTGGAAGTGCCTAAAAATAACAACAACGGGGAAAAATAAATGAAGTATGGAATTTCAGGCTCAAATATAATTATGTTTATTCCTTTGGATAACAAAAAAAAAATTATATAAAAAACCTTGTCAAGGTGGATGAGTGTTATCTCTGGTTTGGGGGAAGTTTTAATGTACACCTTGACTTTTTAGTTATGCTGTTCTGGTTTATGTAGGCAACTGTTCAACAAAATAGGAAAAATTGGGAGGGACAGGGAGTTGAAGTAAGAGAAAGTACAAGGAAACAATACAGGAGGAAGAGAAGAAGCGTAACTGGGTGGACACCAGGTGCCCACCCAGGCTGCTTCATTGCTCCCCTCCTCAGCTGGACAGGGCAGATTAAAATATAACGAAAGGCTTGTGTGTCAAGGACAGGGAGAGATCACTGACCAGTTGCTGCCATGGGCAGAACAGATTCAACTTGGGGAAAATTTAATTTATTATCAATCAAATAAGAGTCAACTAATGAGAAATAAAAACAAATTTTAAGACACCCCAACTCTTCCTTCTTCCTGGGCTCCTGATTTCTCTCCCTCCTCCCCGCCAGTGGCACAGGGAATGGGGGTTGTGGTCAGTTCATCATAAGTTTTCTCTACTGCTCCTTCATCCTTAGGGGGAGGATACCTCACGCTCTTCCCATGCTCCAGTGTGGGGCCCTTCTCAAGCGTGATAGTCCTTCATGAACTCCAACGTGAGTGGGGAGAATATCTGCTCTGGCACCTGAAGCACCTTCTCCACCTCCTTCTTCGCTCACTGTAGTGTCTGCAAGGCTGTTCCTCTCATACTCTCACTCCTCTCTCTGCCTGCAATTGCTCCTGGTCAGTTTTCCCCTCCCTTCTTAACTCTGTTATATCAGAGGCACTACCTCCACTGCTGATGGGCTCAGCCTTGGCAGTGGCAGGTCTGTCTTGGAGCCAGCTGGTATTTGCTGTATGGGACATGGAGGAAGCTTCTAGCAGCTTCTCACAGAAGCCATCTCTGTAGACCCCTTCTCACTACCAAAACCTTGCCATGCAGTACAATAGTCAAGATGTTTGTGGTGTTTTGAGAGCACCGATAAGGTGGTTTATTTTAAGAGCTAAATTCTATAAGAGTTAAAACAGAAGAGTAATTTCAGCAAAGATGTCATTTGTTTTTCTCATGTTCTTATGCTCTTTTTAATTTCTGACTTTAATGTTCAGTCTGATTACTGCCTGAAGTCAGCACCGGTGCTGCTGATGGTTTCCCACAGCTATGATTTGGAGTAAGTAGGCAGTTTATGGAGAAACAGTGATCACTGAGGACAATTCAGAATTTCTGTTTGGTCTCAGTGATTTTTGGATCCATCTATGGAGTGCCAAATTGCACTGAATACTACTGAGAATTGTGCTGTGGAAGCCTGGAGTAAAGGTAACCAAACCTGTAATGATACTGGGGCCTGTTGGGCTAGGGAGTGACTGTTGCCACCAGGTATTTTGCAGTCAGTCTTTTCTCCTCCAGAGTTGGGTTCTGGGACTTGACTCTTAATTTGCTAGGACTGAACCTTTAGCTTCCATGTCATCTTTGTGCAATAAAGGGGATTGTGGTACATCCTGTGTGGTCACAGGCCTTCTGATGACAAGCACCTAATTAGGGGTGCAGATTTAGTGCTTTCCCCTTTGAAAAGCTGCTAGATTTGCAATGTTGCTCTGGCAGAGGTATTTCCTCACTGGGATGTGTCTCCTATATCTTTTTTTCTGTGATGTAATAAGAGAGGAAGAACAGTATAAGATGTTGAGAAGCATAATACCATATGCTAGAGCTAAGACAGGGCTGTTGAAAGCTGGAGCTGAGGAATGGCTACAAGCCAAGGGACGGCCTGCCTGATCTGTTTTTAAGGAATATTTCCGGGTTTTGTGTAAACATTTATTTTGCAGTAAGGTCTACTTAAGACTGTTTCACCTTTTTTTGTTTGCCCACTTTATGACAACACTGCTTCCCATCCCACCTCAAGCCAACAGAGTTTCTTCCTGAAATCCCCCAGCACAGAAATTCCATAGGAAAATAGAATGATGTCATTTCAGTCAGACCATAATTTTCCAGCTGTTGGAAGAAGGCATGTTGTGGTGTTTATTTCGCTACTTATAAAGATTTGTGGCAAAGAGGGAAATATTTTACTTCCAAGATCATTGTCCAAGTAATTGGAACTGCTCATCTGGAGCTTGGTGCCGTAGCTGGGGGAGGCAGAGGGAGTGACCAGGAAGATATTGTACACATGGTGCATAGGTAACTGCATGTGTGGAGCCTCAGAGGAATCAAAGTATTTATTTTCAGCCTTGTTTCTATGGTGGGAAGGAAAGAGGTGTGGAATGGGCAGCCTCTCACCATAGCTGTGCCAGTGTGAACCTCTGGCGTCTCCATTGCTGGTTTTGCATTTGATGAGGTTTTGTGTGGATCGAGCAAGCTCTCACCTTGGCTGTGTCTCAGGTTGCCTCTCGTGTCTAGCATAGACAAGGTTTTGTCATGAGCTTCTGGCTCTGCTATAAGCCAGGGCTCTCTAGGTGGTAGAAATTGCATATTGTAACATTGGTCATTGTGGACTAGGAAACCTTTCAGCAGAGATTTCCAGGTTCAGAAGCTTAGATCCTACTGAAAATTAAGATCCTTGGAGGTTGCCTCAAAAAAATTCCTGATCCCTGGATTATCTCCTCTCTTAGCATG